>CM038678.1:673623667-674349973 GCA_021605205.1 Aegilops longissima | reverse complement strand
CGCGCTACCTCCTACTCCTACAGAAGATCGATTGGCGTGAACTTCCGATCGATTCCTTATTCATTGTTGCCGACCCTTACATCATCACAAAGAGAATCAAGATTGCTTTTTTTTTTACTCGTCTGCTCTATTAATGCAGAAATAAGTAAAAAAGTATAATTAGATCTATCTCAAATTTTTCAGAACCCTTTGAGAAGACGTTCAAGGGGTTCTCAAATAAACGCAGGCAGCCCTCTACCATCCATCCCATTGCATTCCTCTCGTAGAGTACCGTACCGTCTCAGACCAGATACATCTATGGAAATAAAGGATTTCATAGAAAATCTGCATTTTTCTATTTTTTTATCCCCATGCATTCCGTTATTCCCGTAACTATGGATTGATTGTCCCTACCTAACTAAATGGGATGGAAGTAGACGAAAGAGGGTATGCCTTCCGGGGCATCCCCAAGCTTTGGCTTTTAGGTGTCCTTAGATTATCTTGGGGATGCCATGGGTATCCCCAAGCTTAGGCTCTTGCCACTCCTTGTTCCATAATCCATCAAATCTTTCACCCAAAACTTGAAAACTTCACAACACAAAACTTAACAGAAAATCTCGTGAGCTCCGTTAGCGAAAGAAAACAAAACACCACTTCAAGGTACTGTAATGAACTCATTATTTATATATATTGGTGTTAAATATACTGTATTCCAACTTCTCTATGGTTTATAAACTATTTTACTAACCATAGATTCATCAAAATAAACAAACAACACACGAAAAACAGAATCTGTCAAAAACAGAACAGTCTGTAGTAATCTGTAACTAACTCAAACTTATGGAACTCCAAAAATTCAGACAAAATAGTAAGACCTATAAATTTTTTTTGTTGATCAGTAGAAATTGGAATCAATATTTATCACGTCCTGGTGATTTTTAACAATTATTTTTGTGAACAGAAAGTTTCTGGAATTTTCAGCAAGATCAAATAACTATCATCCAAGAAGATCCTATAGGTTTAACTTGGCACAAACACTAATTAAAACATAAAAAGACATCTAACCAGAGGCTAGATCAAATATTTATTCCTAAACAGAAGCAAAAAGCAAAAAAAAACAAAAAATAAAATTGGGTTGCCTCCCAACAAGCGCTATCGCTTAACGCCCCTAGCTAGGCATAAAAAGCAAGGATAGATCTAGGTATTGCCATCTTTGGTAGGCAATCCATAAGTGGCTCTCATGATAGATTCATATGGTAATTTTATTTTTCTTTCTAGGGAAGTGTTCCATGCCTTTCCTTAACAGAAATTGGAATCTAATATTCCCTTCCTTCATATCAATAATTGCACCAATGGTTCTAAGGAAAGGTCTACCAAGAATGATAGGACATGAACGATTGCAATCTATATCAAGAACAATAAAATCTACGAGCACATAGTTCCTATTTGCAACAATAAGAACATCATTAATTCTTCCCATAGGTTTTTTAATAGTGGAATCCGCAAGGTGCAAGTTTAGAGAGCAATCATCAAAATCACGGAAACCTAGCGAATCGCACAAATTCTTTGGAATCGTCGAAACACTAGCACCCAAATCACACAAAGCATAGCATTCATGATCTTTAATTTTAATTTTAATAGTAGGTTCCCATTCATCATAAAGTTTTCTAGGGATAGAAACTTCCAACTCAAGTTTTTCTTCATAAGATTGCATCAAAGCATCAACGATATGTTTGGTAAAGGCTTTCTTTTGACTATAAGCATGAGCAGAATTTAGCACGGATTGCAACAAGGAAATACAATCTATCAAAGAGCAATTATCATAATTAAATTCCTTGAAATCCAAAATAGTGGGTTCATTAATATCTAGAGTTTTGATCTCTTCAATCCCACTTTTATCAATTTTAGCATCAAGATCTAAAAACTCTGAATTTTGGGAACGCCTTCTAGGTAAAGGTGGATCATATTCAGTCCCATCATTATCAAGACTCATATTGCAAAACAAAGATTTAATAGGGGACACATCAATAACTTTTAGATCTTCGTCTTTATTTTCTTAGAAACTAGAAGAACACACTTTTACAAAGCAATCTTTCTTAGCACTCATCCTAGCGGTTCTTTTTTGCACTCATCAATGGAAATTCTCATGGCTTTGAGAGACTCATTGATATCATGCTTAGGTGGAATAGATCTAAGTTTCAAAGAATCAACATCAAGAGAAATTCTATCAACGTTCCTAGCCAATTCATCAACTTTAAGCAATTTTTCTTCAAGCAAAGCATTGAAATTCTTTTGCGAATTCATAAATTATTTAACACTAGTCTCAAATTCAGAAGGCATCTTATTAAAATTTTCATAAGAATTGTTGTAGGAATTATCATAATTATTAGAGGAATTACTAGGATACGGCCTAGGATTAAAGTTTCCTCTATACGCGTTATTACCAAAATTATTACTACCAAAAAAATTCACATCCATAGATTCATTATTATTCTCAATCAAAGTAGACAAAGGCATATCATGAGGATCAGAAGAAACACTCTCAGTAGCAAATAATTTCATAAGTTCATTCATCTTTCCACTCAAAACAGTAATTTCTTCTATTGCATGCACTTTTTTATTAGTAGATCTTTCAGTGTGCCATTGAGAATAATTAACCATAATATTATCTAGGAGTTTAGTAGCTTCTCCTAAAATGATTTCCATAAAAGTGCCTCCCGCGGCCGAATCTAAAAGATTTCTAGAAGCAAAATTCAATCCGGCATAAAAAATTTGTATAATCATCCCCAAATTCAAACCATGTGTAGGGCAATTACGTATCATTAATTTCATCCTCTCCCAAGCTTGTGCAACATGTTCATGATCAAGTTTCTTAAAATTCATAATATCGTTTCTAAGAGAGATGATCTTAGCGGGAGGAAAATACTTAGAGATAAAAGCATCTTTGCACTTATTCCAAGAATCAATACTATTTTTAGGCAAAGATGAAAACCAAGCTCTAGCACGATCTCTAAGCGAAAAGGGGAATAGCTTCAATTTAACAATATCATTATCCACATCTTTCTTCTTTTGCATATCACACAAATCAATGGAGCTATTTAGATGGGTAGCGGCATCTTTACTAGGAAGGTCGGCGAATTGATCTTTCATGACAAATTCAACAAAGCAGCATTGATTTCACAAGATTCAGTATCGGTAAGAGGAGCAATCAGAGTGCTAAGGAAATCATTGTTGTTGGTATTGGTAAAGTCACACAATTTGCTATTGTCTTGAGCCATCGTGACAAGCAAGCAATCCAACACACGAACAAACAAGAGACGGGCAAAAAGAGGCAAACGAAAAAGAGAGGGCGAATAAAACGGCAAGGGTGAAGTAGGGGAGAGGAAAACGAGAGGAAAATGGCAAATAATGTAATGCAGGAGATAAGGTTTGTGATGGGTACTTGGTATGTTTACTTTTGCAAAGACCTCCCCGGCAACGGCGCCAGAAATCCTTCTTGTACCTCTTGAGCACTCCGTTGGTTTTCCCTTGAAGAGGAAAGGGTGACGCAGCAAAGTAGCGTAAGTATTTCCCTTAGTTTTTTAGAACCAAGGTATCAATCCAGTAGGAGGCCACGCACGAGTCCCTCGCACCTACACAAACAAATAAATCCTCGCAACCAACGCGATAAGGGGTTGTCAATCCCTACATGGTCACTTACAAGAGTGAGATCTGATAGATATGATAAGATAATATTTTTGGTACTTTTTATGATAAAGATGCAAAGTAAAATAAAAGGCAATAAAAATAACTAAGTGTTGGAAGATTAATATGATGGAAAATAGACCCGGGGGCCATAGGTTTCACTAGTGCCTTCTCTCAAGAGCATAAGTATTTACGGTGGGTGAACAAATTACTGTTGAGCAATTGACAGAATTGAGCATAGTTATGAGAATATCTAGGTATGATCATGCACTACAAAAAAATACACTTCCGTGATGATACGTGTTTGTCACAGTAGGTCGCGTTTTTTGTCATGCATGTACATCCATGACAAATTTATGACAGAATCGAGATAGTCATACATGTGTTGTCGTAGAAGTGTTCGATGACATTACCAAAATTATCATCACGGAAGTGTCCACTTCCATGATTATAAATCGCGCGTCACAGAAGTGCTTTTGTCAAGGGTGACCGACACGTGGCATCCAACTTAACGGAACGCCGTTAAGCTATCGGGTCGGGTTTTGGATCCGATAACCCGTTTACAGCCCCGACCAATGGGGATTTTCCACGTGTAAAATCATCATTGGCTGGAGGAAACACGTGGCGGCTCATTGTTGGGACAGATGTCATCCACTCATTGGACAGAAAGCGCCTACGATACGTCGACACGTGGCACAGCCCAACAGAGGCCCATTCCTGTGAAAAGGCCTGTCCGTTTGACTTGGTCAAAAGGTGACGGGCCGGCCCATGGAAAGCCTGTTAACGGCCTGTTCGCATATAGCCCATTTACAGCCCACTAACCCAAGGCCTGTTATGCCCAATCCGAATTAGGCCAGTAGCGTCATCTGGGCCATCCAATATGATTCCAGCCCGTTTTCACTTCTGGCCCATGTATGGCCCATGACGTCTTTCGACCCATATGAGGCCCTATGTAACTCTTGGCCTATTAACGGCCCATGGTGAAACTGGCCTGCGATGAACAGTGTATTACTTTAGACCCATTAACGGCCCGTGAAACTGGCCCGTAATGAACAAAGGTATCACTTTATACCCATTAAGGACCCATTATTCAGTTGGGCGTTTACAGCCCATGTTATCTTTCGCCTTCTCGAGCCCATTTATTCTTGGGCTTATTTGCAGATTCGTTACTTACGGCCGTTATCGCCATTTTTCGCTTGTGGGCCAAATTCAGCCCGTCGTTACAGCCGGCCCGTTTGTGGTCCGTTAGTTTGTTGGGCCATTTTCATAGCATCACCAAATACGGCCTATTAACGGCCCGTTATGGTCAGCCAATAAAACGTACGATTTCCATTATAGGCCCGTCTACGGCCCATTAAAGGCCAGTACAAGACCCATAAATGAGTCGGCGGCCCATGGATCCTACGTGACGTAGAAGGCCCATGGATCCTGCGAGATGTAGAAGGCCCATGGACACTACAAGACGTAGAAGGCCCATGGATCCTGCGAGACGTAGAAGGCCCATGGATCCTACGAGACGTAGAAGGCCCATGGATCCTACGAGACGTAGAAGGCCCATGGTCGGGCGAGTTGGCCCCCGTTTGAACGATATAGCATATTCAAAGAATTATCCTACTCAATACTATCACCTCTAAAAAGCATACACTATACAACAAAGAGATCAAGGCATAGAAAGGTAGAATAATCCTACACTATACAATAAAGAAATTACAGCCGATTATACCCTTGGGCATTATGGTGCAGCACGGTGATAATAAAGCATACACAAACAGCAAATTACATACCTTTGGCAAATCGGCTCATACATCATGGACGTGCATCAACTTAACTCCATTTGAACTATAATCTCTTCAGAAAATAGGATTGGCCGGATTCAGATAGCAAAAATTTCAGTCTACAAAATCTCCATTTCCTTCATGGTTACCTCAGTGTCTTGTTTCATTTTTTTGACTCCTACATCTAATACCTGCATGTCCAGTCTCAACTTTTTGATTATACGTTGAAAATCATGTACACGTTGTCTTGCCACCTCTAGTTGATGCTCGAGAACATCAGCACATTCCAATTCCAATCCATAATCATTCGGTAACGGCCATGCCGCCTTGCTTTCGCAGATTTTTGTGTTGATGTCACTTCATCACGAAATGTTTCGTAAGTACACATGACTAGGGCAAAAATATAGTTACAACAGTGAAGCGAACAAGACACTATTTTGTACTACATGGCAAAACAGGATTAACAATAATGTTACACGTCACTTTCACAAAAAAAATCTTACACATCATGAAGCATAAGCAGGTGATATTTTAGAAATTATAAAAAAGATAGTCTGTGCAGCCTGCATACAGAAATCCCTCTTAGCTCACCAGAGGAGCATGATGTTGGGGCCCAATCGAAAACACAGACAAGTTACAAATTTAGACAGCACATTGCGTATAAGTAAGCAAGCAGTTGGCCATTCTGTACCTCAATTAAAGTCTTAGGGAGCATAATGAACAGCAGAGGGTTTCATACAAACATACTACAGCAGGCAAAACTATGCAATCATTAGCATAGTATAAACTAGATTGTGAGCCTCATGCAATAATAGTTGGTTAATAGACTTCAAAGCTTTAGGCACACTTCGGCAGAGTAATTAAATGGTAAGGCCTTTAATTATGTCAACTAATAGTGATACAAGTACCGAACATCAGGCATAATTATTTGGGCATCTCATTAAGTGAGGACACATAAAGCAATTGAAAATAGAAAATTAACTATGCCTGAAACAAACAAGGAATTGAACTGTTGAGTTGCATCCAGTGACTTACCTTAGCAGGTTGAAGAGGCTCAGCGCAGCTCCTACTTCTCTTGCAAGGCTCTTTCCTAACATCTTGTACTTGGAAATCCTCAATCTTATCTTCATTGCACCCCCTCTGCAAGGTGACACAAACTAGTTACTCGTCTCCTTGGAAGATAAATATGCATACTTTCCAGTCTGTGAACACAAAAGGATGAGATTATAACAAAACAACACCACATAATGAAACATGCCGCATCTCTTGCACTTGCACACAATGAAATGAGCATTTACTATGTATGCGCACTATGTAAAAACTAGGCATACCTTGAATTGGATCTCCGGTACTCTTGGAGAGCCCTCTTGTAGTGTACAGCCAAACCTTTATTCACCTATGAGTTAGACAAGGCCCCACTACAGCAGCCCTTAGTGTTTAAATCATTGACAAGCTCTGTTAGAGTGTTAGGTCAAGAATAGCAAGTAATCAAAGCAAACAGTCCTAGTATGGCTGGCTGATGCAAACAAGCAATTGAACAGATGTGTGAGCAAATCTTACATATCAAGAAAAGAAGCAAAGAAGGAGGCTTAAAGACCATCACTTGACTGACCAGATTTAAGGGGCATTTAAACATCATGTGAAACGTATGAACTAACATAAACATTGCATATTCCAGATTCTACAATGGAAAGCACATGTATTAGGTTATGCCATGTATGATGATGCCTAAATGTACAGATAGCAAGCAGGAGTGATTCATCATTGCACACACAATTGAATTGCAGGTTAAGGGCCAGTTCGATTCCGCCTTTTCAGGGTATATTGTCAAAATAAGCCATAAAAGATGTAAAGAAGTCATTTTTGAGTTATGGGCTTAACTAATTTCGCTTTGGAGGGGGGTGTTTCGGGTAGAACCTCACTAAAAATTGAAGGGAAGGGGAATAGTGAAATGACTCTGTTGTCTGCCTATATTACACTCAAAATGCAACTGCTGACGCATGTGTCACACCTGACCCTCAAGTAAAAACAAACACGCAAGCATTCATTGCCCTGCCCGCTTGCATCTCCTCTCCCCTTTCCCTCTACCTCGATCCCCTGCCTTCAGCACTAGGGTTCCTCCAGTGAGCCGTTGCCACTGGTCCCATCTGGCCTGGTCCTCGACGATGCTATGTCCAGCTAGGCTACATGGCCGGCGGGTAGGGGCAAACCTCCCTGGCTGCTCCTCCCTCTGGCGCCGCCCCTCATTCTCATGGTCTCCAGCAGCTGCTCCACCGTGGTTCGTCCAACGACTACTCCAGTGGCATTTGCACAACTACGGCTGATGCCACACCTGCGCGAAGGCACCTTGTTCCCCTCCTCCTCCCGTGCCATGGCCTTGAGGTGCTGTTAAAGGATGAATTGCTATGAGCTGCTGCTGGTATATGATGAATTGCAGACTGCTCCTGCTGTATGATTAGTTGCTATGAGCTGTTGCTGCTGCTATATGATGCTTTCAGGTGGTGCTGCTATACGATAATAACCAGCCACTTGGACCCACGAATTTCAACAAATAATTATTCTTCATTTAAATGTGGGTCACGCGTTCTTCATTTAAATTAGGCAATGGGATCTCTATGGAAAACACTGACCAAAGTAGATTGTGCCAAGTAGATGGTATCTTTGTATTTGCATTTTGAGCAAAGAGTGATGGTTTGTTTTCCTATCATATTAATTACTGCACTGGGTTCAATTTGTGATGTTTGCAAGTCAAATTAATTTCCATATGTGCAGCAAAATGAAAAATGTATATAATGCAATCTAGACTTTCCACTGATCATACCAAAGATAAGCTGAAAACGAAATGAAAAGAACTGGTTGGCGTATTACATGGAGCTTATATTCACAGGTGCTTATTTTCTTAGGATAACTCGTAATAACTGTTCCTAAGAAACTTGGCTAATAGAACTGCATACAAATAACATGTCACGATGATTGCAATGGAGGAGTGATGTACCATAGCACACTGTATAGGCTCACCGCTGCCTCTCCTTTTTTGCGATGTTCCATGAAATTGCCACATACATCTTGTACATTTTCATTGTGTAACCCTATCTGCAAGTTGACACGGCTAATTTTAGACATCTCTACATGATACTACATTGCATATCCCTTGCGCATATTTAAACCACCAATTAACGATTGTGTGCGTACCATAAACTAGCCATGACTCTGTATGCTGGACTGGCAGGCACTCTAAGGGAGCCTAATGTAATGCACTGGAATTCCTACATGCCACCTATGATTTTGTGTAATGTACTGCCCATGTTCATAAATATATGTCTTTGTAGAGATTCCAGTATGGACCACATACAAATGTATATAGATGCATTTTCGAGTGTAGATTCACTCATTGCTCCGTATGTAGCCTATAGTGGAATCTCTAGAAAGACTTATATTTAGGAACGGAGGTACGAGGTAGTATCATGTATGACATCTACATATCTAATTTAGCAGCCAGTAGTAGAAATCATTGTCTACACAAAGGGATTACTAGTCAAAAATCCTAGCAAAGCACGCTGACAGGTACAGAACAATACAAGAGAGAGAGACGCGCTTACAAGATCATAACAATGCCTCAGTCCAGGATCTTGGTTGGCCAAGCTGTTAGATCCAGAAGAAACATTGTCCTTGTAGTTTTTGCCAGCTGCATAACAGGTAACAGCGACCGGTTAGTATATTTGAAGTACATCGGGCAGGTGATGCTGGACGGGTTTAAAGGTGACAGGTACCTAGGCCGTGGCTGGTGCTTGGCATCTCTCCAGACGGTGGGAATCAGGTTAGAAACATCGAGGGTGATGACGCTGCGCTGGCTGTCGGGGTCCGGTAAGGAGATCTAGAACCGTCGAGTAGGGTGTTTGTGGAGCGGCTCCGGTAGGGTGGACTACGGTGTGGGCGAAGCGGATCTGTGGCCATGGACGAGGGCGTATGTGAAGTTGCTCCGGTGGTTGGGTTAAGGATGGTGTCGACGACGCGGATCTGCAGCCGTGGACGGGGCGTCAGAAGCTGCTCCGGTGGTTGGGTTAAGGATGGTGTCGATGATGCGGATCTGCGGCCGTGGACGGGCGTCGGCTGCCGGTGGTTGGGTTAAGGGTGGTGTCGACGATGCGGATCTGCGGCCGTGGATGGGGCGTCAGAAGCTGCTCCGGTAGGTTGGATGAGGGTGTGAGGAAGCAGATCTGAGGCCCTGGACTTGTGAGTTGGCAAAGCGGCCCCGGTAGGGTTGAGAATGGTGTAGGCGAAGCTACTCCGGTAGGGTTGACGCTGGTGTCGGTGAAGCGGCTCCGGTAGGGTTGAGGAAGGTGTCAGCGAAGCGCCTCCGGTAGGGTTGAGTAAGGTGTCGGCGAAGAGGATCAGAGGCCGTCGACGGGGGCATCGGTGGGGCGGCTCCGGGGGGTTGTGGACGAAGCGTCTCCGGTGGGGAGTACGAATGAGCCTCTGCAGATGCGCGGCGGTTGCTGAGAGTACCGGCGAAGCAGATCCGGCACCATGGACAAGGCCGGCACTGAATGGGCTGTGGTACAGCGGTGGAT
The DNA here is from genome assembly GCA_021605205.1 of Aegilops longissima. Classification (NCBI taxonomy): domain Eukaryota; kingdom Viridiplantae; phylum Streptophyta; class Magnoliopsida; order Poales; family Poaceae; genus Aegilops; species Aegilops longissima. The sequence goes on along the minus strand of CM038678.1, from coordinate 674,339,964 downwards.
GAGCAGTCTACTTGTTTCTAGGGGAGGTGGGAGGGGTAGATGCGGCCGCAGAAGCAGATCTGGCGACGTGGACGCCGCTGGCAGTGAATGGGCTATGGTACGCCGGTGGATGAGCAGTCTAGGGTTTCGAGAGGGGAGGGGAGAAAGGGCGAGGAAGTACGGACGGCGTGATGTAAGATGCTCTGGTGCTGTGGAATTAGTCATTTTTGTGGGAGGAGGGGAGAGGAAATGGGGGTGGCGTGTAGTGGGGGGAACCGGAAGTTACCAAAGCAGCCCCAACCTATCATGTAGATGAGGGCGGTATTGTAACTGTTGGTCTCCGTGCACCAAGGACAAAAGGGGATTTTGCATGCTAAAGACTAAGGTTGCGGAAATTTTAGAAGGAGGCGGGAGATTTTGCCGCCCGCGGGATCGTTCGTATCCAGTTTCAACGAATTTTGGAACGTGCTAGCGGGAAGGTCATGCTAGGCTGTGTACACGGGGCAGCGTCGTGATTAATAACTGGTGTGAAGTCCACCCAGAAAAAGGCAATAACTCGGGATGATGCACCGATAACTTGGCGTTCACACGGGCGCCGCCAATCGTCGGGTGTAGTGGCGTTTCACAAAAAAGGGATCAAACGCTCAGCCTATGTATTTCTCGTGTAAATAGATAATTTAGTGCCATTGGTTATTTACTTTAAACATAATGCATTGATGTGTTAGTGTAGAGGCGCACAAAAAGAAATGGATATTGTAGTTAGCTACTTAAAAGTGTTACCTCATATGATTACATAGCCTCCATTTCATAAATTGCATAACCGTTGAATTCATATATGAATATTACATATATATTACTTCAAAATAGAAACTTAAATCATCCAAGACTAATGAATTTGAATGCAAGAGTAACAATGGTGCATGTGCATGATAGCTACATTGGTTGTTTGAAGAAACATCACTGTAACTTTGGCATGCACAAATGAAAAAGGTTTATTTAAATAGAAAAAATGTGATATTTGAGTGTCCAATATTTATAGCGTTGAATCGATATTGTACCTTTGGCCACCATACGAAGTAGATATTGACTTATGTTCAAGCGATGCACGTCCACGGTCGCTAGATAGTGATACGTGAATGAATTGTGCAATCTCTCTCACACGCATACATATCTCATTTCCTGTGGGCATCGGAATCACACACGCCGCACTTCATGTATTTCTCTCCTCCGTCGAGGTTAAATTCGTCTTTCTACCCGTCCTACAAGTCTCTCACACAGAAACACACACGCTCTCTATGTCTAACACGCCCCCCTTTAATTCCGCCCACCCACAGCCACTAATATCTCAAAGTATAATAATGTCTCTCACACATATGCTATCTACCTATCCCTTAATATAGCTAGATATGTGTCACACAAACTCCTTCTCCCAACTAGCAAGATGCCCATGTGCGTTGCACGGAACATCAAGATGCATTTGTATGAGAAGTTTATCTTGTGGGGGAAAAGGATGAACGAGGGAATGCCTTGTTTGCAAATGCGGAGAGGGGTGTGGGTATCTTTTTGCAAAATTGCCATATTTTCCTTCATGTCCGTCGGATATAAATCGGATGGCCTATATTGCAAGATGGCAGGAACACCATCATCACCAACTCTGTTTTTTTATAAGAGTAGAAATATGTGAGTGTCACTGCCCCCTCCCCCCCCCCACACACACACTTCCCAACACCGAAGGAGTAGGGTGACACCTCGATCTTGATACTAATCTATCGATTGGCTTCTCTCTCAAACATACACACACACACACACTACCCGGCACCGAAGGAGTAGGGTGACACCTCGATCTTGATACTAATCTATCGACTAGATTCTCTCTCAAACATACACACACACACTACCCGACACTGAAGGAGTAGGGTGGCACATCGATCTTGATAATAATCTATCGAATCCTCTTTCAAACACACACACACACACACACACACACACACACCTCGCTAGTTGTGCCTCTGTGCCTACCGCGCAAACTCTCGATACGTCTTTCTCTCCCCCCCCCCCTCAACAATGGCAGCAGAAGGGTGACAACTTGATCTGATCATAATCTGTCAATTGGTTTCTCTCAAACATTGTGTCTCGGTGCCTCACTCTGTAGCCCCCTCGATATATAGACTTCTCGCGCGCGCACAACTGTAGTGACGATGACGCTTGAACCCAGTGTGCCTTGTTTTACTGGCCTCATGTGATAGTTTTCACCTGTTTTCTGTTAATTAACAAGGCAACCTTTTCTTTGTTACTACTCCTCCATATCCAAAATAGATGACTCAACTTTGTACTAACTTTAGTATAAAGTTGGGTCATCTATTTTGGAACGGAGGAGTACTAGTGAATCTAAAATCATTCGGGCAGACATAAAACATATCACTTCAACCCAATTACGCAGCAACTACTTTAAAAGAAATTAGCTAGCTGCCCGTGCGTTACGGAACATCAAGATGCATTTGTATGAGTAGTTTATCTTGTGAGAGAAAAGGCTGAACGAGGAAGGCCTTATTTGCGAACGTGGAGAGATGTGTGGGTATATTTTGCAAAATTGCCATAGTTTCTTTCCTATCCATTAGATATAAACCGACGGCCTATATTGCAGGATGGCACGCACACCATCATCACCAACTCTGTTTTCTACTCCTCCGTCCGAAAATACTTGTCATCAAAATGGATAAAAATAGATGTATCTAAAACTAAAATACGTCTAGATACATTTCCTTTTATCCATTTTGATGACAAGTATTTCGAACGGAGGAGTATTTGTCTTTAGAGATTTCAACAAGTGACTATGACCGGACCTTACCAACATACTCAAAAAGTAGTCCATAATTTTGATGTTACCCTCTTTTCTTGGCGGTGCGATTGCCATCTGGATAACTCATAAATAAATCAAGGACAAATCTGACCCTTCATGAAAAGACATACGAGAAAATGAGTGAATCTACACTCTAAAATATGTCTACATACACATCCGTATGTGGTAGTCCATTTGAAATCTGAAAAAGACAAATATTTAGGAACGGATGGAGTGTATATAAGAGTAGATATGGAGATATATCTCCAGCATGGTCTACAACAAAAATGTGCTGGGCTGGTTAGCGCCGGATGCTCGCATAGCGATGACATGAGTTCGACTTCTGTCTTTTAACTTTAGATTTGTATATTATATATTACTCTACTTATTTAATATGTACTTCTTTTCGCCATTGTCTTGACAAGTGGAACCCATGAGTACTTAGAATATTAAGGATGGACTTGTTTCTTTTTAACTTTACATGCGAAGCTGTAGCCACCCTGCAAGTCACGTGTACACTGTACATGCAATTAACTTTTTATAGAGGGACAATCATACAGGCAATTAACTCAAATGGATTGGATGTCACTATTGTTTCCAGCATAAAGAGCATCTCCAACGGCAACCGGCAAATTTCCTCCCGCTTCCTTCCACGGAGGACAACATCAAACGCCAGCGGCATACATTTTTACAACTCTAACCAACCAGATGAAATTCGTGCAAACACGGACTGATTTCATATAAGCATGAAAGATTTCGTATAAAAAACCGGATCTTCATATAAACATGATGGATTTCATTACAATTACATGAACTAAGAGGTGCCAATCCGGCTCTCTTGTATAATTAATACTCCCTCCGTCCGGAAATACTTGTCCTAGAAATGGATATATCTAGACTTATTTTAGTTCTAAATGGCCGCCTGCGGATCCCTTTGTCTTCCTCATGTTCGTCAGACACTTGCACGGTCGACGAAGGTCCTCGGAAGAGACGAAGCAGCAATGGAACCACCTGAATCCGCGGTTGTCGCCTCGGCGGTGGCCTTCATGGGTCCCAAGTGGCGGCGGCCCCCCGTGTTATCCTCGATGATGGCGGCGGACAAGGAGAAGCTAGGGACCGACTGGTCGCTCTCCATGCACCCGGCTTCTGTCTCTTCCTGCATGGCGCTGTCGCAAGCACGGGAGGCGCGCCCACAGACACGGGAGGCGCGGCCACCGCAGTCACTGGTGGCGCGGTACGATGCGGCAGCGACGGCGCCCGTACCGGCGTGCTCGCCGCCGTGCCGGCGTGGAGCAACTCGCCACTCCTCATCGAGCTGAACTGGGGTGGCGAGTTGCTAAACCACGCGCTTTGCTTAGCGGCAAGCGCTCCGTCCGGGCCAAGCGAGGTTGGTGAAGCACCGAGCGGCCTCGCCCGTATCCGGAGGGCTCGGCGGGCCACCCAGCCGGGTAATATGCCGGAGAACGGCTCATCGGAAGCCATCGGAAGGGTGGAGAGAATGGTGAAGGAGGAGATGGGGAGCGGCGGAGGGGTGCGATTCTTGCCTGCTGTCTGTCTGGCCTCGTGTAAATAGAGGGCAGACGGTAGGAGCTTGGCCTGCGTCTGGCCTCGTTTAAACTGAGGGCGGACGGGAGGAGCTCGGCCGGTGTTGCATTTAATTCCGGCCGGCTCATGAACGGACGTGTGGCCGGAGTAGGATTCTCGGTTTGCATGCGGGTTTAACGAAGAGGTTTAATGGAGGCGCCGAGCGTGCAGCGGGCGGCGCAGTACTATACGATTTGTCAGCATTAATGAGCCGTCAAATCACAAAGGCCATCGCCTCTCGTGAAACCGATCGAGCTAGACTGCCCCGCCCTCTAGCCTTTAAAAAAAATGTATATACTCCACTTTTGTACAGTAGTAGTATCGATGGATTGTGCCATGGAGCAAAACTTGAAATTAAAAAAAAACTGGTACATATAGAGAGCACTCGTGAACTATGTGTCATACATGGCAATAAATAAAGTACTACATGATACTTATATGATACATGGCGCAGGAGTACTAAGTATTATTAATACAATTTTGCTAGAACTCATCTAGATGAGATATAATTTGGTATCATTCATCTTTTATAGCCATTGGATGTGATGCTATAAGATGCGTGTGTGCTGACGTGGGTTGTATTTGTTCTTGTGCAACGAACTGACCACTGCATGTCATGTTTGATAGTCTCAAGTCATTAAAAGCATACAAGCCCCACATCTCTTCTTGGTTGATTCCTCTATTTATGTCAAAAATAAGAAACAACGTGAGAGTTAATGCACCACGCCTATGTGTTAGACTAGCCACAATGGTGAGTAACATACACTAGTAACATACACATATCCCTAGACTATGTTACTACCTTCATAGTGGGTACTACCTCCGTCCTGGTTTATAGGTCCTTTTATAGTTTGTGCCAAATTTTGACTAAAGATTTAACTAACAAAATGTTAATGCATGTCAAGAAAAATTATCTCATTGGATTCGTCTTTGAACATAGTTTTGAAAAATATAATGTTTGGTGACATGCGTGAACATTTTCTTAGTTTAATCTATGGTCAAAATTTGGCACGAAATACAATGGTGACCAAAATTTGGCATCACTGTAACTAGTACTCCATCCGTCAATTTATAAGTTGTGCTTACCTTTTCCATCAACTTCGCAACAGCGGGCATCTTGCTAGAAACACTAGAATATGTCTATATAATCCATATGTGATAGTCCATTTGAAGTCTCAAAAAAGACAAATATTTAGGTACGGAGGGAGTAATATATTAGGAGTATATCAAAACAATAGTGATTTCTTTCAAGTTTGTGAACAAATACTACTATTCTACTACTTTGGATCCGTCGCGACGCACGGGCACATTGCTAGTAAAAGGAAAAGGCCTGCCACGTTCGCGTCGCACCCCCGCACGCCCGGGAATCGGGAGTACAGCATGGCCCGTCTGGCACGACACATAGCTTAGGGAAGGCGTGTTGCCTAGCAGTGGCGGAGCTCGAAGAAAAACGTTGGGCGTGCCAGTCTAGCCAGGCTATAGAAATTACCCTTGCGTTGACGTTCCATGCCTCAAAACTGGATGTACAACTACGAAAATCCTGCTAGGTTGGGCGGGCTAGGGCACATGTTGGCCCTCACGTAGCTCCGCCCTTGTGCCTAGCATTTTCACTTTCATGTGGGACCGCCCATTGAGCAAACCGACACCCCGCCCACCGCCGGGTTGGAAAACAAAAACAAGGGGAAGATCTAGCTGTAGCACGGAAGCCAAGAAATTTTGTGTCAGACGGGGCTCGTTGATAGAGTAGGAGCATTCCGTATTAGTACCACTCCTACCAAGTCTGTACTCCTAATACTATTATATTACTAGTACTACCACTGCACAACTAGTAGATACGTGCACGGCACAACATCGTAGGAACAAAAAACGGGAAGATCTTGTTTTGGGTGATTTATCTTTTTTCAATCAACGTAGTATGAATAATATGACGTGGGGGGCACCCATGAAGCTTATGTGGCTTGGTTGCATGGCTACAGAAGGTTAGAGAAAAATAAATAGATAAAGTGTTTAGAGTGCACTCCACTAAATAGATATACTTTGGATCCATTGCAACAGACCGGCACATCTATATCTATACCCCCTATATAGTGTGTGAAAAACTTTGAAAGTTGGTCGTTGGATGAAGCCAATCCGACGGTACAAAGATGGCAAATCCGAGCACTACTGGCCATTGGATATCATCCACCAGATTCTGCCACATGTATAATCTAGAAGACTCCATGGTTGAACTTAATTCATGACTAAATTTGCCACAACTAGGCTCAGGCAAAGTTATTAATAAGTTCTTCAAAATGAGAGCCACAAGTTGGCAAGCCTAAGGGAATCTTGCCACATTTTTTGTGTGTATGTCATGTGGGGCCAGTGTGGCTTGAACAAAACACTGACCTAAGTTAATCAAACTTGCCTAACCTTAGATTCCACCAAATTTTGCCACAAGTTGGCTAGCCTAAGGGAATCTTGCCACATTTTTTGTGTGTATGTCATGTGGGGCCAGTGTGGCTTGCGTAAGGTGTGGCTTGAACCAAACACTCACCTAAGTTAATCAAACTTGCCTAACCTTACATTCCACCAAATTTTGCCACATGTTAGAATCCAGAAAACTACACATGTAGAAGCATAATGCACAAACCACCAGAATCTCATGCGTGCAATGCACGTGTACCTTCCTACTAGTACTACTAGTAGTAAGAAACCAATTCCAGTTTTGGCACGAGCTCGTACTGCGGGAGCACCACAAGGCCTGCCGCAGGAGTTGCATTTTCCTCTCGGGGCCCACGGGACCGAACTTCAGTGGCTTAGTGCCCGGCCTATGAGTCAATGACATGTGGGCCTTGAATGCGGCTGGCCCAAATGTCATTCTCATGGTGGTGGCGTGGTTCGCGACTCACTCGTTCGAGATGAACCGGCCGGTGGTGGCGTGGCCGTGGCGAGGGTACCACAGCTGGGCGTCGGGCGTTCTGAGGCGAGATGGCCACACCAAGGGTACTACCTGTAGTACATAAGTACTCCAGCTGAGGATTGATGCCCGGGACGAAATGTGTCACAGCCGCTGGATGAAAATTTGATGGTGAGGGAGTACGGATCGGAGTTGTCGGCGTTCTGGGAACGGGGGTCCCAGACTTGCCTGCCTGCGGCCTGCGGCGTGGCTCAAGGGGTGGCCCAGCACGGCTCATCTTCATCAACACAAGCTCAAGACCCTCGCAAGGGGCCAAGCCTCATGGGGCGGACGACAAGGAGCTTCCTCAGGCACGGTCTCGTCAGGCTAGCTCGCGAGGAGGCGGAGAGATCAAGGCGGGGTACCTCACGAGGTGCCCATGACGCAAGCCATGACGACCAAGGGCGCCAGGGGGGCGCCAACCCACGCAGTGTCCTCCTTTCCTCTTTGGTGCAAAGGGAGCAAGTGCAGGCAAGAGTATCAAGCAAAGGCATCCGTTTCGGTGCAACGAGACCAAGACCGTCGCAATGGCAGGAAGGAAGTCATTGTGGAGCCCAAGCCGGCATCACCACCAGAGCCTTTGACAAGCGAGGACCAACTTTAGTCAGGATAAGTGTACTAGATGTTCCCCTACAAAATGGCCAATTGTTGGCGCCCTTCCCACTCAATATTTGGGAAGAGGCCCAGGGCCTTTGCCTATAAATAGGACTAGCCACCCACAGAGTAGGGGCATCGGATCCGGCATCTAGAGAGAGGATCCAGCATCTGGGATCAGCAGAGAGAGAGCGACTGAACTCCCCCTAGCAGTACATCGCACCAGCCAAGAACAGACCCTCGCAAGGTTGTTCTTCCTTGTATCGTTCATCATCATTAGCCCAAGAGGCAATCCACCACACCACAAACTAGAGTAGGGTATTACACAACAATGGTGGCCCGAACTAGTATAAACCCTGTGTATCTTGTGTTGTTCCTTTCATAGTTTAGATCTTAGCGAGGCAGCGAGGTGCAGGTAGGTAGAGGGCGAGATCTCCGTGCGCACCCCAGTGTTCGGACCTAGAGGGTCTGCCGGAACCCGAAATCCGACATTTGGCGCGCCAGGTAGGGGTGCGCCGGAATTCGTCTTCCGCCACCCTGTTCTTCGCCAACCATCGCATCCATGTCAGACGCTCGTCGGGCCCGCGCCGAGCGCCGAGCCGCCCTCGCTTCCCGCGTCGCCCAGACGGTCCCGTCGGCGGCCGCCCCCGCCGTTCCCCATCGCCTGCCGTCAACGCCGCCACCGGCCCGGCGAGGAACGAGCAGCAAGCATCGTCCCAGCATCCGTCCGTGAGGCGAGACGGCCGCACTGCTACTCCCTCACTCGCCTCAGCTTCTTCTTCGTCCGGCGCGCTCCGCGCGCCCATGGAGGCTCGAGCTCCTGCGCTACCGCCCTGTCGACGACGTCTACGAAGAGTGTCTCGACCGCGTTGAATGAAATATGCCCTAGAGGCAATAATAAAGTTATTATTTATTTCCTTATTTCATGACAAATGTTTATTATTCATGCTAGAATTGTATTAACTGGAAACATGATACATGTGTGAATACATAGACAAACATATAGTCACTAGTATGCCTCTACTTGACTAGCTCATTAATCAAAGATGGTCATGTTTCCTAACCATAGACATGTGTTGTCATTTGATTAATAGGATCACATCATTAGGAGAATGATGTGATTGACATGACCCATTCCGTTAGCCTAGCACTTGATCGTTTAGTATGTTGCTATTGCTTTCTTCATGACTTATACATGTTCCTGTAACTATGAGATTATGCAACTCCTGTTTACGGAGGAACACTTTGGTGCTACCAAACGTCACGTAATCTGGGTGATTATAAAGGAGTACTACAGGTGTCTCCAAAGGTACATGTTCGGTTGGCGATTTCGAGATTAGGTTTTGTCACTCCGATTGTCGGAGAGGTATCTCTGGGCCCTCTCGGTAATGCACATCACTATAAGCCTTGCAAGCAATGTAGCTAATGAGTTAGTTACGGAATGATGCATTACGTAACGAGTAAAGAGACTTGCCGTAACGAGATTGAACTAGGTATTGGATACCGACGATCGAATCTCGGGCAAGTAACATACCGATGACAAAGGGAACAACGTATGTTGTTATGCGGTTTGACCGATAAAGATCTTAGTAGAATATGTAGGAGCCAATATGAGCATCCAGGTTCCGCTATTGGTTATTGACCGAGAATAGTTCTAGGTCATGTCTACATAGTTCTCGAACCCGTAGGGTCCGCACGCTTAAGGTTTCGATGATGCTTATATTATGAGTTTATGAGTTTTGATGTACCGAAGGTTCGAGTCCCGGATGAGATCGGGACATGACGAGGAGTCTCGAAATGGTAGAGACGTAAAGATCGATATATTGACGACTATATTCGGAGTTCGGAAAGGTTCCGAGTGATTCGGTATTTTTCGAGTACCGGAGAGTTACGGAATTCGCCGGGAGTATATGGGCCTTATTGGGCTTTAGGGAAAGAGAGAGGAGAGGTTGGGCGCCCCCAAGGCCTAGTCCGAATGGACTAGGGGGGGCTGCGCCCCTCCTTCCTTCTCTTCTCTTCCCCTTTCCTTGACTCCTACTCCTACTACTTGGAGGGGAATCCTACTCCCGGTGGGAGTAGGACTCCTCCTGGTGCGCCCTTCTAGGCGGCCACCCCTCCTTGCTCCTTTATATACGGGGCAGGGGGCACCCCATGACACACAAGTTGATCTACGTGATCGTTCCTTAGCCGTGTCGGTGCTCCCTCCACCATATTCCACCTCGGTCATATCGTCGCGGAGCTTAGGCGAAGCCCGCGCCGATGAAGCATCATCATCGCCACCACGCCGTCGTCTCGACGGAACTCATCCCGACACTTTGCTGGATCGGAGTCCGGGATCGCCATCGAGCTGAACGTGTGCTGAACTCGGAGGTGCCGTGCGTTCGTACTTGGATCGGTCGGATCGTGAAGACGACGACTACATCAACAGCGTTGTTATAACGCTTCCGCCACGGTCTCACGAGGGCGTGGACATACACTCTCCCTCTCGTTGCTATGCTGTCACCATGATCTTGCGTGTGCGAGGAAATTTTGAAATTACTACGTTCCCCAACAGTGGCATCCGAGCCTGGTTTTATGTGTTGATGTTATATGCACGAGTAGAACACAAGTGAGTTGTGGGCGATACAAGTCATACTTCTTACCAGCATGTCATACTTTGGTTGGCGGTATTGTGAGATGAAGCGGCCGGACCGACATTACTGCAGACGCTTACGCGAGACTGGTTTCACCGCTGCGAGCACTCGTTGCTTAAAGGTGATGGCGGGTGTCTGTCTCTCTCACTTTAGTTGAACCGAGTGTGGCTACGCCCGGTCCTTGCGAAGGTTAAAACAGCACCAACTTGACAAACTATCGCTGTGGTTTTGATGCGTAGGTAAGAACGGTTCTTGCTCAGCCCGTAGCAGCCACGTAAAATTTGCAACAACAAAGTAGAGGACGTCTAACTTGTTTTTGCAGGGCATGTTGTGATGTGATATGGTCAAGACGTGATGCTATATTTTATTGTATGAGATGATCATGTTTTGTAACCGAGTTATCGGCAACTGGCAGGAGCCATATGGTTGTCGCTTTATTGTATGAAATGCAAACGCCATGTAATTGCTTTACTTTATCACTAAGCGGTAGCGATAGTCGTAAAAGCAATAGTTGGGGAGACGACAACGATGCTACGATGGAGATCAAGGTGTCGCGCCGGTGACGATGGTGATCACGCCGGTGCTACGGAGATGGAGATCACAAGCACAAGATGATGATGGCCATATCATATCACTTATATTGATTGCATGTGATGTTTATCCTTTATGCATCTTATCTTTCTTTGATTGACGGTAGCATTATAAGATGATCTCTCACTAAATATCAAGAAGTGTTCTCCCGAGTATGCACCGCTATGAAAGTTCTTCGTGCTGAGACACCACATGATGATCGGGTGTGATAGGCTCTACGTTCAAATACAACGGGTGCAAAACAGTTGCACACACGGAATACTCAGGTCAAACTTGACGAGCCTAGCATATACAGATATGTCCTCGGAACACGGAGACCGAAAGGTCAAACGTGAATCATATAGTAGATATGATCAACATAGTGATGTTCACCATTGAAACTACTCCATCTCACGTGATGATCGGACATGGTTTAGTTGATTTGGATCACGTAATCACTTAGATGACTAGAGAGATGTCTATCTAAGTGGGAGTTCTTAAGTAATATGATTAATTGAACTTTAATTTATCATGAACTTAGTCCTGGTAGTATTTTGCAAATTATGTTGTAGATCAATAGCTCGCGTTGTTGCTTCCCTATGTTTTTGCTTCCATGTGTTTTATATGTGTTCCTAGAGAAAATTGTATTGAAAATGTTAGTAGCAATGTTGCGGATTGGATCCGTGATCTGAGGTTTATCCTCATTGCTGCACGTAAGAATTATGTCCTTGATGCACCGCTAGGTGACAGACCTATTGCAGGAGCAGATGCGACGTTATGAACGTTTGGCTAGCTCAATATGATGACTACTTGATAGTTTAGTGCACCATGCTTAACGGCTTAGAATCGGGACTTCAAAGACGTTTTGAACGTCATGGACCATATGAGATGTTCCAGGAATTGAAGTTAATATTTCAATAAAATACCCGAGTTAAGAGATATGAAGTCTCCAACAAGTTCTATAGCTAAAAGATGGAGGAGAATCGCTCAACTAGTGAGCATGTGCTCAGATTGTCTGGGTACTTCAATCGCTTGAATCAAGTGGGAGTTAATCTTCCAGATAAGATAGTGATTGACAGAATTCTCTAGTCACCATCACCAAGTTAGTAGAACTTCGTGATGAACTATAATATGCAAGGGATGACAAAAGTAATTCCCAAACTCTTCGTGATGCTAAAATCGACGGAGGTAGAAATCAAGAAAAACATCAAGTGTTGATGGTAGACAAGACCACTAGTTTCAAGAAAAGGGCAAAAGGAAGAAGGGGAACTTCAAGAAGAATGGCAAGCAAGTTGCTGCTCAAGTGGAGAAACCCAAGTCTGGTCCTAAGCCTGAGACTAAGTGCTTCTACTGCAAAGGGATTGGTCACTGGAAGCGGAACTACCCCAAGTATTTGGTGGATAAGAAAGGATGGCAAAGTAAACAAAGGTATATTTGATATACATGTTATTGATGTGTACTTTACTAGTGTTCATAGCAACCCTCAAGTATTTGGTACTAGTTAGGTTGCTAAGATTAGTAACTCAAACGGAGTTGCAGAATGAACAGAGACTAGTTAACGGTGAAGTGACGATGAGAGTTGGAAGTAGTTCCAAGATTGATATGATCATCATCGCACACTCCCTATACTTTCGAGGATTAGTGTGGAACCTAAATAAGTGTTATTTGGTGTTGAGCATAAATATGATTTGATCATGTTTATTGCAATACGGTTATTCATTTAAGTAAGAGAATAAATTGTTGTTCTTTACATGAATAAAACCTTATATGGTTACACACCCAATGAAAATGGTTCATTGGATCTCGATCATAGTGATACACATATTCATAATATTGAAACCAAAAGATGCAAAGTTAATAATGATAGTGCAACTTATTTGTGGCATTGCCGTTTAGGTCATATTGGTGTAAAGCGCATGAAGAAACTCCATGCTGATGGACTTTTGGAATCACTTGATTATGAATCATTTGATGCTTGCGAACCGTGCCTTTTGGGCAAGATGACTAAAACTCCGTTCTCCGGAACAATGGAACAAGCTACTGGCTTATTGGAAATAATACATACCGATGTATGCGATCCAATGAGTGTTGATGCTCGTGGCAAGTATCGTTATTTTCTGACCTTCACAAGATGATTTGAGCAGATATGGGTATATCTACTTGATGAAACATAAGTCTGAAATAATTGAAAAGTTCAAAGAATTTCAGAATGAAGTGGAAAATCATCGTAACAAGAAAATAAAGTTTCTGCGATCTGATCGTGGAGATGAATATTTGAGTTACGAGTTTGGTCTTCATTTGAAACAATGTGAAATAGTTTCGCAATTCACGCCATATGGAACACCACAGCATAATGGTGTGTCCGAAAGTCGTAACCGCACTTTATTGGATATGGTGAGATCTATGATGTCTCTTATCGGTTTACCACTATCGTTTTGGGGTTATGCATTAGAGACAGCTGCATTCACGTTTAATAGGGCACCATCTAAATCCGCTGAGGCGACACCGTATGAACTATGGTTTAACAAGAAACCTAAGCTGTCGTTTCTTAAAGTTTGAGTTGTGATGCTTATGTGAAAAAGTTTTCACCGATAAGCTCAATCGAGAAGTGCGTCTTCATAGAATACCCAAAGGTAACTATTGGGTACACCTTCTATCACAGATCCGAAGGCAAGTTATTCGTTGCTAAGGTGGATCCTTTCTAGAGAAGAAGTTTCTCTCGAAAGAAGTGAGTGGGAGGAAAGTAAGAGCTTGATAAGGTAATTTGTACCTTCTCCCGAATTGGAAAGTAGTTCATCACAGAAATCAGTACCAGTGATTCCTATACCAATTAGTGAGGAAGCTAATGATGATGATCATGAAACTTCAGATCAAGTTACTACAAAACCTCGTAGGTCTTCCAAAGTACAGATCCGCACAGAGTGGTACGGTAATCCTATTCTCGAAATCATGTTACTAGACCATGATAAACCTACGAACTATGAGGAAGCGATGATGAGCCCAGATTCATGAAATGATTTGAGACCATGAAATCTGAGATGGGATCCATGTATGAGAACAAAGTGTGGACTTTGATGGAGTTGTTCGATGATCGGCAAGCCATATTATATAAATGGATCTTCAAGAGGAAGACAGATGCTGATAGTAGTGTTACTATCTACAAAGCTCGACTTGTCGCAAAAAGGTTTTCGACAAGTTCAAGGTGTTGACTACAATGAGATTTTCTCAATTGTAGCGATGCTTAAGTCTATCCAAATCATGTTAGCAATTGCCACATTTTATGAAATCTGGCAAATGGATGTCAAAACTACATTCTTTAATGGATTTATTAAAGAAGAGTTGTATATGATGCAACCAGAAGGTTTTGTCAATCCTAAAGGTGCTAACAAAATGTGTAAGCTCCAGCGATCCATCTATGGACTGGTGCAAGCATCTCAGAGTTGGAATACACGCTTTGATAAGTTGATCAAAGCATATAGTTTTATACAGACTTGCGGTGAAGCCTGTATTTACAATAAAGTGAGTGGGAGCACTACCGCCTTTTTGATAAATATATGTGAGTAACATATTGTTGATCAGAAATGATGTATAATTTTTCTGGAAAGCATAAAGGAGTATTTGAAAGGAGTTCTTTAAAAGAAAGACCTCAAGTAAAGCTACTTACATATTGAGCATCAAGATCTATTAAGATAGATCAAGACGCTTGATAAGTTTTTCAATAAGTACATACCTTGTCAAGATTTTGAAGTAGTTCAAAATGGAACAGTCAAAGAAAAGTTCTTGCCTGTGTTGCAACGTGTGAAATTGAGTAAGACTCAAACCCGACCATGGCAGAAAATAGAAAAGAGAATGAAAGTCATTCCCTATGCCTCACCATAGGTTCTATAAAGTATGCTATGCTATGTACCAGATCTATTGTATACCTTGCTCTGAATTTGGCAAGGGGTACAATAGTGATCTAGGAGTAGATCATGGACATTGGTCAAGAACATCCTTAGTGAGGACTAAGGAAATATTTCTCGATTATGGAGGTGATAAAAGAGCCCGTCGTAAAGAGTTACATCGATGCAAGCTTTTTACACTGATCCGATGACTCCAAGTCTCATCTGGATACATATTGAAAATGGGAGCAATTAGCTAGAGTAGCTCCGTGCAGAGCATTGTAGACATAGAATATTTGCAAAATACATACGGCTCTGAATGTGACAGACCTGTTGACTAAACTTCTCTCACGAGCAAAACATGATCATACCTTAGTACTCTTTGGGTGTTAATCACATAGCGATGTGAACAAGATTATTGACTCTAGTAAAACCTTTGGGTGTTGGTCACATGACGATGTGAACTATGGGTGTTAATCACATACAGATGTGAATATTAGTGTTGAATCACATGATGATGTGAACTAGATTATTGACTCTAGTGCAAGTGGGAGACTGAAGGAAATATGCCCTAGAGGCAATAATAAAGTTATTATTTATTTCCTTATTTCATGATAAATGTTTATTATTCATGCTAGAATTGTATTAACTGGAAACATGATACATGTGTGAATACATAGACAAACATATAGTCACTAGTATGCCTCTACTTGACTAGCTCATTAATCAAAGATGGTCATGTTTCCTAACCATAGACATGTGTTGTCATTTGATTAATGGGATCACATCATTAGGAGAATGATGTGATTGACATGACCCATTCCGTTAGCCTAGCACTTGATCATTTAGTATGTTGCTATTGCTTTCTTCATGACTTATACATGTTCCTGTAACTATGAGATTATGCAACTCCGCTTACGGAGGAACACTTTGGTGCTACCAAACGTCACAACGAATCGGGTGATTATAAAGAAGTACTACAGGTGTCTCCAAAGGTACATGTTGGGTTGGCGATTTCGAGATTAGGTTTTGTCACTCCGATTGTCGGAGAGGTATCTGGGCCCTCTCGGTAATGCACATCACTATAAGCCTTTCAAGCAATGTAGCTAATGAGTTAGTTACGGAATGATGCATTACGTAATGAGTAAAGAGACTTGTCGGTAACGAGATTGAACTAGGTATTGATACCGACGATCAATCTCGGGCAAGTAACATACCGATGACAAAGGGAACAACGATGTTGTTATGCGGTTTGACCGATAAAGATCTTCGAGAATATGTAGGAGCCAATATGAGCATCCAGGTTCCGCTATTGGTTATTGACCGAGAATAGTTCTAGGTCATGTCTACATAGTTCTCGAACCCGTAGGGTCCGCACGCTTAAGGTTTCGATGATGCTTATATTATGAGTTTATGAGTTTTGATGTACCGAAGGAGTTCGGAGTCCCGGATGAGATCGGGGACATGACGAGGAGTCTCGAAATGGTCGAGACGTAAAGATCGATATATTGGACGACTATATTCGGAGTCCGGAAAGGTTTCGAGTGATTCGGGTATTTTTTGGAGTACCGGAGAGTTACGGGAATTCGCCGGGGAGTATATGGGCCTTATTGGGCTTTAGGGAAGAGAGAGGAGAGGTTGGGCGCCCCCAAGGCCTAGTCCGAATTGACTAGGGGAGGGCTGCGCCTCCTTCCTTCTCTTCTCTTCCCCTTTCCTTGACTCCTACTCCTACTACTTGGAGGGGGAATCCTACTCCCGTGGGAGTAGGACTCCTCCTGGTGCGCCCCTTCTAGGCCGCCACCCCTCCCTTGCTCCTTTATATACGGGGCAGGGGCACCCCATGACACACAAGTTGATCTACGTGATCGTTCCTTAGCCGTGTGCGGTGCTCCCTCCACCATATTCCACCTCGGTCATATCGTCGCGGAGCTTAAGCGAAGCCCCGCGCCGGTGAAGCATCATCATCGCCACCACGCCGTCGTCTTGACGGAACTCATCCCGACACTTTGCTGGATCGGAGTCCGGGATCGCCATCGAGCTGAACGTGTGCTGAACTCGGAGGTGCCGTGCGCTCGGTACTTGGATCGCTCGGATCGTGAAGACGTCGACTACATCAACGCGTTGTTATAACGCTTCCGCCACGGTCTCACGAGGGTACGCCGACATACACTCTCCCCTCTCGTTGCTATGCCGTCACCATGATCTTGCGTGTGCGTAGGAAATTTTTGAAATTACTACGTTCCCCAACACGCGTCGCCGAGCTCGTCCGCGCCGCAGGGGGCTCCCCCGCGCCGTCCTTCTTGCTGCACGCGCCCGCCCCCTGCTGGCGATGAAGCTCGGGGCGCCAGCCGCCTCCCCTCAAGAAGGCGCCCTGGCCCCAAGGCGCGTGGCCCCGGGGCGGAGCCCGCTCCGTCCGGCGCCAGCGCAGCAAGAGCAGAGCTGCAAAGAGGTACCTTGTCCCCAAGAAGCTGCCCGAGTGCTCCCTGCACTGGCTTGTCACGATCACGCTCCTGCTCCAGCACGCCAAGACCCCGCGCTGATCCCAGCTGCAGCGCATGGGGACTCGCAAGACCAGGCTCTTCGTCACCAGAGGCCTCCCGTGGCCACAGCAGGCTGCCGTGCCTTCACCACCGAGCTGTGCAGTGTCGCGTGGCCCGGCAAGTTCAAGCCAAACCTGCCTCCTCGCTATGACGGCACGGCCGACCCCGCGGAGTTCCTCCAGCTCTACGAGCCGGGCATCGAAGCCGCCAACGGGGACGAGAAGGTCATGGCGAACTGGTTTCCCATGGCACTCAAGGACGGAGCCCGCACCTGGCTCCTGAACCTGGCTCCTGGCACGATCTCCTCCTGGGACGAGATGCGCACCCGCTAAATCGCCAACTTCCAAGGTACTCGCGACCGGCCTCCTGCCGTGGCGACATCGCGCCGATCAAGCAAGAGCTGGGGAAACCCTGCAGAAGTACATCCAGCGCTTCAACAACACACGCCTCAAGATTCCCAAGGTGACTGAGGAGGCCATCATCTCTGCCTTCTCCGACGGTGTGCGTGACGTCAAGATGAAGGAGGAGCTGGCGATGCATGAAGATCTGTGCACTTCCTTGGAGCTGTTCAACTTGGCGACCAAGTGCGCCAGGGCTGAGGAAGGGCGCCTTTCCCTCCTCGAGCTGCCAGCCGCAGAAACGGAAGAGAAAAAATCCAAGGCCCAGGACGTGAAGCGCAAGGGGGCTGCCGTGCTCGCGGCAGAACCAGACACCAAACGGGGCAGAGATCAGCCCGAGTCTTCCAAGGGCAGCCGGTACTGTGTGTACCACGACCTCCACACCCACAACACCAACAAATGTCAAGAGCTCCGGGCCGTGCGAGAAGGGAGGATCGGCCGACGCCCCGACCGCAACGATCGAGGCTATGACCGAGGAGGAGGAAGAAACGCAGGACGCTGGGAAGACCATGGCCCTAGCCAAGGGTGGCGCGACTGACCTCGTGAGGATCGCTGGGAGGATCAGCCTCGCGAGGATCGCCCGCAAGGAAACGCAGGCCTCCCTCCTCTGCCGCCGCAGCCAAGGAGAAACGAGGACCATCATCAGGACGAGGGGGCTGGGGGCTTCCAGGAGCCACGCGCGATCGCTTGCATCCTGGGCGGAGCTCAAGCCCCAGCCTCCCAACGCATCTTCAAGCAGTTCGCCCGCGAAGTGAATGCAGTCCTCCCCAAGCTCGAAGCCACGCGCCCGCTCAGGTGGTCAGCATGCGCCATCACGTTCAACTCAGCGGATCAGCTCAAGTGCGCGGCCACAGCGGGAGTCCTCCCGATGCTTTGTTCCCCAATCATCAGCAACGTGCAAGTCACCAGGACCCTCATCGACGGCGGAGTAGGGCTCAATGTCCTATCCGTAGAGACATTCAACAATCTCCATGTGCCTTACAATCAGCTTCAGCCAACCAAGCCTTTCTCCGGAGTCACCGATGGCTCCACGGTTCCGATTGGGCAGGTCCGCCTCCCTGTCACCTTCGGGGCGCGCGACAACTACCGCAACGAGCTCATCGACTTCGACGTCGCCCACATTCGCCTGCCATACAATGCCATCCTCGGGTACCCAACTCTGGCCAAGTTCATGGCCGTGACTCATCACGGCTACAACGTCCTCAAGATGCCAGGAAGCGGCGGAGTCATCTCGGTGCCTTGTGAAGAGAGAGACGCGGTGTGCTCCCTGGAGCAAGCCTTTCAAGCAGCATCACTTGAAGACCCAGACCGCAGGAGCGTGAGGCTCCCTGAGACCGCTCCCAAGAAGAAGAAGACATCGCCAGGCCCGACCCCTCGGGAGGCAGGCCCCTCAGGGTCCGCGCCTGCTCAGGGGGCACCTCCTTCTGTCGCATAGGAAGGCGCGCCCGACACCCTCCTCAAGCAAGGCTCTCTCCTGGAGGGCCACCGACCTTGCCAAGGTCATGAGGGAGGCGCTTGGGCACCACTTGGAGGCATGCTTCAAAGCACGTTTCCCTCAGGAAGGAGCAATGCAAGGAGGGCCAAACCCTCAGGAGTTCGTCGGTCAGATCACGCAGGAGTTGCAGGAGTCAAGAGTCATGAGTGGCAGCCGCCGCTTACCCGCCGTAGCTCCCCATCCAGACGAGGATGGTGGGCTGCACGTCTGCATCGACATACCAAGGCTCAACCGAGCCGCATCTCAGGAGCGCTTCTGGCCCTCACGC
Organism: Aegilops longissima; assembly: GCA_021605205.1. Lineage (NCBI taxonomy): Eukaryota > Viridiplantae > Streptophyta > Magnoliopsida > Poales > Poaceae > Aegilops > Aegilops longissima. Next base: position 674,320,248 of record CM038678.1, on the reverse strand, counting down.
GCGGGGCACTGCGAAGGCCCACCCCACAGCTACGTTCGCATGCCCTACGGCATGCCGAACGCGGCCGCCACGTACCAGTGCCTCATGAGGAGCATCCAGGAGGCTCAAGAGGCCAGGCGTTCCGCAGTCCTGGCGGAGATGGAGATGGTCCACGAGGAGCCACCAGCGCCTCCAAAGCCTCCCGAGGCTCCTGGGCCTGTGGGCTCGTGAGGATCAGCTTCCACAGCCCACGACGTCCACTACTTCAACATCCTTTCGTCTTCAACGTTATCAGGTGACATCCTTCAAGTTTCATTTCCAGCGAGGAGCGCCCCCAGGGCTGCATTATTCCTAGGCCGTGTGGGTCCGTCCATGCGGCGTGTGTCCCTTTTACTTCATGTTCCTAGCTTACCTTGTTGGGGCGCCCTCGGCTGCATCATCCCAAGTCGCCGGGCTGCACTCCAGTGGCGCCCGCCATCCCCGTGATCTATCTAAAGGAACTTGCTTCTTCGTGATTAATGTGCTTGACCTAGTTGCCTACTCAACTGACACCAACTGATGGATCTGCTCCCCAACGGCACGGCGCTTGCGCATGGGTCCGTCCCTGCAATGCCGACAAACCTGAATGGCTGAGCTCTGGCTGCGGCAGCCCCGCACAGCGCCACCTCGTCAGGCCTTCAGTGCCTCGTCACCTCTCCAAAGCAACCAACGACTGACCGTCGCTTGTCATAGCAGACTCTTGTTCTTTTTGTGGTGAGCCTGCAGGATCCCTTCAAGACGCAGCGCCAGCCGAGGCCCTCACGGCGTCTTCTTCACTCTCGTCTGCGCGAACCGCTTGCACGTTAAAGGGGGGGTACCTGAGCATCGCGACTCAGGGCTCCTACTGGCTCTCCAGCCCTCACCCTCTGGCCATGTCCACGGCATCGCGACCTGGCATACCAGCGATGGCTGAGACCAGCTCGAGGGCCGGGACCCGAGGACGTAGAGCAGAAAGGGGAGCAAAAGCGAGAGGGAAGAGGCACGCGGGGACCTCGCCAGGCAACCCCTCGCCAGCCGATGCGCGGACCTAGTGCCGCACCAAGAAGCAGCTCCTGACTCTCGAGATAAGTCACCCTCCGGAAACACTAGCTACCGCAGCACCGTCCCCGCACCCAATGCAATCCCGTGTTAGCAACGTCGCGCTCCTTTCTCACCGAACGATGGCTGCTTGAGCGCTAAAGGGGACCTCCTGAGCATCGCGACTCAGGGGCTCTTACCGGACCCCGGGCCGCTCACCTCCTGGCCTTGACCACGGCATCACGACCTGGCATACCAGCGACGGTTGAAGCCTGCCTTGGGACCGGGACCTGTCAGCGCAGAGCACCAAGCCCTCGTGAGGTTCGAAAGGAAGAACTAAGCTAAGACGAAATGAGCATCCCGCACTACTTCATGGCAAGGACTATATTAACAAACAGAACCACAGGCACCTTACAAGCCCCCACGGGGTGCGCTTTTCGATTCCTCGCAGGGAACAGAGGGAACAGATCCTAGAGAGTGCTAACTACGCGTGCCTCCTCAAGCGATGCCATCATCAACAGTGGGCCGTCAAGCACCGGCGCCAACCTCATCCAGATCAGAGGCGGCAGCAGCCTGACGACCCCGTCCTGCTCCAAGAACGGCGCAGCCTCGGGGGCTCGTAGCTGTCGTCGCTCGTCTCTGGAGTCGCGAAGAGCTCGGCGGAGTCGTTGGATCCTCCGACGCCTCCGCCGCCTGAGGAGCTGCCGAGGGAGCGATCGGCGAGCCTGGTCCTCGCCGCGGTAGGGCCCCGGCCGCCTCTCTCAGGGCAGCACTCCAGCCGGCGTCCGTCCGCATCGAAGACCTTGAAGAGCATCATGGAAGCGCCGTCGTACTCCAGGTGGATCGCGAGGGCGCCCCTCGTCCTGCAGACCCGGGCGATCTCGCCCCAGCCTCGAGTCATGAAGACCTTGCCCGGGGCGACGACCGCGACCTCCGCTTCGGTCGCGAGGGTGTTGCAGCCGGCGTGCTGCAACCAGAGCTCCAAGTATCCCCCCTGCGGCATCACGAAGGCGAAGGAGGGAGGAAGGCGGATCCAAGACTGAGGAGGCATGGCGTGGAGCACAAACTCTCGGGAGGAGCCCTCGGCATGGACTCCAGGAGGGACAACGCGCACCGGCGTGACACGCCGACGCCAACGGCAGCGCCGCCCATGGCGCCGCATCAACTCCAGCAGACCTCAAGGTGGGCGAAAGGGCAGGGAATCCGGCAGCGGCCGCCGCACCAAGGCCTCGACACTTCCGCCGGGCGCCTCATCTCGACAGATAGGGTGAGCCGTTTCTTGGGGCGGAAGGGTCGGGACCTCGGGAACCTTTCCTTCTCTTCCGCTGGAGAACCGGCGGATCGGAGCCATTGCGGCAAGATGGAGCAAGGACGGAGAAGAAGGAGAAGCAAGAAGAGATGGACTGAAGGGCACGCGTCGTTCGCATTTATAGCCGGGAAGGCCAATCGCCGACTTCCATGATTACAGGTAATCATGACCCGCTTTGCATGCAGGACTTGTCAATTCATGCAGCTGCCGAGGGCCGTGGGGAGCGGGCCGCCACGCCCAATCAACCGCCACGCTGGCGCCTAAGGCCGCAGGCTGTTAGGGCTCAGCGGGCGCCGTGACTTGCCCCTTCGCTTTCTACTCAGCCAAGTCCAGCGCGCTTTGGGCCCGGGGCTCTTGTCGGCGTGCTCTCGGGAACGGGGGTCCCTGTGACTTGCTCGCCTGCTGCCCTGCGGCGTGGCTCAAGGGGTGGCCCAGACGCCCATCTTCATCAACACAAGCTCAAGACCTCGCAGGGGCCAAGCCTCGCAGGAGGACGACAGGAGCTTCTCGAGCACGGCCTCGTCAGGCTGGCTCGCGAGGAGGCGGAGAGATCAAGGCGGGGTACCTCACGAGGTGTCCATGACACAAGCCATGATGACCAAGGGCGCCAGGCGGGCGCCAGCCCGCGCAGTGTCCTCCTTTCCTCTTTGGTGCAAAGGGAGCAAGCGCAGGCAAGAGTATCAAGCAAAGGCATCCGTTTCGGTGCAACGAGACCAAGACCGTCGCAACGGCAGGAAGGAAGTCATTGTGGAGCCCAAGCCGGCGTCACCACCAGAGCCTTTGATAGGCGAGGACCAACTTTAGTCAGGATAAGTGTACTAGATGTTCTCCTTCAAAATGGACAATTGTTGGCGCCCTTCCCGCTCAATATTTGGGAAGAGGCCCAGGGCCTTTGCCTATAAATAGGACTAGCCACCCACAGAGTAGGGGCATCAGATCCGGCATCTAGAGAGAGGATCCAGCATCTGGGATCAGCATAGAGAGAGCAACTGAACTCCCCCTAGCAGTTCATCGCACCAGCCAAGAACAGACCCTCGCGAGGCTGTTCTTCCTTGTATCGTTCATCATCATCAGCCCAAGAGGCAATCCACCACACCACAAACTAGAGTAGGGTATTACACCACAATGGTGGTCGGAACTAGTATAAACCCTGTGTCTCTTGTGTTGTTCCTTTCATAGTTTAGATCTTAGCGAGGCGGCGAGGTGCAGGTAGGTAGAGGGCGAGATCTCCACACGCACCCCAGTGTTCGAACCTAGAGGGTCTGTCGGAACCCGAAATCCGACAGGAGCACAGCAGCGGAGCAGGCAAACCGCGTCCAATCGGGTGTGTCTATGGTAGAAAGTTGATGGTCGCCGCAGTTCAGCTGGCCCGCATGTCATGCACACAAAGGCAGAGGAGCGGTGGGCCGAGAGGGATGAGGGGCACAAACAATCCTACCATTATGTCACTGACATGTGGGACCTATAAGCATGGGCCCCACCTGTCAGCGAAGGAAAGGCAGGGCAAGGCAGTGATAGCCACGTCAGAGGATCCATGTCCACGCCGGGGACGTCGTGCCGTGGGTTGGAGCGGCGTCGTGGGAATCGCGTAGGTGTGGCAGTGGTAGAAACAAGAAACGTGATGGTCGCCGTGGTTCAACTTCCATGGACAAGCTATAGGTTCGCTGGCGACACATGTATATCAAAACTAGAGTGTTTATATTTCAAGCACGTGAACAAGTATTATTCTACTAGTTTGGATCCATTGCAACGCACGGGCCAGCACATTGGTAGTAGTAGTTTCCATCTCTATCTCTAGAGGCCTTCCCTCGTTCATCCTTTTCTCTCACAAGATAAACTACTCATACAAATGCATCTTGATGTTCCCTGGAATGCACGAGGATGTTTCCTTGGGGGTCTCTCCAGCGCGACGTGGCTGTAGTTGCAAGTTGACGCCCCTTGAGATGCCGACATCAAGGGGCACCCGGATTTCCTCCGATGAGCAGGTAAGATGAGTTTGATCACATAGTAAATGCATTCTAAAGACTACTTCCGTGTCCATTTCCTAATTCTCCCCCTGCCCACTGTTTCACAGGCTAGGGTCGGTGTGAGTGGAGATTGGCTTGCATATGTACGGGAGGGTACCAACATCAATTTGCACAACATTTACAACGGTGACACCGTTCCCGTAGAACCTTTGTCCAACATTGGGATCACCCATGCAACAGGCCACCGCATGAATTGGTACGATGGAACCACGGTGAGATTGAATAAAAGATAGCACGAACCTTGCACATGGCGGTCAAAGGCGGACCATGCTGTCTCTGCGCCGATTTGTTGTCGTCACAGTAGGAAGACGTTGTGCTCCTTTGTAACCGCATCTTAGCGGTGACAAACCAGGGACTTATTTTGTATGGGACACATCCTACGATATACTCCTCTCTCCCAGTTTATTTTTTTTGAATCTTTTCGTTTTATAAGTTTCAAATTCAAATTTAGAGCTCCCCGTCACATGTTGAGATTACACTGTCCATTAAATCGTTGCGTGCATGTATAGTAAAGAAACAAATCTCGAGTTTGGCACGAGTTCGTGCTGCGGGAGCACCACAAGCCCAGGCGCAGGAGTTACATTTCCCTCTCAGGGCCGTCGGGACTGAGCTTCAGCGCCTTGCTACAACTACCTTTGAGTCAATAACATGTGGACCCGATATGTGACTGGTCCACATGTAATGCTCCCGAAGGTAGAGGGCAGTGGGGCCAAGAGGGGTGAGCCGCAGGTCGGGGGACGTGTGGTTTCATGGATTCGAGCGGCGTCGTGGGAATTGCGGGTTGCTGTGGTAGAAACTTGATGCTCGCTTCATTTTAGGTGGCCCACATGTCATGCACACAAAGGCAGAGGGGCGGTGCGACCGAGCGGGGTGAGGTGCACGTCGGGGGGCGTGGTGCCGTGGGTTGGAGAGGCATCGTGGGAATCGCGAGATGAAACGTGATGGTCGCCATAGTTGAACTTCCATGGACAAGCTGTCATGTCTACGGACACATGCACTGTATACCGATCACTAGAAGGAGTAGCAGAGAAAGCTATATATGCGGATAAATAGTTCCTTATAGTCAAGCGGACCCACGCTACTACTCTGTTCCAAAGACATGCACACCATCAAAATAGTCCATCTATATCAATATACACCGAGAGGGAATAATTTTTTTTACAAGAGAGGAAATAGTTCATCCATCCATAATGCCATCCTGCTGGTGCAGCGTTTTCTTCTTCTTCTTCTTCTTCTTCTTCTTCTTCTTCTTCTTCTTGTTCTCATTATCTGCGGGAGACGGCTTCGCAACAAGCTCTTTGGACCTTGCAGCTATCTCGAAACTCACACGGGCATCGAGGGCAGCATATTTTATCCGCTCATACGTCAAGGGATAATTCTCCCATCGAGACGACCTTAATTCCACCGTCTCGTCACCCTTCTGAAGATTTGTGCCGAGCACAAAATTTGCTACGTCGAATAGGGATGGTGTCTGTTTAGCACAATCTTCTACAGGAATTTTGATTCTGGTTTGTAGGTCAGTGATGCTTTTCAAATCAATGTTGTACGGCTCCAGCTTCTGTTTGTCCCCTTCGATGGCTGCCCCACAGAAGTATACGTTCTCCCGAGACAAGAAATCGTGAAGCTCACCTGGTATGGAGGGCGAGTGTATGATGTGGTACACCAAAACATCATCTTTGAGGCACAGCTGAAGGACGGCGGCGCGCCGGATCTTCCCAGGGGCACGCTCCGTGTACTCTGCGTCGTAACCGATGACCCTCGTCTCTACCTTATTGAGGGAGTTGGATACATTGTTGATCCACTGTCGAACAAACCTTGGGTGGACGGTGACGGTGGCAACTATGCGCATCGAGCCTTCGACGAGGACATGTTGGACGCTAAAAACCTGCATATCGATCTCTTTCGCCATTTGGAACCGCTGGAACGGAGGGCTATGGTTTGGAGAATTGAGATTAGATGGCTAGTCTAACTGAAGTAGTAGATGATTATTGAAAAAGGTTAAAACAATGTGAACGCAGTGGGGTTTGGATGCAACTGAAGACAAAGGGGAGGTGAAGAAGCCGAGGCGAATCGGTTCCTGATGGAGAAGTAAATGGGAGAAGTGGCGTGCAGGCAGTTGATTAGACGGCTAGGTAGACTAAATGAAAAGGCTATGCGGGTAGACTGAGGAGTCGTACCTGTTCGTGTACGTGCCCATCCTTCCTGATAGGTGGGACCTATGCAAACAGATAAAAAAATGTGTCGTTGCTTTTTTTGAGCCCGTGAGTGGGAGACACAACATTCTCTGGTTAGGCTGGTTGTAATGGGGAGTATCATATACTAGTATCATGCATATGATACTAGTGTATGATACTACATCTGTAATGCAAAGTATCATATGTTGGTATCATAGAGTACTACATTTATTGTCATGCATGACACAAAGTAGTACATCATTTAATATGATACGGTATCATGATATGATACTCAAGCATCTCTTTCTTCATTTAATTGTATGCCATCTCATCAAAATTGCTTAGTTGTCATGTATGATACTACCCATGATACTACCATTACGAGCAGCCTTAAGGAATACTCCCTCTGTTTAGGTGAGTATAAGTCACCTTATGAAAATCAGGTTTTCCCAAAACCTTTAGGCGTGGAGCATTAACTTCCTGCTCGATCCCCTCCCAGCCTCGTTAGCCAGCGTTCTCGTCCTCTGCTGCCGCGTTCTACCTTTCCATTTTTCCTCTTCTCAAGTGTGGAACGATCTGCATGCCGTCCTTGATGCACCAGAATCCACCACGGCATGCATCGGCGTAGGCGTTGATTGGGCATGCACGAGAATTTGGTTCTCTTAAATATGGATGATACCTGAATGATGAAGTGAACAGCATGCTAGCACGGGAGACCTATTTCCGCTATACAATACTGGAGTACTCATGTTCCTAGTAGTAGTAGTAGTAGTAGTAGTAGTAGTACTAGTAGTAGTAGTAGTAGTAGTAGTAGTAGTAGTAGTAGTAGTAGTAGTAGTAGTAGTAGTAGTAGTAGTAGTAGTACAACTATGGTACACTTGATGGTCAAAATACTATTCATCCGGTCCTCGCAGTGAAGTGACAACACCTGCTACCGACACTAGTCCAAAGCGAGGCGGCGTGTTCGGGTTACCAAAGTCAGCCTCACCTGCAGTGCATCAGGCATCTGTCACCGCCAGGCAAACACATTGGCGCCTCGCCTCGCCTCCCTCTCCGCCTCCCATAGCACCACTCCATCTCCATCTCTTTCTCCGCCTCCGCCTCCGTCTCCATCTCACTGTGCCCCCTGTACCATCGCCTCACTCGCCTCCCCAAGACCACTATTCCTCGCTAGCCGCTCCAAAGACCGACATCCTTCTCCCTCAGAATCAAGCCCCTTCCAAACTCCACCATGGCCGAACACGAACCGGGCAGCATCCATATGAGCCGCGATTGGAGCAATCTCCCCCAGTGACATCCTCGACCTCTATTGTTCATGTATGCATATGTTGACCGCCCTGCGGCTGGCTGCATGCTCGAGGGACATGCACACGGCCATCGTCGAAGTGAGGCCTAAGCTTTTCAAGACACCCTGCTTGCTGCTATCTGGTCTTGCGAGACTGGCTCACCATGACACGGAGGCATGCATGATGCCCCTCGACTTCAATCCGATTTTCATTAGCCGAAACTTCTTTGCAGGTATGTAGTGTGTCGCCGTACATCATTTCCCTCGACATCGATCCGATCACCATCGCCCGAAACTTCTTGGCAGGTATGTACTGGGTCGGCATGAACTCCCACTGGATGGCTGCCTTGAGAGAAGACGGTAAAAAGTTGGTGCTCATGAACTTCCAGACCTCCCATGAGATTATTGTCGGATTTCGGGTTCCGGCAGACCCTTCAGGTTCGAACTCTAGGGTGCGCGCGGAGATCCAACCCTCCACCGTCTCATACCTCGCCGAATCGCAGGGACCTAAATTACTAGAAAGAACAGCACAAGAGACACGAGATTTATACTAGTTCGGTCCACCGTTGTGGTGTAATACCCTACTATAGTTTGTGGTGTGGTGGATTGCCTCTTGGGCTGATGAAGAACAGTACAGGGAAGAACAGCCTCGCGAGGGTCTGTTCTTGGTGGGTGTGATGAACTGCTAGGTGGTGTCCCGTCGCTCTAGCTTGAGGATCGGGTCTCTATCTCTCTCTCTCTGGATGCTCCTCGTGCCCCCACTATGGTGGCTAGCTCTACTTATATAGACGAAGGCCCTGGGCCTCTTCCCAAATATTGAGCGGGAAGGGCGCCAACAATTGGCCATTTTGAAGGGGAACAGCGGGTACACTTATCCTGACTAAAGTTGGTCCTCGCTTGCCAAAGGCTCGTGATGACGCCTGCTTGGGCTCCACGATGACTCCTTCCAGCCGCTGGGGCTGGTCTTGGTCTTGTTGCACCAAGCAGATGCCTTTGTTTGATGCTCTCGCCGCGCTTGCTCCCTTTGCACCAAAGAGGAAAGGAGGACGCTGCAGGGCTGGCGCCCATGGCGCCCTTGGTAAATCATGGCTTATGCCATGGGCACCTCGCGAGGTACCCTGCCTTGAACTCTCCGCCTCCTCATGAGCCAGCATGACGAGGCCGTGCTCGAGGAAGCTCCTTGTCGTCCGCCTCATGAGGCTTGGCCTCGCGAGGGTCTTGAGCTTGTGTTGATGAAGATGGGCTGTCCTGGCCTCCTTTGAGCCACGCCGCAGGCCGCAGGCGAGCAAGTCTGGGACCCCTGTTCCTTAACGCCGACAAGCCCCGGGCCCATGGCGCCCGAACTTGGCCGAGCAGAGAGGCGAAGGGCAGGCGGCGCCACGGGCCCTAACAGCTGCGGCCTTGGGCGCCGTGTGGCGGTTGATTGACGCGGCTTTTGCTCCCCACGACGCCTTGGTAACCGCCCGGATTCGACAACTCCCTGCATGCAGAGTTGGGCATGATGATCGGTGATCGTGGAGGCCGACGGTTGGCCTCCACCGGCTATAAGTACGGAACGGCGTGCGCCCTTCCAGTCTATCCTCTATCTTCTCCTCCTCCTCGTTTCGTCTGGTTGTCATGGCTCCGATCCGCCGGTTCTCCAGGGAAGAGAAGGGAAAGGCTCCTCAAGAGGATCCTGACCCGCTCCCCCCAAAGAAGCGGCTTGCTCTCTGGTGTCAGGGCAGGAGCGCTCGCCAGGAGGCGCCCATGCCCTGGTGCGCGCGGCCGCCAACAGGGTTTCCTCTTCCCTTGTACGCGCAAATTGGTGGCCCTGAAGGAGGCGAGGCCGGGCGCCACGAGCGGCGCCGCCGACGACGCCGGCGGGTCATGAAGGTGTGCGTCTTCCCCCTGGAGTTCACGCCGAGGGCTCCTACCGGGAGTTCGTGCTTCGCGTCGCCGCGCCTCCTAAGTCTTGGATTCGTCTTCCTTCTTTCTTCGCCTCCGTCGTCCGGCAGGGGGAACCCCTGGGACTCTCGCTACAGCACGCCGGCTGCGGCACCCTCGCGACCGGGGCAGAGGTCGCAGTAGTTTCCCCGGGCGAGGTCTTCATGACTCGAGGCTGGGACGAGGTCGCCCGGGTCTACAGGGCGAGGGGTGCCCTCACGATCCACCTGGATTACGATGGTGCTTCGGTGGTGTCCTTCAAGGTCTTCGACGCGGAGGGTCGCCGGCTGGAGTGCTGCCCCGGGAGAGGTGGTCGGGGTCCTGCTGTGGTGAGACAGAGGCCAACCGCCCGCTCCCTTGACAGCTCCTCAGGCGACGAAGGCGCCGGAGGATCCAGCGACTCCGCCGAGCTCTTCGCGTCGCTGGAGACGAGCGACGACACCTACGAGCCCCCAAGCCTGCGCCGCTCTCAGAGCAGGGCGGGCTCGTGAAGTCGTCGCCGCCCCTGATCTGGATGGGGTTGGCTCCGGACCGGGTGGCCCACTGTTGATGCTGGCGTCTGCCGCGGTGGTCCCTGTAGATAGGACTCCTTTGGATTCGCGTCTTTTGTTCCTGCGAGGAGCCAAGAATGTGCCCCGCGGGGGCTTGTAAGGTGTTTGTAGCTTCGTTTGTCAATATAATCCTTATTGTGAGGCAGTGCGAGATGCTCATTCCGTTCTAGCTCAGTTTCTTCCTTTCGGACCTCGTGAGGGCTTGGTGCTCTGTGCCGACAGGTCCCAGTCCCAAGGCGGCCTCAGCCGTCGCTGGTATGCCAGGTCGCGATGCCGTGGTCAAGGCCAGGAGGTGAGCGGCCTGAGGTCCGGTAAGAGCCTCTGAGTCGCGCTGCTCAGAGGGTCCCCCTTGGCGCTCAAGCAGCCATCGTTCGGTGAGAAAGGAGAGCGACGTTGCTAACACGGAGTTGCATTGAGTGTGGGGATGGCGTTGCGATGACTAGTGTGTCCGGAGGGTGACTTATCTCGAGGGTCAGGACAATGCTTCCTGGTGCGGCGCCAGGTTCGTGCCTTGGCCGGTGAGAGACTGCGTTGCGAGGTCGTTTCGTGCTCCTTGGAGGGACCCTGCAAGTTCATCACAAAAGGGACAAGAGCTCGCCGTGGCGATCGTTAGTCCTGCCGTTAGTTGCTTTGGAGAGGCACGAGAGGCCTCGCGAGGTGTGTTGGGGCACCCGTGAGCCAGCGCGGGACTCACGAGGCCCTAACTCAAGGCGGGTTGCGCCTGGCTCTGGGCCTTATCTTCGAGTGTGTTCCTGCAAATTTGGCCAGATGCCGGTGCTCTAATTCTTGGTCCGGGCTCGGCTGGTCTCAGCCGTGCCGGCAAGCAGGTCGCGATGCCATGGACAAGACCAGAGGGTGAGGGCCGGAGAGCGGTAGGAGCCACGAGTCGCGATGCTCGTGCAGCCCCCCCCTTTAGCGCTAAGCTGGGCCGACGCCGCAACTCACGTCTTCGGTCTGGCTCTCGGGCTGGTCTCACTGTCCGTTGGCAAGCTGTGTCGCGATGCCATGGACAAGACCAGAGGGTGAGGGCCGGAGAGCCGGTAGGAGCCCTGAGTCGCGATGCTCAGGCACCCCCCCTTTAACGTGCAAGATTCCGCCACCCAGGAAAAGGCACCAAATAACAAACAAGGTGGAGCGAGGGCATAATCCTAAGGAAAACGCAAGAAGGATACATGCCGCTGGGACTGGCCCGAGCGGCTCGGGGATGATGCAGCTCAATGGGCGCCCCCAACAGGATAAGCTAAAGACATGAAATAAAAGGGATACATGCCGCAGGGATGGACCCACGCGGCCTGGGAATAATGCGGCCCTGAAGGCGCTCCCAGCCGGAAATAAAACTTAAAGATCTCACCTGGCGATGTTGGGGATGAAGGGTTGTTGATGTAGCAGACTCGGTGGGCTGCGGGAGCCGATCCTCACGAGCCCCCAGGCCCGGGGGCCTCGGGAGGCTCCGGAGACGCTGGCGGCTCCTCATGGGCCATCTCCATCTCCGCTGTGGCTGCGGCGTGCTCGACCTCTTGAGCCTCTGGGATGGTCCTCATGAGACGCTGCACGCTGCAGCCGCGTTGGCAGGCCATAAGGCATGCGACGTAGGCTGGGGCGGACTGCAACGCCCCACTCGCGAGGGCCGAGGCGCTTGAGATGCGGCTCGGTTGAGCCCTGGTATGTCAATGCAGACGCGCAGCCCACCATCCTCGCTGGATGGGGGCCACAGTAGGCCGCTGCTGCCCTCATGACCCTTGACTCCTCAGAGCTCTGAATGGCCTTGGTGATGAACTCTTGAGGGTTCTATCCTCCTGGTTTTGCTCCCGCTTATGGAACGTGCTTCAAACGTGCCTCCACGTGGTGCCCAAGCGCCTCCCTCGAGACCTTGGCGAGGTCGGCGGCCCTCCAGGGAGAGCCCCGAGCCTCGCTCGAGGAGGCGCCAGGCGCGCCTTCCTATGCGATGGAAGGAGGCTCCCCCTGGCCCGATGTGGACCCTGAGGGGCCTGTCTCTTGAAGATCCGGGCCAGTCGATGTCTTCTTCTTCTTGGGTGCGGCCTCGGGGAGGCCTCCTGCTGCTTGTGGTGCAGGTCTTCCAGCGATGCGGCTCAAAAGCTCGCCCGGGGAGCACACTGCGTCTCTCTTCACAGGCACCGTGATGACTCCGCCGCTTCCTGGCATGTTGAGGATGTTGTAGCCATGGTGGGTTACGGCCATGAATTTGGCCAACGCTGGGTACCCGAGGATGGCATTGTACGCAGGCGAATGTGGGCGACGCAAGTCGATGAGCTCGGTGTGGTAGTTGTCGCGGGCCCGAAGGTGACAGGAAGGCGGACCTGCCCGATCGGGACCGTGGAGCCGTCGGTGACTTCGGAGAAAGGCTTGGTTGGCTGAAGCTGATCAGTAAGGCACTTGAAGATTGTTGAATGTCTCCACGGACGGGACGTTGAGCCCTGCTCCGCCCGTCGATGAGGGTCTTGGTGACTAGCACATTGTCGATGATTGGGCAGCAAAGCATCGGAGAACTCCGGCTGTGGCTGCGACTTGAGCTGATCCGCTGAGCTGAACGTGATGGCGCACGCCACCACCCGAGAGGCGCGTGGACTCGAGCTTGGGGAGGACTGCATTCACTTCGCGGGCGAACTGCTTGAAGATGCGGTGAGAGGCTGGGGCTTGAGCTCCGCCCAGAATGCAGGCGATCGCTCGTGCTTCCTGGAAGCCCCCAGCCCCCTCGTCCTTGGCAGCGGCGGCGGCGCAGGGAGGCCTACGTTCCCTTGCGGGCGATCGTCACGAAGCTGATCCCTCCAGCCCCCCTCGCGTGGTCGGTCTTGTCAGCGGTCCTCGCGAGGTTGGTCGCGCCACCCTTGGCGCGGGCCGCGGTCCTCCCAGCGTCCTTCATTCCTTCCTCCTCCTCGGCCGTAGCCATGGTTGCCGCGCTCGGGGCGTCTGCCGACCCTTCCTTCATGCATGGCCCGGAGCTCTTGACATTCATTGGTGTTGTGGATGTGGAGGTCGTGGTACACGCAGTACCGGCTGCCCTTGGAGGACTCGGGCTGATCTCTACCTTGCTTGGTGTCTGGTTCGGCCGCGAGCACGGCAGCCCCCTTGCGCTTCACATCCTTGGCCTTGGATTTCTTCTCTTCGGGATCCGCGGCAGGCAGCTCGAGGAGGGAGAGGTGCCCCTCCTCAGCCCTGGCGCACTTGGTCGCCAAGTTGAACAGCTCCAGGGAGGTGCACAGATCTTCATGCATTGCCAGCTCCTCCTTCATCTTGACGTCGCGCACGCCGTCGGAGAAGGCGGAGATGATGGCCTCCTCCGTTACCCTGGGGATCTTGAGGCACGCGTTGTTGAAGCGCTGGATGTACTTTTGCAGGGTTTCCCCTGGCTGCTGCTTGATTCGGCGCATGTCGCTCACGGCGGGTGGCCGGTCACGAGTACCCTGGAAGTTGGCGATGAAGCGGGTCCGCATCTCGGCCTGGGAAGAGATCGTGCCTGCGGCCAGGTTCAGGAGCCAGGTGCGGGCCCCGTCCTTGAGCGCCATGGGAAACCAATTCGCCATGACCTTTTCATCCCCATTGGCAGCCTCGATGCCCAACTCGTAGAGCTGGAGGAACTCCGTAGGGTCAGCTGTGCCGTCGTAGCGAGGAGGCAGGTCTGGCTTGAACTTGGCGGGCCACGCGACGCTGCGCAGCTCGGAGGTGAAGGCGCGGCAGCCCGCCGTGGCCGCGGGGGGCCTCGGACGGCAGAGGGCTTGGTCTTGTGGGTCTCCCTGCGCCGCGGCTGGGGGCAGCGCAGGGTCTTGACGTGCTGGAGCGGGGAGCGCTCGGGCAGCTTCTTGCGGGCGAGGAACTTCTTGGCAGCTCTGCTCTTGCTGCGCCGGCGCCTGGCGGAACGGGTTCCGCCCAGGGGCCGCATGCCTTGGGGCCAGGGCGCCGTCTTGAGGAGGAGGCGGCTGAGGCGCCCTGGGAGCTTCATCGCCCGCGCGGGGCGGGGTGCGGTGCAGCGAGACGGACGGCGCGGGGTCGCCTCCTGCAGCGCGGACGAGCTCGGCGACTCAGTCGAGCCATTCTTCGTAGACGTCATCGACGGGGTGGTAGTGCAGGAGCTCGTTGGCCGCGATGAGCGCAGCTCGAGCTTCCATGCGCTGGGCGCGCGGACGTGGCGAACCAGCGGGGTGAGCGAAGGCGTGGCGGTGCGGCTGTCCGCCCATGGACGGGTGCTGGACGATGCTTGCTGCTCGTTCCCGCCGGGCGGTGGCGGCGTTGATGAAGGCGACGGGAACGACGAGGACGCCCCGACGGGAGCCGTCTGGCGATATGGGAGGCGACGGCGGCTCGGCGCTCGGTGCGGGCCCGACGAGCGTCAGACATGGTTGCGGTGGTCGGGTAAGAACGAGGCGATGAAAGGCAGATTCCGGCACACCCCTACCTGGCGCGCCAAATGTCGGATTTCGGGTTCCGCAGACCCTTAAGGTTCAAATCTGGTGTGCGCGGAGATCCAACCCTCCACCGCCTCGCACTCGCCAATCGCAGGGACCTAAACTACTAGAAAGAACAGCACAAGAGACACAAGATTTATACTAGTTCGGGCCACCGTTGTGGTGTAATACCCTACTCTAGTTTGCGGTGTGGTGGATTGCCTCTTGGGCTGATGAAGAACGAGCGAGGGAAGAACAGCCTCGCGAGGGTCTGTTCTTGGTGGGTGTGATGAACTGCTAGGTGGTGTCCCGTCGCTCTAGCTTGAGGATCGGGTCTCTATCTCTCTCTCTGGATGCTCCTCGTCCCCCCACTATGGTGGCTAGCTCTACTTATATAGACGAAGGCCCTGGGCCTGTTCCCAAATATTGAGCGGAAAGGGAGCCAACAATTGGCCATTTTGAAGGGGAACAGCGGGTACACTTATCCTGACTAAAGTTGGTCCTCGCCGCCAAAGGCTCTTGTGATGACGCCTTTGCTTGGGCTCCACGATGACTCCTTCCAGCCGCTGGGGCTGGTCTTGGTCTTGTTGCACCAAACAGATGCCTTTGCTTGATGCTCTTGCTCGCGCTTGCTCCCTTTGCACCAAAGAGGAAAGGAGGACGCTGCGCGGGTTGGCGCCTCGATGGCGCCCTTGGTAAATCATGGCTTGCGCCATGGGCACCTCGCGAGGTACCCTTCCTTGAACTCACCGCCTCCTCATGAGCCAGCCTGACGAGGCCGTGCCTGAGGAAGCTCCTTGTCGTCCGCCCCGCGAGGCTTGGCCCCTTGCGAGGGTCTTGAGCTTGTGTTGATGAAGATGGGCTGTCCTGGGCCTCCTTTGAGCCACGCCGCAGGCCGCAGGCAGGCAAGTCTGGGGACCCCCGTTCCCAGAATGCCGACAATTATCCTTCATCGGTTAGATTATATAGAGTATTACCATCGCGGTCCAAGTTATCTAGATTACTATGTCAGTTCGACGGACCTTGTTTTGCAGAAGATTGTAATCTGCCAAGTACCCACACGACATGCGAATTACGCAGACTTCAAGCTAATTACCTTTTTCGACCGCGGACTCGCCTATCTTTACGCCGGTGCCTTTTTTAGCTGGAGACAACTCGGCTCACAGTGGATCATCGTCAAAGCTGATACACACTTCTGTGATGCTATTGAACACAATGGCATCATCTATGCAATCAACAAAGCAGATGGCACCACGTATTGCCGGGACGGCGCGTGTAAGTTGTTTCCATCTCATGTTAATGATGACGCCCTGACACTGTTTGAACTTTTTTTGATGATTGGCATATCCCTGTTTGAGCAGAATGTGAGTAGAACTATGGCAATATATTAGAGACGCCGTAAATCAGCTATATTTGGAATGAGTTAATTCATGCGATTGTGACCATGTCATTACAGCCAATTTGTACCCTGAATAATCAAACGGTTAGGAATATATGGATATTATCCTTATTTTACAGTAATCTATATACTTCTACTAAATATGAGTGTGTATCAATGGCCATGTTAGTTTCCTCATTTTCATGATGTAGAAACATGCACCACACTGTTGGTTTCATCTAACCATACATTAGGGAAGTAAATGTGCATATGGAGAACTCTATATTTGGAAGTAGTGAAATCCTGCAATGCTTACCATGTGTACATACCTATATTCGCCCTTCAGCAATCAATGACTAGAATAATATTCTCACAAAAAATTTGCCCACAAAACACAAGTATATAACAATGCATGGTCTGTTAGTTACCTTGAAGAATTTGTTTGTGAGGACAGAACATGATTACATAACATGCATGACATGGTAGTTTCGTGAAGAATCGATTGTAGATAACATGAGTATAACCATGCATGGCACTTCTATATTTTCAACCCAAAGATACATTTCCTGTATTTTCCTCCCGGGCCCAACAGGACATATCAATGATGTTTCTTGCATTATCCTACTCATACTGTGAACAATGCTAATCTTACATTAACAATGCCTGTCCTTTTTGATATGATGCAGTGTCCCTACAGTTACTACCCTTTGTAATTACACCACCTTTGCCAAAAACAGGGAAGCACAACTCGTTCCTCGCTCGATCAGACGACGGCAAAAGACTGATGATCATTTGGACACATGAGCCGGAAAAGTTATATTGCAAAAACCCCACTGTATACAAGCACCATGTAATACGTGAGTATCCGGACAGTGGCTGTTACGTCTATGAGAAGGATACCAGCTTGTTGGGGCCTTTAGGATTTTTTAGTTGGAGGCGGGTAAACAGCCTTGGTTCACACTCTCTGTTTCTCGAACTCAATTATCCGATTAACCAGGAGATCACCGTTGGCAAGGACCTTGATGGCAGAGAGGCTCTGTTTGCTATGGAAAACTGTGTCTACATGATGAGCCCTAGGAGTTCGGGAGCATACTCCCCTGATTGTGAACGATACAGCCTGCAGCCAAAAGAAGGTGAGAATGACAAAGGCATCCGGATTAACTTTGATCCTTGGATGTCTCAATTATGACAGGCAGTGATGTGGTTCAAGCCTTCAGGTTGATAGGTAATTGGGCTGTTGCATTGAAAGGATGGAGTACTGGTGTCTCCGGATCACTGGTCGCTGAAGCGGGGCTGCAAATTATGATCGTGTTGGATCATCTCTTCTAATGACTTTGTTGTCTTTGCTGCTGGTTCTGGATGGGTAGTTCTTTATTTTGTTATGCATATTCCTTGTCATTTGGTCATCCTCGTCTATGTCACTCTTTCTATGTAATAGTTGCTTCTATTTAGAATGCCATTCTCGTCTGGATCACGAGAGTCTGAGCGCTGCAGATGGGTACTTTTTGGTGGTGTAGCAAGACTTCTTATGAACTATCATGTCTTGTTGTTTATGTCAGTAGTAGTCACTAGTCAGTGTTTGAAGTTGTATATATCGTTGTTTCGAACTGTTTATTGTCTCGAACTACTGGTGGGCTAAATGAGGGCATCACCATTCTCCAGTGTTCAGAGTATATCTCCTTTTTCAAGTTATATAATTTGAGCTCACTGTCTTTTCGATGATGTACACTTGTTTGGGCCAGTGAGGTGTCGTTGAATATGGGCCGAGTAGTAACGCAATGCCAAACAGGTCAATTATGACTCTCGGGCCGGGCTCTCAAAAGATCCTGAAAAAAAAAGGCCGGACTCTCCAAAAAAAGAAAGAATAAGGACTCTTAGGCCGACATGTGGGCGTCACCGGTGTTTTCGTGCGCTCGCGCGCCGAGAGCATATTGGCGCGTGCTTGAAATTCATGCTACCTTTTCATCCCCGCCTCCCGCCCTCCCCACCTCTCGAATCTCGATTCCTACCCAGTTCCCCAAATCCCTCCTGTTCTCCCTGTACTCAAGCGCACTATCATGTCGCGGTCAACGCGGATCTCCGAGCCGAGATCCCGAGGTCCGCCCTGCCTTGATCGCTGCGGTTGTCGCTCAACAATGGCATGGCGGCGCTTGACGACCAGTTTGCCGGCAAAGTGCTGATGGTAACCATCAACGGCGACCGGCCTCTCGTCTCGCCAGACGACCTTGTCAAAGCTCTTGGCATTGCACACGGCATCCAAATAAGTGACTTGCTCGTCGAAGTCTGTCCGCCACCGGCTGATTTCTTCGTCAGGTTCCGAACAACTTTCGACTGCAGTCGTGTGTTCGAATCTTCCCGGCGTTTGTTCTGCGATGGCGCGCTGGTGAGCTTTGATCGGTGGCACCAAGGATGGGGCTCGGTGCCCTCTGAGCTTGAGTTTTTAACGAAGCTTACCATCCACGGCATGCCTCGATGTGCTTGGAACAGCGAGTCCATGAACGAGATTATCAACGACCTTGGAGGTGAGCTCGTAAGTATGTTTGTTCCTCCAGACAGCTGGGCTCTGACGGTTATGGCATGGATGAAGAAGCCGTCCACCATACCGAACGTGATTGGTGTTGAGATACCGGTGCAGGAACCGGGGTTGTACTATTCGTCGCCACCAAGGCCGCCATGACCACGTTAGGGATGTACCAGATCGAGTGTTCGTGCATGTCGAAGAAGTGGTCAATCCATCAATCGAAGTCCTGCCGCCCCCGCTGGTGCCAGGGTCCGTCGACGACGTCCGTTACAGGAGTCAACGTCAGACTTTCCATGTGTTGCTCAGAACAATGGATGGCACAGGGCCTACTCCATCGCGCGGCGGAGGCCACTGCTTCTTTGGGAGAAGAGGCAGGGCTGGCTGCCTGGATGTGCTCTAATTTGAGGTAACAACTGAATCTTGTCAGATAGTACTAGTTAAATCCGAGCTATGGGTCTGAAGCACTGATATGCCAGTATATTTGATTGTGACCTGTTCTAATTTGTACCTGAACTTTTTTTACAAAGGGATGTACGTCAACTTAATGTGCTAGCAGAACTTATTGTGTTGTCTGTCTGTTTTCTTTGCACAACATTCAAGATATTTCCCCGTCATTTATAAAGACGATGAACCGTTATGTACGACTTCGTTGGTTTCAACATAGCCCTTCCCGCAGCGATCCACTGCTTCCATCCTGATTGTGCCGCCTGCGTGAAATTTTTGTATGCAAGTTCATTGTGCTATGATGTTCTATATGATTGTGTCAACTATATAAGTTTTTACTGAGCATCAACGATGCATATGGCTGAAAGATGTATTTACGAGCATCGACCGATGGGTCTCTCTCTCTATCTCTCTCTCACACACACACACACGCACACACACACGCACACGCACAAGTGGGACCCGTTGAATTATTTATTTGCTCGTGACAGCTTTTAATTAGGTTCCACTGTAATATAACTTTTTTCTTAAGTTATTAATTGAGCTCAGTGACTACAAAAAGTTGTACAGAAGCCTTGTTTGGGCCTTTCCGGCGTCCCTGAATGTGGGCTGAGTAACCATGTTAGGTTGTACTGTACTACATAGGCCTTTTTTTCAACATCAGCAATGCAACTGGGCCGACAGTTGTACACAATATCCGGGTCAACTTGTTATCCGCCCCGCTGGGCTGCAAAGTTTCCTAGGAGGTATGCATTAGGCTTAACAAGAAAATGGACTTTAAGAAATAATAAATGGGATGTAATTATAATAACTGGGCAATTACTATGCACCAAACACGTAATTAGTTTGAAAAATATATTATTTTTGGAATTTAGAAATTTTAATTTCATTACTTGTTGCGCGCGCAATATTTCGTTGGATTTTAACGTGATACAACTTTATTTTGAAATTATATTTAACCTGACTAGAAATTTCGGATAAAAATATTTCAGATCCCATCAAAATGTGGGAATTTTTTTTAATTCTGTTTTGAGCGGTTGTTTGAAATTATTAATCGTTGTCCTACCTAGAAGTTTGGATGTACTTTTAACAAACCCGTAAATGGGCTGTAGTAAATTCCATTAGAATTGAAAAATGGGGATGTACATTCTTACAAATCGCAAATGGGTTATATGTTCTCTGCCAAATCCGAGTTGTGGGCCTATTAAGTTGACGCGTACCAAGGGCTTTGTCAACTTGGTCAATATAAACGATTCTAGCTGCAGTGATCGTACGATGTCCATCCAACAGCCGTAGTGCATCTTTAACCTCTGGTCTTCTTGCTCCAGCCGCCCAAAGCAGCGCCGGTCGTCTCGCGTGCTCCTGCCTCCCGTGGCCGGCTGTGATGCCGCGGAGGCCTCACCGCCCCATACTACTCCCACCGCTGGCCAGGCCATCCCTCTACTCGCCCACACCCCCTGTTATTCTACGGCGATGGCAGCCGAACCAGTGAACCCTCGTACTCCTCTCCGCTCGGGCTACCACTGCTGCGTCTTCCCCGGCTCCGCGTCGTCCCCTTCCTAGGCCTCGCCGTCGTCCAGACCACCGCCCTGGTGCTCTCGGCGCAGCGTGGTCAACGTGGTCAACAATCGACTTCCATCGGAAGAGTAGTGTACGTGGAGAGGCTGACAGCTGGGTCCAGGCGGCCGTAAGGAAGTGCCTCCTTATTACGCGCAAAATAATTATTCCTCCACCGACAGCGAGGGACCCACGGACGGGCCACCTTATTTCGCGAAAAAATGTTTCCCCCCTGACTGCTGGGACCCACCGGACGGGCCAGCGATTTTGCGAAAAAAACATTCCCCGCGCTGTCATCTCGGACCCACCGGAAGTGCCTCCTTATTATGCACAAAAAAATGAATACTCCCCCTGCTAGCTGGGACCCACCATGGTGGGAGGCTGACTTGTGGGCCTACTAAGTTGACTGGGACGGCGGCCTTTGTCAACTTTAGTCAATATGAACGATTCTAGCTCCAAGTGACTGACGATGGCCATCCAACGGTGTAGTGCTTCTTCAGCCTCTGGTGTTCTTGCTCCAGCCGCCCAAAGCAGCGCCAGTCGTGTCGCATGCTCCTGCCTCCCGTGGTCGGCTGTGCTGCCGCGGAGGCCTCACCGCCCCCTACTGTTCCCACCGCTGGCCAGGCCCTGCGGCGACGGCAGGCCCACACCGTAGCCGAACCAGTGAACCCTCGCACTCCTCCCCGCGCGGGCTTCCACTGCCGCGTCTTCCCCAGCTACCCGTCGTCCACTTCCTAGGCCTCGCCGCCGTCCACCGCCGTGGTGCTCTCGGCGCGGCGTGGTCAATGTGGTCAATGACCGACTTCCATCGAAAGAGTATTGTACGTGGAGAGGCTGACAGCTGGGTCCACGGCAGCCGCAAGGAAGTGCCTCCTTATTACGCGGAAAATAATTATTCCTCCACCTGATAGCAGGGACCCACTGGACGGGTCACCAGTATTTCGTGAAAAAAAACGTTTCCCCCTGACTGCTGGGACCCACAGGACGGGCCACCGTATTTCGTGAAAAAAACGTTCCCCCTCCCCCCCGCTGTCAGCTCGGACCCACCGGAAGTGCCTCCTTATTACGCACAAAAAAATGAATACCCCCCTTCTGGCTGGGACCTGGTGGGAGGCTGACTTGTGGGCCTACTAAGTTGACTGGGACGGAGGCCTTTGTCAACTTTAGTCAATATATGAACGATTCTAGCTCCAGTGACCATACGATGTTCATCCAACGGCCGTAGTGCTTCTTCAACCTCTGGTCTTCTTGCTCCAGCCGCCCAAAGTAGCGCGGTCGGTCGCCGCTTGCTCCCGCCGCCGTGGCGGCTGTGATGCCGCGGAGGCCTCACCGCCCCCTACTACTCCTACTGCTGGCCAGGCCATCCCGATACGCACCCACACCCCCTGTTATTCTGCGGCGACGGCAGCCTCACACGGCAGCCGAACGAGTGACCCTCATACTCCTCTACGCATGGGCATCCACCGTCGCGTCTTCCCCGGCTCCGCGTTGTCCCCTTCCTAGGCCTCGCCGTCGTCCACCGCCCTGGTGCTCTCGGCGCGGCGTGGTCAATATGGTCAAGGAATGGCTTCCATCGGACGTGGACTGTACATGGAGAGGCTGACAGCTGGGTCCACGACCGCAGCAAGTAAGTGCCTCCTTATTACGCGCAAAATAATTATTCCTCCACCTGACAGCGGGGACCCACCGGACGGGCCACCGTATTTAGCGAAAAAACGTTTCCCCCTGTATGTTGGGACCCACCAATTACATCTTCGCACGCAAGGAAGTGCGTCTGAAAAAAAAACGATTTGCCCCCCTGACTGCTGGGACTCACCAGCTACATCGTCGCACGCAAGGAAGTGCCTGACACTCGGGACCCACCTGGTCGAAGCATACGTAGCGTTGTCATTCTGGTCGCGAATGTGTACGTACATATATACTGGTGGATGTAGAGGCGCGCACGTGTCGTAGTAGAGGCGCGCATGTAGCGTGTACACGTACGTACAGCGGGAGGGTGCAAGAAAGAAAATACGGCCAGCCACGTACATACGGGCAGGGTCTCTAACGCCTATCGCGCATACGTACATGGCTGGGTCGGAACGGAGAAACAGCGTCGTCGTGTTTATGGGGATCCAACCGGCTGGGTCGGAACGGAATGCGTGGTCGTGTTCATCGGGAGGGCTTGGACGGAACAGCGATGGAAACGAGGCTGGCGTCGCCGCAACGGAGGAAACGGCCTTGTGTTCGACCGCCATGTTCAAACGGGTCCTGTTGATCGGGAGGGCTGGCGCATCGCAAAACGGAGGAAGCGGACCTCCTACGGTCGAAACGGGGTCCTGTTGATCGGGAGGGTGTGGCGTGCCGCAAAACGGACTTGTGTTGGGCGCTACGGTCGAAAGCAGGGGAGGGGAGGGTGTGGCGATCGCAAAACGGATTTAAACGGACTTGTGTTGGAGCGCTATACGGTCAAAACGGGGGTGTGGCGACCGCAAAACGGATTTAAACGGACTTGTGTTGGAGCGCTATACGGTCGAAAGCAGGGGAGGGTGTGGCGTCGCAAAGCAGGACTCCACGGATATCTTATTCATCTCCGCCGTCGACCTCCTCCAGCCTCCACGGGCTACCGTCGACCTCCTCCAGCCTCCACGGGCTCCTTTTCATCCAGCCTCCACCGCGCGCTACTCCACCGGCTACTATTCAACCACCCCTCCACGGGCACCCCTCCACCGTCTACTGTTCATCCAGCCCTCCACACCACGGGGTCCTATTCAACCACCCCTCTACGGCCACCCCTCCACCGTCTACTGTTCATCCAGCCCTCCACACCACGGGTTCATGTTAATCTAGAGGCAACACCACCGCCACTATTCATCCAACCCCCCTCCCCGCAACGCCATTGTTCATCGAGAGACAGATCGATCGGCTTGATTAGCAGCAGAGCGAAGAATCGCTCCATCGGGTTCGATTAACAGCCATCGATCGATTGCTCGGTTCAAGAACGCGTAGCCTGCAGGCAATCGCCGGGTTGAAGAAGAGCCCCAACGCCCGCTTCGGCTTGATTAGAGCTAACGCCGCACACATGCGCGTACATACGAGAGAAACACGCATCGCTCCGCCCCCGACCTCCCATCATAACCGGCAACTCCCTGAAATTTTCCTCCCCCTCGCTTCTACAACGGTTTTTTCCGTCATGGACGGACCAAAGAATGTCATGCAGCTGCGTCTCTGGCCCGCCCAGGACGAAAAGCCCATTTTCTGTCATGATTTTTTGTCAAAGAAGTAGGAGCCCACCACATCTATGATGATACTGGGTTTTGTCACAATTATCGTCATAGAAGTGTCATATGTATGACAGAAAAAAAATTCGTTTGGCCCAAAATGTCACGGATGTGTCTTTTTTTTGTAGTGATGTATATAGGCATCACGTCCGAGACAAGTAGATCGACTCCTGCCTGCATCTACTACTATTACTCCACACATCGACCGCTATCCAGCATGCATCTAGAGTATTAAGTTCATGAGAACAGAGTAACGCTTTAAGCAAGATGACATGATGTAGAGGGATAAACTTATGCAATATGATGTAAACCCCATCTTGTTATCCTTGATGGCAACAATACAATACGTGTCTTGCTGCCCCTACTGTCACTAGGAAAGGAGACCGCAAGATTGAACCCAAAGCTAAGCACTTCTCCCATTGCAAGAAAGGCCAATCTAGTAGGCCAAGCCAAACTGATAATTCGAAGAGACTTGCAAAGATAACCAATCATACATAAAATAATTCAGAGAAGATTCAAATATTGTTCATAGATAAACTGTTCATAAACCCACAATTCATCAGTCTCAACAAACACACCGCAAAAGAAGATTACATCGAATAGATCTCCATGAGAGAGGGGGAGAACATTGTATTGAGATCCAAAAAGAGAGAAGAAGCCATCTAGCTAATAGCTATGGACCCGAAGGTCTGAGGTAAACTACTCACACATCATCGGAGAGGCTATGGTGTTGATGTAGAAGCCCTCCGTGATCGATGCCCCCTCCCGCGGAGCTCCAGAACAGGCCCCAAATGGGATCTCACAAGTACAGAAGGTTGCGGCGGTGGAATTAGGTTTTTGGCTCCGTATCTGGTAGTTTGGGGGTACATACGTATATATAGGAGGAAGGAGTATGTCGGTGGAGCAACAGGGGGCCCATGAGGGTGGAGGGCGCGCCCCCCTACCTCGTGCCCTCCTGGTTGATGTCTTGACATAGGGTCCAAGTCCTCTGGATCACGTTCGTTCCGGAAATCACGTTCCCGAAGGTTTCATTCCGTTTGGACTCCGTTTGATATTCTTTTTCTGTGAAACTCTGAAATAGGCAAAAAAACAGCAATTCTGGGTTGGGCCTCCGGTTAATAGGTTAGTCCCAAAAATAATATAAAAGTGTATAATAAAGCCCAATAATGTCCAAAACAGAATATAATATAGCATGGAACAATAAAAAATTATAGATACGTTGGAGACGTATCAGATATGTTCCGTGAGGCTGCTGAAAACGACGGCCCTCGAAAATATGTCACTTTTGGTGATAACTCAAAGGGTAAGGTGGTTGGCCTCGGTAAGGTGGCCATCTCACATGATAGCTGCATACAAAATGTCATGCTCGTTGAATCCCTTGGGTACAATTTACTTTCAGTATCTAGACTTGCTGATTTCGGTTTCAATGTTCTATTTACTAAGGTAGATTGCCAAGTGTTCCGAAGAGACAATCATAAAATGGTCTTTACCAGTATACGTAGAGGTGATCTTTACATTGTTGATTTCACTAAAAAGTCTCAACCTAGAACTTGCTTAATTGCTAAATCTTCTAAGGTTTGGTTGTGGCATAGAAGGCTAGGTCATGTGGGCATGCGAAATCTTGATAAGCTTATTAGAGGTGATCATATCCTTGGAGTAAAAGATGTCATATTTGACAAGGATAGACTTTGTAGTGCTTGTCAGGCAGGGAAACAAGTTGGAGGAATTCATCGCGCGAAGAACATCATGACCACGAGAAGACCACTCGAGCTACTTCACATGGATCTCCTTGGTCCAAATGCCTACAAGAGTCTCGGTGGTAACTCGTTTGGACTAGTCATAGTTGATGATTTTTCAAGATTTACGTGGGTGTTCTTTCTTGATGACAAATCGCAGGTCCAAAAGATCTTCAAAAAACTTCGCTAGGAAGGCCCAAAATCAATTTGACGTGAAGATCAAGAAGGTTCAGAGAGACAACGCAACGGAGTTCAAGAACGCAAATGTGGATACCTTTCTTGACGAAGAGGGGATTTCACATGAGTACTCGGCTACGTACACACCTCAACAAAATAAAGTCGTTGACAGGAAGAATCGGACTCTTATTGAGATGGCAAGAACGATGCTTGATGAGTACAAAACTTCAAAACACTTTTGGGCGGAAGCGGTTGAGACAGCTTGTCATGCAACAAATCGCTTGTATCTTCACAAGCTACTCGGCAAGACGGCATACAAGCTCCTCACCGGTAACAAACCCCAAGTTGGATACTTTCGAGTATTTGGCTCAAAATGCTACATTCTTGATAAGCATCGTCGTTCTAAATTTGCTCCTAAATCTCATGAAGGTTTCCTACTTGGTTATGGCTCAAACTCTCACACTTACCGTGTCTACAACAATTTCACCCAAAAAGTTGAAGAGACGGTAGATGTGAAGTTTGATGAATCTAACGGCTCGCAAGTAGAGCAATTGCCAATTGATGTAGGAGACAAAGACCCTTCGGAAGCTATCCAAGACTTGTCTATTGGCAAGATCCGTCCAACGGAGGTGAAGGAGAGTACCTCGTCCGTCCAAGTGGAAGCTTCTACCTCACAACAAGGTGAACCAAGAGTTGATACGGAAGCATCCATAAGTGGGACACACCAAGATGAAGAAAACGAGGAAGCACACCAAGATGAACATCAACAACCTCCTTCTCCACCATGACAAGAGAATGACAATGGCAACAATGAAGAAGGCCAAGAAGAAGAACAAGATGAAGAAGATGTTCCACCCCAAGCCAAGCCAAAGCTTGCACGAGTTCGAGCAAGGATCGCCAAAGATCATCCCGTCGAGCAAATCTACAATGATATTCAAACCGGGAGAATAACTCGCTCTAAAACTCGTTTGGCTAATTTTTGTGAACATTACTCATTCATCTCTAGCATTGAACCTATGAAGGTTGAAGAAGCATTGGAAGATTCGGACTGGATAAATGTTAGGCATGAAGAGCTACAAAACTTTGAGAGAAATCAAGTATGGACAATGGTCGAGAAGCCCGACAACAACCACAACATCATTGGTACCAAATGGGTGTTTCGCAACAAGCAAGATGAAGCTGGTCAAGTCGTCTACAACAAAGCATGCCTAGTCGCCCAAGGCTACACTCAAGTCGAAGGTATGGACTATGGTGAGACATATGCTCCTGTTGCTAGACTTGAGTCCATTCGCATCTTACTTGTTTATCCTAATTACCATGATATCACCTTGTACCAAATGGACATCAGAAGTGATTTTCTAAATGGTGAAATTGAGGAGGAAGCTTATGTTAAGCAACCTCCCGGCTTTGTCAACCCTAAGAAACCTAATCATGTCTACAAACTTCACAAAGCCCTTTATGGTCTTAAACAAGCCCCTAGAGCATGGTATAAACGCTTGACCAAGTTCCTTATTGAAAAAGGCTTTGAAATTGGTAAAATTGATTCTACTCTTTTTACTAAAAGGGTTAGTGGAGAACTATTTGTGTGCCAAATTTATGTTTATGATATTATATTTGGCTCGACTAACCCTCATTTTAGTGAGAAGTTTGGAAAGCTAATGTCGGAGAAGTTTGAGATGTCTATGATGAGTGAACTCAAATTCTTTCTCGGTTTGCAAATCAAGCAAACTAAGGAAGGTACCTTTGTCTCTCAAACAAAGTACACCAAGGACTTGTTCAAGAAGTTCAATATGCAAGAATGCAAAGGTATGTCTACACCCATGCCTACTAGTGGACATCTTGATTTGACCAAAGACGGTGATCCGGTGGATCAAAAAGTTTACCGCTCTATGATTGGTTCATTATTATATCTATGTGCCTCTCGTCCCGATATTATGCTAAGTGTGTGCATGTGTGCACGATATCAAGCGGCACCTAAAGAACGTCATCTTAAGGCTGTGAAAAGGATAGTGAGATACTTAATACATACACAAATTTTGGCATTTGGTATCCTAAGAGGTGTTCCTTTCATCTTGTTGGCTACTCCGATTCGGACTATGCCGGAGACAAGGTTGATAGAAAGTCCACTTCAGGTACTTGTCAATTTCTTGGTAGATCTCTTGTGTCTTGGTCCTCCAAGAAACAAAACTCGGTATCCTTATCCACCGCCGAAGTGGAATACATTGCTGTTGGATCATGTTATGCTCAATTACTTTGGATGACCCAAACTCTTAAAGATTATGGGATATATGTGAAACATGTTCCATTGATATGTGACAATGAAAGTGCTATTAAGATTGCTCACAATCCCGTGCAACATTCTCGAACTAAACATATTGAAGTTCGTCATCATTTCATTCGAGACCATGTTGCCAAAGGGGACATTAATCTTAAGCATGTTCGCACCGATAAGCAATTAGCGGATATATTTACCAAACCGCTTGATGAGAAAGTCTTTTGCCGTTTGAGAGGTGAACTGAACATCATTGATGCTTCAAAATTGGAGTAGGAACTCCATTTGGATACATGCAAGGCATGAGCCTTTGACTAATCCTAAATATTTCTTTCATGATGCTATCTATATGTCTTGGATACTTTCTCACCCTTGCATGCTATCTAACCCTTGTAGGTACTTGGATGAATCTAAATCCATGAGATTGCAACTCACTCACATCTTGAGCAATCTCTACATCACCAAGTCTCTATACAATGGTGGTTGAAGTCAAGGAAGCACAAAACCCCTCAAATATATCCTTTGACTCATTCTATGTTAAATTTTATGTTTGTAATTTTGGATACACAAGTGCTCTTCCTTGCAAAACTAAACCATGTAGGAAGATGAACTCAAACTCCAAGTGGTGCTCCCAACTCTTGATGAGCTACATCAACCTTGAGCAACCCACACAAGTTCGACTACATGATCAAGATCAACACCACCACCCAAGGTATGTAATTCCATCTTAGAGAAGCTTTACTCCAAGTCATGGGATAAAGCAACTCAACAAGATGTGAATACATCAAGAAGCTTAAACGAAAAATGGTAACCCCATTTTGAGCTTAAACGATGAGTATGACCAAAGATCAAGTGATGTCACTTGACCCCTAAGTCAATATACTCTAACATAGGTGACTTTGTCACCACCCAATTCTAGATGAAGTTCATTTGTGTTTC
This sequence comes from Aegilops longissima, assembly GCA_021605205.1. NCBI lineage: Eukaryota > Viridiplantae > Streptophyta > Magnoliopsida > Poales > Poaceae > Aegilops > Aegilops longissima. The sequence goes on along the minus strand of CM038678.1, from coordinate 674,291,260 downwards.
CTCTTGCATTTGTCTCATGCATTTCTCTTTTCTGTTCTGCATTTTCTGCATCAAATTACTTGCAAATCCTTGTGAGATCTTAAAGTGCCGAGTGACCTGAGGTGACAAGTGTTTTACTGTGATGAACTCGGTCACACCTGTCTGTTTTCTTCGCCCCAACTGAATTCTCTCGGTGCCACCGAAGCACACAACTCGGTGCTACCGATTTCACTACAGAAAAGACAACTTGCCACTTATTTCTGCAGTCTTTTTGCTCCAGATCCACTCAATGACTCTTGTTCTCTACCAGCATCACAATCGCTTTGCTTTGTGACTCAAGGACCAAACCCTCTTTCAATAATACAAAAATCCAGAAGAGCCCTTCTTGGAAATTGATGTCAAAGGGGGAGAGAGGGATCACATCAAAGCTCTATGGCTCTATGCTTAATCATTTCTATAGGGGGAGAGGATACTCAGGGGGAGTGTGTAAGAAACCTCAGACCTCAGATGCTTGGTGTTCAAGAGGAGAGAAATTACATGTCTTTAAGAGGGGAAAGACATGTTCATATTTGATCATATTGTTTGCATTAATTATGTTGTTTTTCTTTTGCTCTGATTTTCTGTTCCCTATCTTCTCCCAATATCCCATGCAAGATTCAGGGGGAGCAAGACATCTAAGGGAAGGAAATCTCTGATTTTATTGCACATCTTTACCTTTGGGGACATGTCTATACTCAATAGGGTACTCGGTACTCACTCTATACATGTCATTCCAGTCTTGGTTCTCTTGTGGTTTCTTTTGTTTGCTCCGGCTAGTAGGTGTATCTGTGTTGTCTAACCTTGTTTACTCAGGTTCATTTCTTCCTAAGCCAACTCAAGACCACAAGGTAAGTATATGCATCACAGTCATGTGTATGAGGATTTCTTGCTGATGTACATAATGTTTGCAAGAAGGACTCATGGGCATGAAGGTACATTTCCTATATTCACATCATTTGCTCTGATGCATATAGCCAAGATACATGTAACACATGGCTTACTCTGTCATGCTTATGCGTTCACATGCTCCTATGTTTCATGTTTACATGATTCCATACATGAAGGGGGAGCCTATGCAAGTTACATGTTTTTCCAAAGCTTTGCTTATTGCTCCCTATATATTTATCTAAAGCTTTGATGTATGTTGTCATCAATTACCAAAAAGGGGGAGATTGAAAGCACAAGTGCTCCCTGGGTGGTTTTGGTAATTAATGTCAACATATCTCTTGTTGGACTAATGCTTCTACCTAGTATGTTTCAGATAAGTTCAACAATGAAGTGGCATGGACAAGAGGATGTGGAACCCCTTCAAGATGCTAAGGACAAAGGATTGGCTCAAGCTCAAAGCTCAGGACTCTACATTTTCTATTTAGTGATCCAAGATCACATTGAGTCCATAGGAAAAGCCAATACTATTAAGAAGGGATGAGGTGTTGCTTAATGGCTTGCTCACTCAAAGTGCTTAGTGATATGCTCCAAAGCCCTCAACCACTTTACCACTTCCACATATGACCTAAACCAAAAGATTCAACTCGGCCCCACCGAAATTTCATATCTGGAGCCACCGAGTTCAGTTGAGACAGCCACTGCCAGAAAGCCTAATCAGTTCAGTCTCACCGATGGGATCTCGGTCTCACCGAGATGGGTTGCAAACTCTCTGTTGTCTGTTGCAATAATCCCACCGAGATTTACAACCGGCCCCACCTAGTTTGCTTGGCCAACATTCTGTTTCACTTATTACCCAAATCAGTCCCACCGAGTTTGAGTAATCGGTCAAACCGTGTTTTGGATTTACCCTAACCCTAGCACATCGGTCCCATCAAGTTGATCCAGTCGGTCCCACCGAGAATCCTAACGTTCACATTTTGAACTAAATCGGTCCAACCGAGTTTGGTGATTTGTGTGTAATGGTTAGATTTTGTGTGGAGGCTATATATACCCCTCCACCCACTCTTCATTCCTGGAGAGAGCCATCAGAACATGCCTACACTTCCAATACATATTTTCTGAGAGAGAACCACCTACACTTGTGTTGAGATCAAGATATTCCATTCCAACCACATAAATCTTGATCTCTAGCCTTCCCCAAGTTGCTTTCCACTCAAATCTTCTTTCCACCAAATCCAATCCTATGAGAGAGAGTTGAGTGTTGGGGAGACTATCATTTGAAGCACAAGAGCAAGGAGTTCATCATCAACACACCATTTGTTACTTCTTGGAGAGTGGTGTCTCATAGATTGGCTAGGTGTCACTTGGGAGCCTCCGACAAGATTGTGGAGTTGAACCAAGGAGTTTGTAAGGGCAAGGAGATCGCCTACTTCATGAAGATCTACCCGAGTGAGGCAAGTTTTTCGTGGGCGACAACCATGGTGGGATAGACAAGGTTGCTTCTTCATGGACCCTTCGTGGGTGGAGCCCTTTGTGGACTCGCGCAACCGTTACATACCCTTCGTGGGTTGAAGTCTCCATCAACGTGGATGTACGATAGCACCACCTATCGAAACCACGGATAAAAAAATCTTCGTGTCTCCAAATTGTGTTTGCACACTCCAATCCCTTCTCTTTACATTCTTGAAACTTGCATGCTTTACTTTCCGCTGCTCATATACTCTTGGTATGCTTGCATACTTGCTTGATATGTACTGTGAATGTTTAAACTTGTGCTAATACTCCACTTCAACTCAAGAGATTAAAAACTGCAACTTTTCTTGATTAGAGTCTATTCACCCCCTCTAGACCCCTCTTCTCGATCCTTTCAATTCCATAGACAAGCTTCTAATAATGTGGATATCTTTTCTTGGATGGAGTCAAGACTTCAAAAATATAGTATACTGGGCGCTGAACTTTATTGGTTTTTCCATCTTCTTCCCGCTCGACCGTGAGTACTGTACTAACAACTTGTCCAGTGGCTGGAACATAAAGCAGTAAAGGCTCTTTGCTGATTAGGGCAGCGAGCACCGGCTGGGTGGAAAGCAGGGCTTTGAGCTCTGCAAACGCTGCATCAGCTTCAGGAGTCCACTCGAACTTATCAGATTTCTTCATCAGTCGGTAAAGAGGCAATGCCTTTTCACCGAGGCGAGAGATGAATCGACTCAAGGCGGCCAAACAATCAGTAAGCTTCTGGACATCATGCACACGCACAGGGCGCTTCATCCGGAGTAAGGCACCAACTTTATCTGGGTTCGCGTTGATCCCTCGTTCAGATACGAGGAAACCGAGTAACTTTCCACCAGAAACTCCGAATGTGCACTTCGATGGATTAAGCTTGATATCATACCTTCTCACATTGGCAAAGGTTTCAGCGAGGCCAGTCAGCAGGTCGGAACCTTTGCGCAACTTGACCACAATGTCATCCATATATGCTTCCACATTCCGACTGATTTGAGTGAGCAAACACTTCTGAATCATCCTCATGAATGTGGCTCCGGCGTTCTTGAGGCCGAATGGCATGGTGACATAACAAAAGCACCTGAATGGAGTGATGAAAGTTGTTTTTATCTCATCGGGTCCATACAGTTGGATCTGATGAAACCCGGAATAGGCGTCCAGAAAAGACAAATGCTCACACCCTGCAGTCGAGTCGACAATTTTTTCTATACGGGGGAGAGGGAAATGATCTTTCGAGCATGCCCGATTGATATACTTGAAGTCCATGCACATACGAAGTGAGTCGTCCTTTTTGGGGACTGAGGGAGTCCTGGACTAGGGGGTGTCCGGATAGCCGAACTATCATCACGGCCTGACTCCAAGACTATGAAGATACAAGATTGAAGACTTCGTCCCGTGTCCGGATGGGACTTCCCTTGGCGTGGAAGGCAAGCTTGGCGATACGGATATGTAGATATCCTACCATTGTAACCGACTCTATGTAACCCTAACCTATCCGGTGTCTATATAAACCGGAGGTTTTAGTCCGTAGGACGAACAACAATCATACCATAGGCTAGCTTCTAGGGTTTAGCCTCCTTGATCTCGTGGTAGATCTACTCTTGTACTACCCATATCATCAATATTAATCAAGCAGGAGTAGGGTATTACCTCCATCGAGAGGGCCCGAACCTGGGTAAAAACATCGTGTCCCTTGTCTCCTGTTACCATCCGCCTAGACGCACAGTTCGGGACCCCCTACCCAAGATCCGCCGGTTTTGACACTGACATTGGTGCTTTCATTGAGAGTTCCTCTGTGTCATCACCGATAGGCCTGATGGCTCCTTCGATCATCAACAACGACGCGGTCCAGGGTGAGACTTTTCTCCCCGGACAGATCTTCGTATTCGGCGACTTTGCACTGCGGGCCAATTCGCTTGGCCATCTGGAGCAGATCGAAAGCTACGCTCCTAGCCATCAGGTCAGATTTGGACGCTTGAATTATACGGCCGACATCCGCGGAGACTTGATGTTCGACGGATTCAAGCCACAGCCAAGCAAGCCGCACTGTCTCGATGGGCATGATCTAACTCTGCCGCCGAACAGTGTCATGGAGGCCGCACTAGTGTCCGCTCCGAACATTGATTCGGAGCCGATCTCGCCAATCGAGGATGGTTGGGTGGACACCACCTCGGGGGCTGAAATCTCTATGGCGATCGAGCCGAACTCCATCCCTGTCCTTTGCGAAGACCTTGACTCCAGGGTGCCGCACTCCTCTCCGGACTCCGAACCCTCCGCGCCCCTGCCAATCGAATCCGATTGGGCACCGGTCATGGAGTTCACTGCCACGGACATCTTTCAGCACTCGCCCTTTGGTGGCATCCTGAATTCACTAAAGTCTCTCTCTTTATCCGGAGAGCCATGGCGGACTACGGTCGGGAAGGTTGGGATGCGGACGACGAAGAAATTCGCGCCCACCCACCACCCACTTTCGAGCCACCGCCGAAAGCTTACACAACGTGCTCGATTTCGACTCCGAAGACATCGACGGTATGGACGACGATGTAGGAGACAACCATGAACCAGCGCCTATAGGATGCTGGACAACCAAATCATCCCATGATGTATACATGGTGGATACACCCAAAGGAAATGAAGACGAGGAACAACGGGACGCTACGAAGGATAAATCCCTCGAAAAGCAGTCAAAACAGCAACATAAACGTCGAACCAAGTCCCACCTCAACAAAGACCCAGCCATAGAGCAGGGCGAACCGATGGACGACAAACATGCTATCGAGCAATCGTCCGAACAAGACAACTCGGATAAACAACCCGTCCCCGACGAAGACAACAGTCCGGACGATCTCACGCCGGACAAATTATTGGAGCAGAATAACCTCCACAAAAGGCTCGTCGCCACTACGCGTAGCCTGAAAAAGCAGAAGCGGAAGCTCAAAACAGCGGAAGATGCACTCAGAATCAGATGGAGCGAGTATTCAACACATGAGACAAATCTGGCTGACGATTGCGAACAAAGAGCTACCCAAAGAGAAAACTACGCGAGTTTGATGAGGAGGCCATAGAGCCCCCACAATCAAAAAGTAAGAAAACCACCGGTCGGATGGGCGACCCACGGCAAAAAAGAGCGGCAAAGGGTGCCACACACAAGCCGATCTGCGATTCGCATAAGGATTCACATCAAAAGGATGGCCCAGTTAGGTCCATCTATGGGCCGAGAAAGCAAGCTCTTCAAAGCAATGCAACACGCCAAATATCGGAACATCATGGCAGACCCAAATACAAGGGCGCCGCACACCCCCTATATTTCACCGATGAGGTGCTGGATCGAGAATTTCCAGCGGGATTCAAACCCGTAAACATAGAGGCATACGACGGAACAACATACCCTGGAGTCTGGATTGAGGACTACATCCTCCACATACACATGGCTAGAGGAGATGATCTCCACGCCATAAAATACTTACCCCTCAAACTCAAAGGGCCAGCTCGGCATTGGCTTAAAAGCCTCCCCGAAAATACCATTGGAAGCTGGGAAGAGCTCGAGAATGCGTTTGGGCAAATTTTCAGGGGACCTATGTCGCCCTCCGGATGCTGAGCGATCTAAGTCACATAACTCAACAGCCGGAGAGTCAGCCCGAAATGCAGAACAGGTTCCTTAATAAAAGAACCAAATAGTCGATGTCCAGGACGCCTTGAAGCCTTAGCAGCCTTCAAATACAACGTCCGAGAAGAATGGCTCGCCAGACACCTCGGCCAAGAAAAGCCAAGAACAATGGCCGCATTAACAAGCCTCATGACCCGCTTTTGCGCGGGAGAGGATAGCTAGCTAGCAAGATGCAGCACCAGCGACCCAAGTACATCCGAAGTCAGGGATGGAAATGGGAAACCACGGCGCAACAAGGACCAGCACCGTATTAAGGGGAACGGTCCAAAGAGCGCGGCAGTCAACGCCGGATTCAAAAGCTCACGGCAGAACAATAAAAAACTGCCCCTTAAGGACAATAGCGATGAGCTATCCAACTTAAACAAAATCTTGGACAAGATATGTCAAATCCACAGTACTCCCGGGAGGCCTGCAAACCATACCCACAGAGATTGTTGGGTCTTCAAACAGTCCGGCAGACTCAACGCCGAACACAAGGGGCTCGACACACCAAGTGAAGATGATGAATAGCACCACAAGCAGAGCCCCGGAAAACAAAAGAATTTCCCACAAGAGGTTAAAACAGTAAACTCACTTCACGTGATCAAAGGGAAAAACAGAGCGGCGCCCACTAAAATGCGTGCCGCACAAACTACCCTAGCGGAGTACCAACACTGGTTGTCAAAACCAATCACCTTCGACCATCAGGACTATTCCGAAAGTATCCGGAATGCAGGATGGACTGCCTTGATATTGGATCCTATAATCAACGGATTCCAACTTACACAAGTCCTCATGGATGGTGGCAGTGACATAAACCTGATATATCAGGACACAATCCGCGGGATGGGGATAGACCCAACCAAAATTCGCCGTAGCAACACCTCCTTTAAAGGAGTAATGCCAGGCCCATATGCCCATTGTACGGGCTCCATACAGCTCGAAGTTGTGTTCGGTTCATCCGACAACTTCCATCACAAAAAGTTAATCTTCCATGTCGCCCGTTTAAAAGTAGCCATCAAGCACTATTGGGACGCGAAGCTTTCGCCCGCTTTAACGCAATACCGCATTATGCATCTCTTACACTTAAAATGCCCGGTCCACGCGGCATCATCTCATTAAAAGGGAGTATTAAGTGTTACTCGAGCACGGAGGAACGTGAGACTGCCTTGACAGCACCACACCTATCCAGCTACGCTAGTCAAAGAACTTGAATAGGTCATTCAAACACCGGACACGGCTAGACGTGTCCGGCGCCTACTACCGGCATGCCCCCATACAAGGGGCTGCATGCATGTACAACAGGAGACAATAAAGCTCAATTTTATTCACTCCTTCGAATCGTACTCTGTTTATTTAATATAAAGTACATCTTTCGCACGATCTTTTTTCTTTCAAACTAAGTTCCTCTCTTTTACAGATGAACAACGTGCTACACCCGTCCGGATACGGCACAACGGAGACACAAGCGCAGACGCAGAGGGACCCGTTGCAAGGATTCTTTTCAGATTAAGACCTGCGTAAACCTTTTTACTGCCTCTTGTTGATATACATCCCCGGTTTCTTACTATAACCGAGGAGGAGGCTGGCGTTTTGGCATTGGCCGCACCAGAATTTTTGCGTGCACGGACACGGGGCTTAGGGCATTATTCTGCCCGTTTTATAAAGACCGAATACCTTAGGGAGTGTTGGCGTCTCGAGTTAGGCCTTATATGCATCAGCTCCGAATCATGTCTTTGGTCAAATGTTGGGTTTGCCCGGCTCCTGTGTTTTGCTGCCTTACGTTCCGTTCTATCGGCTAACGCGGCACCGGAAGAACTACTGCGATTGTGCCCCGGTTCGGCCGGGCGAGCACCTGAGTAGAGAAAGCCGAAAACTGACTGTCATGATATGGCGAGAGACTGGTCAACCACTCGGTGACTCACCGGAATGTTTAGAATTCCTCCGCATTAACGAAGGACCGTTTTCTCGGTCAGGCACATACGCACCTCGAATTCGGGAGAGTGCGGTGCCCCAGGGGTTATATAGTAGCCCCACCCTCGAACTCCTATGGCTAAGTGAAAGTGATAAAGCATTATAGTTTGGTTGCCTAGTTTGCTACGCTACCACCTCCTTAACAGGACCAAGACGTTGTATTAAGTGTGAAAAAGCGCCTTCTTTGCAAACACCCCCGCACTATGTGCGTGGGGGCTGAAGCCAGGGACTGCCATCTTTAAGGTTATATATACATATACATCAACGGCCGCACAGGGAGTAGTTTACTACTTGAACGCACAAGTATAAAAAGCTCCTATATTATATTGAAACATTGTTTTCACAAATCATACATGTCATTTAAATATGATATCCTTGAGCACTGCGTCTCTATTAAGCAGCGCCTGCAGAACTTCCTCAAAATAGTGCTCGGCGGTACTGCTTCTGTCCGAATCTTGGGACGCAACATCGGTGGCCTTCATCTCCGCTTGATATGTCTTGACACGGGCGAGCCATCCGCGCCCTCAATACCGCCGACCGCTTCATTACATCGATATGCGGTACCGCACCAAGGAACTGCTGCACTAAGCCAAAATAACTCTTGGCTGGGTCCGCTTGGCCACAAATGAGTCATGACATGCTTCATGGAAAGTCCGGATAATCGATTCAGCTCGGCCCATTCGCCAACCGATCGGTCAGCGAAGAGGGCGCCCGGACTATGGAATTGCGACCAATATAGCTCTTCCCTACATGCCCCTTATGGCCTCGGAAGTGCTCAATCGCGTCCATGGCGCTTCGCCGCTAAGTCGAGATAAGCATCCTCCGAACTCCACAACTTGTCCAGCGAGCATGCCGGATCCGTATATTTCCTCCGCAGCGAAACGTTTTCCGGCCGCAATAGCCCGGCCCGACTCAGCTCCTCCTCGGCCGCTCTCAAAGCGGAGCGGGCATCCTTAGATTGACGGTGGCCTTTTTCAGGCCCTCTTGCTCCGCAGCGTTCTTTTCAAGAACCTCGCAGCGGTCGGTAGCATTCTTCAATTTTTGGCCATATCGGCCATTTCCTCTTTTCTTGGCAGTGAGCAGCCCGTTAAACTTCTAGCTCTTGGCCGCCCTTAAGCGACGCATTACTATTCTGGATTGCTCTTTCGCTCGGGCGAGTTCCGCCCGCAGCTCCTCCACAGCAGCGGCACCATCTGCCTTAAGCATACAAGTAGTAAGGCATGGGCGTCAAGCTCCCTTACCAGGTGTCCGCGTAGAAGTCGCATACCTTGTGACTCGTCAAACCGTTTATTGACCAGCGTGATGTCCGCATCCGCCTCGTCAAGTCGCCGCTTTAGTTCAGCATATTCATCAGTCCGGCCGGCCACCGGACGCCCTGCCACCTATTCAGGAGCTGCGATATGTTATAACTGAGATTTTGATCCTCGGCACGCTGTCTATTTTGACAACATACCGAGTCTCAGGGGCTACTATCTATACAGGGCGCATTCTATATGCATAACTGTCAGAAGGTACATCATTTTTGTGTACCTCGAACCCCGTCAGTAAGCTTCTAACGGCTTCATGCAATCCGCTCTCCGCGGATGCAATTCTCTCAATCACCATGCCCATTAGCACACGGTGATCCTCTGAGATAGCCGCTCGACCGAGCAGATCCTTCAGCTCCTCCGACCGCACACCACTTGGCGCCGGACCTTCCGGCCGCGCCGGACTTGGGGGAACCCTCCGCGACGACACCTCAGGGTCGTCTGCCTCGCATGAGGGTGTGACAGGTGGAGGCGTTTCGCTCTCCATCATCACCGGAAGAAGATCCCCCGAAGACGAGCTCTGCTGAGAAGGGCTGAGATCCGAACTACAAGGTACAATTTCGGTTATCTTCAGAAATAAATACAGGGATGTTCCTTACTTACAAAACCCCTTCTTTTTACTTACGGCTCGCTGGAGGGCTGATCCCCTTGGGGAAACAGTGCGGCTGGGTTACTTCCCAATGCCGGACTCTCTGACGAAGATTTCTTTCCCCTCTTTGAGGCCTTGACCTCCGGATCTTCCGAAGCGGTCCTCTTCTCTCCTTGGAAGGTAGGACCTTTGATCCCTCCTTCCTTGAAAGTCTCCTTCATGGAGGCAGTTGCTTCCCCGCTCCTCCCTTCGCCTTCTTTAAAAGGCGCGGCCTTCAACATCTTGGTCAGCATGGGATCCGGCGTGGTCTCTGGGAGGGGAGCCGGATACCTTATTAATTTTGCCTTGGCTATCCACTCCTGTTCAAGAAACGTCTCCTTTAAAGGGCATGTATATGATAAATGAATGAACAGCCTGTCCGGTTACAGGACTACTTACTTGAGTATCTGGGCGATTGCAGCTCAGTCCTGCCTCCTCAGTCAGGTCCGGACACTTCTCTTGTGATCCGAAGAACAGTTTATACATCTCCACGGGCGTCGTACCCATAAAATTTTGGAGGCTCGTGGTCCCTCGGATTAAATTCCCACAGGCGGAGGCGGCGTTCTGAGAGGAAGGCGCCGAATCAACATAACCTGCGCCACCGCAGCCAGATTGATCTCTCTTTCTTGGAGGTCTCGAATCGGCCCTGCAACAAAGGCGTCCTTGGACGGCCCCAGTCGAGCCCCTTGTTGACCCATGGCGCCAGCCGATGTGGTGGACCTGGCGGAAGGCGGGGCGCCACCCATTTGGTGCCCACAGGAGGCGGTGATATAAAACCACTCCCGTTGCCACAAACCAAGCTCCTCTTGAAAAGAGCCCTCGGCCACGGAGCATCAGCACATTTGCTTATGACCGCCCCTCCGCACTCTGCTTGTTGCCCCTCGATCATCTTTGGCTCCACCTTGAAGGTCTTGAGCCATAATCCAAAGTGAGGGTAATATGGAGGAAGGCCTCACATACGACAATGAATAGCGAGATATGGAGGATGGACACGGATTCAAGTCATGGAAATCCAGCCCATAATAAAACATGAGCCCCCGCGACAAAGGGATCCGTCGGAAGCCTAAACCCGAAGGAAGTGAGACCACGAACACCACGCTCTCGCCGAGCTCGGGAGTGGGAATGACCTGCCACAGGAGCAGGCAGCCTATCGAAATCTCGCGGTTAGATACAGGCGTCTCGCAGCTTTAGCACATCTTCTTCGTGACGGAAGAAGACATCCATCGGTCGTGCTGGTCGGTGCGGACATCGTCGAAGGTCGAAGTGCCTAAATCTGAAGCTTTGGGTGTTAGAACTTCGAAGCGAGGCGAACTTCGATGGAGGTGTAAAAAGAAGAGGGCCTTGGTCTCATTATAAAGAGGTTGAATACCAAGAGCCCTCCCGTGGTCGATTAGGACTCGCCTTTGATAGAGGCGTGCCAGCGGGCGCAGTTGGGTTACCCACATCCGTATTGATGAGAATCCCGGAATAAGGGGCGCGATCTATGCTTTGATAAGGCGTGCCAAGGAAACCGCCTCGCTAAGCGCTAAGGTGGAGCGGTAAAAATGATTCATATAAAGGCCTGTCCGTGGTGTGATGTCACGCCGCTGAATCGTCAGCGGATCTGTGCAAAAGTTATTCTCTCTACGGTGGTATGTGGAACTTGTTTTGCGAGCGGACACCATCCTTGTGTTCAAAACCTTCTATGAAGTATTGGAGGAGGAACCCGCCTTGCAATGCGAAGACAATATCGCGCCGGACTCCTCGTCATTGAAGTCTGGTTCAAGGGCTCTTGAGGAGTCTGGACTAGGGGTGTCCGGATAGCGAACTATCATCACGGCGGACTCCAAGACTATGAAGATACAAGATTGAAGACTTCGTCCCGTGTCCGGATGGGACTTTCCTTGGCGTGGAAGGCAAGCTTGGCGATCTGGATATGTAGATCTCCTACCATTGTAACCGACTCTGTTTAACCCTAACCTATCCGGTGTCTATATAAACCGGAGGGTTTTAGTCCGTAGGATGAACAACAATCATACCATAGGCTAGATTCTAGGGTTTAGCCTCCTTGATCTCATGGTAGATCTACTCTTGTACTACCCATATCATCAATATTAATCAAGCAGGAGTAGGGTATTACCTCCATCGAGAGGGCCCGAACCTGGGTAAAAACATCGTGTCCCTTGTCTCCTGTTACCATCCGCCTAGACGCATAGTTCGGGACCCCCTACCCGAGATCCGCCGGTTTTGACACCGACAGGGACCATGACAACATTGGCGAGCCACTCAGAGTGGTAAATTTTTTGGATGAACTCAGCTGCCAGGAGCCAAGCCACTTCCTCGCCAATTGCTTTTCTCTTCTGTACGGCGGACCGTCGAAGATGTTCCTTGACTGGTTTCACTTTCGGGTCGACTCGCAAACGGTGCTCAGCCAGTCCCCAGGGTACACCCGGCACGTCAGAAGGTTTCCATGCAAAGATGTCCCAGTTCTCACGGAGGAACTGGATGAGCACTTCTTCCTATTTGTTGTCGAGTGATGTTGAGATATGAGTAGGAGCAGCATTACGGTCGGTCGGGTGAATATGAATCGGCTTCGTTTCACTGGACGACTGAAATACAGAATCTATGGCTGGCTTCTTGGCTCGCAACAAATCACTCGGATCTGCATTCTTCCGGTATTCTTGCATTTCGACTGCTGCCATTTGTGCATCGGCGATGTTTGAGCCCTTCTGGAAGCACTCTTACGCCTTACATCGATTGCGGTGATTGTGATCACTCCTCTGGGACCAGGCATCTTCAATTTGAGGTACACGTAACATGGTCAAGCCATAAAACGTGCACAAGCAGGCCTACCTAGAATAGCATGATAAGCACTCTGGAAATCCACTACTTCGAATGTCAACTTTTCCTTGCGGTAATTCTGGAATCACGCCGAAAACCATATCAAGGGCGATCTGGCCGAGTGATTCGGCTTTCTTTCCAGGGATAACGCCATGGAAACTCATATTGCTTTCACTAAGCTTGGACATCGGAATGCCCGTCCCCTTCAAGGTTTCAGCATAAATGATATTCAGGCCGCTACCACCATCCATTAGCACTTTGGTCAGTCGAATGCCTTCAACAACTGGGTCGACCACCAACGCTTGCCTCCCAGGGGTGGCTATACGTGCTCGGTGATCAGACTGGTCGAACGTGATGGCAGTCTGAGACCACTTCAAATAACTGGGTGTTGCCGGAGCAACCATGTTCACTTCTCTGTTGATAACTTTCAATCGACTTTTGCTCTCAACATCAGCAAAAATCACCAGGGTGGAATTGACATTGGGAAAACCATCATCTTCCTCTTTGTGTTCATCCTTGTCTGATTCCTTTTCCTTCTCATTAGGTTGTTTCTCTCGGAACTGCTGGATCAGAACTCGACACTGTCGAGTGGTATGCTTAGGATAAATCAGATTACCCTCTTCATCCTTCTTGGTGTGAATGTGACATGGCAAATCTAACACATCATTTCCGGCTTGTCTTTCACTTTCTTGGGGGTCCAGGGCCCCTTAGGTTTCCCTTTAAACTTCCCTTGAATTACTGCCGCAGTTTCACCAGGCTTTGTCGGCTCGGCTTTACGCTTCTGTTTCCGATTGGAATTGCCTCCACCGGTGTCCTGACCGATTGGCTTGCTCTTTCCACTGCGGAGCCGATCCTCTTCTTCTCCGTTAGCGTACCGAGTGGCTATTTCCATCATCCGAGCCAGAGACATATCTCCCGTCTGACCGAATTTCAGGACTAACTCTCGATACTTAACGCCTTCCTTGAAGGCACAAACTGCTTGATGCTCGGACACATTTTCCATTGTTTGATGCAAAGTGGTCCACCTCTAAATGAAATATATCAGAGTTTCATTCGGTTTTTGCACGCAATGCTGCAATTCTGTTAACCCTGCTAGCCATTTGCAAGTACCCTCAGAAGTTCTAACAAACACTCGGGCGAGTTCCTCCCAACTGAATATACTGCCAGGTGCTAACTAAGTCAACCATGCCCTGGCCGAGCCTTCCAACATCAGAGGAAGGTGCTTCATGGCCACTTCATCATTGCCGCCACCAATCTGTACAGCCACTCGGTACTCCTCAAGCCAAGTGTCAGGCGTGGACCCACCAGTAAACTTGCTGACTCCATTCGCCAACCTGAAGTTGGGAGGAATCACTGCGGCCCTGATGGCTCTGCTGAAACACTCTGGACCTGAAACATGCACTCTGTCGCCAGTCGGGTGATCTCTGTCATGGCCCTCTTTGTGTTCTCTGTTCCTGTCTACCAGAGCTTGAACGAGAATAGATCACGCATCAAAGCCTGGCTCCCTTTGGTTGACTGGTATTCTTCGCTCGCCACTGTGAGGACGTCTGTCATCATGTTGCCGAGGCACATATGATTGACGGTGTCCTGGACTAGGGGGTACTCACCGCGTCATATCCCGATCAATTGGATTGGGCCGAGGACCCCCAGGGCCATTTACTCATGGGCCAGTTCAGACAACCGATGACATGCATGAGGAAGATTCCACAAGATTTGGTGATCAAGACAAGGACTCCTCTCCACCGGCGTATTCGACTAGGACTCTTGTTATTCTAGGCCTCTAGTACATTATATAAGCCATGGCCGGGCTAGTCGATAGGGATAGGCTAGATCATTATGATATTGCTCATTATCATAACCATATAAGCTAGACCTCTAGGGTTTAGCCATTACGATCTCGTGGTAGATCAACTCTTGTAATATTCATATTCATCAAGATCAATCAAGCAGGAAGTAGCGTATTACCTCCATAGAGAGGGCCCGAACCTGGGTAACATCGTGTCCCCTGTCTCCTGTTACCATCGACCTTAGACACACAGTTCGGGACCCCCTACTCGAGATCCGCCGGTTTTGACACCGACATTGGTGCTTTCATTGAGAGCCTGTTGGCGGTCGCCACGGGGCAATGGGAATTCGGATCGTCTCCGGCGCGATCTACGCATCGGAGCCGAGCTTTATGGTCGATGTCGGCATCTTTTGTCGCCGGCTCGACTGGCCACCTTGGCTTAACCAAGGACTGTGCCCTACCTCCGACTTCTCACGACCCTCTCTCAGGGGCCCATCCGCCGATCACTATTACCTCTAATATATTACACCGCGTTTCTATTCCTATGTATGCTGCTGAGCTAGGAGTTGATCCTCATGCCGATTTCATGACCTGGGTCTCAGGGGCTACCAGGATCAGCAGTTTTATGTTTTCCTTCAGGTGCATCTCGGATTTTAGGCCGATAGACACCTTGAGGGCTACTGGCAATACATCTCGTCAGCAAATAAATTTATACGCATCAGAAATAAAATCCACAAACAATCAGCCCATGACCGAGGTGCTGAGCCACCTCAGAAGCAGTTCGGCATATAGCTCGGATGCAAGTGGCTGGCTCCTTAGAGGGCATTTCCGGCATTAAGCTCGGCTAACACTTTTTTGAACCAAGGTGATCTATGACACCTCGGACCTAGTTCGGCGTTGGAGCTTGGACATAGTCCGGCGTTGGAGCTCAGATACAGTCAGGCGCTGGAGCTCGGATGCAGTTTGGCGTTGGAGCTCGACTATAACAATACTCTTCGGATACAGTCCGGCGTTGGAGCTTGGATAGATTCCGGCGTTGGGGCTCGGAAGCGGTCCGGCGTTGGTGCTCGGCTGCAAAAGATACCTCGAATGCAGTCCGGCGTTGGAGCTCGCATGCAAGAGGACACTGCCGCCCGGGAACAACTTCAAACCCGTGTTGTGGCGTAAAAATTACAGGGCATTGATAAAGGCCGGAAACTTAAAGGGACTCCTCGGGTACCTGACATGTAAACTCTTCGGATGCATTTCGGTGATCCTCAAGATCGAAGATGAGAAGATTTGTTGAACTAGTTTTCAAGACCGACGACCGAAGATGAAGGACAGTTTGGAGGGTGTGTGGGCACTCGACGACGGTCATCACGGCCGAGTCGGTGATCATACAGCTCGTGGTTTCTGTACTGATTCTGCCGGTGCCCACGACCCTCACGCCGCGAGGGCGATCTTGGGCTATGGGCCGACTGAACTGTATCTGCCATCACAGACCTGCTATGAATCCTATTCCGTGACCGAGACACTGCTATGTTCTGCTCTCCGGCTGCCCGGAGTAAGGCCTGGATCAGCATCGAACCTCTGCCAGCTTCCGACTGGGAAGGCTGAATTGACTCTGCTATTCGGGCTACAGCTGTGAGATGTTGAATCGGAGTGCGGTATACCTGAGGTTGAGGCGGAAAAAGCTATCGTCGACTGGACTCAGGGATCCGCTGCCGAGCATGCTCGTCGAGTGCATGTTGAAGGTTCTCCAGTCGAGTGCGCTCAGCCAAGTTGGCCAGGCGCGCCTCCTCCAAGGCCCGGGCCTCGGGGGTTTCTCCAACTATAGGAGTGTGAAGTGCATCCATATTGCGGCAGCGAAGCTCTTCCCTCTGCTGCGAAGAAAGGGGCTCGGGGCGGTACTCCTCATGAACGCGTGACGGATCGCCGCCACCATCACCGCCGTCGTCGCGGGGGAAGCCAGGAGGACTACGTGGTCCGTTGACCATCAAGACTTCAGCTGCGGGATCGGCGGAGCTAGTCGAACAGACCGTAGAGAGTTTTGCCGGGCTCGATTGCCGCGACTTGCGGGGCGGCCGACTAATGGGCCACCGCGTGTCTCACCCACCGCTGAAGCCGCGACCGACCGGATCACTTGCATCGGCGAACAGCGGGGAGCGAGGACACCACAGGAGCCGACCGATACTGGGTTTACGGCTACCGGAGAAGGATGTCGCGGGCGCACGCGCGGAAGGGTGTTGCTGTCACGCCCAATATGCGACCCTATCCAAAAGGAACTCGACGGTCCCACCAAGGATAGACCCGCATATTGAAACGCTTTTGCAAGGTGGATATCATTACATCAACATTACATAATAGATGGGGATACATACATAAGGCACAAATGCCACAAGAATACATCAACATCATGTACAAGAACAACATCCGACTACGGATGGAACATAAATAGAAACTCAAACAATATCCACCCTGCTAGCCCAGGCTGCCGACCTGGAACCTATCCCCTAATCGAAGAAGAAGCAGAAGAAGAACTCCAAAGCAAGCAAACATCGCTCTCGCGTCATGATCATCGCATAACCTATACCTGCAACTTTTGGCGTAGTAATCTGTGAGCCACGAGGACTCAGCAATCCCATTACCATGGGTATCAAGACTAGCAAAGCTCAAACGGGAAAGGAAGGGAAAAAGTGGTGAGGTTGCAGCAGCGGCTAAGCATATATGGTGGCTAACATACGCAAATGAGAGCGAGAAGAGAAACAAATGAACGGTCGTCAACTAGTAATGATCAAGAAGTGATCCTGAACTCCTACTTACGTCAGACATAACCCAGAAACCGTGTTCTCCTCTCGATCAACCCCGAAAAGAGACACTCACGGTTACGCACACGGTTGGTGTATTTTAGAAGAGTTTGCTTCAAGTTTACTACAACCGGATATTAACAAATTCCCATCTACCACATAACCGCGGGCACGACTCTCGAAATTTTATACCCTGCAGGGGTGTCCCAACTTAGCCCATGATAAGCTCTCGCGATCAACGAAGGATATTCCTTCTCCCCAGGAAGACCCGATCAGTCTCGGAATCCTGGCTACAAGACATTTCGACAGCAATAAAACAAGACCAGCAAAGCCGCCCGGATGTGCCGACAAATCCCGATAGGAGTCGCACGTACCTCGTTCTCATGGCACACCGGATAAGTCAAGCTACGAGTAAAACCAACCCTCGAGTTGCCCGTGGTGGCCCCGCAGTCTGCTCGGTTCGGACCAACACTCGAAGGAGCACTGGCCCGGGGGGCTAAAATAAAGATGACCCTTGGGCTCCGAAACCCAAGGGAAAAAGGGCATAGGTGAGGCAAATGGTAAAACCAATGTTGGGCCTTTTGGAGGAGTCTTATTCAAAGCGAACTGTCAAGGGGGTCCCATAAATCACCCAACCGCGTTAGGGACGCAAAATCCGGGAACATAATACCGATATGACGAAAACTAGGGCGGCAAGAGTGGAACAAAACACCAGGCATAAGGCCGAGCCTTCCACCCTTTACCAAGTATATAGATGCATTAATTAAATAAGATATATTGTGATATCCCAACAAGTAAACATGTTCCAACAAGGAACAACATCTCCATGTTCCAACAAGGAACAAACTTCATCTTCACCTGCAACTAACAACGCTATAAGAGGGGCTGAGCAAAGCGGTAACATAGCCAAACAACGGTTTGCTAGGAAGGGTGTCAAAGGTTAGAGGCTGACATGGCAATTTGGGATGGCTTGAGCAGCAAGTGATAGGTAGCGCAGCATAGCGATAGAACGAAGCAACTAGCATAGCAATGATAGTAGTGAGATCCAGGGTAGCGGTCATCTTGCCTGAAATCCCGCAAGGAAGAAGAACGAGTCCATGAAGAAGACGAACGGATGAAGCCGAACCAAGCGTAGACGAACGAATCCTCACGATCGCAACGAAACATGAACTAACAAGAAGAAGCACACAACATAGTAAACACACCACACATGAACAAGACATGATGCACAACAAGCATGATGCATGACCAAAACTAGATGAGGTTACTCATGGCAAAATATGATGCAAACAAGAACAACACCTCAAAGCAAGTTTAAATGAGGCCGGAAACAACATAGAACAATTCTGGTAAGTCCTCATACGCAAATTTCGAAATTGGTCCAGATCTGAATAAACCTTATGTTCAAGTTGTTAAACAGCAAGTTAAGATGCACCACGATGATCTACACGAAATTCTAGTCAAGTTACATATAAAGTTCATTAGATTTGGAGCTATGGCCTAGAAGATATGAGCAAAACAAGTTAAACATGGCATTGATGCAAAATGCATACAAACATCAAGCAAACACCTCAAAACAAGGATGCAACATGATAATATGAAACTACATGCAATTCTAAGCAAGTTTCATATAGAGCACACTCAAAACGGAGCAACGGTTCAACACATACACCCTATACAAGTCATGACAACAATCTGTCCAAAACAGCAACTAGGCATATTGCAAGCATCAAAACAACATGCTACAGCATCTCAACGTAATAACAAAAGGCATGGGCATGATGTACAGGTAAAGCATGACAAAACATGAACACTGAGCTATCTCCAGAAATCACTAGAACATGC
This sequence comes from Aegilops longissima, assembly GCA_021605205.1. Lineage (NCBI taxonomy): Eukaryota > Viridiplantae > Streptophyta > Magnoliopsida > Poales > Poaceae > Aegilops > Aegilops longissima. Next base: position 674,272,062 of record CM038678.1, on the reverse strand, counting down.
TCAGAAGGACATGGCAAGATTGGAAATAATAACAGTTTCAGACTTTAGCAGAAATAACATCAGGTTGCAATGTTTAGAGCTATCAAACAACATGTTACAGGAATTTATCATGGCAAACAAAGACATGGAATGAATCTACTAAACCCATAGAACAAAAGTCCCTTACTGACCATGAGCCAAAAAGAATCAGAAGATATGATGGCACTTATGTAAACATAGCAAGTTATATTACAGATTCATACATGGCTGGAACAACAATAAGTAGGCATGTTGGTGAGCTTGAATCACTCACCACAGAGCAATACATGGCATGGCAAGGAAACTCACAGTAAGAAGACATGGCATAGAAGCTATACATGGCAAGAACAACATCATAGCATACACAGATCAACTACAACAACCTTGGCAAAATTGAATAACATGTAAACAACCTGCCAGGAAACATTTTATAGCAAAAGTAGAGCTAGATTGACTCAAGCTATGGCACTCCATAATTGAAAAAAAGGGCATGGATGGATAGCGAATAACCATATGTTCAAAACATCCTTACTGAAGTATCTCAAAATAAGCATGGATCTCTCGGTAGCATCAAGTTAACATGGCATAAAAATATCAGCAGAACAGGGGCTGAAATCAGCAACATCATGAAGCCTAGTTTGCATGCTTGTACTAGTCACCACAGAGATCACAAAAATACATGGCATACACCCCTGTAAAGATGGCATGGCATATTAAAAAATACATGTAGGACTCAAGTTCATAGGGTGCACACATCAATCATGGCAAAAATGACAAAAGTGCATGTTCTGATAAGAATCTGAAACTAACATCACATAACCCTCTTCTAACAGCATTTCGGGCATGAAGATGAGCTCAAATGTAAATGATGCAATTAGATGAAATGATGTACTCGTCGAGACGAACAATTTGACATATTACACGCACAAAACGGAGCTACGGATGCAGAGATGCAATAGGTTGAACATGGCATGAAAATTACAAAATCTGGGACTTGGTGAAAAAAAATGGACCTCGAGGGGGAAAAGTCAACGGCCGCGGATCTCGCCGGAGAGCTCGCCGGAGCTGATGAAGGAGACGGCCGGAGCTGGGGAAGGCCGGATCCGAGGCGCTCCTCGCCGGATCCGGTCGGAGGGGGCGAGGAGAGGCGGGCGGCGCTGGCCGAGGCTGGAGCCTTGGCGGCGACGCGGTGGCCGGAGACGAGGAGGCAGCAAGGCGGGCGGCGGCGACGGACGCGCCCATGGGCGGGGCGGCGGCGGCGCGGCGCGCTGGGAGGCCGGAGACAGGCGCGGAGGCGGATCCCGGCGCGAGGGGCGCGAGCGAGGCGAGGAGAAGGCGGCGGGTCGGCCACGGCGCGCCGGCGCGGCGCCGGCGAGGTCCGTCGTCGGAGGACAAGCTGGCCGGGCGAGGCGGCGGCGAAGCGCTTGGGGCAGCTCGGGCCGTGGGCCGTGGGGGGGCGGGCAGCTGGCGGCGGGCGGCGCTGGGCGGCGGCGGTCGCCACGTGGCGCTGGCCCCTGATTGGCGCGGACGGCGGCTGGGCGTAACGGACATGTCCGGCCGTCGGCGGACATGTCCGGCGGCGCGGAGGGGAATTTTTAGGGTTTCGGGGGGAATGATCCGCGAATTTCGGGGGAGGGGCTATATATATAGGTAGAGGGAGCTAGGAGAGTCCAAATGAGGAGCGGTTTTCGGCCACACGATCGTGATCGAACGGCGGAGAGCATGGAGGGGAGTTTGCTGGGTTTTGGGCAACTTTGAAAGGGGTGTTGGGCTGCAAAGAGAAGGAGGCTTTTTCGGTTACCCGGTTAACCGTTGGAGTACCAAACGACCTCCAAATGGCACGAAACTTGACAGGCGGTCTACCGGTGGTATACCAAGGCCGCTTGACAAACCTCGGTCCATTCCTAGACCGTTTAATACCCGCACACGAAGAGAGGCAAGAAGGGGACGCCGGGAGACATAGGAGTGCCGGATTGCAAAACGGACAACGGGGAAAATGCTCGGATGCAAGAGACGAACACGTATGCGAAATGAGATACACATGATGACATGATATGAAATGCAAATGATGACATGGCAAAGATGCAACATGCAAGCAAATGACATGGCAACGCCGACGAATAACTGAAGGACACCTGGCGCATCGAATCTGGGGCGTTACAACACTCCTCCACTAACAAGAGATCTCGTCCCGAGATCTTAGGACCGAGACGGAAAGGAAAAGGGATGAGGTGAAACACGAACTCAAGAGAAGAAGCAAAGAATCGAGAGCACTCGAGAATAAGAGACGAACGACGAGAATGACGAGAATCAAAAGCTCATGGAAACATGATAGACTCAGAAACAACTCCGGTTCGAATGAGATAAGAAATGAATAAGACTGAAAGGATTTAGGCACCACTCCGGCTGAACAAGGAAAGAATAGAACACGAGCTCGAGAGGATGGAATGATACTTGATGAAGGCATCACACAACCTCCGGAAAGAATTGAAAGAGTTGAATGAAAAGAACGGATAAGAAAATGGCAACTTGTGCCACGAATGAAACTGAAAGCATCTTTAGAAGGAAGGTTATAGCGAGTGGTTGAGAAAATCAACAACGAAAAGAATAAGCTTGTTGTGGTCTTATAGGTAACGTCTCAAGATCATAAGGTGATAACCGGCCACAAACGGAAATGATTGGGTAGCTGAGAATAACGAAGAAATGCAAAACTCCACTTCAAAAGAATATGGAGAATTAATTACACTTCGAGATGCGAGAAGAAAAGATACTTGAACTCTACCAAGAAAATCTTGATGAACTCTTGAAGAATGAATTAAATCATGACGATCCACCGTGAAGAACTCCGGTAACAAAAAGGATGATGAGCTAGAATGAAGGAGGAAAGAATAAGACGAGCATTGCGATGATTTAGATGGAGGTTCCGACGAAATGGCTGAGGAAATTGAACTCCGGAAAAGAAAAGATGAAAACACTTGGAACTAGAATTTATTCATCAAGAACAAACTCCGATGGAAGGGGTTAATCACTTGGATGAAATAAGAATAAGATTTATTGTATGCCTATCCTTCATCAAATTAAATTGATGACAAGCAATGGATTTTTGCATATTACTTATTCTCATTGGGAAAAGATTAAGGGGAGATATACCGCCAAATTTGGGGAGGTCTTCCTGAGCCACCGGTAGGATTAAAAGAACGAATGAATTGAATATGATGAAAAACCGAAAAGAAATCTTCAACGAACCACCGTGAAAATGAAAATGAACAAAGAGAAGAGAACGGATCACCGGAAAGAATTAGAAAAGCACGAAGATACTTGAGGGAATTTAGAGAAAAGAGATCGAAGAGATCGCGAACTGATTAACGAATGCTTGAACGCAGCACCGGAAGAATATTGAGACGAACAAAGGGGCACTGATATAGAATAATTGGAGAACGACTTTGAAAACTTGGAACGAAGAAATCTTCCGAAAAGATGGCCTCCGGATGATTGAGACGGAAAGTAACTCCTGGAAAACTCCGGATGGATGAAAAGAATTTGCTTGACTGGAAACAATTAGATAGGATAACATCGAGCTAGCACCATGAATCTCCGGGGAACGGACAAGATTTAGAGGAAAATCTACTTCGGTCTTCAAATGACAACGATAAACATCACCAAAATTAATGAGATACTCCGGAAGAATGAAAAGCGAAGAGGTTGAACCAACAATGAAATGGTTTGAAATAGATCTTGGAAAAGGCATGTGACTGATGGAATCCATTCTTACGTCACACTTGAAAAGAATTGGGAATAGCTCCGGGGGAATTATAAGAGTCAGGTAAGATCCTGGGAAAAGACCTGTGGGTTAGGGCCCACTGAAGAGATAACACCGTTGGAAAGGATTGTTGAACGGATAGATGATGCACCGGAACAATTGAAATATTTAAATGAGGTGACAACCTCGAATTAATTGGAACACAGACAAATCTCCTGATAGGTCTTCCGAACTCCGGAATCATAAACTGGCGAGAGGCGAACGAGCAAAGAGAACACTTCGAGGAAAAGAATATGATCAACCCGAAAAACTTGATATGAGTGCACCGGAAAAAGAAAGGGATGAAGAATGACGAACGAGACGAGAATTCACCGGTTGAAACAATTGACGAAACACTGAAGAGACTCCACACGAATGAAATAGATGGTCGGGAGAGAGGCAAACTCCGGGAAGAAAAAGGGTGGGAGGGCGGGAAAACACAGGCAACTTGGAGGGGGAAGCCCGATGAATAACTTCAAGAGAAAACTCCGCTTGAAATCATTAAGGAAAGAAAGCAAAGACTTCGCACGAGTAGGATGGATACTCAATTATGGACTCCGGTTCCGACAAGAAAAAAAAGGGGTGGGTGGGTGGGAAAAGAAAACAACAGAGGATTGAACTCAAAGATGAAGATGGTCGAGTCAACTTGACGAGAAATGCACCGGATGAAAAGAGCTGAGGAACAACGATCGTAAAACCAACTGCGTGATCCTAAAGAAAATTTGAAGGGGAAGAGAAGTAATTCAAAACACCTACGTCAAGATTCCCCACCGTAAGCAGCGAAGGGCTGAGGAGTAAAAGAATTCCTACTCTCCGATATAACTAGACTCGGAAAATAGTTTTGTTCTAGACTCAACATCGGCCAAAACTACACGATCAATCAAGGGGGCTCCTAGGGTCGGTCGAGGCTCTAATACCAACTTGTCACGCCCAATATGCGACCCTATCCAAAAGGAACTCGACGGTCCCACCAAGGATAGACCCGCATATTGAAACGCTTTTGCAAGGTGGATATCATTACATCAACATTACATAATAGATGGGGATACATACATAAGGCACAAATGCCACAAGAATACATCAACATCATGTACAAGAACAACATCCGACTACGGATGGAACATAAACAGAAACTCAAACAATATCCACCCTGCTAGCCAGGCTGCCGACCGAACCTATCCCCGATCAAGAAGAAGCGGAAGAAGAACTCCAAAGCAAGCAAACATCGCTCTCGCGTCATGATCATCGCATAACCTGTACCTGCAACTGTTGGTGTAGTAATCTGTGAGCCACGAGGACTCAGCAATCCCATTACCATGGGTATCAAGACTAGCATAGCTCAAATGGGAAAGGAAGGGAAAAAGTGGTGAGGTTGCAGCAGCGGCTAAGCTTATATGGTGGCTAACATACGCAAATGAGAGCGAGAAGAGAAACAAAGGAACGGTCGTCAACTAGTAATGATCAGGAAGTGATCCTGAACTCCTACTTACGTCCGACATAACCCGAAACCGTGTTCTCCTCTCGATCAACCCGAAAAGAGACACTCACAGTTACGCTTTACGGTTGGTGTATTTTAGAAGAGTTTGCTTCAAGTTTACTACAACCGGATATTAACAAATTCCCATCTGCCACATAACCATGGGCACGGCTCTCGAAAGTTTATACCTGCAGGGTGTCCCAACTTAGCCCATGATAAGCTCTCGCGATCAACGAAGGATATTCCTTCTCCCGGAAGACCGATCAGTCTCGGAATCCGGCTACAAGACATTTCGACAGCAATAAAACAAGACCAGCAAAGCCGCCCGGATGTGCCGACAAATCTCGATAGGAGTCATGACGTACCTCGTTCTCGTGGCACACCGGATAAGTCAAGCTAAGAGTAAAACCAACCCTCGAGTTGCCCGTGGTGGCCCATGAGGTTGCTCGGTTCGGACCAACACTCGAAGGAGCACCGGCCGGGGGCTAAAATAAAGATGACCCTTGGGCTCCTAAACCCAAGGGAAAAAGGGCATAGGTGAGGCAAATGGTAAAACTAATGTTGGGCCTTGCTGGACGAGTCTTATTCAAAGCGAACTGTCAAGGGGGTCCCATAAATCACCCAACCGCGTTAGGGACGCAAAATCCGGGAACATAATACCGATATGACGGAAACTAGGGCGGCAAGAGTGGAACAAAACACCAGGCATAAGGCCGAGCCTTCCACCCTTTACCAAGTATATAGATGCATTAATTAAATAAGAGATATTGTGATATCCCAACAAGTAAACATGTTCCAACAAGGAACAACATCTCCATGTTCCAACAAGGAACAAACTTCATCTTCACCTGCAACTAGCAACGCTATAAGAGGGGCTGAGCAAAGCGGTAACATAGCCAAACAACGGTTTGCTAGGAAGGGTGTCAAAGGTTAGAGGCTGACATGGCAATTTGGGATGGCTTGAGCAGCAAGTGATAGGTAGCGCAGCATAGCGATAGAACGAAGCAACTAGCATAGCAATGATAGTAGTGAGATCCAGGGTAGCGGTCATCTTGCCTGAAATCCCGCAAGGAAGAAGAACGAGTCCATGAAGAAGACGAACGGATGAAGCCGAACCAAGTGTAGACGAACGAATCCTCACGATCATAGCAAACAGAACTAACAAGAAGAAGCACACAACATAGTAACACACCACACATGAACAAGACATGATGCACAACAAGCATGATGCATGACCAAAACTAGATGAGGTTACTCATGGCAAAATATGATGCAAACAAGAACAACACCTCAAAGCAAGTTTAAATGAGGCCGGAAACAACATAGAACAATTCCGGTAAGTCCTCATATGCAAATTTCGAAATTGGTCCAGATCTGAATAAACCTTATGTTCAAGTTGTTAAACAGCAAGTTAAGATGCACCACGAGGATCTACACGAAATTCTAGTCAAGTTACATATAAAGTTCATTAGATTTGGAGCTATGGCATAGAAGATATGAGCAAAACAAGTTAAACATGGCATTGATGCAAAATGCATACAAACATCAAGCAAACACCTCAAAACAAGGATGCAACATGATAATATGAAACTACATGCAATTCTAAGCAAGTTTCATATAGAGCACACTCAAAACGGAGCAACGGTTCAACACATACACCCTATACAAGTCATGACAACAATCTGTCCAAAACAGCAACTAGGCATATTGCAAGCATCAAAACAACATGCTATAGCATCTCAACGTAATAACAAAAGGCATGGGCATGATGTACAGGTAAATCATGACAAAACATGAACACTGAGCTATCTCCAGAAATCACTAAAACATGCTCAAAAGGACATGGCAAGATTGCAAATAATAACAGTTTCAGACTTTAGCAGAAATAACATCAGGTTGCAATGTTTAGACCTATCAAACAACATGTTACAGGAACTTATCATGGCAAAAAAAGACATGGCATGAATCTAATAAACCCATAGAACAAAAGTCCCTTACTGACCATGAGTCAAAAAGGATCAGAAGATATGATGGCACCTATGTAAACATAGCAAGTTATATTACAGATTCATACATGGCAGGAACAACAATAAGTAGGCATGTTGGTGAGCTTGAACCACTCACCACAGAGCAATACATGGCATGGCAAGGAAACTCACAGTAAGAAGACATGGCATAGAAGCTATACATGGCAAGAACAACATCATAGCATACACGGATCAACTACAACAACCTTGGCAAAATTGAATAACATGTAAACAACCTGCCAGGAAACATTTTATAGCAAAAGTAGAGCTCGATTGACTCAAGCTATGGCACTCCATAATTGCAAACAAGGGCATGGATGGATAGCGAATAACCATATGTTCAAAACATCCTTACTGAAGTATCTCAAAATAAGCATGGATCTCTCGGTAGCATCAAGTTAACATGGCATAAAAATATCAGCAGAACAGGGGCTGAAATCAGCAACATCATGAAGCCTAATTTGCATGCTTGTGCTAGTCACCACAGGTATCACACAAATACATGGCATACACCCCTGTAAAGATGGCATGGCATATTACAAAACACATGTAGGACTCAAGTTCATAGGGTGCACACATCAATCATGGCAAAAATGACAAAAGTGCATGTTCTGATAAGAATCTGAAACTAACATCACATAGCCCTCTTCTAACAGCATTTCGGGCATCAAGATGAGCTCAAATGTAAATGATGCAATGAGATGAAATGATGTACTCGTCGAGACGAACAATTTGACATATTACACGCACAAAGCAGAGCTAAGGATGCAGAGATGCAACAGGTTGAACATGGCATGAAAATTACAAAATCTAGGACTTGGTGAAAAAAAATGGACCTCGAGGGGGAAAAGTCAACGGCCGCGGATCTCGCCGGAGAGCTCGCCGGAGCTGATGAAGGAGACGGCCGGAGCTGGGGAAGGCCGGATCCGAGGCGCTCCTCGCCGGATCCGGTCGGAGGGGGCGAGGGAGAGGCAGGGCGGCGCGAGGCCGAGGCGGGCGTGGCGCGACGCGGTGGCCGGTGACGAGGAGGCAGCAAGGCGGCGCTGGCGACGGACGCGCTGCTGGCTTGGCGGCGGCGGGCGGCCGCGGCGGCTCGGGAGGCCGGAGACGGCGCGAGGCGGATCCCGGGCGAGGGGGCGGCCGAGGCGAGGAGAAGGCGGCGGGTCGCGACGGCGCTCAAATGCGGGCGGCCGGCGAGGTCCGATCACCGGAGGACGGGCGCGCCTTGCGAGGCGGGCGGCGGGCGGCCTGTGAGGCAGCTCGGGCATGAGGCGAGGGGCGGGCCGCTGCGGGCGGGCGGGCGGCGGCGGTCGCCACGTGGCGCGGCCCCGATTGGCGCGACGACGGGCGGCTGGACGAAACGGACATGTCCGCCGTCGGCGGACATGTCCGCGGCGCGAGGGGAATTTTAGGGTTTCGGGGAATGATCCGCGAATTTCGGGAGGGCTATATATAGGTAGAGGGAGCTAGGAGAGTCCAAATGAGGAGCGAGCCGCCACACGATCGTGATCGAACGACGAGAGAGCATGGAGGGGAGTTTGCTGGGTTTTGGGCCACTTTGAAAAGGGTGTTGGGCTGCAAAGAGAAGGAGGCTTTTGCGGTTACCCGGTTAACCGTTGGAGTACCAAACGACCTCCAAATGGCACGAAACTTGACAGGCGGTCTACCGGTGGTATACCAAGGCCGCTTGACAAATCTCGGTCCATTCCGAGACCGTTTAATACCCGCACACGAAGAGAGGCAAGAAGGGGACGCCGGGAGACACAGGAGTGCCGGATTGCAAAACGGACAACAGGGAAAATGCTCGGATGCAAGAGACGAACACGTATGCGAAATGAGATGCACATGATGACATGATATGAAATGCAAATGATGACATGGCAAAGATGCAACACGCAAGCAAATGACATGGCAACGCTGACGAATAACTGAAGGACACCTGGCGCATCGAATCCGGGGCGTTACAGTTGCCCCGCGGACGGGGAGCGCATCGACATCGAGGGGAGTTTCCTGAAGCCAGGCGGATTCATCGGCAACGAAGACGAGCGCGCCGAGATGGATCTCGCGGCCCTCAGCCAATCCACCGCCGGAAACCATGATGATGGGAATCGGAAAAATCGCAACCTCACCAAAAAGTCGCTAAGACACCTGCCCCAAGGTGGGCGCCAACTGTCGTGGTACTAAGACTGACAGTAGAATGGGGGGTAGGTATGAGGAGGCAATATCCCAGCTATGGTGAAGTTGTACACACAAGATTTATGAGTTCAGGCCCTTCACGGTGGATGTAATAGCCCTATGTCTCAGTGCCTGGAGGCAGTCGACTGGATTATATGTGTGTTGAGTTACAGGGGGTGCGAACCCTTGTCCCTGAGGAGGGGGGTGGCTTATATAAAGTTCGCTAGACCCCTCCGGCCCTCAGTTACACAGGGTTTAAGGTACATAAAGATACGGCATTTTTGGTAACGCCGGTAATAAAGTGACATAAATGACCATTAAGTCTGCAGAGTAAACGTCCGACCGTTGCTATACAGAGTGGCTTTAGGTCTTTTGGTCGTCGAGTGACAATTGCTACGGTCGAGTGACTTCGAGTCTTCCGAGTGGAATGCTTCTAGTCGAGTGGATGATGGTATCCCTCGAATGTTTCTGGCTTTAGGGTGATGTCCTAGGGGAGGGTGTCTAGGTCAGGCCTATGACCCTACCCTAGGTACATAGCTTCATCAGGGAGTCCTCAGGTGTCCGGGCTATTTGTTATGGGTCGGACTAATGGGTCGTGAAGCTACAAGCAGAAGAGTTTTCCCCCGTGTCCGAGTAGGACTCATGTATGCGTGGGCAACAAGGTTGATGTCCGGATATGTTATTTCCTTCCTCTGCAAACCAACTCTATACAACCCTAGGTCCCTTCGGTGTGTATATAAACCGGAGGGTTTGGTCCGTAGAGGCTATCAGAATTCCCATAGGCTAGAAAACTAGGGTTTAGCCATTACGATCTCATGGTATATCAACTCTTGTAACCCCAATACTCATCAAATACAATCAAGTAGGATGTAGGGTTTTACCTCCATTAAGAGGGCCTGAACCTGGGTAAACATTGTGTCTCACTCGTCCCTTGTTACCATCAATCCTCAGATGCACAGTTCGGGACCCCCTACCCAAGATCTGCCGGTTTTGACACCGACAAGGGGAGATTTCCGTCCTCACGACGGGGACGGCCACAAAGAGAAAACATAAGTTGGAAAACTTTTAATTCTGGATTCTTTAATTGTTCTTTGCAATTCCTTTAGTTTGAGCCTGGTACTTGTATAAAGAAACCCGCAACACGAATGAACTCTTCTGTGATCATTTGCGCCCTTGTCTGTTTTGAGTTCACTCAACAGTTCAGGTGGCAGCATCGAAAATGTCGAAGGGCAACTTGCCGGTGGCAACACTGCCAGCAGGCTGCTAGGGGTCCGCCCCCAAAGCGCTCGCGGTTAGTGCCAACCCTGGCAAGCTTCCGGCATGCGTAGGGTGCACAGTTATACAAACACCACAGGCGAAAATAAACTAAAGTGACAACATAAGTTCATACACCTACTTAAAAGTGATATTACATCCCGAAAGTAGCAAAGACCTAACATAAAGGTCGAATGTGTTCTTTTGTCTGGCAGCGCATCGACGAATGCAGTGACAAGCTTAATCAGTACGATCACCCAGGACCGTAGGGATGTTGAGGACCTTGTCGGTGATGGGGGCGACGATCTCGTCAATGGCGGAGGCTTCTGTGTTTGGCGGCAGCTTCTTGAAGGCCTTGGAGATGTCGAGCCCTGGGTTACAATGAACCAGGCTAACCAGCGTAGTGTAAAGCACATCGCGAGCGAATTGCCGGGATTCATTAGCGAGGGCCACATTCATGTCGTCATGATACGTCTTCAGCGCTTCAATCAAGCCATCGAAGAACTTGGACAGTCTAGCGTTGGCGACCTCGTGCTCCAAAGTAGGGAAGCCCCAGCTCTTCATGTCCATGACCATGAGCTGGGAAGGGAGACGCTCGGCTGTGTTGACCAACTCATCTGTCCAGAGGGAGTACGTCTTTTGCAGCTTGTCCAGCATGCCCTCAACATCTTTCCGGAGAGTTTCTACAGCGGCAAGCTTCTCCACCAAGGCCTTCTCCCGCGTGTTGGTGGACTCAAGGTTCTGCCCCAGACCGGCAAGCTTGGATTTCAGGTCCTGGATCACACCATCAGCAATAGTTAGTTCTTGGCTCTTGGACGAGAGCTGCGTTTGCATATCCCCTAGACTGTGAGCTGCTTTCTATGCCTCGAACTTAACGGCCTCGACTTCTTTGCTGCTGGTGACGAGCTCTTCCTTCAGTTTGCCGGCCTGGGTCTCCAAATCCGCCTTGGCAGTGGTGGCAGCAGCAACATTACCATGACCTCCTTGAGCTTGATATCGTTCTCCGAAGCTTGTGCCTCCAAGGCCTTCTAGTGGTCATCCTCTAGCTTCTGAGCTCGTAGCTTCACGAGTTCCTCAATCTCCTCATCCTTGCTATGGAGCGTGGCGACAATAGCTTGCTCTTAGGCGGCAAGTTCTTTAGCTTTGGCGTCAAGCTGCACCTCACACTCCGCCAACTTGCTGTCGCGATTTGTTGCCTTCTCTCTCACAGCAGATAGCTTTTTCCTCTTGGCTCTTGAGATCACGGGATCGATTGTTGTACCACGTGCACAACTCTTCCTCTTCTCCTTTAATTGCTAGTCAACTGAGTCCAAGGATTTGCGCTCTTCCTCAACCCGCTTCCACCCCTTGTCGTACCTGTCCTGGGCATTCTGGAACCCGGTAGCCACAGCCTGCAGAAACTTATAGTCCTCTTGCTCGTTGGCAATGTCATCGGCATCTGTGGACCTCTCGCCCAATGGGAGCAGGATTCAGGCAACCTCTTCCTCAAAGTTTAGTTCTGCAGTGCAGGATGAGCTCGGGGCTCCAAGAATAGCCTGGAAAGACACCAATGTCGTGCTGGTTGGTGGGATTAGAGGGGCCACTAACACTGGTTTCTCAACAAGTACTGGTGACAGGCCAATGGTGTGTACCACGTCCGCGTCCATCTTGGCGGGCTCAGGCTGGTTGCCGGAGGCCTCCTCCATCGCTGGATGGGCCTCTTGGGTGTCCCCGTCAGTCCACTCAAGGTTTTCTCCAGCGGCCATCTTGGTGGCCTCTTAAGCAGTAGACTTGGTAATACCAACAACCTCCACAAGCTCGTCACCTTCCACTGGAGAAGTTGGGGCTGAAAACCAAGATAGAACAAGACTCGGAGTCAAGACGGGTTGACGGCAGCGGCGGCAGATGTGGTTTCTGGCGAAAGGAGGAGATGAAGTAGGGGGGCAAGAGTGAATGAGAAGCGCCCCCTGTCGTGGTTACCTTTTTATGGGGAATACACGAGGGGGTTGGCTCTTCACCGTCTTCCCTAGCCGCGCCCCTTGTAGGTGCGTCGCAACGGGTAACTGCAACCACATCCACGCTCCCATGCCCCGCGATTAATGCATGGATTGAACGTGTGTTAGCCAAAGCCGTCATGATTACGGATCACAAGCAAAATATTATGTCAGTTATCCTCCGACACGTATGTCTGTGCATGTTGTTGGGCCTACCCCAACGACGCCTCGAATGCGTGTATGGGCCAGGCCCGAGGGCTCTTGTCGGCGCACTAGGAACGGGGGTCCCTAGTACTCCTGACTTGTGCACGGACAGTAGCAGCGTTCCCGACAAGGGGCTTTAGTGGGGATGGATACTAAACCAAAGAAGCCACTCTTCATGAGATCAAGGAGAGCATCAAGAAGACCAGGCTTTAGAACAAGCTACAAAAGTTACAACAGAAGCAACCAACTTCGGCAAGAACAAGCCGACAAGACAAGGCCCGACAAGCTCCCCGAGCACAGGCTTCCCGCCAAAACACCAGCGCTCCACCTCTCCGACCAGTTGGCTGCTAATCAGTGAAGTGTCGAGCCCGCGGGTGGTTAGGTGGACACAACTCGTGCATGTCGGCTTACTAGGGAGGTAAATCACCTTTATTGACACCAGTCCTGATGGCATGTCACGCTAATAGGAGGTGGTTGTTTAAGCGGCACGGCAACCTTGCCGGGATTCAACCTCCACATGACACCTAACAGCGCATTTAATGTGTTTTGTCTTAACTGGTAGAGTTAGGTATGATAGCTCAGTATCAGTCTAATCACCCCTATAATGACCTTTTTGCCACTATGGTAACCCCTTGAGCTTTAAAAGGAGGACCAGGGCAACATTAGTAGGGGTTCGAATCTTGGCAACTCTCATATATAGGTATTCGTGTAGCTTCTCTCTCCTCACCACTTGCTGGGGAAAAGCGCTCTGTGTATTTGTGCTCAAGACCACCTAATACACCAAAGGCGGGAGTAGGGTTTTACGCTCCCAAGCGGCCCGAACCTAGGTAAAAATCGTCGCCTTTGTTGCCCTTGCTCTTTGCAATGATTGCCCCCGTCGAACCAGCAAAGGGGCTGCATTGCACCATAGATCACCAGCTCCATGCCGACAATGACATACTTGGTTGGACATGGGCATTCTCAAGGCAGATATTAAAAAGTCATACAACACAAGCAAATGGCAGGTTTCACAAATAACACATAAAGCAAAAATGTCATAATGTAGTACCATGAAGTACACTTAGTAGTTTATTACAAAACTGCCTACTCACGAGCTACTTGCACGAGGACGCTCTTTAATGATACCCTACAGTCGACAGACCCCGGCAGCGTATTCGGCCTCCTCAACGACTTCCTGCAGGAACGCCTGGGATTTGGACTTCCAGTGGGCGGCCTCATAATGGTCCAAAGGTTGGCGTTCGGAAAGTGCACGCGAACACCAGCCAATACCTGACGAGCTCCTTCAAAAGCTGAAGAATACATCCAATCGTCAAGCCGATTGAATGAGTCCGCCTGCAACTCCAGAACAACCTCCAGGTCGGAGGTCATGCCAGGGTGTCCAGCAAACAGGGTACCAGCGGCAACCCCCAACGCAGTGTTCATCCGCTCTGCAACAGAGGCAACCTCTCTGTACGGACCTGGGGTTGGGGCCTCAAAATCTTGGCAGCATTGCTGAGCTTCAGCGAGCTGCGCTGCGACCTCCTCGCCCTCCTTCTCCATCTGGGTGGCCTTTCACTAGGTCTCCTACACGGCCTGCTCCCATGAGGTGGCATCCTTCTCGGCGGCCTCCACTTGGCGCCAGAGCAGAGCCTGCCGGTCCCTACTCTCACCAAGTTCTGCACGGAGACATTGGCAGGACTCCTTCTCTCACTGCAGAGAGGACTCGAGCTCCCACTTTGTATTCGGAGCCGCCTCCAGCTCGGCCAGAGTTGCTCGCTCGACGTCCTTGGCTAGCTGACGGGCCTACACCGCTTCCACCGCCTCCCTCCTTAGGGTCGTAGTGGTCTCCACAACTGCAAAGCAAGATGGGCCAGGGCCCGGCCATATGAGCATAAGCAAGGACATGGCGGCTGTTGGTGTCAAAACCGGCGGATCTCGGGTAGGGGGTCCCGAACTGTGCGTCTAGGCGGATGGTAACAGGAGACAAGGGACATGATGTTTTTACCCAGGTTCGGGCGCTCTCGATGGAGGTAAAACCCTACTCCTGCTTGATTAATATTGATGATATGGGTAGTATAAGAGTAGATCTACCACGAGATCAGAGAGGCTAAACCCTAGAAGCTAGCCTATGGTATGATTGTTGTTCGTCCTACGGACTAAAACCCTCCGGTTTATATAGACACCGGAGAGGGTTAGGGTTACATAGAGTCGGTTACAATGGGAGGAGATCCACATATCCGTATCGCAAAGCTTGCCTTCCACGCCAAGGAAACTCCCATCCGGACACCGGATGAAGTCTTCAATCTTGTATCTTCATAGTCCAGGAGTCCGGCCAAAGGTCATAGTCCGGCCATCCGGACACCCCCTAATCCAGGACTCCCTCAGTAGCCCCTGAACCAGGCTTCAATGACGACGAGTCCGGCGCGCAGATTGTCTTCGGCATTGCAAGGCGGGTTCCTCCTCCGAATACTTCATAGAAGATTTTGAACACAAGGATAGTGTCCAGCTCTGCAAGATAATTTCCACATACCACCGTAGAGAGAATAATATTTACACAAATTCAACCTGCTAACGTATTCCGCAGCGTGACATCACACCACGGCCAAGCTTTTATTCGAATCGTTTTTACTGTCCCACCTCAGGGCACTTAGAGAGGCGGTTTCCTTGGCACGTCTTGTTGAAGCAGAGATCGTGTCCCCTTATTTCGGGTTTCTCATTAATACGGGTGTGGGTAACCCAATCGTACCCGTTGGCACGTCTCCTCTATCGAAGGCGAGTCCCAAACGGTCACGGGGAGGGCTCTTGGTATTCAACCTCATTATAAAGAGACCAAGGCTCTACTCCTTTATTTCAATCTCAATCGAATCCGCCCCTCGCCTCGAGTTCCAACACCCAAAGCTCCAGATTCAGGCGCTTCGGACCTTTGATGATGTCCAGCTCCGACCTTCAAGGCCGGTGGATGCCTTCCTCCAATACGGAAGAAGACGTGCTAAAGCTAAGAGATGCCAGGTATTTAACCGGCGAAATTTCGCATAGGCTGCTTGCTCAAGGGCAGGTTATTCCCACTCCCAAGCCTGGTGAGAGCGTGGTGTTCGCGTCTCACTTCCTTCGGGGGCTAGGCTTCCCGACGGACCCCTTCGTGAGGAGGCTCATGTTTTATTATGGGTTGGAATTTCACGACTTGGATCCGGAGTCCATCCTCCACATCTCATCGTTCATTGTCGTGTGCGAAGCCTTCCTCCGCATTACCCCTCACTTCGGATTGTGGCTTAAGACCTTCAAAGTGGAGCCAAGATGATCAAGGGCAGCAAGCGGAGTCGGAGGGGCTGTTATAAGCAAGAATCTTGACGCCCATGGCCCGAGGGCTCTTTTCAAGAGGAGTTCAGCTTATGGCAACGAGAGTGGTTTTATATCACAGCTCCCAGCGCACCAAGTGGGTGGCGCCACCTGCCTTCGCTCGGGTCCTCCCGCGGTTGGCGTCATGGGTCAATAAAGGGCTCGACCGGGGCCGCCCAAGGGCGTGCCCTTGTTGCAGGGCCGCATTCAAGATCTCCTGGAAAGAGACATCAACCTGGCCATAGTGACGCAGGTCATGTTGATTAGCCGCACTTTGCCCTGCAAAGGCCGCCCCCTCCGCCTGTGGGAGTTTAATCCGGAGGGACCACGAGCTCTCCAACACTTTACGGGCGCGACGCCCATGGAGATGTACAAATTGTTCTTCGGATCACAAGCAATGTGTTCGGACTCGACCGAGTACGCAGGTCTGAGCTGCAATCGCCCGGCTACTCAAGTAAGTAGCCCTGTACCCAGACACGCTATCCGTATATTCATCATAAAATTGCCCTTAAAAGAGATGTCCCTTAAACAGGAGCGGATAGCAAAAGCAAAGCTAATCAGGTGTCCGACCCCCCTCCCCGAGACCACGCCGGATCCCGTGTTAACCAGGATGCTGGAGGTTGCGCCTTTGGAAGAAGGCGAAGGAGGGAACAAGGAAGCTACCGTCTCCCCGAAGGAGGCTGTCAGGAAAGGAGGAATCGAGAATCCCTCCATCTAGGGAAAGAAGAGGACCGCCTCTGAAGACCCAGAGACCATGGTATCAAAGTGGGGAAGAAATCTTGTCGAGGGTCTGTGCGGGGAGGTGCCTCGGCCGCCTTGTGCCCTCAAGGGATCAGCCTCCAATGAGCCATAAGTAGAGAGGGAGTTTTAAAATAAGAGACATCCCTATTCTATTCCCGAGAAAGATAACTGAAATTTTACCTTGTAGTTCGGATCTCAGCCTTTCTCAGCAGAGCTCATCTTCGGGGATCTTCGTCCGAAGATGATGGAGAGCAACGCCTCCCTGCCGTACCGCCTTGCAGGCGGGCGACCACTGAGTTGTAAATCACGGAGGTTTCTCCGAATCCGCAGGGGCGGAAAGCAGCCGTATGGCTCCCCAAAGCCCTCCGTGTCCGGCCTTATAAAAAGGCCATCGGACGAGTCCGGCACCGTCCGGTGCACGGTCGGAGGAGCTGAAGGATCTGCTCGGGCGAGCGTCTATCTCAGAAGAACACCGTGCATTTATGGGCACGGTGATTGAAAGGATTTCATCCGCGGAGAGCGGGTTGCACGAGGCCGTCAGGAGTTTACTGACAGGTTTTGAGGTACGCGAAATGATGTACCTTTTGACAGTTCCGCACATAAAAGATGTGCCCTGTATAGATAGTAGCCCCTGAGACTGGGTGCGTTGTCAAAAATGACGGCGCGCCGAGGATCATAGTCCCAGGTATAACATATCGCCGTTCCTACGTAGGTGGCAAAGTGTCCGGTGGCTAGCCGGACTTATGAATTTGCCGAGCTAAAGCGGCAACTTGACGTGGCAGATGCCGACATCACGCTTGTTAACAAGCGGCTTGACGAGTCACAAGGTATGCAATTTCTCCACGGACACCTGGTAAGGGGGCTTGATGCCAGTGCTTTACAACATGTATGCTTGATGCAGACGGTGCCGCTGCCATGGAGAACCTTCGGGCAGAACTTGCCCGAGCCAAGGAGCAGGCCAGAAAAAGTGATGCGGCTGCCTTAAAGGCGGCCGAAGAGCTGAAAGCCGAACAGGCTGCTCACTGCCGAAGTAGGAAGGAAATGGCCGAGATGGCTGTGAAGTTGAAGGATGCTGCCGACCGCCGCAAGCTTCTTGAAAAAGAAGGTCGGGCGGAACAAAAGGACCTAGAGAAGGCCACTACCGAGGCCAAGGATGCTCGCTCTGCAATGAGAGCCATGAAGCAGGAGCTACGTCAGGCCGGAGATATCGCGGCTGGAAAGCCCTTTATGCTGCGGATGAAGTTTGGGGATCCTAAATATGCTCAGTTGGACCGGCTGTGGAGTGTGGCGGATACTTATCTGGACTTGGCGGCAAGTGCCGCGGACGCGGCCGAACACTTCCGAGATCAACAGGATCATGAAGTGGAAAAGCTTTTTTGGTCGCAGTTCCACAATCCAGAGCGCCTACTTCCATTAACCGAGCGTTTGGCCAAATGGGCGGAGCTGAATAGGTTATCCGGACTCGCCATGAAGGATGTCGTGAGTCATCTGTGGCCGGAAAGGCCCGAGCCGAAGAGTTATTTTGGTTTGGTGCAGCAGTTCCTTGGTGCAGTGCCGCATATCAATGCAATGAAGAGGTCAGCATGCATAGAGGGTGCGCGGATGGCTCTTTCCTGTGTCAAGACATACTGGGCGGAGATGCAGGCCACCGACGTTGCATCCCAAGATTCGGACGGGAGCCGAGTACCTGCCGAGCACTATTTTCAGGAAGTTCTGCAGGGCGCTCGTTTAATAGAGACGCGGTGCTCGAAGGATATCATGTTCGAATAACATGTATTATTGTAAAACAATGTTTTGATGGAATATAAAAGCTTTTTATACTTGTGACTGCAAGAATTAAAATACCTGCTATGCGGCCGTTAATGTATATGTGTATATAACCTGAAAGATGGCAGTCTTCGGCTTCAGCCCCCACGCATATAATGCGGGCATGTTCGCAGAAGGTGCATTTTCACACTTGATCCAACGTCTTGGTCCTATAAAGGAGGTGATAGCGCAGCGAACTAGGCAACCGGACTATAATGCTTTATCACTTTCACTTAGCCATAGGACTTTGACAGTGGGGCTACTATATAGCCCCTAGGGGCACCGCACTCGCCCGAATTCGGGGCGCGTGTGTGCCTGACCGGGAAACGGCCCTTCGTTAATGCGGAGGAATCCTAAAGACTCCGGTGGGTCATCGAGTGGTTGACCAGTCTCACGCTATATCATGACAGTCAGTTTTCGGCTTTCTCTACTAAGGTGCTCGCCTGGCCGAACCGGGGCACAATCGCAGTAGTTCTCCTGGTGCCGCCTTAGCCGATAGAGCGGAACGTAAGGCAGCAAAACACAGGAGTCGGGCAAACCCAACATTTGACCAAAGACATGATTCGGAGCTGATGCATATAAAGCCAAACTCGCGACGCCGAACACTCCCTAAGGTATTCGGTCCTTATGAAAACGGGCTGAACAACGCCTTAGTAATAAGCCCACGTGTCCAGTGCACGCAAAAAATCTGACGTGGCCAATGCCAAGACGCCAGCCTCCACCTCGGTTATAGCAAGAAACTGGGGGATGTGTATCAACAAGAGACAGTAAAAAAGGTTTACGCAGGGTCTTAATCTGAAAAGAATCCTTGGAACCGGTCCCTACTGCACGTCTGCGCCTGTGTCTCCGTTGTGCCGTATCCTGGACGGGTGTAGCACGGTGTTCATCTGTAAAAGAGAGGAACTTAGTTGAAAAAGATCGTGTGAAAATGTACGTTATATTAAATAAACAAAGTACAATTTAAAAAATGAATAAAATTGAGCTTTATTGTCTCTTGTTGTACATGCGCGGAGCCCCTTGAACGGGGGTATGCGGCTAGTAAGCCCTTGTATGTTTACACCGGACTTGTCTAGCCATGTCCGGGGTCTGAACGACCTGTCTAGGTGCTTTGATTAGTGAAGCCGGTTTAGTGTGTGGCTGTTAAGGCAGCCGCACAATCTTCCGCGCTCGAGGAACACTCGATATTTCCCTTTAATGAGATGATGCCTCGTGGACCGGGCATTTTAAGTATAATGGATGCATAATGTGGTATTGCGTTAAAGCGGGCGAAAGCTTCACGTCCCAGTAGTGCTTGATAGCTACTTGTAAATGGGGCGATGTGGAAGGTTAGCTTTTCGCGGCAGAAGTTGTTGGGTGAGCCGAACATAAATTCTAGCAGTAGAGATCCCGTACAATGGGCATCTGGGCCTTGCATTACCCCTTGAAAGGAAGTGTTGCTATGGCGAATTGTTGTTGGGTCTATCCCCATTTTGCGGATTGTGTCCTGATATAGCAGGTTTAAATCACTGCCGCCGTCCATTAGGACTTGTGTAAAGTGGAGTCAGTCAATTGTCGGATCTAATACCAAGGCAGTCCAGCCTGCATTCCGGATACTTCTAGAGTAATCCTGATGGTTGAAGGTGATTGGTTTTAACAACCAGTGGCGGGACTCCTCTGGGATAGGCTGTATGGCGCGTATCTCTATAGGTGCCACTCTGTTCTCCCCTTTTGTCACGTGAAGTGAATTTACTGTTTTGACTTCTTGTGGGAAATTCTTTTGTTTTTCGGTGCTCTGATTGTGGGGTCCGTCGTCGTCCTCGCTTGGTGTGTCGAGCCCCTTGTATTCGGCGTTGAGTTTGCCGGATTGCTTGAAGACCCAACAATCTCTGTGGATATGGTTTGCAGGCTTCCCGGGAGTACTGTGGATTTGACATATGTTGTCCAAGATTTTGTTTAGGTTAGATAGCTCGTCCCTGTTATCCTTAAGGGGCAGCTTTTTCTGATTCTGCCGAGAGCTTTTGAATCCGGCGTTGACTGTCGTGCTCTTTGGGCTGTATCCCTTGGTCCGGCGCTGGTCCTTGCTGCGTCGCGGTTTCCCGTTTCCATCCCTAACTTCGGATGTACTTGGGTCGCTGGTACTGCATCTTGCCAACCAGCTATCCTCTCCTGCGCAAAAGTGGGTTATGAAGCTTGTTAATGCGGCCATTGTTCTTGGCTTTTCTTGGCCGAGGTGTCTGGCGAGCCATTCGTCTCGGACGTTGTGTTTGAAAGCTGCTAAGGCTTCGGCGTCCGGACCGTCGACTATTTGGTTCTTTTTAGTAAGGAATCTGTTCAAGAATTTCCGGGCTGACTCTCCGGGTTGTTGAGTTATGTGACTTAAATCGTCTGCATCCGGAGGTCGGGCATAGGTCCCTTGAAAATTTGCCCGAAAAGCATCCTCGAGCTCTTCCCAACTTCCAATTGTGTTTTCGGGAAGGCTTTTAAGCCAATGCCGGGCTGGCCTGTCACGCCCAATATGCGACCCTATCCAAAAAGGAACTCGACGGTCCCACCAAGGATAGACCCGCATATTGGAGCGCTTTTGCAAGGTGGATATCATTACATCAACATTACATAATAGATGGGGATACATACATAAGGCACAAATGCCACAAGAATACATCAACATCATATACAAGAGATCAACATCCGACTACGGATGGAACATAAATGTAAACTCAAACAATATCCACCTCGCTATCCTGGCTGCCGACCGAACCTATCCCCGATCGAAGAAGAAGCGTAAGAAGAACTCCAAAACAAGTAACATCGCTCTCGCGCCAAGATCATCGCATAACCTGTACCCGCAACTGTTGGTGTAGTAATCTGTGAGCCACGAGGACTCAGTAATCCCATTACCATGGGTATCAAGACTAGCAAAGCTTAAATGGGAAAGGAAGGGGTAAAGTGGTGAGGTTGCAGCAGCGACTAAGCATATATGGTGGCTAACATACGCAAATGAGAGCGTGAAGAGAAACAAAGGAACGGTCGCCAACTAGTAATGATCAAGAAGTGATCACGAACTCCTACTTACGCCGACATAACCCGAAACCGTGTTCTCCTCTCGATCAACCCCAAAAGAGACACTCACGGTTACGCACACGGTTGGTGTATTTTAGAAGAGTTTGCTTCAAGTTTACTACAACCGGATATTAACAAATTCCCATCTGCCACATAACCGCATGGGCACGGCTCTCGAAAGTTTATACCTGCAGGGTGTCCCAACTTAGCCCATGATAAGCTCTCGCGATCAACGAAGGATATTCCTTCTCCCGGAAGACCCGATCAGTCTCGGAATCCGGCTACAAGACATTTCGATAGCAATAAAACAAGACCAGCAAAGCCGCCCGGATGTGCCGACAAATCCCGATAGAGTCGACGTACCTCGTTCTCGGGCACACCGGATAAGTCAAGCTACGAGTAAAACCAACCCTCGAGTTGCCCGTGGTGGCCCCAAGCAGTCTGCTCGGTTCGGACCAACACTCGAAGGAGCACGGCCCGGGGGCTAAAATAAAGATGACCCTTGGGCTCTGAAACCCAAGGAAAAAGGGCATAGGTGAGGCAAATGGTAAAACCAATGTTGGGCCTTGCTGGAGGAGTCTTATTCAAAGCGAACTGTCAAGGGGTCCCATAAATCACCCAACGCGTTAGGGACGCAAAATCCGGGAACATAATACCGATATGACGGAAACTAGAGGCGGCAAGAGTGGAACAAAACACCAGGCATAAGGCCGAGCCTTCCGCCCTTTACCAAGTATATAGATGCATTAATTAAATAAGATATATTGTGATATCCCAACAAGTAAACATGTTCCAACAAGGAACAACATCTCCATGTTCCAACAAGGAACAAACTTCATCTTCACCTGCAACTAACAATGCTATAAGAGGGCTGAGCAAAGCGGTAACATAGCCAAACAACGGTTTGCTAGGAAGGGTGAAAAAGGTTAGAGGTCGACATGGCAATTTGGGAGGCTTGAGGAACAAGTGATAGGTAGCGCATCATAGCGATAGAACGAAACAACTAGCATAGCAATGATAGTAGTGAGATCCAGGTAGCGGTCATCTTGCCTGAAATCCCGCAAGGAAGAAGAACGAGTCCACGAAGAAGACGAACGGATGAAGCCGAACCAAGCGTGAGACGAACGAATCCTCACGATCATAACGAAACAGAACTAACAAGAAGAAGCACACAACATAGTAAACACACCACACATGAACAAGGCATGATGCACAACAAGCATGATGCATGACAAATCTAGATAAGGCTACTCATGGCAAGAGATGATGCAAACAAGAGCAACACATCAAAGCAAGTTTAAATGAGGCCGGAAACAACATATAACAATTCCGATAAGTCCTCATATGCAAATTTCGAAATAGGTCCAGATCTGAATAAACCTTATTTTCAAGTTGTTAAACAGCAAGTTAATATGCACCACGATGATCTACACGAAATTCTAGTCAAGTTACATATAAAGTTCATTTAATTCGGAGCTACGGCCTAGAAGATATGAGCAAAACAAGATAAGCATGGCATTGATGCAAAATGCATACAAACATCAAGCAAACACCTCAAAACAAGGATGCAACATGATAATATGAAACTACATGCAAAATCAAGCAAGTTTCGTATAGAGCACACTCAAAACGGAGCAACGGTTCAACACATACACATGAAACAAGTCATGACAACAATCTGCCCAAAACAGCAACTAGGCATATTGCAAGCACCAAAACAACATTCTACAGTATCACAATATGAAAACAAAAGGAATGTTCATGATGTACAGGTAGAGCATGACAAAACATGAACACTGAACTATCTCCAGAAACAACTAGAACATGCTCAAAAGGACATGGCAAGATTGCAAATAATATCAGTTTCAGACTTTAGCAGAAATAACATCAGGTTAACATGTCTAGAGCTATCAAACAACATGCTACAGGAAATTAAGATGGTCAAAAAAGGCATGGCATGAATCTACTAATTTCATAGAACAACAGTCCTTTACTGACCATGAGCCAAAAAGGATCAGAAAATATGATGGCATCCATGTAAACATGGCAAGTTATATTATAGATTCATACATGGCAGGAACAACAATAAGTAGGCATGTTGGTGAGCTTGAACCACTCACCACAGAGCAATACATGGCATTGCAAGGCAACTCACAGTAAGAAGACATGGCATAGAAGCTATAAATGGCAAGAACAACATCATAGCATACACGGATCAACTACAACAACCTTGCCAAAATTGAATAACATGCAAACAACCTGCCAGGAAACATTTTATAGCGAAAGTAGAGCTCGATTGACTCATTGTACGGCACTCCATAATTGCAAAAAAGGGCATGGATGGATAGAGAATAACCATATGTTCAAAACATCCTTACTGAAGTATCTCAAATTAAGCATGGATCTCTCGGTAGCATCAAGTTTACATTGCATAAAAATATCAGCAGAACAGGGGCTGAAATCAGCAACATCATGAAGCCTAGTTTGCATGCTTGTGCTAGTCACCTGTCACGCCCAATATGCGACCCTATCCAAAAGGAACTCGAAGGTCCCACCAAGGATAGACCCGCATATTGAAACGCTTTTGCAAGATGGATATCATTACATCAACATTACATAATAGTGGGGATACATACATAAGGCACAAATGCCACAAGAATACATCAACATCATATACAAGAGATCAACATCCGACTACGGATGAAGCATAAACAGAAACTCAAACGACATCCACCCTGCTAGCCGGGCTGCCGACCGAACCTATCCCCGATCGAAGAAGAAGCGTAAGAAGAACTCCAACACAAGCAAACATCGCTCTCGCGTCATGATCATCGCAACCTGTACCTGCAACTGGTGGTGTAGTAATCTGTGAGCCACAAGGACTCAGCAATCCCATTACCATGGGTATCAAGACTAGCAAAGCTTAAAGGGAAAGGAAGGGGTAAAGTGGTGAGGTTGCAGCAGCGACTAAGCATATATGGTGGCTAGCATACGCAAATGAGAGCGAGGAGAGAAACAAAGGAACGGTCGTCAACTAGTAATGATCAAGAAGTGATCCTGAACTCCTACTTACGCCAAACATAACCCGAAACCGTGTTCTCCTCTTGATCAACCCGAAAAGAGACACTCACGATACGCACACGGTTGGTGTATTTTAGAAGAGTTTGCTTCAAGTTTACTACAACCGGATATTAACAAATTCCCATCTGCCACATAACCGCGGGCACGGCTCTCGAAAGTTTATACCTGCAGGGGTGTCCCAACTTAGCCCATGATAAGCTCTCGCGATCAACGAAGGATATTCCTTCTCCCCGGGAAGACCCGATCAGTCTCGGAATCCCGGCTACAAGACATTTCGACAGCAATAAAACAAGACCAGCAGAGCCGCCGGATGTGCCGACAAATCCTGATAGGAGCTGCACATATCTCGGTCTCGTGGCACACCGGATGAGCCAGACGTCGGGTTGGCATAAACCACGATTGCCAGTGGCGCCGGACATCGCTTCGGTTTGGACCAGCACTCGAAGGAGAACTGGCCCGGGGCTAAAATAAAGATGACCCTCGGGCTCCGAAACCCAAGGGAAAAAGGGCATAGGTGAGGCAAATGGTAAAACCAAAGTTGGGCCTTTTTGGAGGAGTCTTATTCAAAGCGAACTGTCAAGGGGTCCCATAAATCACCCGACCGCGTTAGGGACGCAAAATCCGGGAACATAATACCGATATGAC
This sequence comes from Aegilops longissima, assembly GCA_021605205.1. Taxonomy (NCBI): domain Eukaryota; kingdom Viridiplantae; phylum Streptophyta; class Magnoliopsida; order Poales; family Poaceae; genus Aegilops; species Aegilops longissima. The sequence goes on along the minus strand of CM038678.1, from coordinate 674,246,508 downwards.
GGAAACTAGGGCGGCAAGAGTGGAACAAAACACCAGGCATAAGGCCGAGCCTTCCACCCTTTACCAAGTATATAGATGCATTAATTAAATAAGATATATTGTGATATCCCAACAAGTAAACATGTTCCAACAAGGAACAACATCTCCATGTTCCAACAAGGAACAAACTTCATCTTCATCTGCAACAAACAACGCTATAAGAGGGGCTGAGCACAGCGGTAACATAGCCAAACAACGGTTTGCTAGGAAGGGTGCAAAAGGTTAGAGGCTGACATGGCAATTTGGGATGGCTTGAGCAACAAGTGATAGGTAGCGCAGCATAGCGATAGAACGAAGCAACTAGCATGGCAATGATAGTAGTGAGATCCAGGGTAGCGGTCATCTTGCCTGAAATCCCGCAAGGAAGAAGAACGAGTCCATGAAGAAGACGAACGGATGAAGCCAATCCAAGCGTAGACGAACGAATCCTCACGATCGCAACGAAACAGGAACTAACAAGAAGAAGCACACAACATAGTAAACACACCACCATGAACAAGGCATGATGCACAAACAAGAATGATGCATGACAATACTACATGAAGCTACTCATGGCAAGAGATGATGCAAACAAGAGCAACACATCAAGGCAAGTTTAAATGAGGCCGGAAACAACATAGAACAATTCCGGTAAGTCCTCATATGCAAATTTCGAAATTGGTCCAGATCTGAATAAACCTTATGTTCAAGTTGTTAAACAGCAAGTTAAGATGCACCACGATGATCTACATGAAATTCTAGTCAAGTTACATATAAAGTTCATTAGATTCGGAGCTACGGCCTAGAAGATATGAGCAAAACAAGATAAGCATGGCATTGATGCAAAATGCATACAAACATCAAGCAAACACCTCACTACAAGGATGCAACATGATAATATGAAACTAAATGCAAAATCAAGCAAGTTTCATATAGAGCACACTCAAAACGGAGGAACGGTTCAACACATACACTCTATACAAGATATGACAACAATCTGTCCAAAACAGCAAGTAGGCATATTGCAAGCACCAAAACAACATGCTACGGGACCTCAACAAGAAAACAAAAGGCATAGGAATGATGTACAGGTAAAGCATTACAAAACATGAACACTGAGCTATCTCCAGAAATCACTAGAACATGCTCAAAATGACATGGCAAGATTGCAAATAATAACAGTTTCAGGCATTGGCAGAAATACCATCAGGTTGCAATGTTTAGAGCTACCAAACAGCATGTTACAGGAACTTATCATGGCAAACAAAGGCATGGCATGATACTACTAAATGCATAGAACAAAAGTCCTTTAGTGACCATAAGCCAAAAAGGATCAGAAAATATGATGGCACCCATGTAAACATGGCAAGTTATATTACAGATTTGAACATGGCAGGAACAACAACAAGTAGGCATGTTGGTGAGCTTGAACCACTCACCACAGAGCAATACATGGCATGGCAAGGCAACCAACAGTAAGAAGACATGGCATAGACACTATACATGGCAAGAACAACATCATAGCATGCAAGGATCAACTACAACAACCTTGGCAAAATCGATTAACATGTAAACAACCTGCCAGGAAACATTTTATAGCAAAAGTAGAGCTCGATTGACTCAAGCTATGGCACTCCATAATTGAAAACAAGGGCATGGATGGATAGAGCAAGACATGTATAACAAAACATCCTTACTGAAGTATCTCAAAATATGCATGGAACTCTCTGTAGCATCAAGTTAGCATGGCATCAAAATATCAGCAAAACAGGGCTAAAATCGGCAACAACAAGACACCTAGTTTGCATGCTTGTGCTAGTCACCACATAGATCACAAAAATACATGGCATACACCCCTGGAAAGATGGCATGGCATATTACAAAACACTTGTAGGACTCAAATTCATAGGGTGCACATATCAATCATAGCAAAAATAACAAAAGTGCATGTTCTGTTAAGAAACAGAAACTAACATCACATAGCACTCTCCTAACAGCATTTCGGGCATCAAGATGAGCTCAAATGAAAATGATGCAATGATATGAAATGATCTACTCACCGAGACGAACATTTTGACATATTACACGCACGAAACGGAGCAACGATGACAGAGATATGATGCAACGAAAATGCAACAAAATAATCACAGTTTCGGGACTTAGATGAATCTCAGAGGGGGGAAAAGTCAACCTCGGCGGGGTGGCCGGAATCTCGCCGGAGATCGGCGCCGGAGAGGAGGGCGCGGGGCTCGGGCGACTCGGGCAGGGGCCGGACGACGAGGGCGCAGCCGGGCGGCGGAGGGAGGCACGCTGGCGTGGCGGCGCCCGGGATGATGGCGCGGAGGGCCGAGGCGGCGGCTACGGGCCCAGCGAGGCCAGTTCGGCCCGGGCGGGCGGATCTGGCCCCGGGCGGCGGAGGCGATGTGGGCGCTGGGAGGCGACGTGGCGGCGCCCCATTGGGCGCGGAGGCGGCGGCGCTGAGGTGGCGAGGCCGGATTGGCGGGGTGAGGTGGAGGTGGGACAGCGTCCGTGAAGTTGGACGTGTCCGTGGCCAAGGAAGAAGGGGCTAGGGTTCATCTGCGAATTTATCCGCAAATTTCGGGGGAGGGGCTAGTTTTATAGGTAGAGGGAGTTAGGAGAGTCCAAATGAGGTGCGGTTTTCGGCCACGCGATCGTGATCGAACGACCGACAGCATGGAGGGGAGTTTGGTGGGTTTTGGGCCACTTTGAAAGGGGTGTTGGGCTGCAATACAAAAGAGGCTTTTGCGGTTACCCGGTTAACCGTTGAGTACCAAACGACCTCCAAATGATCCGAAACTTGACAAGCGGTTCACGGTGCTATACCAAGGCCGCTTGACAAACCTCGGTCCATTCGAGACCATTTAACACCCTTTACGAAAAAGAGGTAAAAGGGGCGCCGGGAGACATAGGAGTGCCGGATTGCAAAACGGACAACGGGGAAAATGCTCGGATGCATGAGACGAACACGTATGCAAAATGAAATGCACATGATGACATGATAAAAATGCAGATGATGACATGGCAAAGTGCAACACGCAAGCAAATGACATGGCAACAACGGCAAATAACTGGCAGACACCTGGCGCATCGAATCCGGGGCGTTACATCACCACAGAGATCACAAAAATTCATGGAATACACCCCTGTAAAGATGGCATGGCATATTACAAAACACATGTAGGGCTCAAGTACATAGGGTGCACACATCAATCATGGAAAAAATGACAGAAGTGCATGTTCTGATAAGAATCTGAAACTAACATCACATAGCCCTCTTCCAACAGCATTTCGGGCATCAAAATGAGCTCAAAAGAAAATGATGCAATGAGATGAAACGATGTACTCGTCGGGGCGAACAATTTGACATATTATACGCACAAAACGAAGCTACGGATGCAGAGATATGATGCGATGAACATGCAACAAAATTAATGCCAGAAAAGGACTTACGGGATTTCGGGGGAGAGGAAAGTCAACCTAGTCTCAGATCGGATCTGGCTCAGGGCGCGGGGGATCGAGGATGGCCGGGGATGGGCCGCGCCGGCGAGGGGGCGCGGATCGGTCGACCACGACCGATCTGGCCGGAGCAGAGCCGGGCGGCGGCCGAGAGCGAGGGACGGGCGCGGGACGGCGCGCCCATGGAGGAGGAGCAGGCGGATAAGGCAGGGCGCGAGCTCGACGGAGGAGCGGCGACGGCCGCCGGGCGGAGGCGGACGGCGGCGGGTCGGCGCCGGAGCTCACCGCCATGGGACCGAGGCGCCGAGGGCGGCCGGGCGAGGGCGCGGGCGCGGCGGAGGCGACGCAGGGGGGGGGGCGGCGGGCATGGCGGCGTGCAGCAGTGGCCGGGCCACGTGGCGCTCTTGCTGTTGGCCGGGCGGGCGGCGGCGATTTCGTTCGGCTCGGGGACGGACATGTCCGCGGGCGAGAGGGGAAAAACTAGGGTTTCATCCGCGAAAATTTCGGGGGAGGCACATATTTATAGGTAGAGGGAGCTAGGCGACTCCAAATGAGGTGTGGTTTTCACCCACACGATCGTGATCGAACGACCGAGAGCATGGAGGGGAGTTTGCTGGGTTTTGGGCCACTTTGAAGGGGTGTTGGGCTGCAAAGAGAAGGGGCTTTTACGGTTACCCGGTTAACCGTTGGAACATCAAACGACCTCCAAATGGCACAAAACTTGACAGGCGGTCTAACGGTGCTATACCAAGGCCGCTTGGCAAACCTCGGGCCATTCCGAGAAAGTTTGACACCCGCAGATGAAAAGAGGCAAAAGGGGGCGCCGGGAGACATAGGAGTGCCGGATTGCAAAACGGACAACGGGGAAAATGCTCGGATGCATGAGAAGAACACGTATGCAAAATGAAATGCACATGATGACATGATATGAAATGCAGATGATGACATGGCAAAGATGCAACACGCGAGCAAATGACAAGGCAACAACGGCGAATAACTGGCAGACACCTGGCGCATCGAATCCGGGGCGTTACAACACTCCTCCACTAACAAGAGATCTCGTCCCGAGATCTTAGGACCGAGACGGAAGGGAAAAAGGATGAGGTGAAACAAGAACTCAAGAGAAGAAGCAAGTTATCGAGAGCAGTCGAGAAGAAGAGAGGAACGACGAGGATGACGAGAATCGAAAGCTCACGGAATCAGACAGACTATGAAACAACTCGTTCTAACCGGAGTGGCTAGAATGAGAAAAGAAACGAATAAGACTGAAAGGATTTAGGCAGCACTCCGACTAAAAATGAAAGGAATAGAACACGAACTTCACAAGATGGAATTACACTTGACGACATGAACAAAGCGATACCTCCGGAAAAATTGAAAAATGGAATGAAAAGAATTTAGAAGGAGTGTTTGAACTGAAGTTGTTGAGAAAATCAACAACGAAAGAATAAGATTGTTGTGGACTTATGGATAACATCTCAAAATTATGAGCTGATAACCAGCCGCAAACGGAAATGATTGGATAACTTAGAAGAACGAAGAAATGCAAAACTCCAATTCAAAAGAATACGGAGAATTAATTACACTTCGAGATGCGAGAAGACAGATACTTGAATTCCACCAACAAAATCTTGATGGACTCTTGAAGAATGAATTAAATCATGAAGAACCACCATGAAGAACTCCGGTAACAAAAGGATGATGAGATAGAAATGAAGGATGAAAGAATAAAATGAGCCTTGCGATGATTTAGATGGAGGTTCCGACGAAATGGCCGAGGAAACTGAACTCCGGATAAAAAAAGATGAAAACACTTGGAACTAGAATTTATTCCTCATGAACAAACTCTGAAGGAGGGGATTAAACACTTGGATGAAATAAGAATAAGATTTATTGTATGCTTATCCTTCATCAAATTAAATTGAAGACAAACAATGGATTTTGCATATTACTTATTCTTCTTGAAAAAGAATTGAGAAGTGACATATCACAAACTTGAGAAGGACTTCATGAATCACCGGTAGGTTGAAAAGAACGAATGGATTAATATGATAAACAAAGAAAATAATCTTGAACGAACCACCGTAAGAATTCGAAATGACTGATTAAAAAGAAATAATCACCGGGAAGAATTAGAAGAACAAATAAACTAGAGGGAATTTAGAGAAAAGAGATCGAAGAGATCGCGAACTGATTAGAGGATATTTGGACGATGCACCGGAATAATATTGAGTTGAACGAAGCTGAAAACTTGGAACGAAGAAATATTCCGAAAGGATGACCTCCGGATGATCGAGACGGAAAACAACTCCTGAAATACTCCGGATGGATGAAAAGAATTTGCATGACTGGAAACAATTAGATAGGATAACATTGAGCTAGCACCACAAATCTTCGGGAGAACGGGCAAGATTTAGAGGAAAAATTCTCTTCAATCTTCAAATGACGACGAGAAACACCAACAAAATTACTGAGATACTCCGGGAGAATGAAAAGCAAAGTGGTTGAGCCAACAATGAAATGATTTGAAATCGATCTTGAAAAGGCATCTGACTGATGAAATTCATTCTTACGTCAAACTCCGAAAAGAATTGAGAATAACTCCGGGGAAATTAGAAGAGTCAGGTAAGATCCTGGGAAAAGACCTGTGGGTTAGGGCCCACTAAAGAGAAAAAACACCGTTGGAAAGAATTGTTCAACAGATAGATGATGCACCGGAACAATTGAGATATTTGAATGAGGTGACAACCTCGAATTAATTGGAACACAGACGAATCTCCTGAGATGTCTTGAACGCTCCAGAAGGATAAACTGGCGAGAGGCGAACGAGCAAAGGGAAATATTTGAGCTGAGGGAAAGAATACGATCGACAATGAAAAACTTGAAATGAATCCACTGGAGAAGAAAAGAGATGAAGAATGTCGAACGAGACGAGAATTCACCGGTTGAAATGATTGAGGGAAGACTGAAGAGACTCCGTACGAATGAAATTGATGCTCGAAAGAGACTCAAACTCTGAGAAGAAGAGGGTGGGAGGGCGGGAAAACACAGATAACTTGAGAAAGGGAGAGAAGACACCAGTTGAAATAATTGAGGAAAAGAAAGCAACGACTTCTCACAAGTAGGATGGATACCTTATTACGGACTCCGGTTCCGAGAAGAAGAAGGGTGGGCGGGTGGGAAAAGAAAACAACTGAGGATTGGACTTGACAACGATGAAGATGGTCGAGTCGACTTGACGAGAAATGCACCGGACCAAAGAGGATCGACAACTCACGAAACTAACCACGTGATCCTAAAGAAAAAATTTGAAGGGGAAGAGGAGTAATTCAAAACACCTACGTCAAGATTCCTGACACCAGAGCGGACGAAGGGCTGAGGAGCAAAAGAATTCCTACTCCGATATAACTAGACTCAAAACAGTTTTCTTCTAGACTCAACAACGGCCAAACTACACGATCAATCAAGGGGCCCTAGGGTCGGTCGAGGCTCTGATACCAACTTGCCACGCCCAATATGCGACCCTATCCAAAAAGGAACTCGACGGTCCCAGCAAGGATAGACCCGCATATTGGAACGCTTTTGCAAGGTGGATATCATTAAATCAACATTACATAATAGATGGGGATACATACATAAGGCACAAATGCCACAAGAATACATAAACATCATATACAAGAGATCAACATCCGACTACGGATGGAACATAAACAGAAACTCAAACAATATCCACCCTGCTATCCCAGGCTGCCGACCTGGAACCTATCCCCTGATCGAAGAAGAAGCAGAAGAAGAACTCCAAAACAAGTAACATCGCTCTCGCGTCAAGATCATCGCATAACCTGTACCTGCAACTGTTGGTGTAGTAATCTGTGAGCCACGACGACTCAGCAATCCCATTACCATGGGTATCAAGACTAGCAAAGCTTAAATGGGAAAGGAAGGGGTAAAGTGGTGAGGTTGCAGCAGCGACTAAGCATATATGGTGGCTAACATACGCAAATGAGAGCGTGAAGAGAAACAAAGGAACGGTCGCCAACTAGTAATGATCAAGAAGTGATCCTGAACTCCTACTTACGCCGACATAACCCGAAACCGTGTTCTCCTCTCGATCAACCCGAAAAGAGACACTCACGATTACGCTACACGGTTGGTGTATTTTAGAAGAGTTTGCTTCAAGTTTACTACAACCGGATATTAACAAATTCCCATCTGCCACATAACCGCTGGCACGGCTCTCGAAAGTTTATACCTGCAGGGTGTCCCAACTTAGCCCATGATAAGCTCTCGCGATCAACGAAGGATATTCTTCTCCCGGAAGACCCGATCAGTCTCGAATCCGGCTACAAAACATTTCGACAAGAATAAAACAAGACCAGCAAAGCCGCCCGGATGTGCCGACAAATCCCGATAGGAGTCGCACGTATCTCGTTCTCGTGGCACACCGGATAAGTCAAGCTACGAGTAAAACCAACCCTCGAGTTGCCCGTGGTGGCCCCAAGAGTTGCTCGGTTCGGACCAACACTCGAAGGAGCACCGCCCGGGGGCTAAAATAAAGATGACCCTTGGGCTCCGAAACCCAAGGGAAAAAAAAGGGCGAGGTGAGGCAAATGGTAAAACCAATGTTGGGCCTTCTTTGGAGGAGTCTTATTCAAAGCGAACTGTCAAGGGGTCCCATAAATCACCCAACCGCGTTAGGGACGCAAAATCCGGGAACATAATACCGATATGACGGAAACTAGGGCGGCAAGAGTGGAACAAAACACCAGGCATAAGGCCGAGCCTTCCACCCTTTACCAAGTATATAGATGCATTAATTAAATAAGATATATTGTGATATCCCAACAAGTAAACATGTTCCAACAAGGAACAACATCTCCATGTTCCAACAAGGAACAAACTTCATCTTCACCTGCAACTAACAATGCTATAAGAGGGGCTGAGCAAAGCGGTAATATAGCCAAACAACGGTTTGCTAGGAAGGGTGAAAAAGGTTAGAGGCTGACATGGCAATTTGGGAGGCTTGAGGAACAAGTGATAGGTAGCGCATCATAGCGATAGAACGAAACAACTAGCATAGCAATGATAGTAGTGAGATCCAGGGTAGCGGTCATCTTGCCTGAAATCCCGCAAGGAAGAAGAACGAGTCCATGAAGAAGACGAACGGATGAAGCCGAACCAAGCGTAGACGAACGAATCCTCACGATCGCAACGAAACAGGAACTAACAAGAAGAAGCACACAACATAGTAAACACACCACACATGAACAAGGCATGATGCACAACAAGCATGATGCATGACAAATCTAGATAAGGCTACTCATGGCAAGAGATGATGCAAACAAGAGCAACACATCAAAGCAAGTTTAAATGAGGCCGGAAACAACATATAACAATTCCGGTAAGTCCTCATATGCAAATTTCGAAATTGGTCCAGATCTGAATAAACCTTATGTTCAAGTTGTTAAACAGCAAGTTAAGATGCACCACGATGATCTACACGAAATTCTAGTCAAGTTACATATAAAGTTCATTTAATTCGGAGCTACGGCCTAGAAGATATGAGCAAAACAAGATAAGCATGGCATTGATGCAAAATGCATACAAACATCAAGCAAACACCTCAAAACAAGGATGCAACATGATAATATGAAACTACATGCAAAATCAAGCAAGTTTCATATAGAGCACACTCAAAACGGAGCAACGGTTCAACACATACACATGAAACAATTCATGACAACAATCTGCCCAAAACAGCAACTAGGCATATTGCAAGCACCAAAACAACATTCTACATTATCACAATATGAAAACAAAAGGAATGTTCATGATGTACAGGTAGAGCATGACAAAACATGAACACTGAGCTATCTCCAGAAACAACTAGAACATGCTCAAAAGGACATGGCAAGATTGCAAATAATATCAGTTTCAGACTTTAGCAGAAATAACATCAGGTTAACATGTTTAGAGCTATCAAACAACATGCTACAAGAACTTAACATGGCAAACAAAGGCATGGAATGAATCTACTAATTGCATAGAACAACAGTCCTTTACTGACCATGAGCCAAAAAGGATCAGAAAATATGATGGCACCCATGTAAACATGGCAAGTTATATTACAGATTCATACATGGCAGGAACAACAATAAGTAGGCATTTTGGTGTGCTTGAACCACTCACCACAGAGCAATACATGGCATGGCAAGGCAACTCACAGTAATAAGACATGGCATAGAAGCTATACATGGCAAGAACAACATCATAGCATACACGGATCAACTACAACAACCTTGGCAAAATTGAATAGCATGTAAACAACCTGCCAGGAAACATTTTATAGCAAAAGTAGAGCTCGAATGACTCAAGCTATGGCACTCCATAATTGCAAAAAAGGGCATGGATGGATAGAGAATAACCATATGTTCAAAACATACTTACTGAAGTATCTCAAAATAAGCATGGATCTCTCGGTAGCATCAAGTTTACATGGCATAAAAATATCAGCAGAACAGGGGCTGAAATCAGCAACATCATGAAGCCTAGTTTGCATGCCTGTGCTAGTCACCACAGAGATCACAAAAATACATGGCATACACCACTGTAAAGATGGCATGGCATATTACAAAACACATGTAGGACTCAAGTACATAGGGTGCACACATCAATCATGGCAAAAATGACAAAAGTGCATGTTCTGATAAGAATCTGAAACTAACATCACATAGCCCTCTTCCAACAGCATTTCGGGCATCAAGATGAGCTCAAAAGAAAATTATGCAATGAGATGAAATGATGTAATCGTCGAGGCGAACAATTTGACATATTATACGCACAAAACAGAGCTACAGATGCAGAGATATGATGCGCTGAACATGCAACAAAATTAATGCCAGAAAAGGACTTAGGGGATTTCGGGGGAGAGGAAAGTCAACCTAGTCTCAGATCGGATCTAGCTCGTATGGCGTGAGGATCGAGGATGGCCGGGACAGGCGCGCGCGCGGGGCGCGGATCCAGTCGACCCACAACCGGATCTGGCCGGAGGGGGCGGCGGCCGGCGAGGGACGGGCGCGGACGGGCGAGCATGGGGGAGGAGCGGCGGCGGCGGCTGGCGGCGCGAGCTCGCCGGAGGAGCGGCGACGGTCGCCGGGCGGAGGCGGACGGCGGCGTGGTCGGCGCCGAGCTCACTGGCGGCGGGACCGGCTGGGAGGCGCGGGCGGGCGAGGCGCGGGCCTTGGCGGAGGCGACGCGGACGCATGGGGCCGACGACGGCCTGGCGGGCTGGCGGCGCGCTGCAGTGGCCGGGCCACGTGGCGCTCTGTGGTTGGCCGGGTGGCGGCGGCGACTTCGTCCAGCTCGGGACGGACATGTCCGGCGGGCGAGAGGGGAAAAACTAGGGTTTCATCCGCGAAAATTTCGGGGGAGGCACATATTTATAGGTAGAGGGAGCTAGGAGAATCCAAATGAGGTGCGGTTTTTGCCCACACGATCGTGATCGAACGACCGAGAGCATGGAGGGGAGTTTGCTGGGTTTTGGGCCACTTTGAAGGGGTGTTGGGCTGCAAAGAGAAGGGGCTTTTACGGTTACCCGGTTAACCGTTGGAGCATCAAACGACCTCCAAATGGCACGAAACTTGACAGGCGGTCTACCGGTGCTATACCAAGGCCGCTTGGCAAACCTCGGGCCATTCCGAGAAAGTTTGACACCCGCACGTGAAAAGAGGCAAAAGGGGGCGCCGGGAGACATAGGAGTGCCGGATTGCAAAACGGACAACGGGGAAAATGCTCGGATGCATGAGAAGAACACGTATGCAAAATGAAATGCACATGATGACATGATATGAAATGCAGATGATGACATGGCAAAGATGCAACACGCGAGCAAATGACAAGGCAACAACGGCGAATAACTGGCAGACACCTGGCGCATCGAATCCGGGGCGTTACATGGCCCTTTGAGCTTGAGGGGTAAGTATTTTATGGCGTGGAGGTCATCTCCTCTAGCCATGTGTATGTGGAGGATGTAATCCTCAATCCGCACTCTGTGGTCTGTTGTTCCGTCGATGCCTCTATGTTTACGGGCTTGAATCCCGCTGGAAATTCATGATCCAAAGACCTCATCGGTGAAACATAGGGGTGTGCGCACCCTATATCTGGGCGTACCGTGATGTTCAGATATTTGATGTGTTGCATTGCTTACTAGAGCTTGCTTTCTTGGCCCATATATAGATCTGGCTGGGCCATCTTTTTGATGTGAATCCTTGTGCAGATCGCGTGCCGGCTTGTGTGCGGCGTCCTTTTCCACACTGCGTTGGCCATGGGGTCGTTTGTCCGACCGGGTGGCTTCCTTATTTTTTTATTGCGGAGGCTCTAAGGCCTCATCATCAAATTCCGGCAGTAATTTTTGCTTCGGATAGCTCTTTGTGTGGCGACTGTCGCCGTATTTGTCTGCGGTGTTGAGTACTTTGCTCCATCTAATTATGAGTGCATCTTCCGCTTCTGCTTTTTCAGGCTACGCGCAGTGGCGACGAGCCTTTTTTGGAGGTTCTTATGCTCCAGCAACTTGTCCGGCGTGAGGTCGTCCGGACTGTTGTCTTCGCCGGGGACGGGTTGCTTATCCAAGTTGCCCTGTTCGTACGGTTGCTCGATGGCGTGTTCATCGTCCGCCGGTTCGCCCTGCTCTATGGCTGGGTCTGTATGGCTGCTTTCTCTGTCGAGGTGGGGTTTGGAGCGGCGCTTACGCCTCCGCTTTGATTGCTTTTCGAGGGAACGATCCCTCATTGCGTCCCTTTGTTCCTCGTCGTTGTTTCCTTTAGGTGTATCCACCATGTATACATCGTGAGATGGGGTGGTTGTCCAGTGGCCTATAGGCGCTGGTTCCTGTTCGTCTCCTACATCGTCGTCCAAACCGTCGATGTCTTCGGAGTCCAAGTCGAGCATGTCGGTTAAATCATCGACAGTGGATACAAAGTGGTGGTGGGTGGGCTTTGAATTTCTACGTCGTCCGCATCCCAACCTTGCCGACCATAATCTGGCCAGGGCTCTTCTGATAAAGAGAGAGACTTTAGTGAATTCAGGATGTCGCCGAAGGGCGAGTGCTAAAAGATGTCCGCGCGGTGAACTCCATGATCGGCGCCCAATCGGATTCGATTGGCAGGGGCGCGGAAGGTTCGGAGTCCGGAGAAAAGTCCGGCACCTTGGAGTCACGAGCTCCGCAAAGGACAAGGCTGGTGTTCGGCTCGATCGCCATAGAGATTGCAGCCCCCGAGGCGGTGTCTAGCCACCCATCCTCGATTGGCGCAGTCGGCTCCGAGCTAAAGGTCGGAGCGGACACTGGTGCGGCCTCCAGGGCACTGTTCTGCAGTAGAGCTAGATCATGCCCATCGCGACAGTGTGGCGCTCTTGGCTGTGGCTCGAACCCGTCGAAGATCAAGTCTCTGCGTACGTCAGCCGTGTAGTTCAAACTTCCAAATCTGACCTAATGGTCAGGGACGTAGCTTTCGATCTGCTCCAGATGGCCAGCGAATTGGCCCGCAGATGCAAAGCCGCCCGAATCGAAGATCTGTCCGGGAGAAAAGTCTCACCTGGACCGCATCGTTGTTGATGATCGGAGGAGCCATCGGGCCTAAAGATGACGACAGAGGAACTCTCAATGAAAGTACCAATGTCGGTGTCAAAACCGGCGGATCTCGGTAGGGGTCCCGAATCGTATGCGTCTAGGCGGATGGTAACAGGAGACAAGGGACACGATGTTTTTACCAAGGTTCGGGCCCTCTCGATGGAGGTAAAACCCTACTCTGCTTGATTAATATTGATGATATGGGTAGTACAAGAGTAGATCTACCACGAGATCAGAGAGGCTAAACCCTAGAAGCTAGCCTATGGTATGATTGTTGTTCGTCCTACGGACTAAAACCCTCCGGTTTATATAGACACCGGAGAGGGTTAGGGTTACATAGAGTCGGTTACAATGGGAGGAGATCCACATATCCGTATCACCAAGCTTGCCTTCCACGCCAAGGAAAGTCCCATCCGGACACGGGACGAAGCCTTCAATCTTGTATCTCATAGTCCAGGAGTCCGGCCAAAGGTCATAGTCCGGCCATCCGGACACCCCCTAATCCAAGACTCCCTCAGCAGCGAAAACAAGAGAAAAAGAATAACTCACATGAGGCAGAGTCCAAGTCATACTGTAGCCCGACACCCTGACGCTGCAAAGCCTCGATCTGGGACTCCAACGCTGTGACCTTGGCCTCACGGTTGTGGTTTGCCTCGGATATTGCCTAGACATTACAAACAAGATAAGACTGTTGAAAATTCTCAAGGAACCAAATCCAACTAACACGCCATCGCCGCACTCAGTCCCGGGGCTACTACTACCACATATACTCCAGTTACTTACTGTAAGTGCATCTAGTGCCACCCCTAGTTGGTTTTGGAGTATTGACGACAAATGTGGTTGAGGGACTAATGCGTTTGTGAGAATTGCAGGATAACATGGTAGTGTCCCCATTGATTCGGTTTACCTACCGGAGATGACCCTAAAAATGTATGAAGACATTGGCGACAATGGTGGCATATGAAGATATTCACATTGAAGACTATGACATGAGAAGACATTGAGTGAAGACTATGGGCCGCCAAAGGCGTGGTCGCTTCGTTGTTTCCTTTTGTTCTTTGTTGAGTCATAGGAACCACCGTACTGTTAAGTGGGGTCCAAGTGATCAAAGTCAGAATGACTGAAGTGATGCTCAACCCAAATCCTATGTCTTTGAGCGAAGGCAATGAGAGCAAAACTTATCCACAGGTGGATGAGTCAGCTTTGCTTGTAGCCCAAGTAAAGTTGATGTGTGTGTTTGAAATCTGACCGTTGGAACACGTGTCAGTTCCTTAGTGACCCAGGGTCATTTCGGACATATCAGGTCGGGTTGCCTAGTGGCTATAAATAGCCCACCCCCTACACCATAAATTGGTGGCTGCTCAGAGTTAGTGCACGGCTTTTGTCGTTTGAGAGCAACCCACCTCGAAGCCTTTGAGAGAGAGAAATCCTTGCGAGGACAAAGTCCAAACACCCGAGCCAAAGAGTGTTAGGCATCATGAAGTCTTTACATGCATGTGACACAAGACTTATTACACTTGAGGACTGTGAATCCTCCAGCCGGTTAGGCATCGCGTTCTGTGCATCCAAGAGTCATTGTGGATTGCCGGTGAACGCAGTCTGTGAAGGTTCGGAAGTCTACCTTGAAGACTTACCAAAGTGATTGGGCGAGGACTGTGTGTCCTTAGCTCAAGGGGAATAAGGTGAAGACGCGGTCTTCTGAGTTGAATCTCAGCCTCCCTAACCAGATGTACAGTTGTCACAGCAACTGGAACTGGTCCAACAAATCCTGTGTCTTCAACAAGTGACTGGTTCTATCCTCTCCCTCTCCTTACTTCGAGTTTGTCTTCTTGAAGTCATTGCCTATTTGTCATACCTTTTTGACTTCATTGCTTGAGTACTTTTGTTGATTGGCTTCTCACTATCTTCCATCTTGATCCTACTACCAAGCTGCTATTAGTCTTGTACTTTCACGTTATTGCATACTTGACTATGGTTTGCTGGTTGTAGTTTATCTTCCGCTGCATATCAATTAGGTCATTTCTATTGTTTGTCTTTGAAATATCCGTGTTTTGAAGACTTTCCTAAAAATCGCCTATTCACCCCCCCTCTAGTCGATAACTAGCACTTTCAATTGGTATCAAAGCAAGGTACTCCCTTGTTCTGTGTGATTCGGTTTAACCACCTGGAGTTTTAGCTATGTCGACTGCAGGGATAATCAAAGTCTCCGCTGCTTGCCCCGTGTTCGATGGAACTGACTATCCCTACTGGAAGAATAAGATGCGCATGCATCTTGAAGCCATTGATGTCGACCTCTGGTATGTCGTCAAGAACGGCGTTCCCAAAACTGGTGAAGGTGTCACCCCTGCTGATGTTAAGAAGTTCATTCAACTGGACTCTACTACAAAGAACATCATCTGTGGTCATCTAACCAAAGGACAGTATGGCCGTGTGAGTGCTCTGGAAACGTCAAAGCTGGTCTGGGACTGGCTGTCCAAGGTCAACGAAGGCGTCTCAACCCAGAGAGATCAAAGGATCAGTGTTGTTCGCAACCTCTTCAACCGCTTCAAGAGAAACGACAATGAAAATGTCCAGCTCACGTTTGATCGCCTCACTGACATCACAATTGAGCTTCATGCTCTCGGCGCCACTGAGATCACCAAGCATGAAATCGTCAAGACACTACTGAGATCACTTGACAGCTCTTTTGACACCCTTGCCTTCATGATACAAGAAGCATACGACTTCAAGACACTCGATCCGTCGATATACTTGAGAGGCTCAACACACATGAGTTCCAGCTTTCTGAGAAAAGAGATATCTATGGTCCCAACTATGGCCTAACTCGCGCTTTGAAGGCAAAAGTTGTTTCCTCATCTGAAGAAAAATCTGTCTGCAGTTCTGATGATCCTGAAGACATTGGAAAGGAACTTGCTATGCTTGTGAAGAAGTTCCAGAAGTTCACTAGGAAGAAAGGCTTCAGAAAGTCTTCACGATCCAGCTCAAGAAATGATGAAGCTTCCACTCATGACAACAAGAAGAGAACATGTCACAAGTGCAAGAAAACTGGACACTATATCTCTGAGTGTCCACAGTGGGACAATGAGAAGAAGAAGAAGAAGAGCAAGGAATATGATTCTGATGACAAGAAGAAGAAGAAATCTTCAAAGTCTTCTTCCAAGTCCTCATCTAAGTCTTCATCTCATAAGAAGAGCTCATCTGGCAAGGCTCATGCTTTTGTTGGCAAGGAAATGGATTCAGAGGAGGAGTCTGCTTCTGAGGAGGTGGAGGTGGAGTCTGAAGAGGAGTCCGACCCTGGCGTTGCAAGTCTGGATTTAGCCACAGCCTATGTTGCCAAGTCCATCTTCAACACTGAAGACAATGACTTCCACACCAACGCTGAAGCTGATGACAAGGACGACCCTGCTCCCACCTACTGCTTCATGGCACGTGGTGCCAATGTAAAATCACGTGATGCTTACTTTCAAACATCAAATGAAGATGAATCTGATTGTGAATCCAAACCCAGCTACAAAACACTTGATAAAATTGCAACCGAACAACAAAGAGCTATGGAACATACTCAAAAACTGTTAGACAAAAGCGATGACCTGTTGGACGCGGAAATGACACGTTCACAGTCCTTAGTTGAAGACATTAAAAATCTTCATGCTAAGTACCAAGAACTTGAAAGTCGTCATGAAACGCTCTCAACTACTCATGAAAGGCTCTCCTATGATTATCTTCAAAGGAAGCAAGAGCTTGAGAAATTGAGAGCGGCTCATGAAGATCTTCAAAAAGAGAATGAGTCACTTCGCGCTCAACAGATCAGTTCCGCTCAGGATGGATTTGAACCACCATGTCTAAAATGTCTTGAGCATGATATCGCTACCTCATTGCTGAATGTTCAACTATTGCTCTTGTTGCATTGTCTTCAACTACTAATGTGGTAACTAACCCTCTGCGGAGGATACCACTGCTATTGTTGATGAAAATGCTAGGTTGAAGACATTGCTTGAAACAGGATGTATAAAAAGTGCGAAAGGGCATCGGACTTTGCGATGTCCTCAAAAGTAGATTCTGAACCGAAACCCTAGGAAAGAGGGTGTTGGGTTCGAAAGGAAAATGAATGTTGATGGTTCCTACTGGAAGCCTGAGCAGTATCCCAAAACCACATGGGTTGCTGCAAAGGGACCTTCAGTGGATCCATCCACCTTATCTGGCTTTACCTGTGCTAACCCTATTATCATTGATGAATCCTTTGATGCAAACTATAAGCTGTTCAAGAATCAGAATGGTGAAGTGTTTGCCAGGTATATTGGTACTAACTGCAGGAATGGACCACCTATGAAGAAGATCTGGGTTCCCAAAAGCTGTCTTGAGAATCTTCCAGTGAATGTCATCATGACACCACCTGGGAGGAAGACAAACCCCAGACCTAAGGCGTCATATGGTCCAAAGGCTTCATACAGACAAAGGACTCACCTGAGTCACCCTAACGCCAATGTTTTGCAGGGAAACCGTACTCAAATTTATGAATATGAGCGTGTGTCTTCAAACCGCTATGTTCATAGAACTAAGAACTTTTCTGCTTATTCATATGAGTATCATTCACCTCCTGCAAGGCTATTTGCTAGGGCTCCAAAGCCGAAGTTCTCATATGCTGCATTTAGACTCATTGCTTCTAAGCCACCCCTGAAGATGTGGGTGGTTAAGAAGAATTAACTTTCTTTTGCAGGAAAGGGTCTCGGCCGAAAAACAAAGGCGTCGATGATATTCTTTGGGGACCTAAAACATCTTGTAGGGCACAAGATCAAATGCCCAAATGGTCTCACTATGTATTTTGTTCTGAATTGTTTGCCATTCATCCTATCAGTCCTAATCTTGATTTAAGCTTCAATAATCCACTTGCCCGTCAAATGTTTATGCTTCACAATGCTCTTGGTGAAGCCTATCCCCTAAGCATCTTGAGGGTATGACACCTCATGCTTGAGAATGGATTATGGACGGTGGATGCACTAATCATATGATTTGGTGATCGAAGTCTTCTCATGGACTCAACCTTACGTCCATCGGACAAGAGTCACATCACATTTCTTGACTTTGGTAAAAGCAAGGTATTGGGTCTAGGTAGAGTTGCAATCTCAAAGGATCAACACATGGATAAAGTGATGCTTGTTGAATCCCTTGGTTTCAACTTGATGTACATCTCAATGCTTTGTGACTTGAACATGATTGTGATATTCAGAAAATATCGTTGCCTTGTACTAATGGAATCGACAAGTCTCTAGTATTTGAAGGGTATAGGAAAGATGATCTATACATGGTAGATTTCTCAGCAGGTCCACGACTTGCCGTATGTCTTCTTGCAAAAGCTTGAATCTTGGCTCTCGGCATCGGAGGCTGGGCATCTTGGCATGAGGAACTTACACACACTCGCCAAGAAGAAGCATGTCATAGGCATCGAAGGTGTCAAGTTCAAGAAGGATCATTTGTGTGGTGCTGTGAAGCTGGAAAGATGACTAGGCAAAGCACCCTCGAAGACAATCATGGCGACATCTCAACCCTTGAGCTGTTACACATGGATTTGTTTGGCCCTACTCACTACTCTACCCTCACAACAACTGCTTGTCTCTATGGCCGTCATTGTTGATGACTACTCAAGATACACATGGGTGCACATAATTCTCTACAAGACTGAAGTGCAAGATGTCTTGGGCAACGCTAATCGAGCAATGAACAATTATGGCGTCAAGATCAAGCATATCGAAGTGACAACGGCCTTTGAATTCAAGAACACGGACTTGATCTTTATCTGGACACCATGGGAATCACTCATGAGTTCTCTGCTCCATACACACCTCGGCAAAATGGCATCATGGAGCGCAAGAACAGAACCCTCATTAAGATGGCTCGAACAATGCTCGACGAGTACAAGACACCAAGAAAGTTCTAGCCTGAAGCTATTGATACAGCATGTCACGTCATCAACCATGTTTACATCCATAAGCTTCTGAACAAAACATCCTATGAGCTCCTTACTGGCAAGAAGCCAAATGTCGCCATTACTTGAGTATTTGGGGCTAAGTGCTGGATCAAGGATCCCCATCACAAGTCAAAATTTGAACCCAAAGCTCACGAAGGCTTCATGCTTGGTTACGGAAAGGACTCGCACTCTTACAGAGTCTTCAACCTTTATCTCTACAAAATCGTCGAAACTGTGGACATGCGATTTGATGAAACCAATGGTTCACAAAGAGAGTTCCTGCCAAGTACACTAGACGAAGCTCCGCCCAGCGAATCTATCAAGCTGATGGGAACTGGTGAAATCCTGCCTTCTGAAGCACAGCCTGAAAAGGAACTTATCATTTCTGCACCTAACGAACCAGAAGACAATGCTCATCCTAAAGACAATCCTCCCAATGATGACAATGATCAGCAAGAGCAAAGTCTTCGTCCAGTTCATCCTCGAGTTGCAAATGAAGTACAGATTGAGAAGATAATTGATAGCATCAATGCACCTGGTCCGCTTACTCGCTCAAGAGCAACACAGCTAGCAAATTTCTGTGGGCACTTCTCTTTTGTGTCAATATCAGAACCCAAGAAAGTTGATGAAGCCTTTATGGAACCAGAATGGATACAAGCTATGCAAAGAACTTCAACAGTTCAAGCTGAACAATGTTTGGGAACTTGTCAAGCGTCCTGACCCTCGCAAGCATAACATTATCGGCACAAAATGGATATATCGAAACAAGCAAGATGAGCATGGTCAAGTAAATCCGAAACAAAGCACGTCTTGTGGCTCAAGGATATACTCAAGTTGAAGGAATTGACTTGATGAAACATTTGCTCCTGTAGCTAGGCTTGAAGCTATTAGCATACTACTAGCCTATGCTAACCACCACAACATCTTGCTATATCAAATGGATGTGAAGAGTGCATTTCTCAACGGCAAGATTGAAGAAGAAGTATATGTCGCTCAACCACCGGCTTTGAAGATCCAAAACATCCCGATATGGTGTACAAGCTAAATAAAGCAATTGTATGGCCTCAAACAAGCCCCTCGCGCTTTGGTATGATAGGATCAAAGACTTCAAGAGCAAAGGCTTCAAACCTGGATCCCTTGATCCCACACTCTTCACGAAGACATATGATGGTGAACTGTTTGTATGCCAAATATATGTGGATGACATTATCTTGGCTGCACCAACCGAAGTATAGTGATGAATTTGGATACATGATGCAAGAACAATATCGATGTCCATGTTGGGAGAGCTCAAGTTCTTCCTTGGTCTTCAAATTAAATCGACAAAGGAATGGCATTTTATATCTCAAGAGAAATACCTCCAAGATTATGCGAAGAAGTTTGGAATGCAAGATTGCAAAGGATACACGACGCCAATGCCACCAAACACCATCGGGTCCCGACGACAATGGTAAAGAGTTCGATCAAAAGGTATACCGCTCCATGATTGGTTCCTTACTTTACCTATGTGCATCTAGGCCAGATATTATGCTTAGTGTTTGCATGTGTGCTTGATTCCAAGCGGCACCAAAGAAATCGCATCACTTAGCTGTGAAGCGAATTCTTCGATATTTGGCTCACACCCCAACACTCGGATTATGGTACCCAAAGGGCTCAAATTTTGATTTGGTTGGATTTTCGGATGCTGATTATGCTGGTGACAAGGTGGATCGCAAGTCTACATCAGGCACATGTCACTTTCTGGGACGATCACTTGTTTGTTGGTATTCAAAGAAGCAGAACTGTGTATCACTCTCAACTGCTGAATCTGAATACATTGCTGCTGGATCTTGCTGTGCTCAGCTTCTATGGATGAAGCAAACTCTCAAGGACTATGGCATCAATCTGAAACAAGTACCTCTCTTCTGCGACAACGAAAGTGCCATCAAGATTGCCAACAATCCAGTCCAGCACTCGAAGACAAAGCACATTGAAATTCGTCATCATTTTCTCGTGGATCATGTCATGAAGAAAGATATTGACATCATTCACGTCAACCTTTGAAGAGCAATTGGCGATATCTTCACAAAGCCCTTGGATGAGAAAAGGTTTTGCAAGTTACGGTGTGAGCTAAATATCTTGGAATCCTCAAATGTCCTGTGATCAAGCACACATCCTAACACTCATGCATGTTGCTGACTTAGATGTGCAACACACGAAGTAAAGTATATCTTCAATCAATGAAGACTTACATTACGAGTGTGAATACATTAACGTGGAATTTGACTTCGGAGCGCCACGATAATTGTGCGCCGTGTCTGGGTCTAATACTTCCTATACGGTGGGTAACGCCACCACCAAATTTCTCTGTTTGAAGTGTTTCACTCATGGCGTTATTTTTCAATATCTTCGCATTTGATTTGTCTTCAACTTCAACCTATCTTCATGATTTTCTTCACTATGTTGATTTGGTTGTTGTCGATATATATATATATATATATATATATATATATATATATATATATATATATATATATATATATATATATATATATTGTTCTGTCCTCTACAACATTCACTTATAGCTATGTCTTCCAAGTTGAATCTTTTGAACTAAGTGAATGTGATCGGACCCTAATCTCTCTATGCTTTCTATCTCAAACTCTATCTGTCCAAATCATATGCATTCTATTGAAACTGTCGAATGTCTTCTCTGCGTCCTTGTCAGCAGAAGACACAGAGACAAACTTTAAGTCTGTTTTAAATGATTCATCCTTATTGTTGAAATCCGGAGAAGCCGGAACGACCATCCGACAAACCTGGCAGGCGTGGGAACGTGGGACAACTTAGAGTATGTTGCATGCTTGCCACGTGCCCCTCAGATGTGAACCGCTAGGGGCACCTGCGTAATTGCACTGTGCCGCACACCTCCTTATAAATACATGTCCCCTACGGTAAAGAAGACCTTCTTCCACCTCTCCACCTCGTCAAAACCCTAGCGCCACCGCTAGCTCTCGACGACGCCGACGACGAAGCGCTTAGCTGCCGCGACTTCTCCGACGCCGTCCTCACGCCGGCCGCGAACATCGTCCTCTCCGCCGCCGCCGTAGGTGTCCTCCATCGCCAAGTTAGGGCACGATGGATTGAACTGCTCGGCCTCCTTTTCTTCCCGTCTAGCAGTTCTTCAAGTGATAAATATACTCTATTTTTACCATCTTTTTTATCCTCAAAGATTCATCCTTCTTACCAAAATTGGTTTCTGCCTATACAATGTTAGATCTATTCTGTCTGCATCTCATACTGCCTAGTATATTCACTTAAGCTTCACAACTAGTTAGATTCCTCACTTGTACTTATTCACGGATTCGTACAAATCTGGAACCAACTCTCGGTATAAGTGAATGTCTTAGCATCATGAGGTCAATTTCTTCAAACTGATTTATCTTCAAAATCTTACGAGAATGCATATGACCTCTTCCACTTCCTCGCATCTCTAATGCTGTCACGGTACATGTCCGTGGGAGAATCCTTGGTTCTCATAGTCGCATTTGTTTGCAGAATTCTTACAACATCAAATTAACTCTCCGAAGCCGGTTCACTCATCCAGCAAGCGCAAGCCTTTGAAGCCTTTGAACGTATTGGAGCCATTCAGTTTGAAGTTCATGGCTGCAGATAAATCAGTCAGGAAGGGCGGCAGACAGCGTCGTGGGGCAACCTCAAAAGATCTGCCTGATGACCTCGCAGAGCTTTACAAGACAGATCCCGAAGAGAATTACAATTAGCGCAAGACATGAATCCAATGGATTCGTCGATATTGGGCTGAACAATGGTTCAAGTACAATTTTGTGACCCAGGAATATGCAGAGAAGAATGCTATCAGAAGCCCTTGGGGTGATATTCTCTTTCGAGGCCTTCCACCCAAGAACATGGCTGAAGCTATTGCAGAGGGTTTCTATCCTTGTATGGTCCGTGGACCTCAGCCTGAGAATGCCGACCCAACGTCATTGCTTTGGTGTCGTGACGATAATCTCTTCAAGCGCAACTTCGAGCACGCAAAGGCTTCGGCCA
The DNA here is from genome assembly GCA_021605205.1 of Aegilops longissima. Lineage (NCBI taxonomy): Eukaryota > Viridiplantae > Streptophyta > Magnoliopsida > Poales > Poaceae > Aegilops > Aegilops longissima. The sequence continues at coordinate 674,223,376 of CM038678.1, read as the reverse complement.
AGGAAAACAAGAAGTCATTGGGATTAGACTTCAACCCTGGTCCCTCTGCTCCCCGTGCTGACGGCTCACGTGATGCTGAACCCAATGTCATCGGTCCCTTTTCAAACCTTGATGGCCTCATCACTTACATCTAGGTCCAAGGTGCCAAAGTGGATCACTCTGATGACGACGCTGACTCTGATGAAGTCCCAGCTCCTGCTCCTGCTCCTGCTCCAAAGCCGCAGAAGCAAAAGAAAGTCAAGGCTTCAAAGTCAGCAGCTCCTCCAAAAGCTTCGCGTGTGAAGCCACTAGCCCTTGCACCTCCACGAAGCGGTCTTGATGATCGAAGATCAATCCCGTATCTCCAAGAAGACGGAGAAGAAAAAGAAAATTGTCAAGAATACTGATCTGACACTGACTCCTGCTGCCATTTTGCGAGAAGAGCACATTGATCTGTCCAGCGATGAAGATCTTGCAGATGATGCCCTTGAGCAACTTACCAATAGCAAAGAAGAAGCAGAAATTTTCAACAACTTGCCTCTCTTTGATGTGGCAATCATCCATCACTTCATTGATGAGTGGTTTGACACCCCAAACATCAGCTTTGAAGATCTGCAACTTCCAATTGGCCTCAGCGTCTCCTTCAATGGAGCCATTGCTTCTGAGCTAGCTCTTGCTCAGCGCATTGTTGAACTGAAGCATAAGATTGACTATGAGAAGGCTCAGTTCAAGAAGCATATGGCTGCACTCAGCGTGCAAGATGTCAAAAACTTCAAGGCCATGCTGCACGACCTCAAAGAAGCCTTTCTCAAGAAGCGTGAAGAAGCCAGAGGCTCTCGTGAGCGCATGAAGAGTCTGGCTGACAAGTGTGTGCTAGCCTACAATGAGGCTGAGAAGAGCAAGGCTCTTGGCCGTCCTGGCATTGACCCCAGAATGGCTGCAAAGAAAAAGAAGACTTCAACTGATCAAGCTGCACCGTCAAGGCAGGAAGAACCCTGCATAGTCTTCCCAAGCAGCATGGTGGCTCGAAGCCAAAGGTCATCAACCGCTTCGAGCGAAGAAGAAGGCGAGGGCTCTTGAGGTGAAGCCGTAAAAGGAAACATCCTGAAGCCTCTAATGCTGCTCCCTCCAAGAATAAGCTCAAGACCAAGAAGAATCGTGCTGCTCCCACAGAGCCCTTGGTTGTTGAACCCATTTCAATGGTTCACCCTGCCTCTACTATCCAAGAACGACGGATGATAGTTCATGAGCACGCTTCCACGAGGCTCATGAAGTCAAGACATTCAGCAGATTGATCCCACCGCTGCTGAAGACATTGGTCATCATGACAATGTTGAAGATGATGAAGTTCTTCCTCAGATCGAACCAAACCCGGTATCATCGCATGTTCCCACGAACAGCAAACTCATCAGCATTGGTCGTCCTCTGACGCCAATTGCGTAGGATGCATCATGGGCTGATCACCCACAGCAACAAGACTCCCCCAGTACTCCCCAACAACAAGTCACTCCCCAACAACAACAACAACAAGAAGAGGAAGACTTTGAGGCCGTGCAACCCCATCTCCAAAGGCGCCGCCCGACATTTCATGAGCTTCGCAAAGGTCAAAGGCCTCAAGTACCTCTCTTGAGCGTTCTGAAGGAGAAGTGCACCACCAACCTGTTGCACGTCAAGTGTTTTCGAAGCCACTCCAAGCTGTGAATGTCTCCGAGTGCGAAGCCAAAGCTGCTGAAGACAATCCGCTGCATCGGCCGAAGACATCCAAGAAGAAGAAGAACGTGTCCCTACACCCCCCGTTATTGAAGAAATTATTCCTGATATCAACGTGGCAGTGCCCGACCCTCCAGCTCCTCAAGTGGAAGTTGAAAACATTGCGGCTGCCACCTCCAACACCAATGAAGCCAATGACACAGTCATGGCTGAAGCAAATGTGGAGCCTGCACCAAATGTGTCTGAAGCCAATGAGGCAACTACTCTGAAGCATCTGGCCGAGCAGCACGAAGCCTCGCTTGTTGCCATTGCCCGATTCGCCACCAAGGCCCTACACAATTGAGCAAGCATACAACTATGGTCACTAATCACAATAAGATGGCCCGTTCGGTCCCTCCGCCTCATGCCTCTGGTCCTCGGTTCGACTATCATATTGCGCATAGGCCTCGGTCCGAAACCAAAGCCACGACTACCAAGGTTTGAGCATCGCCACCTCTCTGAGTTCTTTAAATGCAAATGGCTTCAAAGCCCACAACACCTTCTTTGTGAGCAAAGAACCCCTACACAAGGCCAAGGATATCATCGACCGTTTCGAGCTATCGAGAACGAAGCTATTACTCTGTGTTTCGTATGATCAAGGGCGATTTTCCCTCATATCGCCTCGCCATGAAGCCATTGCCGGACTGCCGTGCTTAGAAGAAGCACTTGATTGCTTCGAGATGCAGGTCCGCTCGGCTTCAGAATGCATAAAGAACACTGGAATGAAGAACTTTTGCTTCAATTCTATGCTACCCTCCACATCCATGGCTACTACAGAGATCACGAAGACATGGGTTCTCGAGTGGATGACGAAATGTTCATCATGAAGCCAAAGCTCTTGGCGTCATTGAGCTCACAGCCTACCCACTCCCGGAGAGTTGTTTGAACCTGGTTGTCAACTCCACCGCGATGCACTGGAGAGCATCTTTCATAAGCCAGAACCCAACATGAGTCAGATGTTGAGCATGATGAAGCCTCTGCCACGTGACGCTGAATACCCTCAAGAATTCCTTGTTGATGACCTTGAGTATCTGCCTCGTACAATATATCACATCATCAGGCGTACTCTATGGCCTATCAAAGGGCATTCATCATCTGCAAAACTTGAAGGAGCCATGAAGACATTGGTCTTTTACATCCTCAATGGCATCAGCTTCAATACGCAAGAATTCTTCATCCGGCAATTGGCTGCGTCTGGATCTGATCTTTTTGGTCTGAAATTTTTATGCTCCATGGGTCATGCGCCTCATCAAGATGAAATCTGTTATCAACTATCAGCCTTCTGCTCGCAATCATCTGATCTTTCTACCAGAGGTTGATATGTTAGTTGAAGCCATATACCATGAGCCTGCAAAAACGCCACTTTGTCTTCAGAATGCAGATCACCATAGCTTCTCTCAACCCATGGAAGGCGTCCAAGCAGTATCTCGTGTCTATCCTCTGGCTGGGAACACACGTCTGCCTCACCGTGCGCAGACTGAAGCTACTGAGAGCACAATTGGCCAAAGGCCTCGGAAGCGGTCTCGCGTCCTCAATGATCAAGAACTTCTTGTCGCACTGCATCAGAAACAAGATAAGCATCACTCCTGGCTCAAGCGACAAATGCAAAGCCTCTTGGTGGACGTCAATCGCATTCAAAATCTTGCCACCAAGAATGCTTTTGTCACTCACGAGACCTGTCGGCGATCATGGAAGAGTTTGACCCTGCTTAGTGCTGAAGCAGATCTTCAAGACGATGGCTTCACTGAACGCTTCAAGTTTGACTCCACTCCTCCACGAAATGCTGTCCTACGATGAACTCCATCACTTGAAGACTCTGACTATTCTTCCTCCGCGGCAACTGTCAATGCCAGAGTGATCGACGATGAAGCCAATGCTACTTCACCGCCCCCTACTTCTGCACGCATCAACACTACACCAAGTTCGTCTGCACCGCCAACCAACAACGGCAACCCTGCTGCATCATCTACTTCTAAAGAGGACGAGTAGACACTCTATGTCTTCAAACCTTTTTGGTCCTTACTGACAAAAAGGGGAGAAGCATATGAGTTTGATAGTCTTCAAGCGGGTTCATAAGGGCGGTTGCATAATATTTTGCCTAGTGTTTACAACTCTCGCTTTTGATACATTTGGTTCTTTGAGTTGTAACACTTAAACTCGATGGTCGTCTGCTACTTATTGGCTTTACTCTGGTGCGATGATAAATTTCGCATGTGCGATGATAACTTCCGCACTTAGATCATTCTGCAGACGTCCATTCTTCATTATGCATGTCATTCTCTTAGTTATATCATTTCATGCATGATGAATTATCTTCATAAGTTGAAGAGGATCTCCACAAGTACAACCTGCCATGTGCATTTGCATTCCAAAAGCAAACTACTTATATGCACATCTTCAGGGGGAGCCCTTGCCACTTATGAAGACAATTCCCTATCCTTTACAATTTCACATACTTTATCCCGTTGAAAACTTCAACCAGTTTGTCATCAATCACCAAAAGGGGAGATTGTAAGTGCATCTAGTGCCACCCCTAGTTGGTTTTGGAGTATTGACGACAAATGTGGTTGAGGACTAATGCGTTTGTGAGAATTGCAGGATAACGCAGTAGTGTCCCCATTGATTCGGTTTACCTACCGGAGATGACCCTAAAATGTATGAAGACATTGGCGACAATGGTGGCATGTGAAGATATTCACATTGAAGACTATGACATGAGAAGACATTGAGTGAAGACTATGGAGCACGAAGGCGTGTCGTTTCGTTGTTTCCTTTTCTTCTTTGTTGAGTCATAGGAACCACCGTCATCGTTAAGTGGGGTCCAAGTGATCAAAGTCGAATGATCAAGTGATGCTCAACCCAAATCCTATGTCTTGACGAAGACAATGAGAGCAAAGCTTATCCAGAGCTGGATGAGTCAGCTTTGCTTGTAGCCCAAGTAAAGTTGCCGTGTGTGTTTGAAATCGACCGTTGGAACACGTGTCGGCTCCTTAGTGACCTGTGGTCATTTCGGACATATCAGGTCGGGTTGCCTAGTGGCTATAAATAGCCCACCCCTACACCATAAATTGGTGGCTGCTCGAGTTAGTGCACGGCTTTTGTCGTTTGAGAGCAACCCACCTCGAAGCCTTTGAGAGAGAAATCCTTGCGAGGACAAAGCCCAAACACCCGAGCCAAAGAGTGTTAGGCATCATGAAGTCTTTACATCTATGTGACTGAAGACTTATTACACTTGAGGACTGTGAATCCTCCGGCCGGTTAGGCGTCGCGTTCTGTGCATCCAAGAGTCATTGTGGATTGCCGGTGAGCCTTGATCTGTGAAGGTTCGGAAGTCTACCTTGAAGACTTACCAGAGTGATTGGGCGAGAACTGTGTGTCCTTAGCTCAAGGGGAATAAGGTGAAGATGCGGTCTTCTGAGTTGAATCTCTGCCTCCCTAACCAGATGTACAGTTGTCATAGCAACTGGAACTGGTCCAACAAATCCTGTGTCTTCAACAAGTGACTGGTTCTATCCCCTCCCTCTCCTTACTTCGAGTTTGTCTTCTTGAAGTCATTGCCTATTTGTCATACCTGTTTGACTTCATTGCTTGACTACTTTTGTTGATTGGCTTCTCATTATCTTCCATCTTGATCCTACTACCAAGCTGCTATTAGTCTTGTACTTTCACGTTATTGCATACTTGACTATGGTTTGCTTGTTGTAGTTTATCTTCCGCTGCATATCAATTAGGTCATTTCTATTGTTTGTCTTTGAAACATCCGTGTTTTGAAGACTTTCCTAAAAATCACCTATTCACCCCCCCCCTCTAGTCGATAACTAGCACTTTCACTTACCTGGAATCCGGGCGCCATTGCCTGGCCGACCTCCTTGAGGGCTTCCCACAAGCGGCCCATCGCCCCATCAACAGTCTTCAAGGGAGCAACGATCTCCTGACGGATCTCCGGTCCATATCCATCAGGCAGAAATGAAGCCGCCTTTGGCAATATGATTGACAAGGCCGCCACATGGGCTGGACCACCCACGGAGGCCCCCATAGTTGCCGCCATAACCCTCACATTGGCCAAAGGGAAGGTCAGCACACCAGAATCAGGCAAGGAAGCCGGGACATGAGCGACCGACCAAACCACGCCATCCTTACGGACATCCTTCACCTTAGATCCAGCCAGGGCTCCAGCGGCAAGGGCTCCTGCCCAAAACAAACAAGAGACGACCTATGTAAAACAACATCTCACGGATAGCAAGCACAAAGCCAAAGCGGCATCCTTACCTTGAGGCCGGGTCTCCACTTTAGATGATGAGAACTCCCCCCCCCCCAGTTTGCGGTGTCCCCGGAAACATCGATAGAGGAACGACCGCGATCACGTCTGCGACAGACGACCCCACCGGGTTGCGGGAAGCGAACCTGAACACACTAGTAGAAAAGGGGCCTATTGACCCGGTTGGTGAGGGCCTTTAGTCCCGGTTCATGAACCGGGACTAAAGGGTCGATACTAATACCCTGCCCTTTAGTCCCGGTTCTATCGAACCGGATGATCAAACCTCCACGTGGCCTGTCCGTGAGCCCAGCAGGAGGTCCTTTGGTCCGGTTGGTGGCACCAACCGGGACCAATAGGCATCCACGCGTCAACATTTCTATGGCTCTGGTTTTTGTTTTTTTCTTGAAAAGGGGGGGTTTGGGGGGTTAATTTAGGTGTTTCATATATTGTGCTATAGCTAGCTAATTAATAGAGAAAAGTGTCCTCTCTTTTGTCCGTGCTTGGTCGACGCTACGTACTATACATACATATAGAGAGGACTAGCTAGACACGCTAGCTAGCTAGTAATTAAGCAAACAGAAGATCGTCATGAACATATATGCATACAGAGAGAAGTGATATCGACCACCTCTCCTTCTCCGAGAGATTGGTCGAACAACAAGTTCTCGTATATCTATCCGACACTACCGGCTACATATATACAATAATTATCTTTTACAAATATATAATCTCCTAACATACGGACGCGTGGTCCACATAGTATTCTCCGTCTTCAGCGATCACGTGGTCAAGAAAGAATGCCGCCAATTCCTCTTGAATTGCTGCATGCGATCTGGTGCTAGGAGTTCATCCCGCTTCAAACATCTAGTTTTAAGAAAGGGTCAATACATATACACACACACACACACACACACACACACACACACACACACACACACACACACACACACACACATATATATATATATATATATATATATATATATATATATATATATATATATATATATATGAATGAATGAAACTCAACACAAATGATGGTAATAAAATAAAATTGTGAATATTTTTATTTACGCACTTCATATTGTTTGTCGGAGTAGCCCTCTCACAGGTCGTGTGGTGGATGGACTGCAAACGTAGTATCCACAGAAATCATTCCCTTGTTCCTGCCATAACCACTTTACAAGAAACAGAGGTCAATCAAACTGATAATTAGCAAGCATGCTAAATGGTATTGATGAAACTAGCGCTTGAATCACTAGGAGATGCGTGGAATATGCTACTATATAGTACTTACTTTGGTGTCTAAATTGCAGCTTCTTGGTAGTCCCGAGCTTTTTGGTGAATTTTCCCCAAGCCCTGCCATACAAAGAAAACAATTACTTGATATCAGAAATGAACAAACTTGCTGATATGGTGGATAATGATCGATTTAACTTACTTCTCGAGCATTTCAGTCATGTCCGCATACTCCTTGGGATCTTTTAGTCTCGAGTCTAAGACAGTTACTACTCCTGCTCAAGCTTAATCTCTAGGAGAATATAGTGGAACCTCTTGAACGCATGCATAACTCATCAATTACATTACTATAACCTAGACTAATAAGGAAACCGAATATGCCACAAGACAGTAACACTCACTTGTAGTTGTAAGGAAAGAGTATTATATTTTTGTGTTCATTTATTTCCAACGATCGTAGCAAGTTGGCCTCGGTTTCTCGACACGATATTTAACCTCATTTGCATCTATGAGATATGTGTTAATGAACCCAATATCACCCACTTGTCTTTTCTTCATTTCGCGATCTTCAATCTGCATAATATAGTGAGGATATTTATAAATACATGCAATGAAAGAGCTGAGTTATATAGAGATACTTAATGATGTAAGTAGTACTACTTACAGACAGTAGCAGGTGATCGTTGCTTTATCGAGGGCCAATTGATTGAAAAAATGATAGAACTTCTCAAATGGAATAGGCAACAGTTCAATTCCAAGGAGGTCATGCTCCTTTTTAACTCTCACATACAAAGTACTCCTCCCTCGGACTCTTTGCAGGTTTTCATGTACCAATCATGCAATCTTAGCATCATCGTTGATAGAGAGCTTTCATCTTTGACGAGAGGCTTCCCGTATCGTATCTTTGTATCTGCACCTCCAAGAAATCATAATGTACATCGTCGGGCAGGTAATCTGCAGGATTGCCATAACGGGCACCATCCTCGGATCGGCGATGTCGCTAGCGTGCACCTTGAGCGGGGGCACGATTGCTTCACTTGTTCGCCGAGCTGGGCAATTTGTTTCCCAGCTCGTCGTTCTTTCATCCTTTGATCAGCGACAGTACTTCCCGACCTCTCCGCTTGGCAAATGCCTTTCCAATAATGCGCTCATAGTTGCCTTTCGGCGGAGACTTGGTGGTTTTGTCGGGGCAGCGAGTGCGCTTCGCTTTGACCGGATCTACCTTCTCCTCCGGAGGTGGATGTCTCTTTGCTTTCAACCCTTGAAACCAGTCATCCACTTGATCTGCGCGATCTTCGCGTTTTCCTCCTCGCTCCTCTCATACGGTAACTTCTCCGAGTCTTGAGAAGGACCGAATCTATCTCCTCCGCCTTTGGCTGTCTTGCTACACGCCGCAGAGCAGACGGAGCAGATGTCTTCTTTCCTTGCTTACGAGGCGGAGGAGAAGGACTACGACGCGCCGGAGCAGCCGGAGCGGGCGGCGGGTCTCTTCCGCCCTTGCCGACGAGGCGAAGAAGGAGGAGGCTGGTTGCTCGGGTGCGCCGGTGCGAAGCGGAGAAGGAGGCGGAGTGCCGCCACGCCGGAGAAGGAGCCGGCCGAGTGCCCTGATCGTCACTTTCGCCGGAGGAGGAGGCGGTGGAGGAGGTGGAGTGCCCTGACTCGCGGAGGAGGAGGAGGAGGCGGAGGCGCCCAGTTCGGAAGGTTGATGAGATCCTTCCGCCATAGGCATGGAGTCTTGAGAGAGAACCCAGCCGATACTCCACTTCACCGGTAGGGTGGTCAAGCCGAGGTCCTCAAATCCTCCGTTATTTCATCGACCATCACCTTAGCATATCATACGAATCGGCGGCGGTGAAAAGTTGAGTCGGGTTTAGTAGGATAAGCAGAGCCAACAGCCGCCTTGACCTTCAAATTGCTCCATTGCGCCATAAGGTGGCAATGTTCAGATTCGTGATAGCATCCACGGATAGCTGGCAGGAGCCGTCAAGGCATGCTGCTCTGGCTGAAGCAGCTCGGTGGAAGCCACGCTGCTTCTCCGCCGAGATGGCGGGGTAACCGGGAAGCTTCGCAGGTCGTTTGTTGTGATCTGCCGCTTCTCGTTCCTCTAGCCCCATTACCCTTTCGTGCAGCGCCTGCATTAGGCTCTGCTCCAGTTTCTTCCTCCTCTCATGGGTTTTGTAACCCCTGCGTCCGAAATCCAGCCTTCCACGAAACGGAACTGGCGTGCCTCGTGTCCGTCCGAGGTGCTCGGATTCCCGAGGGCCATTGTGAGCTAGTCCTTCTCCCTATCTGGAGCGAACTTCCCTTGCTGCTGCTTCGATATAATCTGAAGCCTCTTGGTGGTATGTCCAATTGTTCATCCGTCCAAATGCACTTCCTCGTTAGAGGGTCCAAGGATCCGCCGCCCCAAAGAACCAAGTCCGCAACGGTCTGGCGATTCATTGTCTCTGGTTCGATCCCTTTATCAAGCAGATCATTCTCAGCCTTGGCCCACTTAGGGCGGGCTATGAGGTAGCCACGACCCCGTGCGATGGTGAAGCTTCTTCTTCGCAGCATTTCTCTTGTTTGTCGCCGACATCTTTTTACTCTTTTTCGATGTCTTGTAGGCCACAAATGCGGGCGATCATCTCGATCTTCTCATATTTGCCCTTGAATTCTGGTGTCTCATTTTTTCGACATACGTATTGAGTTCTTTCTTCCAATTCCTGAATAGTTCTGCCATCTTCTTAAGAGCAAAAGACTTGATTAATGGCTCTATTACTGGCTTCTCCGGATCATCCTCTAGCGGTAGGGTAAAATTTGACTTCAGCTCGGTCCAAAGATCATTTTTACGCATATCATTGACACAAGACACCTCGTGGTCTTCGTTCTTAGGCTTATACCATTGGTGGATGCTGATCGGGATCTTGTCCCTAACCGAACCCCCTGACCGAGCAACAAATGCCTTCTTTGTCCGGTAGGGTTCAATCGGTTGGCCGTCACAGCGCGATTTGTATGATCTCAAACTTTTCATCCGAGCTCAACTTTTCTTTGGGCCTCGTCTCTTTACCGGTTGTGCTCGATCCGGAGGGCTAGAAAAAGAACAAAGACGAGAGTTAATTAATATGTGTACATACCAAAACAAAGGCGAGAGCTAGTCAGCACAGGCTTAACTAATATATATACCTGGCGGACTCGGTTTGGTGATCACCGAGCCGTCCTCGCGGTCTACTTCTTCACCCTCTCCTTCTTGCACCGGCATTGGGTCATCGGAGCCATGTAAATCATAGCCAGCTGCTTCTTCACCCTCTCCTTCCAGACCATCGTTGTCGTTGAGAAACATCAACGAGCAGACGGCATCACTTCCTTGTGCGATTATGTCCCTCAACAACGCTTCTTGTGCTTCGTCTCGGGGGGTGTCCATAGTTTCTACAAATATTTACAACATGGCAATTATTATTCAAACATGACAGATATGGATATATTAGTGGAAAACGTAGAACTAGCTAGCTAATCACAATAAGGAATCATATTAGTGGCCTCGACGCTGCTTCTCTAGGGTTTGGGGTGGCCTCGACAACGCTTCAAGGGTTAGGGGGTGGCCTCGAGAACGCTTCAAGCTAGGAGGGGGTAATATCGACCCCCCCCCACGTGTTGAAGCTATCGGGAGGGGGTCGGCGTTGAACAGTACATCTATGTCCCACAAGTGACGTGGATCGCCGAGCGGTCGAGGGTCAAGGGGTCGGGAGGTTGCCTAGTGTCAAAGGATTCAACAAAACCATGTCTTCATCATTAGGCGAAAGTAACAGGTGCATGATGGTGCAAGCTCTCAAAGTTATTTTGGAACGGAGTCCCAGATAGGATAATTCGCTTTTTGGTACAAAGTTCAGCAAAAACCTTCCGAATATCGTTATTTGAAAGGCCTTTGCTGAGATTCGTACAAAAAGGCAAATTATCCTATCCGGGACTCCATTCCAGAATAACTTTGGAGGACTTCGTACCATCATGCCATGGTTACTTCCGGCTAATGATGAAGCCATGGATTTCTTCAATACTTTGACACTATAGGAACCTCGACCTGAAACCTTCGACCCTTGACCCCTTAACGACCCTCGACCCTCTACCCTAGTTCCCGACCCTCGACCCTCGGCGATCCTCGACACCCTCGTTATATCGACAACGCACGCAAGATACATATACATGGGAAAATAATGTTATCGAGGAGGGGTATCGTACCCCCCTCGTGTCAAAGTTTCTTCTTTCTCCTCTATTCCTTTCTTTCTTCTTCTCCTCTTCTTTTCTTCTTATCCTCGAGAAAGGAAAATAAGGAAAAAGGAAGAAAAAGGAAGAAGGAAGAAGGAAGAATAAGAAGAAAAGAAGAAGAAAAAAAAAGGAGAAGAAGAAAAGAATAGAGGAGAAGAAGAAAAATAGAATTTTTTCTATTTTTCTTCTTCTCCTCTATTCCTTTCTTCTTCTCCTCTTTTTTCTTCTTTTTCTTCTTCTCATTTATTTCTCCTCTTCTTCCTCTCCCTCTTCTTCTCCTTTCTTCCTCTTCTTATTTCCTTTTCCTCTCATTTTTTCTTCTTCTTCCTTTCTTAAAGATACATGAAGTAGTATTGCTTGTTTTTTTAAATAATGATCAAATATAAATTTTAGAAAAAATTAAAGGTTTTTCCTAATTCATTGTTCATATGAATATACAAACATTTGCATATTTACAATAATTAATATCACCAAAAAAATCTATGAACAGAAAAAAAATACTATTTTTCTAAAAATCTATCTTTTGCATATATTCATGAACATATATATACACAGAGAACATATATACATACATATATACATTTTTATAAAAATGCAAAAAACCAAAAATCTATCTTAAACAGGGTAGGCGGCCTGTGGCCTATACATATAAGCAGGGCAGGGCATATGGTGGTGCATGTGAGGGGAAGAGGGCGCGCTGCCACGCAGGCGGGCGGGCGGCGGCCTTGCCTGGGCAGCAGATGGGGCGCGGATGGGAGGCGCGGAGCAGGCTCGCGGCTGTGGGCGGCGGCGGCGGGCGGCGAGCGACTGACGGCGTCGGTGGCGGCGGCGGCGGCGGGGCGAGCAACTGACGGTGTCGATGGGCGGCGGCAGCGGCAAGGTGGAGCGAGGCGTCGGCGGCGGCGGCGATGAGGAGGAGCAGGGGGCGTTGGGGGAGAAGTGGGTGATTTGGTCGAAAACTGCTAAGTGCTGCTTATATAGCAAACCCTTTAGTCCCGATTCGTGGCCCCAACCAGGACTAATGCCCCCCTTTAGTCCTGGTTGGTGCCACCAACCGGGACCAAAGACCGCCGCTTCCTGAAAATTGGCCTTTGGTCCCGGTTGGTGGCACCAACCGGGACAAAAGGGGGGCATTAGTCCCGGGTCGTGGCACCAACCGGGACTAAACCCCCCTTTAGTCCCGGTTGGTGCCACCAACCGGGACCAAAGGCCTTGTGCTGCCCCGCGCCCAAAAGTTTAGTCCCACCTCGCTAGTTGAGAGAGCTCGAGAGTGGTTTATAAGCGCTGCTGCGCCAACCCTCTCGAGCTCCTCTCAACTGCAGGCTTTCGGGCCTAATCTGTCACTAGCTATGTGCATGTGGGCCTACTTGGCCTCCTACGGGCCTGAATCCTGGCCCATGTAGGGTTTCTAGTCGTATTCAGCCGTGGGGACCCAAAGAGTGGCAGCTATTTTTTTTCCAGTTTTTTGTTTTGTTTTCTGCATTATTATTTATTTTTGTTGTTTTTTGCTTTATTTTTTAATTCTTTTTGCTTTTAATTTTAGAAAAATTATAAACTTTCTGTTAGTGCCATTAGTTTTCAAATTTGAAAACTCTTTTTTGTTTTTTTGTTGCTTTATTTATTTTATTTTGTTTCTACTTACAAATGAATACTTATTGTTGCTATTTTTATTTTTTTCAGTTTTTTGTTCTGTTTTCTGCATTATTTAGTTTTTGTTGTTTTTGCTTTATTTTTAATTCTTTTTGCTTTTAGTTTTAGAAAAATTATAAACTTTCTGTTAGTGCCATTAGTTTTCAAATTTGGAAACTCTTTTTTGTTTTCTTTGTTGCTTTATTTATTTTATTTTGTTTCTACTTACAACAAAATACTTATTGTTGCTATTTTTATTTTTTCAGTTTTTTGTTACATTTTCGCATTATTTATTTTTTGTTGTTTTTTGCTTTATTTTTAATTCTTTTTGCTTTTAGTTTTAGAAAAATTATAAACTTTCTGTTAGTGCCATTAGTTTTCAAATTTGAAAACACTTTTTTGTTTTCTTTGTTGCTTTATTTATTTTATTTTGTTTCTACTTACAACAAAATACTTATTGTTGCTATTTTTATTTTTTCAGTTTTTTGTTTTTCTGCATTATTTATTTTTTGTTGTTTTTTTCTTTATTTTTTAACTCTTTTTGCTTTTAGTTTTAGAAAAATTATAAACTTTCTGTTAGTGTCATTAGTTTTCAAATTTGAAAACACTTTTTTTGTTTTCTTTGTTGCTTTATTTATTTTATTTTGTTTCTGCTTACAACAAAACGGTGTGTAGAGGGACGGGCTTATAAACCGGTGTGAGCGCCCTTCGGTTGGCGAGGTTTTCAAATTCATAGTTTTCAAATGAACTCTGAAAAACTTGGCATAGCATGTGCATGTACAAAACGGACAATGGTATCATACTCGTATGTTACAAAGTTGGCATGGTATCTGTTGGGGAACGTAGTAATTTCAAAAAATTTCCTACGATCACGCAAGACCATGGTGATGGCATAGCAACGAGAGGGGAGAGTGTCCGTCCACGCCCTCGTGAGACCGAAAGCGAAGCGTTATAACAACGCGGTTGATGTAGTCGACGCCTTCACGATCCGACCGATCCAAGCACCGAACGACGGCACCTCCGAGTTACGCACACGCTCAACTCGATGGCGATCCCGGACTCCGATCCAGCAAAGTGTCGGGGATGAGTTCCGTCAGCACGACGGCGTGGTGACGATGTTGATGCTCCACCGACGCAGGGCTTCGCCTAAGCTCCGCGACGATATGACTTCTCCGGCGCAGGGCTTCACCTAAGCTCCGCGACGGTATGACCGAAGTGGAATATGGTGGAGGGGGGCACCGCACACGGCTAAGGAACGATCCGTAGATCAACTTGTGTGTCATGGGGTGCCCCCTGCCCCCGTATATAAAGGAGGGAGGGAGGAGGAGGCCGACCCTAGGAGGAGGGCGCGCCAAGGGGAGTCCTACTCCCACCGGGAGTAGGACTCCTTCTTTCCTAGTCCAACTAGGAGAAGGGGGGAAAGGGGGGAAGTGGAGAAGGAAGGGAGAGGTGGGCTGCGCCCCAAACCCCTTGTCCAATTCGGACTGGGCTTGGGAGGGGCGCGCGCCACCTCCTGGCTCCTTCCCACTAAGGCCCATTAAGGCCCAATACTCTTCCCCGTATTCCGTAACTCCTGTACTCGAAAAATACCGAATCACTCGGAACCTTTCCGAACTCCGAATATAGTCGTCCAATATATCGATCTTTACGTCTCGACCATTTCGAGACTCCTCGTCATGTCCCCGATCTCATCCGGGACTCGAACTCCTTGGTACATCAAAACTCATAAACTCATAATATAAGCATCATCGAAACCTTAGCGTGCGGACCCTACGGGTTCGAGAACTATGTAGACATGACCTAGAACTATTCTTGGTCAATAACCAATAGCGGAACCTGGATGCCCATATTGGCTCCTACATATTCTCTGAAGATCTTTATCGGTCAAACCGCATAACAACATACTTTGTTCCCTTTGTCATCGGTATGTTACTTAACCGAGATTCGATCGTCGGTATCCAATACCTAGTTCAATCTCGTTACGGTAAGTCTCTTTACTCGTTCCGTAATACATCATCTCACAACTAACTCATTAGTTGTAATGCTTGCAAGGCTTAAGTGATGTGTATTACCGAGAAGGCTGGAGATACCTCTCCGACAATCGGAGTGACAAAACCTAATCTCAAAATCGCCAACCCAACAAGTACCTTTGGAGACACCTGTAGTACTCCTTTATAATCACCCGATTACGTTGTGACGTTTGGTAGTACCAAAGTGTTCCTCCGTAAACGGAGTTGCATAATCTCATAGTTACAGGAACATGTATAGGTCATGAAGAAAGCATTAGCAACATACTAAACGATCAAGTGCTAAGCTAACGGAATGGGTCATGTTAATCACATCATTCTCCTAATGATGTGATCCCATTAATCAAATGACAACACATGTCTATGGTTAGGAAACATAACCATCTTCGATTAATGAGCTAGTCTTTGTAGAGGCATACTAGTGACTATCTGTTTGTCTATGTATTCACACATGTATTATGTTTCCGGTTAATACAATTCTAGCATGAATAATAAACATTTATCATGATATAAGGAAATAAATAATAACTTTATTATTGCCTCTAGGGCATATTTCCTTCAGTCTCCCACTTGCACTAGAGTCAATAATCTAGTTCACATCGCCATGTGATTTAACATCAATAGTTCACATCTATATGTGGTTAACACCCATAGTTCACATCGACATGTGACCAACACCCAAAGGGTTTACTAGAGTCGTAATCTAGTTCACATCGCTATGTGATTAACACCCAAAGAGTACTAAGGTGTGATCATGTTTTGCTTGTGAGATAATTTTAGTCAACGGGTCTCATCACATTCAGAGCCGTAAGTATTTTGCAAATTTCTATGTCTACAATGCTCGCACGGAGCTACTCTAGCTAATTGCTCCCACTTTCTATATGTATCCAGATTGAGACTCGAGTCATCTAGATTAGTGTTAAAACTTGCATCGACGTAACCTTTACTTATTTAACCTTTTTCACTTCCATAATCGAGAAACATATCCTTATTCTACTAAGGATAATTTTGACCGCTGTCCATTGATCTACTCCTAGATCTCTATTGCACTCCTTGCCAATCTTAGTGGTAGGGTATGCAATAGATCAGTACACAACATGACATACTTTATAGAACCTATGGCTGATGCATAGGAATGACTTTCATTCTCTTTCTATCTTCTGCCGTGGTCGGGTTTTGAGTCTTACTCAATCTCACACCTTGTAACACAGGAAAGAACTCTTTCTTTGACTGTTCCATTTTGAACTACTTCAAAATCTTGTCAAGGTATGTATTCATTGAAAAACTTATCAAGCGTCTTGATCTATCTCTATAGATCTTGATGCTCAATATGTAAGCAGCTTCACCGAGGTCTTTCCTTAAAAAAAAAACTCCTTTCAAATACTCCTTTATGCTTTGCAGAATAATTTTACATTATTTCCGATCAACAATATGTCATTCACATATACTTATCAGAAAGGCTGTAGTGCTCCCACTCACTTTCTTGTAAATACAGGCTTCACCGTAAGTCTGTATAACACTATATGCTTTGATCAACTTATCAAAGCGTGTATTCCAACTCCGAGATGCTTGCACCAGTCCATAGATGGATCGCTGGAGCTTGCACATTTTGCTAGCACCTTTAGGATTGACAAAACCTTCTGGTTGCATCATATACAACTCTTCTTTAAGAAAACCATTAAGGAATGCAGTTTTGACATCCATTTGCCAGATTTCATAAAATGTGGCAATTGCTAACATGATTCGGACAGACTTTTAAGCATCGATACGAGTGAGAAAATCTCATTGTATTCAACATCTTGAACTTTGTCAAAAACCTTTTTCGACAAGTATAGCTTTGTAGATAGTAACACTACTATCAGCATCTGTCTTCCTCTTGAAGATCCATTTATATAATATGGCTTGCCGATCATCGGGCAATTCCATCAAAGTCCATACTTTGTTCTCATACATGGATCCCATCTCAGATTTCATGGCCTCAAGCCATTTCGCGGAATCTGGGCTCATCATCGCTTCCTCATAGTTCGTAGGTTCATCATGGTCTAGTAACATGACTTCCAGAACATGATTACCGTACCACTCTGGTGCGGATCTTACTCTGGAAGACCTACGATGTTTGGTAGCAACTTGATCTGAAGTTTCATGATCATCATCATTAACTTCCTTACTAATTGGTGTAGGAATCACCGGAACTGATTTCTGTGATGAACTACTTTCCAATAAGGGAGAAGGTACAATTACCTCATCAAGTTCTACTTTCCTCCCACTCACTTCTTTCGAGAGAAACTTCTTCTCTAGAAAGGATCCATCTTAGCAACGAATAACTTGCCTTCGGATCTGTGATAGAAGGTGTACCCAATAGTTATTTTTGGGTATTCTATGAAGACGCACTTCTCCGATTTGGGTTCGAGCTTATCAGGTGAAAACTTTTTCACATAAGCATCACAACTCCAAACTTTTAAGAAATGACAGCTTAGGTTTACTGTTAAACCATAGTTCATACGGTGTCATCTCAACGGATTTAGATGGTGCCCTATTAAACGTGAATGCAGCTGTCTCTAATGCATAACCCAAAACGATAGTGGTAAATCGGTAAGATACATCATAGATTGCACCATATCCAATAAAGAGCGGTTATGACGTTCGGACACACCATTACGTTATGGTGTTCCATGTGGCGTGAGCTGTGAAACTATTCCACATTGTTTTAACTGAAGGCCAAACTCGCAACTCAAATATTTTTCCTCTGCGATCATATCGTAGAAACTTTTATTTTCTTGTTACGATGATTCTTCACTTCACTCTGAAATTCTTTGAACTTTTCAAATGTTTCAGACTTGTGTTTCATCAAGTAGATATACCCATATCTGCTCAAATCATCTTTGTGAAGGTCAGAAAATAACGATACTTGCCACGAGCATCAACACTCATTGGATCGCATACATCGGTATGTATTATTCCCAATAGGTCAGTAGCTTGTTCCATTCTTCCGGAGAACGGAGTTTTAGTCATCTTGCCCAAAAGGCACGGTTCGCAAGCATCAAATGATTCATAATCAAGTGATTCCAAAAATCCATCAGCATGGAGTTTCTTCATGCGCTTTACACCAATATGACCTAAACGGCAGTGCCACAAATAAGTTGCACTATGATTATTAACTTTGCATCTTTTGGTTTCAATATTATGAATATGTGTATCATACGATCGAGATCCAACAAACCATTTTCATTGGGTGTATGACCATAGAAGGTTTTATTCATGTAAATAGAACAATAATTATTCTCTAACTTACATGAATAACCGTATTGCAATAAACATGATCAAATCATATCCATGCTCAACGCAAACGCCAAATAACATTTATTTAGGTTCAACACTAATCCCGATAGTATAGGGAGTGTGCGATGATGATCATATCAATCTTGGAACTACTTCCAACACTCATCGTTACTGCCCCTTCAACTAGTCTCTGTTTATTCTGTAACTCCTGTTTCGAGTTACTAATCTTAGCAACCGAACAAGTATCAAATACTCAGGGGCTACTATAAACACTAGTAAAGCACACATCAATAACCTGTATATCAAATATACCCTTGTTCACTTTGCCATCCTTCTTATCCACCAAATATTTCGGGTATTTCCGTTTCCAGTGACCATTTCCTATGCAGTGTAAGCACTCGGTTTCAGGCTTTGGTTCAGCTTTGGGTTTCTTCGTGGGAGTGACAACTTGCTTGTCATTCTACTTGAAGTTCCCCTTTCTTTCCCTTTGCCCTTTTCTTGAAACTAGTGGTCTTGTCAATCATCAACACTTGATGCTCTTTCTCGATTTCTACCTTCGTCGATTTCAACATCACGAAGAGCTCGGGAATCGTTTTCGTCATCCCTTGCATACTATAGTTCATCACGAAGTTCTAGTAACTTAGTGATGGTGACTAGAGAATTCTGTCAATCACTATCTTATCTGGGAGATTAACTCCCACTTGATTCAAGTGATTGAAGTACCCAGACAATCTGAGCACATGCTCACTAGTTGAGCGATTCTCCTCCATCTTTTAGCTATAGAATTTGTTGGAGACTTCATATCTCTCAACTCGGGTATTTGCTTGAAATATTAACTTCAATTCTGGAACATCTCATATGGTCCATGACGCTCAAAACGCCTTTGAAGTCCCGATTCTAAGCCGTTAAGCATGGTGCACTAAACTATCAAGTAGTCATCATATTGAGCTAGCCAAACGCTCATAACGCCTCAGATTCGCTCATATTGAGCTAGCCAAACGCTCATAACGCCTGCATCTGCTCCTGCAATAAGTCTGTCACCTAGCGGTGCATTAAGGACATAATTCTTCTGCGCAGCAATGAGGATAAACCTCAGATCACGGATCCAATCCACATCATTGCTACTAACATCTTTCAATACAATTTTCTCTAGGAACACATATGAAAACATAGGGAAGCAACAACGCGAGCTATTGATCTACAACATAATTTGCAAAATACTACCGGGACTAAGTTCATGATAAATTAAAGTTCAATTAATCATATTACTTAAGAACTCCCACTTAGATAGACATCTCTCTAGTCATCTAAGTGATTACGTGATCCAAATCAACTAAACCATGTCCGATCATCACGTGAGATGGAGTAGTTTCAATGGTGAACATCACTATGTTGATCATATCTACTATATGATTCACGCCGACCTTCGGTCTCCGTGTTCCGAGGCCATATCTGTTATATGCTAGGCTCGTCAAGTTTAACCTGAGTATTCGCGTGCGCAACTGTTTTGCACCCGTTGTATTTGAACGTAGAGCCTATCACACCCGATCATCACGTGGTGTCTCAAAGACGAAGAACTTTCATAACGGTGCATACTCGGGAGAACACTTCTTGATAATTTTGGTGAGAGATCATCTTATAATGCTACCGTCAATCAAAGCAAGATAAGATGCATAAAGGATAAAAATCACATGCAATCAATATAAGTGATATGATATGGTCATCATCATCTTGTGCTTGTGATCTCCATCGCCAAGCAACGTCATGATCACCATCGCCACCGGTAGCGACACCTTGATCTCCATCGTAGCATCGTTGTCGTCTCGCCAACTATTGCTTCTACGACTATCGCTACTCCTTAGTGATAAAGTAAAGCAATTACATGGCGCTTGCATTTCATACAATAAAGCGACAACCATATGGCTCCTCGCCGATTGCCGATAACTCGGTTACAAAACATGATCATCTCATACAATAAAATATAGCATCACGCCTTGACCATATCACATCACAACATGCCTTGCAAAAACAAGTTAGACGTCCTCTACTTTGTTGTTGCAAGTTTTACGTGGCTGCTACGGGCTGAGCAAGAACCGTTCTTACCTACGCATCAAAACCACAACGATACTTCGTCAAATAGACTCCGTTTAACCTTCTCAAGGACCGGCGAGCCACACTCGATTCAACTAAAGTGAGAGAGCAGACACCGCCGGTCACCTTTAAGCAACGAGTGCTCGGAGCGGTGAAACCAGTCTCGCGTAAGCGTCACGCTGTAATGTCGGTCCGGCCGCTTCATCTCACAATACCGCTGAACCAAAGTATGACATGCTGGTAGGCAGTATGACTTGTATCGCCCACAACTCACTTGTGTTCTACTCGTGCACATGACATCAACGCATAAAACCAGGCTCGGATGCCATTGTTGGGGAACGTAGTAATTTCAAAAATTTCCTACGATCACGCAAGACCATGGTGATGGCATAGCAACGAGAGGGGAGAGTGTCCGCCCACGTACCCTCGTGAGACCGAAAGCGAAGCGTTATAACAACGCGGTTGATGTAGTCGACGTCTTCACGATCCGACCGATCCAAGCACCGAACGACGGCACCTCCGAGTTCTGCACACGCTCAACTCGATGACGATCCCGGACTCCGATCCAGCAAAGTGTCGGGATGAGTTCCACAAGACGACGGCGTGCAGGACGATGTTGATGCTCCACCGACGCAGGGCTTCGCCTAAGCTCGCGACGATATGACTTCTCCGGCGCAGGGCTTCACCTAAGCTCCGCGACGGTATGACCGAAGTGGAATATGGTGGAGGGGGCACCGACACGGCTAAGGAACGATCCGTAGATCAACTTGTGTGTCATGGGGTGCCCCCTGCCCCGTATATAAAGGAGGGAGGGAGGAGGAGGCCGGACCTAGGAGGAGGGCGCCAAGGGGAGTCCTACTCCCACCGGGAGTAGGACTCCTTCTTCCTAGTCCAACTAGGAGAAGGGGAAGGGGGAAGTGGAGAAGGAAGGAGAGGTGGGCTGCGCCCAAACCCCTTGTCCAATTCGGACTGGGCTTGGGAGGGCGCGCCACCTCCCCGGCTCCTTCCCACTAAGGCCCATTAAGGCCCAATACTCTTCCCCGTATTCCCGTAACTCCCGGTACTCGAAAAATACCGAATCACTCGGAACCTTTCCGAACTCCGAATATAGTCGTCCAATATATCGATCTTTACGTCTCGACCATTTCGAGACTCCTCGTCATGTCCCCGATCTCATCCGGGACTCGAACTCCTTGGTACATCAAAACTCATAAACTCATAATATAAGCATCATCGAAACCTTAAGCGTGCGGACCCTACGGGTTCGAGAACTATGTAGACATGACCTAGAACTATTCTTGGTCAATAACCAATAGCGGAACCTGGATGCCCATATTGGCTCCTACATATTCTACGAAGATCTTTATCGGTCAAACCGCATAACAACATACTTTGTTCCTTTGTCATCGGTATGTTACTTAACCGAGATTCGATCGTCGGTATCCAATACCTAGTTCAATCTCGTTACGTAAGTCTCTTTACTCGTTCGTAATACATCATCTCACAACTAACTCATTAGTTGTAATGCTTGCAAGGCTTAAGTGATGTGTATTACCAAGAAGGCTCGAGATACCTCTCCGACAATCGGAGTGACAAAACCTAATCTCAAATACGCCAACCCAACAAGTACCTTTGGAGACACCTGTAGTACTCCTTTATAATCACCCGATTACGTTGTGACGTTTGGTAGTACCAAAGTGTTCCTCCGTAAACGGAGTTGCATAATCTCATAGTTACAGGAACATGTATAGGTCATGAAGAAAGCATTAGCAACATACTAAACGATCAAGTGCTAAGCTAACGGAATGGGTCATGTCAATCACATCATTCTCCTAATGATGTGATCCCATTAATCAAATGACAACACATGTCTATGGTTAGGAAACATAACCATCTTCGATTAATGAGCTAGTCTTTGTAGAGGCATACTAGTGACTATCTGTTTGTCTATGTATTCACACATGTATTATGTTTCCGGTTAATACAATTCTAGCATGAATAATAAACATTTATCATGATATAAGGAAATAAATAATAACTTTATTATTGCCTCTAGGGCATATTTCCTTCAGTATCATCATAATAGTTGCGGGAGAAAGTCTTCACTTTTTCTTCGCTTGTGTCGTTTGCTTATTGCGCCGTAACCATGGATAATCTTCATCATTTATCAGGATGCTTGGGTCAGACTTGACTTTGAAGGGGGGAATTTCATGAAACTTTTCATACTCTTGAGACATGTCATCTTGCCCTCCACCCTGTGGATGTCCCTTTTTCCGAAAGAACTATGTGGCGCTTTGGCTCATTGTATGATGTATTCGCTTCCTTATCTTTTCTTTTCCTCGGTCCGGTAGACATGTCCTTCACATAGATAACCTGTGGCACATCATTGGCTAGGACGAACGGTTCGTCGCTGTACCCAAGATTTTTCAGATCCACTGTTGTCATTCCGTCATCGTGGGTCTACCTGCACCCGCCTCGACAGATTGACCCACTTGCACTTAAACAAAGGGACCTTAAAATCTACTCCGTAGTCAAGTTCCCATATGTCTACTATGTAACCATAATATGTGTCATTTCCCTTGTCGGTTGCTGCATCAAAGCGTACACCGCTGTTTTGGTTGGTCCTCTTTTCATCTTGGTCAATCGTGTAAAATGTATTCCCATTTATCTCGTATCCTTTCCAAATCATTACAGTTGAAGATGGTCCCCTGGACAACAAGTACAGCTCATCACAAACAATGCTGTCACCTCTGAGACGTGTTTCCAACCAACTGCTGAAAGTCCCGATGTGTTCACATGTAATCCGATCGTCGCGACCGCTCCGGTGTTTGTAGCGCAGATCGTTCTTGTGTTCATCGACATACGGGTCACCAAGGTAGAGTTTCAGAGAAGCTGTAGTGTGCTTGAGACCAAGAATATCCGCCCCTGCATATTATTGAGTCTCTTCCAAGCGTGTTTTTTCAATCAGTCTCCCCTCATACCGCGATTTAGGGAGACCTATCTTCTTAAGGCCAGGAATGAAGTCAACACAAAACCCGATGACATCCTCTCGTTTGATGGCCCATGGAGATGCTTCCTTCGGCCTAGCGCGTTACTGAACATATTTCTTTAGGACTCCCATGAACCTCTCAAAGGGGTACATATTGTGTAGAAATACGGGCCCTGTAATGACAATCTCGTCGACTAGATGAACTAGGACGCGCCATGATATTGAAGAAGGATGGTGGGAACACCAGCTCGAAACCGACAAGACATTGCGCCACATCACTCCTTAGCGTTGGTACGATTTCTGGATCGATCACCTTTCGAGATATTGCATTGAGGAATGCACATAGCTTCACAATGGCTAATCGGACGTTTTCGATAGAAGCCCCTCAATGCAACCGGAAGTAGTTGCGTCATAATCACGTGGCAGTCATGAGACTTTAGGTTCGGAACTTTTCTCCGCATATTTATTATTCCCTTTATATTCGACGAGAAGCCGTCGGGACCTTCATATCGAGCAGGCATTGAAAGAATATTTCTTTCTCTTCTTTCGAAGAGCGTAGCTGGCAGGACCTTCATATCGCTTCGGAGGCATGCCCTCTTTTTTCGCAAGCGTTGCAGGTCCTCTCGTGCCTCGGTGTATCTTTTGTCTTCCCATACACGCCCAAGAAGCCTAGCAGGTTCACGCAAAGGTTCTTCGTCACGTGCATCACGTCGATCAAGAGCGGGCCTCTAGGTCTTTCCAGAGGGTAGGTCCCAAAATATAGATTTCTTCTTCCACATGGGTGCGTGATTCTCGGCGTCATTCGAACAGCTAGTCCGCGGGACCCTTTCCAAAGATTACGTGTAAATCATTGACCATAGCAAGTACGTGATCACCGACGCATGGCGGGCTTCTTCCGTGATCTGCCTCGCCTTTGAAATGCTTGCCTTTCTTTCGACATTGATGGTTGGTCGGAAGAAATCGACAATGGCCAGTACACATTCTTCCCGCAGCTTCCGGTATATACTATCGGTGTCAAGTAAACAGTGCGTGCATGCGTGGTATCCCTTGTTTGTCTGTCCCGAAGGTTTCGAGAGCGGGCCAATCGTTGATGGTCACGAACAGCAACGCCTTTAGGTCAAATTCTCCTTTTGTGCTCATCCCATGTACGCATAATCTGTTTCCATTCCACAGTTGTAAAAGTTCTTCAACTAATGGCCTTAGGTACACATCAATGTCGTTGTTGGGTTGCTTAGGGCCTTGGATGAGAACGGCATCATAATGAACTTCCGCTTCATGCACATCCAAGGAGGAAGGTTATACATACATAGAGTCACGGGCCAAGTGCTGTGATTGCTGCTCTGCTCCCGAAAGGATTAATGCCATCCGCGCTTAAAGCAAACCATACATTCCTTGGGTCCTTTGCAAACTCATCCCAAGATTTCTCTCGATTTTTCTCCATGTGACCCGTCGTGGGTGCTCTCAACTTCCGTCTTTCTTACGGTCCTCAACGTGCCATCGCATCAACTTGGCATGCTCTCCGCTTCGAACAGACGTTTCAACCGTGGTATTATAGGAGCATACCACATCACCTTCGCAGAACCCTCTTCACGGAGGCTCGCCGTCAACATCACCTGTGGTCATCTCGTCGATCTTATACGCAATGCACCGCATACCGGGCATGCGTTCAGATCCTTGTAGGCACCACGGTAGAGGATGCAGTCATTAGGGCATGCATGTATCTTCTCCACCTCCAATCCTAGAGGGCATACGACCTTCTTTGCTGCGTATGTCTTTGTCGGGTAATTCGTTATCCTTTGGAAGCTTCTTCTTCATTATTTTCAGTAGCTTCTCAAATCCTTTATCGAGCACAGCATTCTCGCCTTCCATCGCAGCAATTCGAGTACGGTACCGAGCTTTGTGTTGCCATCTTCGCAATTGGGGTACAACCTTTTTGTGATCCTCTAACATGCGATCGAACTTCAGCTTCTCCTTCGACTTTCGCATTGTGTCCTTGCATCGACAATGACCCGCGGAGATCATCATCATCGGGCACATCGTCGGTTCCTCTTGATCTTCAGCAGCTTCGCCGCTTCCAAAGCACCATCATGCACATCGTCTGGTGCATCTTGATGTTCAAGAGCATCACCGTATTCAGGGGCACATAGTTGTCATCGTACTCTTCTTCCTCGCCGTCTTCCATCATAACCCCTATTTCTCCGTGCCTCGTCCAAACATTATAGTGTGGCATGAAACCCTTGTAAAGCAGGTGGGTGTGAAGGATTTTCCGGTCGAGTAAGACTTCGTATTCCACATATAGGGCATGGACAACACATAAAACCATTCTGCTTGTTTGCCTCAGCCACTTCGAGAAAATCATGCACGCCCTTAATGTACTCGGAGGTGTGTCATCACCGTACATCCATTGCGGTTCATCTGCGTGCATTATATATAATTAATGTGTCAAAAATCATTACGAACATCATGAATAGATAATTAAGTAACCAAATTAATAGAAGTTCATCATCACATAAAACCAAAGTACATACATAGTTCTCATCTAACAACATAAAGCTCTGCAGAGCATCTAAATTAATTAAACCATACATTGAAACTATGTAAAACATTTCAATGCGAAAACAAATACGATCATAATCGCAACCAAGGTAACAACTGATCCAATGGCATAATGATACCAAGCCTCGGTATGAATGGCATATTTTCTAATCTTTCTCATCTTCAAGCGCATTGCATCCATCTTGATCTTGTGATCATCGACGACATCCGCAACATGCAACTCCAATATCATCTTCTCCTCCTCAAGTTTTTTTATTTTTTCCTTCAAGAAATTGTTTTCTTCTTCAACTAAATTTAACCTCTCGACAATAGGGTCGGTTGGAATTTCCGGTTCAACAACCTCCTAGATAAATAAAATCTATGTCACGTTGGTCGGCATAATTTTCATAAACAATAAATGAACCAATAGTTATGAAAAGATAATATATACCACATCCGAATCATAGATGTGACGAGCGCCGACGGGCGGATACCAAAACCATCGCACTATATAAGGTGCAATAATAAAAGTAAGAAAATAATACAAGTATCTATCTAAACAAACAAGTAATAATATTTTTCCTTTCAGAAAGAAGATAAGAACAAGAGGCTCACCACGGTGGTGCCGGCAATGAGATCGGCGCGGGTGATCGACGGCGATGAAGACGGGGACGAGGCGTGACGGACCACTAAACCTAGATAAATATTGAGGAAAATGGAGCTTGGCGGTCGAGCTTGGAGAGGAGAAACCTTAAGTAGTGTGGCTCGGGCATTCCATCGAACACCTTGTGTGCATAGGAGGTGAGCTAGAGCACCACCAAGCCCTCTCCCCTCGGCCGGAAAAAACAGAGCAAAGTGTGCTCTGCTCTTGCTTGAGGGGCTATATATAGGCAGCACCATTAGCCCGGTTGGTGGCATGAGCCGACTAAAGGGAAGCCTTTGGTCCCGGTTCATGCCACCAACCGACCAATAGTGGTGGGCAGAGCCAGACCATTGGTCCCGGTTCGTCCCACCAACCGGGACCAAAAGGTCCGGACGAACCGGACCAATGGCCCACGTGGCCCGGCGGCCCCCAGGCTCACGAACGGGGCAAATAGCTCCATTGGTCCCGGTTCTGGATTGAACCAGGACTAATGGGCTAAACTGGCCTGGACGAAAGCCCTGTTTTCTACTAGTGACATGAGCTCATGACGTTAGCAAGGAACCTAGCACATGATCAATAAAAGCTTGAAGTCCACAAGAATTACTTACGGGACGACCAATGGTATATGCCTCCTACATACCGGCGTCGGGGTGATCAGAGGAATCTGCAGCCCAGGGGACTTCACAGAGCCCCCACGAGACTCCTAGTGAGCCGGGATCTCCTCCCAAACGCCGCGACGAAGCCTTTTGAGGGGCTGACACAATGTCTCAATAGTTGCCTCTTCGTCATCGTCCCCGCCTTTGTCCTCCTCGACGTCCTCGACCTCCTCGTCGACCTCATCGTCATCCCCGACGTGAGCATCGCTGCCCTTGCCGCTCCCATTGCCGCCACCTCCGCTCGACTGGGAGGCGTCATCCTCATCATCCTGCCGACCCTCGGAGGCCTCCGCCAACATCTCCTCTAGGGACTATTTCTTCCCCTTGGTGTGGCCGATCTCCTCATGAGAGGGCCCGAAGGGAGCCACGACCATGAGGGCGGCCAGAGCCGGGCTGATCAGCAGCCCGGGGAGTGGAGGTTTGGAGCGAAAAGCCTAGAAGATGGTGAATTCATGCAAGGAAGTAGAGTTCATCCTGTAGACCCTGAAGATAACGGGAAGATCGTAAAAAAGATACTTACACTACCGGGAACGAGGTCGGCCGCGAAAGGCCGCACGGTCTATTTTCTAGATATCGTGATGGCATCTGGTCCCACGAAGGCGCTGTGGAGTGCGTCGATCGCCTCGGCATCCAGCTCCTCCTGGGAGACTCGTGCGGGGTCCATCGACCCCGGATATTGGGACATCAGAGAGCTGCGGGCCTGTAGAGGCAGGACGCGACGCGCCACCCATGTCCGCACAATGTGACCTCCAGTCAACCCGCCTTTCTTCAAGCGAGCGGTGGCCTCCGCGAGAACCTTGACCTCTGCGGTCGGTTTTGTGAGTGGAGCCCATGAAAGTAACTTCTGAGGAGGCTTGTTCACGAAACCCGACAGGTCGCCACCAAGGCCCTCTACATGGAACCATGACTTGTGCCACTCCCAGACAGACTTTGGGAGGTCTAAAGGAAAAGAAGGTGGAGTTAGGGCGCAGCTACAGGATGGCTCCCCCAAGGTCACAAATGGCGCCCTCGTTCGATTGAACGCGGGCCCGGAAGAAATAGAGAAATAAATCAAAGTGCGGAGCTATTCCAAGATAGCATTCGCAAAAAGTGATAAAATTGGCTATATATGCAGAACCCCGTTGGGTGGAATATGGTGAAGCTGGCATCCAAGGAAGTGCAAGAGGCCGTGCATGAAGCGATGGACCGGGAAGCTGAGCCCTCGCCCGAAGTAGCCAGAGCGCAGGATGTGCTCACTTGCGCAAGGCTCCGATAGAAGCTCCCCGGCCGGGATGTGCACCGCCAGATCTGCGGGCATGAAGAGGTCATCCTTTTATCCATTAATATTGCTCTCCGTTGCCACTGACGGAAACCACTTCCCTGTGGATTTAGGTGCAGCGCGCCCCAGTTTTGCTCCTCCTTTGGGTGCGGCCCTCTTCCTCTTTCCACCGGCAGACCTAGATGGTGGCTCTGAACCTGAGACCTATCTCCCTCTCTTACTCCTCGTCTTGGCCATCAACGACGAGGGTACGGGAGCGAAGGGAACGAAGTGGCGGTGCAACAGAGGGCTTGGAATGAGCAAGGTGGTGAAATGGGACAAAACGAGGTAGGGTTTTGGAACCCTCGGTTTCCCTCTCCTTATAAACATCCGGACCCGAGGCGTCGGACGCCCACAGTGGAACAGACAATTCTTTTTGCCTTGGGAGAGTTTGTCTTTCCTTTTTTGTAGAAAACGAAGGTGGCGATCACGGTGACGTCATCTCCTTAAAACCCACAACAGGGCTATCGTCCGCGTCGAGACATCATCAGAGCTAAAAACACTTGATTTTTTGGAAAAGTCAAACTCACTAATTATCTGTACTCCGGGGAGGCAATTCTACAAAGAAGCCCACTAGTGGTCTCACAACCCGCTGCAACCTCCACCACACTCGGGGGCTACTGATGGGGTCCTATACCGGGGGTGGCTACTGCCAAGGAGCCCAGCCTCATCAACTACGAGGGGGACAGTGGGCCCGTGATGTGGCGCTGACCCTAGGAGGCCAGACGACCTTCTTGACGCCCAAGACTAGAGGACGGTGACGCCCCAGATTGCATTTAGCGTGTAAACTTTAGGCCTCTCCTGTCTATATAAAGGGAGGTCTAGGGTTCCTCTTGATCATCTATCTTCAGATAGGAGAACTCGCAGTAGCAACGCCATACACCATTGTAACCTCTCACACGAGGTATCTCTCCACTATGAATAATCAAAACCAGCAGGACGTACCGTATTACTCTCCGGAGGCGCAAACCTGGATAAAACCCATGTGTCACCTCCGATCCATGACTTCCAGCTGCGCTTGGACCCCTACCGAGGGATCTAACGGGAATCTGCTCCGTCAGCCGCCCTCCGGTAGATCTTTGCACCAGTATTTTATATATATTTCACAAAAAATCTCTGTAAAGTTTCGTCCAATTACGAAAACTTTTATTTCTGCACAAAATAACACCAAGGTAGTTCTGCTGAAAATGGCACCAGTCTGGGTTAGTTTTATTCGAATCATACAAATTAGAGTCTAAAACAAGACCAAAAGTGTTTGGAAAAGTAGATATGTTGGAGACGGGGAATGTGAATTACCATAATAACTACTGCGACTAAACTAGAATTAATTCTAAAACTGAAGAACGATGCGCAAATGTGCATGCACACATATACACTACCTATATGAGTGACTTTGAAACTAAGCCAATAGATCTTGGGATTGACAAAGTCACGACGGGCATCTTGTAGTTGATGGGCATGTTGTCTCTCACCCGCTGATGTAACAAGGCCGAAAATTCATGTATAAACCCAGAGCGAACGCCCGTGACAAGGTTAGAACTTGACTTGGGTATCGAGCTAAGTTATGCTCAGTTGGCACACTAATCCAAACTCAAATCAACGCAATCGCCTTTTTTTATCATGTCAGATAACATTTGTTTTATTGCATAAGGAGATGGAGTTCTCCCTTAGAACGAAATATGTGAGTGGAGTTTGGTTGGAGTGAACATTTGGGATATGTGGGACTATAAATAGGAGGGGCTGAAAAATCTAACCATTACTGACTTTATTGTACGTCGTGGAAGCTTCGAGCTAACGCGAACAAAGGTAACAACTTTCAGACGCTTCAAACAGCCCTACCAGAAAGCATTTGGAAGCTTCAAGGTGTACAATTGGACAATGTCACACTCTATGTTGTTGCTTGATACGTCTCAAACGTATTGACAATTTTTGTATGATTTGTGCTATACTACTATCAATTATAAACACTTTGGATATACTTTTATTGAATTTTATCAGACTAACATATTAATCCAGTGCCAGTTCATGATGGATGGAACCCAGTTGCCGGTCATCCAAAAGACAGGATCAGTCGAATGACCTACTGTCGGCTGAGTTCTGTGATACCCGACTGTTACTAGTGCTACTTATTGCATGTGTAAGGCTGGTCATAGTGGGAGTAACTTAGCAAGTAACATAACACACCCCAAAAAAAGTTTGCTTACATGGCATGTATTTAATGAGGAGAGAGATGGTTGAAGTAACATAATATCTTACTATAACATAACACGTCCCAAGGCAAATTGAGTCTACATCTTAATAATGATGGCTTGCATGATACCACATATATGTTACTCCCCACTAGAAAGGTAGTAACATAGACTAGTAACATGTGCATGTTAGACTAGCCACAATGGGTAGTAACATAGAGTAGTAACATGACAATGTTACTACTCTATGTTACTACCTCTATAGTGGGAAGTAACATATGTGTGGTAACATGCAATACTTCATTTATTATGCTATAGACTCATCTTGCTTTGATATGTGTGATGTTACAGTAACTAGCTAAGTTACTAGAACTACCTCTCTCTTCATTAACTCATTGCCACATAGACAAATTTGCTGAGTTGGACTTGAAGTTACTGCTGAAGTTACTCCCACTGTGGCTAGTCTTACTAGTTTAAGTTACTCCCCACTATGACTAGACTAAGGCTGGTTGTAATGGTAGTATCATAGCTAGTATCATGCATGCCAACTAGGCAATTTTGATGAGGTGTCATAGCATTAAAGGAAGAAAGAGAGGGTGTAGTATCATATCATGATACCGTATCATATTAAATGCTATACTACTTTGTGTCATGCATGGCAATAAATAGAGTACTACATGATACTAATATATGATAGTAACTTAGACTAGTAACATGCATATGTTATTAGTCTATGTTACTACCTCCATAGTGGGTAGTGTCATAGATGTGGTAACATAGAGCACTTCATTTATTACTTTGAAGACTCATTTTACATTGGGAACCGCTATGTGATGGTAACATATTATGTTACTCCATTTGCATCTCTCCTCATTAATTACTTGCCACATCATATTTCTTGCCTATGTGGCATGCATGTTACTACCTATGTTACTCCCACTATGAGCAGCCTTAGGGAGATAGTATCATATACTAGTATCATATGCATGATACTAGTATATGATACTCCCCATTACAACCAGCCTAATGTCTAGGGTAAATGTGTCGTGGGGCGTGCGGTGATGCCTGCTTTCAATGGTTTGCATGTTGACCTACAATTGGATTTGATTGAGGGAACAGATCCAACTGAAACCTCCCACTGGCTAACCGTGACCTGTGGCGTTGTTGTACTAGGCAGATCGCTTGTAGACTGGGCCCTTAGCTGGCCGACTACCTCCTTGTGCCTACTCGGTGGGTTCTTGCTGAAGTTACTCCCACTGTGGCTAGTCTTACTAGTTTAAGTTACTCCCCACTATGACTAGACTAAGGCTGGTTGTAATGGTAGTATCATAGTTAGTATCATGCATGCCAACTAGGCAATTTTGATGAGGTGTCATAGCATTAAAGGAAGAAAGAGAGGGTGTAGTATCATATCATGATACCGTATCATATTAAATGCTATACTACTTTGTGTCATGCATGGCAATAAATAGAGTACTACATGATACTAATATATGATAGTAACTTAGACTAGTAACACGCATATGTTATTAGTCTATGTTACTACCTCCATAGTGGATAGTGTCATAGATGTGGTAACATAGAGCACTTCATTTATTACTTTGAAGACTCATTTTACATTGGGAACCGCTATGTGATGGTAACATATTATGTTACTCCATTTGCATCTCTCCTCATTAATTACTTGCCACATCATATTTCTTGCCTATGTGGCATGCATGTTACTACCTATGTTACTCCCACTATGAGCAGCCTTAGGGAGATAGTATCATATACTAGTATCATATGCATGATACTAGTATATGATACTCCCCATTACAACCAGCCTAATGTCTAGGGTAAATGTGTCGTGGGGCGTGCGGTGATGCCTGCTTTCAATGGTTTGCATGTTGACCTACAATTGGATTTGATTGAGGGAACAGATCCAACTGAAACCTCCCACTGGCTAACCGTGACCTGTGGCGTTGTTGTACTAGGCCGTATCGCTTGTAGACCTGGGCCCTTAGCTGGCCGACTACCTCCTTGTGCCTACTCGGTGGGTTACTGCTGAAGTTACTCCCACTGTGGCTAGTCTTACTAGTTTAAGTTACTCCCCACTATGACTAGACTAAGGCTGGTTGTAATGGTAGTATCATAGTTAGTATCATGCATGCCAACTAGGCAATTTTGATGAGGTGTCATAGCATTAAAGGAAGAAAGAGAGGGTGTAGTATCATATCATGATACCGTATCATATTAAATGCTATACTACTTTGTGTCATGCATGACAATAAATAGAGTACTACATGATACCAATATATGATAGTAACTTAGACTAGTAACACGCATATGTTATTAGTCTATGTTACTACCTCCATAGTGGATAGTGTCATAGATGTGGTAACATAGAGCACTTCATTTATTACTTTGAAGACTCATTTTACATTGGGAACCGCTATGTGATGGTAACATATTATGTTACTCCATTTGCATCTCTCCTCATTAATTACTTGCCACATCATATTTCTTGCCTATGTGGCATGCATGTTACTACCTATGTTACTCCCACTATGAGCAGTCTTAGGGAGGTAGTATCATATACTAGTATCATATGCATGATACTAGTATATGATACTCCCCATTACAACCAGCCTAATGTCTAGGGTAAATGTGTCGTGGGGCGTGCGGTGATGCCTGCTTTCAATGGTTTGCATGTTGACCTATAATCGGATTTGATTGAGGGAACAGATCCAACTGAAACCTCCCACTGGCTAACCGTGACCTGTGGCGTTGTTGTACTAGGCCGTATCGCTTGTAGACCTGGGCCCTTAGCTGGCCGACTACCTCCTTGTGCCTACTCGGTGGTCCCCCAGAGAGAGAGGGGTTGAGTTAGATTTAACGGGGTGATGCCTAACAAAGAATGAGACAAACAATTTATATTCTTCGTTTGCTTCAAAATGTGAGGCATTTCAGTCGATTTTAGAGACGACGCGGGGACCAAGCACCAAGCCAAGCACGACATGTTCGGCTGAAGGTCCGTTTATAAAGAGGAGGTGTCAGTTGACGTTGCGCGTGCATCAATTTTCCGACGCCGAAAAACAGGACCGAGGAAGGGAAATGTTTGGAGAGATGGACATGGCAGCGGTGGTGCGGTGGAAGAAACGGCTTGGAGAGGACCGAATGTTGAGGTTGTGCGGCAATGAAACTAGGCACGAACGGCGAGAGACATTGACACGACAGAAGGACTACAGGGGAGGATCGACGGCGGTGGGCGGAATCGCCAGATTGAAATTTTCCAGTCAAACGAGAAACAGAAGGCCCGAACACTCGTAGCCACGAACAGAGATATGGCCATATACACAAGTGATGGGCCACACACACAAAGATACACCCTAAACCACATATGGCGATACATACCGATCAATCGTACATACCATTTTCCTCTGTGCGGTGTGTGGGGGTCGCCGGATTCACGTGTGTGGATCATTTTTACTCCCTCATAGTCTAGGTTTTTATGTTGTTTATCGTTTTGGCTTTGCCCGCGAGGATGACGATGCTGAATAAAGATTCTTTGGATCCTTTCATGATGAGACCATCGGTCCTATAGTTGGGGATGGCTTTGGAAACCAGTTTGTTCAAGCAAGGACGGTGTGGCGTGGCGGCGGCATCCTCGTGGTGGACATGTGTCCTCGGGCTCCGCCGTTGCGACTGTGTTCGCTCCAGCGTCGGCGCAGAGCTTGGGAGGTAGTCTAGGAGCGGATGCAGATTGTGGTCTGCATCGACGACATCTGGAAGACGTAACGTGTGCTGGGTTCGTGGTTCGTGGATGGCTGGTATGATTTCCTCCATCGGCGTCTTAGTTGTGGTAGGGTGCCAGATCTGAAATTCGATGGTGTGTCCGGGGTGTTGCCCCAGTCTGCTTCGTTCAACGGCAAGGGCTTCACTTTTGGTGAGCCATCTAGGAGGTCCGTAAAGCTGCATATCAGCGATGGAGCCACGACGAGCTCGGGTGAGGAGGTGATCCTTCATTTTTTTTTTGGTGACTATTGTGGTAGTGCCGGAGGCAAGTGACGGGCGTTTATGTCAAGCTCAGAGATATTCTATTATGTTTTCAGTTTTGTTATGTCGATTCTCACGTGACTTGTATTTTGATCTTTATAATATGAATGAGACACGTGTTAGGCTGGAAAGAAAGACACATATGCCGATCGCGCCGACCACCACCATCTCTAGAGAATACGGAATCGGCATGGCATCCCATCAACTAGGCGAGGCCCTAGCGTAGCATAGGCCCGTCCCGTCCGTGGTGACCACCACGCACGCACAACACAGCATAACGCAACGCACCGCCGCTGCTGCATCACCCGTGTCAGCCTCGGGAAACCCAGCCCCCCCACCACCCCGTTCCTCCACTGCTCGCTTCAGCGCCAAGCCGGAGAAGCAGGATCCGTCCCCGGCCCCCAAGGCAAGGCCGGACTCCCAAAGTCGCCGCCCGAACCGAATCGTAGTACGCCGGGAAAAACAGGTGGTCGGTGAGCACCACAGGAACGGAACGAAAAAAAAAAAGCCGAGGGCGAGCGTGCGAGCGATACGCATCGAACGGGAGACCGCGAAAGCGACGCGACGCGACCCGTCGAGGATCCCCGGGAGATAAAAGGCGGGCGAGGAGAAAGTATTTGGAGGAGAAAAGGGTCCCCGCGAATGGGAAAACGAGGAAAAGGGAGCAAAAAACGAAAAAGAAAGGAGAAAATGGGAGGAGAAAAGGGGGGAGGGGGAACGACTGGATGAGGTCACTCCACTCCCGCGGTGGCGCTCCTCTCCTCACAATTCACACCCGAACAAAAAGAAGGAGGGAGGGACGCGTAAAAGGAGCGGAGCGTCAGGTCAGGGGGAAGGAAAAAAATGGACGGGGAAAAAACACCCGAAGCGGGCGCCCCGGGCACACTGGCACCATGCACAGTGCGGGCGGAATTGTTACGCGCACCACCGCCGCGGATGATGCTCCGCTCCCGTCCACTTGTCGTCAACACACACACACGCAAGCGCACTCTTTTTTCCTTTCCCATTTGATTTGCCTACCAAGGCTACTAGACCGAGTCTCCGTTTTGGAGAGTGAAATGAAATTCTATAAGGAGCGTTGCTATTACCTACTCCCTCCGTGATTCATCTAGACACGGATACATCTCCGTATCTAGATAAATATCCGTATCGACGGAGGTAATACGCTATAGTGTTGGTGTATACAATTTTATTTTAGTACAACAACTGACATCCACCGTCAATTTTATCATGACTAACTACGAGTGCGGTGGAGATCCATTGTTGTATCAATTTTATCGGACACACTCTATTGTACCGTAACTGTCCGGTTCTAAAATCACAAGGACGAACGGGGAAAATTATTACAGAGCCGATATGTCAAGAGTCTTTTGATCTCATGACGATGTTTTACAAACATTGTTCTTTGAGTGCTCCACGGAAATTGTAAAAGATACAAGGTGCATGTAATAAAAGAAAGAGAGAACAAAAATAGTAGACCGGATCAGGCATGCCACTATGAAAACTAGGTGTAAAAGTAGCTATATGTAGTTTTTTGGCTTGTCTCAACGCTTTTGGCTGCCTAGCTTCTACTAAAACAGTGCATTTGACTTCTGATCGTGGAAGATAGTCGCCGGCATCACTCCATCTATACACGCCATAAACAACGAGATATGGTAACAAAACGTATATCTCATTTAGTGCACTTTTTGTCGCCTAATCTCTTCGCTTTCTGGCATTTATCGCCTTGCGTCCCACGCCTCCTTTCGGTGCCTCATCTCTTCCGCCTTCTGGCATCCATCGCCCCGCATTTCGCGCCCCCTTTCGGCGCCTCATCTCTTCGCCTTCTGGCATCCATCGCCCCGTGTTTTGCGCCCCCCCTTTCGGCGCCTCATCTCTTCGCCTTCTGGCATCCATCACCCCGTGTTTCGCGCCGCCCTTTCAGCGCCTCATCTCTTCGCCTTCTGGCATCCATCGCCCCCCCCGTTTCGCGCCCCCCTTTCGGCTCCTCATGTCTCCGCCTTCTGGCATCCATCACCCGGCGCCCCCCTTTCGGTGCCTCATCTTTTTCGGGTGTTATCCTCTATCTCCTCGCAGCCCACGCCACCGGTCGCACGCAAATCTCCAGCTCACCATTCTTGTCGACATCCTTCTCGGTTTCTCCGCCAGACGTAACGTTCGCTAGCCCCACACCCTACCTACCCACTTTTTCTCCAATACCGCCATTGACCATCGCCTTTCCCACCACCGACACCTCGCGTCATCTCTATCTACACGCATAAATGACATGCGAAGGATAAAATGCAGCCGAGCGGCGCCGTGTCCGCCACCCCTCGTCAAAGTTGTTTCCGTCGGACATGGTTATAAATACCAGGGTCCGTGGGCAAACTCATCATCAGACGATTCAAGACATGAAAGTCGGTGAGTAAACTACCTTCCATCTCCTAGCTGCAAAATTAGCGAGTGCTCCATCCTTTTCAAGTTGATGAAACCAACACAAACATAGTAAAAACACAGTTGCAAAGATGGCCCTGAATTTTCTTTTATGATTTGGGAAAATTTCACCTGTTTTGCTCTCTCATGCCCTTGCCGTGATCATAATTTTAAAAGCAAGACGCTGCAATTTCGCCGGGTAGAAAAAGGGAATAATCGCGTGAGCGGGCAGCGCGCGTGCAACGCGCGGGTGCACGTAGCAGGCCGCGCACCGAAAAAGAGAGCGAGAGAAAGGGGGAGAAATAAATACAAGGGGCAGCGGCAGGCAGGGCGCCTCCCCTCTCTCCCTCTGTATCCTGCACACACCGCCACCGATCACTCGCCGGAGCCCCTCCCCCCAATGGCCGCCGCCGCCGCCGCGATCGCGTGATGGCCGACCCAGCCGCTCGCCGAAGATGGACGAAGCCGGAAGGGCCTCCGCTCCCGCGGTGGTGACGGTCACGGCCTCCGCCGCCGCCCCTCGCCTCCTCCTCCCCCGCCCCCCGCCACGGCCACCGCCGCGGCCGCCGACCCGCCATCGCCCGACCCGGACGCTCTCTATGAAGGTTAGGGTTTCCGTGGCTCCTCTCCCCGCCACGCCCCGAGCGCCCGGGCCGTTTTGGGGAATTGGGGTTATAATCGGAAGCTAAATTCCGCGCCGTAGGTTAAGCTCGGATGCTCGGCTTTACCTTTTTCGTCTCCGCAATTTCCTGCGGAATCAGCGGGCGTTCTCACGGTATCCTGCCATGGATCGGGGAGTGGTAACCCCAGCGGATTTTGACGGTGACCAAAGCTATCCTTTTGCGTATATCCCTGTCGGCGTGGAATTGGGGTTTTTGAGGGTGATTGATCGTGTCAGGCCGCGATGCTGTTACTTTCCATGTCTTGCATGCTGTTACTTGTAGAATGTGGATACTCTGTTGGCGCTTAATAATCAATCTGCAAACTTGTTTGATCTCGATTTTAATCAGTTTTGTGTGTGCGCGCAATGCAGAGGGAATGTGGCAGCAGATGGCCATGAGCAGCGGTGCCACTATGCAATCTGGGCCATATCCTGTGCGGCCAGGGGAACCGGACTGCACCTACTACCTCAGGACTGGATTGTGCAGGTTCGGCATGAGCTGCAGGTTCAATCACCCTCAGGACAGGAATACGGTGAGGAAACTACCTCTCTCCCAGCTGTTATTTCCATACTGCTTTGTGTCACATGTTCACAATCGTCAGGGTTACGTTTTGTACATTTTCCAATATCAGTCCTCATGTAGTACATAAGCAGGACTGTAAAATGAATACACAATTAGTAGAAGAGAAACATCTTCTGTCGATTTGTTCATATTGCACCATGGAGTCAAATGTAGTAATTTTGACTGAATTTAATGCAAATAATTAATGCGCAAAATGCTCAGTATCATGGTTCATATAACCACCTTTAGATAATTAAGTGCTTTCTCATTCGAAGAAGGCACATAAATATCCTAGCATCAGTAAGTACGTTTTGATAAAAAGTTTTTAGCTTGGTTTAGGGTCTACTAGTCTATGATTCCCTGTACTTTTCCATTTGCATTGGATAAAGTTTGCTATATGTTACTCATGTGTCATGGTAGATAGAATCCACTTTTCTTTTGGATAATTGTCACCAGTATGCCACTTTCTTTTGGATTATTCATGATTGCCACCGGCAAGCTGCATATTACTCCTGTTCCTTAGAGGCATTACAGTACTAACTGCCAATTTTCTGTAAAACCTCTTTATATACTTATTGTTGTTGCTTCATCTCACATTTTTCTTAACTGACCTGCTTATTGTCAGGCTATTGCCTCTGCCAGAATGAAAGGAGAATATCCTGAGAGGGTGGGACAACCTGAATGTCAGGTAATTATATTCAGGAACCATTTGTTCTTTCAGAAGCTGTTGTTTTGTCATAGATTTTGCTTGGATTCATGCCATGCTGCCTTGGTTAACAATATCAGCAGTGTAATATACTCATGTGTCGCTTGTTTTCTGCTTATGCGATGCGTTGGAGCAATTATTTATCTTGTTAAAAAATGCTTAGTGAAAGCATGGGAAGAAAAGCGGGTCTTAAATTTGGTTGATGCTTTTATGTAGGTCAAATAAAAAAATAGTTGTGGTTCATATGAGGACTTTGTAATTTGTAATTCTCCTAGTTCTTTCTTCAGTGCTTGTTTGTAAGGACTGATTATCATGTGACAACCAAACCATTCAAGATAACTGTTCCAAGAATTTGTAGAAGTACTCATACAGCAAGAAAATAACCGCCAGGTGATTTAGCTTCAGTGTTTGTCAGTATGATAACCACAATTTCGGAGTGCCCTTTGTAATAGTACAGGGTATTACTATTTGTTTCCATGGCATGTTTGTAGAGTCTATATCTTTCAATCTACAAGCAGTATAATTTTAGCATTTTATGCCTTACTGGACAAGTGTTGAACTGATAGAATTTCTTGACGTTTGGGCCTACGTGCAGTACTATCTGAAGACTGGAACATGCAAGTTTGGGCCTACGTGCAAATTCCATCACCCTAGAGAAAAGGCTGGAATCGCAGGAATGGTGCAGCTAAACACATTGGGATATCCACTTCGACCGGTTAGTTGTTTACTGTTAGTAGAATATTTTATTTGTCCATCCTTTTATATATTTTCCTGCATGTGAGCTGAAACCTTTTTTTCTTGTTGTAGAATGAAAGGGAGTGTGCATACTACTTAAAAACGGGACAGTGTAAATATGGGAATACATGTAAATTTAACCATCCAGAAATTTTCAGTGCGGTGGCTTCTTCACGTGGTTCCCCTATTTATCCTCCTGTACATAACTCTGGAAGCACTGGTCCACATTCCTATACTGGAACAATGGCAAGCTGGACTTATCCAAGAGGTTCTTTCATTCCAAGCCCTAGATGGCAAAGTCCTTCAAACTATACACCGATGATTGTACCACAGGGTCTTGTTCAAGTACCAAACTGGAACTCATATCCTGTAAGATCATCTCATTTCATAGTAACGCAATATAATGAATTTTCTCTTAGTCATGATGTGTTTATCTGTTTATTTCCTAGACCAACAGGGGAAAAACATAAGAAATACATCAGTTTCAAGTCTCAAATTTTAACTTATCCGTTTCCCTTTATTTGGATTTCTGCAAGTCTAACCTTTGATCCCTTGTTTTATGTCATGGCTCTGTTTATATGGCCTGTTTATACTTGCATTATGTTGCTACTTGAATTGCTGTTGCTATTGTAATAATGATATGCTCAAAGAAAAGAATTAAATCCAGTCGCAAAGGAGTCTATTCTATATGCATCTTGGAAAGCTGTCACTCAGCTTGGTCCATAATTTTATTTGACTTTAGCGATTTAGCTCTAATTTGTAAAAAAAAATGTTGGAGTATATATGTAGGGTTGATATTTGTGTTTTTTCTTATCTTTCAAGGGCCAAATGGTACCTGTTTCATCTCCTGAGAGCCGACTGCAGTCACCAGGTGCTCAACAATACTATGGAACTTCCCGACAAGGTGAAGCCAGTGCAGGAAATCAGGGAATGCAATCACCCTACAGATCCAGTTCGTTTCCTGCACCTCAGTATGCACTGCAGAGAGAGAATGTTTTTCCTGAGAGACCTGATCAACCGGAATGCATATACTACATAAAGACTGGAGACTGTAAATTTGGCGCAGTTTGCAAATTCCATCATCCCCGTGTGCGTTCACAGCCTCCCCCAGACTGTATCTTGAGCCCAATGGGTCTTCCATTACGCCCAGTAAGTATATGGAATCCCTTCACTGTTTTTGCTTATCCTTAACTCATTGTCCATTATAGTTTTTGCACATGATTTGAGTGTTGTACCGCCTTCATCATCCCACTGTGGGGGAGAGACCCTTGTACCATCTTAGTTAAGCAGTTGATTTACATATCTTTCCCTGAGTACAGATTTGAGATGAATTCTAGAACCAAAGATGCTTTATAAATTGTCATGTTTATTGGCTACACAACTGATTCTGCAATACCATATATTTCCTGATGTCGATGAGCAATTCTACAAACAAGAAAATCTCTTGTGTTAATTTACTAAACCATACTTGTCTTGGTTACACACTATTTTATCATCAAATTCAGTGTTGAAGTCACAGTGCTAATTCCACTATGGTAGACAAAGATCAAAACATTGTTATAATCTGCCAATCTGACTGGGGGAAGAGATAAGTAGAGCACTTCCTCCATTTTTATCTACTCCGCATATTAGCTTTGTCCTAAATCAAACTTTGTAAAGCTTGACCTAGTTTATAGAAAAAAATATCAATATGTACAATACCATATCAATGTCATTAGATTCGTCATTCAATATATTTTCACATCATATATATTTGCTATTATGAATCTTCACATTGTTTTCTATAAATCTGGTAAAAACAGAGGAAGCACCTCTGTTTAGCTATTATTTAGTTAACACGGTGTATTTCCTTAGCTATTGAATGGATTGTTCTTAGCTAATTGTTGACACGACCTGCTACTTCCTCTTGCATTTATATGCTTAGCTAGAGATTTTGTGGCAGTTACTCAAACACTGGTTCATCTTTGCTGTTCCCAGCACACCTTTTGCTGGATCATGACGCGCCATGTTTTTTTCGAGATTTTCAGGGGGAAGAGCTCTGCAAGTTCTACTCTCGCTATGGCATATGCAAGTTCGGCGTAAACTGCAAGTTTGACCATCCGATGGCGGCTCCGATGGGGGTGTACGCGTACGGCTACTCTGCCTCGGCGTCGCCCAACGCGCCCATGGGTCGGCGTCTCCTGGAGTCCCCCTCCGGGTCTGCGTACGCCTCCTAAGGCAAGGCTCCCTGGCATTTGACCCTACCTTGATTGATCTCGATGATGTATAAAAGCCATCGCGCGCTGCCGTCCTCCCTCGGGCGCGCCCCGCGAATGTTCTCCCCCCTAACTCCCCGGAATCAAGTTCTGTAAAAATCGAGTTTGCTACCAGAGATGTACAGTTGTTATTTTTGTTAATGCGGGTCAGTCAGTGTTTGGATGGATGGAGAAGCCATTTGCTACCGAATGAAATAATGCTTGAATGCAGTGTTGAAATGTTGGCAT
This sequence comes from Aegilops longissima, assembly GCA_021605205.1. Taxonomy (NCBI): domain Eukaryota; kingdom Viridiplantae; phylum Streptophyta; class Magnoliopsida; order Poales; family Poaceae; genus Aegilops; species Aegilops longissima. The sequence continues at coordinate 674,180,977 of CM038678.1, read as the reverse complement.
TGCTTCATCAGTGGTTTTCTGACAGAGGTGATCTTTTTCTTTCTTTACTGTTTGCATCATGCACTTAGTTGATCTAAGCTGAGTGGTATTGGTTAGTGGGTGCTGGTTGGGCATTGTTGACCACAGGGCGAAGGGTAGAGAGGTAGAATGCGGAGCAAAACTTGGCGCCGATTTCGGTTGTGGCATCGCCATCATGATCTTGTTGCGGAGAAAGTTTTGTGAGGCAACCGGCCGTCCCCCCAACGACCCAGGTTTAATGTGGGGGGAGGTGATGATGATAAGGCGCCGAACCTGGTCCAACCACTTTTCCTGTTGCGGGGGTGTCGCATAAATGCCTGCCCCAAATTGTGGTGGCAACCGAATTGCCCTCGATCTCACGATCGTCTCATCCCCGTGGAATCGTCCTAACCGTAGGGCACTTCCTCTCAAAGCTGCCGCACAAATTTTATTCTCCTTTCTTGACACTTGTGATGATAGATACTAGTAGTACTCCTATATATACAGTACCAAACGGAAGAAGCCTGGTTTTTAATTCCTGACTGACGATCCGGTGTCCGTCCCTCCGTCCGTCCAGGTTTAACAACAGTGTCAATTTGTCCTGGCCTCTTGCAAGACCTCCCTGTAACAAACAGGATCGAAAACAGAATCTTCGTCTGCCGACGACGCGAGCACCGCCATCCCAGTGACCCGTCAGCCTCGTCCACATCGAGATCCTAGGCAAGATCAGCAGCAATTATCATAGGCATAGGCATGGGAAGATCTCGAGTGCGCGGGTATGAACGCGCCAAAGTCGATGGGGGGCGCGCGATTTCCACACGGGCCGGCACATCATGTGCGTATTATTTACTGCCACTCGTGTATCCTGTTTTCTATACTGCGTCCACCCGGTGCGGCGCCCACCCGGCGGGCGAGCGGGGTGACGACGGGCGTGACGGCAGCCAGCCGGTGAGCGAGCGTACCGTAGCCTCTGCCTTTCTACGAGACGAGATCTCGCCCTCCATCCCAAGTCGTCCGTCGTCGGTTACTGCCACTCCCCCCGAAAAGGACCTCACTCCCTTCCCTCTCCGCCCGCTGCACAGTCCAAATCCCCGCTCCGGCCGGCGACCGACCGAGGATGCCCGCCTCCATGCCCAAGCTGCTCTTCCTCCTCCTGCTCCTCCTCCTCGCCGCGGCCGCCCACTCCTCCCCGGTAAGCCTTCCTCTTCTTCTTCTCCCGCCCAATTCCGCGAATCTTGGCCCTGACATTGCCTGTCTGCTCTCGGCGCGCGCAGGTCGTCCCGGATGCGGCGGGCGAGGGGTCCGACCAGGCGGCGGTGCGCATGGTGCCGATGGCCCCGGCTGGGGGGTCGGGGTTCAGCGGGGTGGTGCTGAACGAGACGCGGCGGCGGCTGGGGAGCTTCCAGCTCTGCGCGCCCTGCACCTGCTGCGGCGGGCCCAGGGGCGTCTGCGTCCTCTCCCCGTGCTGCTACGCCATCAACTGCAACATCCCCAACCGCCCCTTCGGATTCTGCTCCTTCACGCCCAGGTCATGCGACTGCCTCCACTGCAACGTCTGAGCTGAGTACCCCTCTGCTGCCGAGTGTGATGATTGAATTTGAGGGTAATGTTGAGAACGATAGTAAGTATTTTAGAGTGATGAGGGTGGGGGAAAAGGACATGACAGCATGAGTTCCCCCAACCCGAATGCTTGCCGATTTGTTATTGTTTTAGTCCTATAGCCATTTTGCTACCGAATTGTTATTAAGTATATGGTGTAGCTGCTACCTTTTGATGGATGGAATTGGTTGGTTAGCAAAGAGTGGGTGATTTGGAGACTGGTTGCTTCTGGGGTTGCCTTGTGGCATTGCTCTGTTTTCGTCTCATGGATGCGTGATTCGCGTGCTTTCTCTTGATAGATAGATTAGTTAATACTGTGGAGATTCAGTACCTTTCATTTCAATGCTCGGTATCTCTTGTGTCTCCATCTCTTTCCACTGATTCAGTAAAACTAAACTGCACATGGCATTTAGAAGGCTGTGTTCTTCATAGTTCAACCATTTATACATGCCTGCAGATATTATTATTTACAGTATTAGTGTGCTTTGTGTTGGATCGGTCCACTCTATGCAACTCCTCTTAGCACCTTCTGAAGATTTATTGCTTCACAATTTTGTTACGCAAAGTGTCATGGGTTCTTCAGTACTATGTACATCTGTCACCATAGCCTTGATTTATTTTGTGGCAATTTCACAACTCTAGAAGTTGACCTGTTCTTTTGGTAGTTTAACACATCGACTGCTCCTTTACCAACCTTCAAGGAAGCCTAGCTGGGCTCCAGCTTTTGTGAATTCAGTAGGCAGCATCCTTTATTTAGGCTAAAAAAAGCCTTGCAATGGTTTTAATGGAACATAAAGTTTTTTTTGTATCACAAACACTGGTTTTCATTATCAAGTATTCATTCTACTACACACAAGTCAGTTATATCTAAAGAACACACCATTCAATTAACTTATAGTTTATCTTTTACTAGATTTGTAGCTTCAAACCTGGACAAGTAGCTTCTACTCCCTCCGTCCGGAAATACTTGTCATCAAAATGAACAAAAGGGGATGTATCTAGACATATTTTAGTTCTAGATACACCCCTTTTTATCCATTTTGATGACAAGTATTTCCGGACGGAGGGAGTACTTTTGAACAAATTAAAAGACAATGCACATGCACATGCATCATAGTAGGCAGTACTTGTTTCTAAGTTAACGAAGCACGTTCTGTTGTTTAATCCAAATCGTGTTATCAAAAGTTGTGCAGAATGTGTTGCTTTTGATTGTTATCTGTCCAAAGACATTCAACTGCGTTGTGAAGCTACTCCTAAGGCAAACACTTTATGTGATGTTACTCCGAGTTTGCTGCCTTTCCACATTTTTGCAAACCTTGGTATGTTGTTATTCTGAGTTTGCTGTCTTAACACATTTTTGCGTTGTTGGCGTTTGATTGACACAAACAAAATGTATGGTTAGGAAGATGTCAATGATCTACTTTACTGCTTCTGCTGCACATAGGTGATGTTGAGTTAGATACCAAAAGGTAGCTCACGTGCCAATCTCCCAGTAGTCATCAACAGGCAGCTTTACTTCCCCATCTGGGATTATTGAGTAGGAGTGTATCAACCATCATCAGGCCATCGCTTGTTCTCCTTGTTGTGTGTGTCTCCTACTCTCCTGCATGTTCCTCTTGTTCTGAAGAGAGTGACTATGTTTGATTGATTGTGAAGTGACTTTTGACTACCTAAGGCTGAAAAGGTAGCATGCAAAAGTGATTTTATTGAGGGGGAAAAGTGAGTTTTGTCTCAGATCCGATCTTGAATTCCTCCTTTTCATTCTTTCTTATGCCTCAATCAAGGTTGAATCCATCATTGTCATTTCTTCCAATGATCAGCGCATTTTTGTTGCTGTTACTTGGGTGCTGTAACTTCAATTGCCCGAGACGAAGCGTACACTTTTGTTCAGTATATCTACGTAGCTCTGTGTGTGTTGTCTTCAGTCGCAGTTTGTCTCGGACATTCAGCTGCGCTGAAATGATTCGCCCTAAGACAAACGCTAACACTGACTAGATGTTGTTAAAAAGCCGTTCCACATACGGTTTTGCGTCTTTCCACATTTTTTTGTGTTTGTTTTCAGTAGCAGTACGTATTTGATGGGGCATTCGATTTGTGCAATGAAAGGTACGGTTGGGACTTAGAACATGCCAATAACCTACTTTACAGATTGTGCTGTTCATGGGTGATGATGCTGAGTTGCATTTGCATGCCAAAGATTGCGCCCACGTGCCAATCTTTTAGTTTGGCCATCCACACCCTTTATCGAAAAAAAAAACATGCAGCTTTTCTCCCCAATTTCTTCAGTAGTACTAGTGTATCAACTTGCAAAGTTTTTGCTACATCCATCATCAGAGCATCACCTCTCTACTTGTTGCGTAGTGATCTAAACGCTTTTATATTAATTTACGGAGGGAGTACTAGCTGCACTCCGTGTGAAATAAAATGATAGCTGCGATGTATGGCTGCGCCGGGGTGCCTCGTATCAGAGATGAACGTGGGGAAACCCCTCCTATCCGGCACACATTGCTGGAGCTGGACACGTATATAAATGATGATCAGTTGGTCCTGCGAATTATTGGGCGACGTTTATTACGCCAGCCCCATGTTCCTTGCGGCCCTGCCGGACGGGCAGATAGGGCGCCGACCTCTCCATCTCCATCTCCATGTGCGGCAAAGGCATGGGTGATTACCAGTGGCGAAACACTAGCTCATTGCAGTGCAGACGCATGTGCTCAGGCTCATTGCAATGCAGACGCATGTGTTCAGTGGGATGGATTCGCCGGTCAGTCTTTGACTCCGATCCAAGCATTCCATTCCAGCATGTTTGAGCCGTGGTCTACCCCCCTCTGTTCGAGAGACAAAAATTGTCCGAACCGTCCCGTTAACCACGTGGCTTATTAGCTCCTCTGGCTAAGCTAAAGGTACTAATTTCAGTTCTTGGATAGACAGACTAGGGGACGCATAATGCTATGCTGCCTGTCATGATTCATGAACAGAATATAGGATAGGGAGCTGCAACGTTTGCCTCCCTTTCGTCTTCACAACTGGAGGCGACAAGCGTCGCCACTCGCCAGCCAGTGGTGCGTGATAAGCCCCATAGCCTCTTTCGGCCAGGCATTTCTCAGCCATGATCCCCGAGAAATCTGTGAACGGAAAGAAAAACACCCAAATGCTATGCGCACACAAGCTCTTTCTCTTTATCTCTCTCCCTGGGAATACTCAAACTGGGTTTTTCAATGCTCAGCTACTTTGGCTGATCCCGAGCGCCGTGAACAGTTGGGGGCTGTTTTTCTTGCCTCATTTGCAATAAAATGGGGCGGGGATAAACCCCCCTTTGATAAAAAACAAAACAAAAAACAACTCGGTTTTTACGCATAACCATGTGCATTGTGATTTTTTCTCAAGAAAGCACGAATGTTTTGTGTCCCCATGCATTGATAAAAAGTGCAAGGTAAGTGGGAGCATGTTAAAATTTACCAAAGCGCAACATATCATATCAGCAACGCAAATCAATTGTACGGGGAATTCAGCCCGTAAAAAAAAAGAGGCAAGAGCACTATAGACCCACAAACTTGCAATGGATGTGATGGTTTAGTCCATAAACTTGCAAAAGATGATCACCTCATCCTTAAACTTGTAATGGACGTGAAGATTTAGTCCAGAGCCAATCACAAGTTGACAAATGGCGCCACGCTGGCCATGTTGTGGCACACCCGCTCGGCCTGAAATTTTTATGAAAACCCCCTCCACTTTTATAGAAATCGTGAACATTGTTGCGCTTGCGCCTACGTGCCGAGGGCGGTGGTAGCATTCTGGCTAGAATCTGGATAGTTATCCCCATGCATGATCCTTGAGCGTTGTACGTAGGTAACTTGTACATGCATGCACACGTACAGACATACATACACACATGTACTTATTTGATTCTCGGTCGCATCTTAACTCGTGGCTTGTATAAGTACTTGGTAATTCTGCATATAATAAAAAGAGGTGTTGTATCTTTGTTTTCAACTATAAAATAATTCATGAAATTATTGTTCATAGAAATCACCTTATAAATATGTATTTTCACATTACTTTTGGTCATATCTGAGGCATCCATGTCCACATCAAATATACTGGTATATATACGAGTACTAGTATGTGTGCATCTTGATTATAATTGATAAGGTATTGTACGTGTTGAGCCAGCTGAGTTGATTGCTGACTTGCTGATGGTCCGATCCTGATGCATCGGCAAGTGGTCTTGCGAGTTACACTCCACACACAAATCAACACACGTTCGCCGGTTTTAAAAGTCTAGAAAGTGAAAATCCTTTCGCTGCATGGGCGAATATGTGCATCAGCAAACAACAAGTAGGGAGCGGCAGTGGCCGGCACTGAATCGGGCCATACGAGGACGCAAGCGTGACTGAGCACAAAATGGTATAGAATAAGAAGATCAAGTAATGAATGAAAGTGATCTAAAAATGTAAAGAATGAAAGTTAATTTAGAATTGAAATTGAACTTTGAATTTTGAAGCAAATTTTGTTGCCGTCTGACAAAATAAGCTCAAATATTTTAGGTACTCCCTATTGACAAAACTAATCGATTGGTTTTGAATTTTGATTGTGCTTGTTAAACACAAAGTATTTATATAACTAATATTTAGTGAGCTCTTGCGTAATTGCATTATATGTACATGGTTTTCTCCTTCATAGCTATCGCCACACCTAAGAATTAGTCCTGCCTTCGCCACTGGTAGTAATTAACACGGTTTTAGTACTGTTTCAACAGCCACATAGTCCAACACATTTTTCTTTGTTGGTGTCCAATCCACACGATGATGTACATCTGAGATTGAGTATCCAGAGCGCCTCAAATGGGTCTTACTAGCATTTGGTGACAGATCCTACTAAACAAGCACAAGATAATGACCATTTTCATATAAACGATGGCAACCCACTTAACATTTATAGATGCGACCAATTAGTCTATGCTTATTTTTCTCGGGCAATGCATATTTGCATTTTTTTGTGAGAATTGCATATTTGCATTACATCACGCTAGGATGTCGAGCGGGTGATGGACAGTGGTGGTGGTTCATTCGGGTGAAATGTTTCTGATGGTTATATTTAGATTGTTTCTGATGTCGAGCGACTGTCTTGCTTGTAGCGAGGCGCAGTCTAGCCTTGTGTCAAGCAGCTCCCGGAACGGGCAAGCAAATTAGGGACCGCAAGCATTGAGCATTTTTTCACAGTTTTGCTTTAATTTACCTTTGCTTATAATTCTAAATATATCTATTATGAAAATCAATTTACATACATAATTGAAAAATGTTAGTCATGCATTTAAAAATGTTAACATGTATAGATATTTCTAATGTATACAAAAAATGTACAATGTCCGTTGGAAAAAATAGACATCAAAACATACATATGAGAAAAAAGATAATCATGTATTTAAAAAAAATTAGGTCTGCATACAAATATATTCGGAAAAACTAACGCCCACACGTGTGGGCGTTTGCACATCGCCCACACGCTTCCGTCACCACTCATTTTGCCATGTATGAATAGATGACATCATCAGATCTTTTTTTGGTTTTTGGCTTAAAAATGTTTTATCTCTTAACTAAAAAACGAAATAAAAATCCGTTTTCACCATTAAATCCGTCTCGACGAGATCTTCAAAACTAGACCCCATATTGATATGTTTCGACAAAATTTTTTTTTGCCCAGAAGTTGCCATGATGTTTACACTGTAGTTGCCATAGTGCTTAAACTAAAGTTGCCATGTGGCAATTTTAGTTTGTAGATCATGGCAATTTTAGTTTGTGGACTAAACCATCACATCTATTGCAAGTTTGTGGGTCTATAGTGCTCTTCCCTCTATAAAAAATTGGCGCCCGGAAAACCTGACAGCAAGCATATTCTTCAGCCTCAGCAAACAGTATTATTCAGATCGGCAGAAGCACCTGCTTCAGACGGGTGAAAGAATCCTACTTGGCAGTTCTTTAGTCCACCTGAAGTTCTAATCCATAATTTAGGTAGAAGCAAACAAAAACGGTAGGCATCAGTCCCATGTGAAGTAAAGTAAGTACAGAGCTACTAGCATATCTTGGGTAAAAGAACTGATAGTCGTCATTCAGTTAAAAGTGGTACAATCAAGAGTCAAGCTAGATTTTCTCACTCAAAACAAAAAAGAAAAAAAGTCAAGCTAGATGCTACTACATGAGTACATGTCCAGACTGTCTGCACACGAGAACACATGACATTTCAACAGCTCACACTTGACACCTCCATCCAGGGTATATATGGTCCATTATCCTTTCCGTCGAACTTTTCTTTTTCTTTAACCTTTTATTTGTCCAAGTCATTCTGCACAAGCACACAACTCTAGAGAGAAGAAAACACAACGGCTCGCTGACGAGCTTCCCGGAGAAAACAAGGGAGCAACAGACCTCCAAAATGGCCATGCCGATGCGGCAATCATTTCATTTCCTCCTGGAAAACTAGAGAGAAAACCATCAGAACATCCATTTCGGAGAAGATTGGACGATGATCCGACGGGGCTTTGGGGGCTGTTGCAGCTCCATGGAGTTCCTCTTCTTCATGGCCGAGGAGACTGTCGGGCTCAAGTAGTCATGACTCCTCTGCGGCAGGGACGTGCTCTGCGAGTGCGTCTTCCGCACAGGGATCAGCGTGTGCTGCTTCCTCAAGGTCCCGGTTTGAATCATCGACGGTTTCCTCGGAGAGCTCCACCTGCTGTAGTTAACACAGCTCTGGCTCCTCCCGACGTGCTTCTCCCTGGAGCTCGGAATGTTCGTGCTCTCCATGGTTTCGGCCGAGTACATTGTCTCCTCCTCGCTGCTGAACTGGTCTTGATGTCTGTACCGCGACCGCTCAGCAGGTGACGAGCTCGACTGCCCCTCACTGCAACAATCCTCCATAAGAGCAACCGGAGGATCCCTAGAATCTGCCTCGCCATTACGGTGCCATATCAGGCCTGCTGGAAAGTGATTCTCTCTGGATGGATTCCTGGGTTTCGCCTTCGATGTGTCCGCATTGTTCTCCTCGGAAAGCATTTGTTTCAAGGGCAGTGGTAGAAAAATAGTCTTGGGAACCTTAGCTGGGAAGTTGATGTCCAGGAGTTGTACTGGTGCAGGATCCTGGTGACCCTGACAAGAACTACCCCTCGGTGATTCGTATATTTCTGGAGTTGAAATCCCCTGCTCATTGTTGGTCCGTAGATCAACCAGAGGATTTGCATCATGAGAAATCCTTGCATTGGCTGAGCTACCCGACCCCTGCTGGTATTTTGGCTTTGAAGTCATCTTTGAAGTAACTGATGCATCATCATTATCGTCATCTGCAGGCTTGAACACATTGCGACGAGTAAAGGAGGAGCTTGAGCGATCGCTTCTGCTGGACATGAGTCTAACAAGAGGTAACTTTGGCTTGGTAACCTCATCCAGGTTGCCCTGCCAATGCTGATACAACCAATCGCAGACCACCGATATTGGGATTCCGAACTGCATTTGCTGATCCTTCTTCGATGAATGTGATGAGGATGAGGAAGCTGAAGATGACCTTGCAGTGGGGGAGGAGGCCAGCTTCATAGGGTCACAGATCATGAAAGCTAAGTTCCCCTGGGCGTCGAAACCGGCAGAGCCAGGACACCATGTCACCCCATCTGTGGAGAGCTTTATGAGGTTATCTGTGCCAATCACTACTTTCCCGTCGCCGATCACCAGTTCCTTCTTCCCGGTATGCCCCAGCAGGTAAACAACACTCCCATGATCTAGGCTTGGTTTGCAGCATGTTTTCAGATAGTGAGGTTGCTGAGCCTGCAAAGTCGAGTCATTCTCGGCAGAATCAACACCTACTATCGTAAGGTCAAGAATCGAGCTGGTGATGAAGAATCTGCAAACATGAACATTACAAAAAGAAGAATGTAAGTAGGGATAGAGTTACTTATAAACAACAAAATACTACAGCAAAAAAGCACACATCTTAAAATCCAATCATGGAACTCTGTCCAGAAAAACCCTTTGTTTACTGAGCAGCAAAGCTGATCTGAGTTGACATTAAAATAATTAACACCCTGAACTTTTCATGACTCCAACCTTGCTGCCTTTTATCATCAACCACTTACTGCTATTGCTTGCCTGTGACACAGCTTTTCTTGAATGTCATGTCCCTAAAGAAAAACCTTTCCAGAGAAGAAAATAAAGACATTCGAAACAAGTCTAACAACCGCGCAAAATCACATTAATTCTATGTTCTAACTAGTACCGAAAAAGAAAACTTCTATGTTGTTCTCGTCCTTGCCTGGATCCAACCAATGACACTTCTCTCTCCCCTCTGTTTGTAGAACAGCACGAAGTACTTTCCAACTCCACCTTGTGATCACCATGATTACAACAAGATAGTAGCGCATATACTCCCAACCACCTACTAACAGAAACCGCACTAGCAGTTGAATTTGGCTCCTAATCAGCCGCATTACGGGCTAATCATCACCGGCAGCAACAGCTATCCCACCACCACCAACAAATCCGCCGCGGTGGGCCGGGCCCCGCCCAGCGGCTGCTGCCGGAGACGCGGATCTTAGCTAATCAGTCCGCAATAATCGCCGGGAGAAGCGAACAAATCCACAAGGAGGACGCAGACGCAGGCAAAAAAGGAATTTAAAATGCAGCGATTTGGTTCAGTGAGGCGGCGGCTAGGCTGGTGGCCTAGCACTAGCAGGAGGTGGGAGGGAGAAGGCGGACGCACCTGTGGGGCACGAGGCGGGCGGCGAGGCGGGCGTGGCCGAGCAGCGCGTCGGCGGCGTCCTCGGCGGCGGCGGCGGAGGGCAGGTTGCCGTGCGTGGTGAGCAGCAGGTTCCGGTGGATCAGGAGCCCCGTGCCGTGGCCTCCGCAGACGGCGGCGAGCGCGGCGGCCTTGGCCGAGAAGATGGCCGCCTTGACCCGCTCGGAGCGGCCCCCGCCGCCGGAGCAGAAGCACCACCCCGCCCCCTCCCTCCACACCCCCATCAATGCAGCAGCGTGCGCGCTCCCTGCCCGCCCCCCCTCTCCCCCCTCTGATCCCAGCAGCTAAAAGCTCACGGACGGCTCCCCTGCTCCCCGCCGCATTCCCCGGAGGCAAGGCAGACGGCGGGCGTCGGTCTCCGCACCGCACCTGCACGCCGCCTTCTTGCTTCTTCCACTGGCTCCTCTGCTTTGTTTTTTTCCCTTGGGGATTCCCTTCTCTTCTTTCTCTCTCTCTCTCTCTCACTCGGCTCGAGACAGGGCAGCAAAGAGACCCGGGAAGTGAGGTGGGGTTCGTATTAAAGCTGACCACGCTGCCACCTTCTGCCGCGGGCTCCTCCCCTGACCCGCCCGCCCCGGCCGACCGGTGGGGCCGTTTGCCACCGGCCCCACAGGTAATAGACACAGGGCCACGGGGTAGTTTAGCTGGTGGTGAAGGTGAGGGTGTCTCCGATTAGGAGTAGTGCAGCGTGTGCTGTGGTTTTGGTTCGGGTGGGGAAGAGAGAGAAAGAGAGGGACCCGAGGGCTTTGGCTGCGCGCACCGACACGCTTAACTGCCCTTCACATTGGCAGGTGGGGCCAGCGCATCCACGTTCCCGTGTTTGCCCGTCGGTGGGGCCGGCCGTTAGCGAGCGCGCGGCTTATCACGCTGCCAAATTAGAGTAAGCATCTGCGATTATGATGTAGGGAAAATGCGGTCATCAACTGCAGAGCTATGTTGATTATCTTCATCTAGCATTGCCATTTCTTAAGAATCATGTGGGGAGGCTGACACTGCATTCTTCAAAAGAGGATATTTTCTTACAGCAGTCCACAAGCTTGACTGTCTCATCATAATTGATTGATGAGGGATACACAAGAACATTAGTTTGATGTAAGAACATGGTTAATAGACATATGTAGTAGTATGTATAAAAAACAAGAAGTCATGTCATATTCAAAGGTATAATGTGTAAGCTAAGCAGATGCAATTTAACCAAATTGGAAGCAATACAAGCTAGACACCCGGCTGGAGTGGTGAGCATGATCATCAAGGACCTAAAAGCCTGATGGGAGGGGGCTGCTTCGCCACCACGATGGCTCTTTAGTTGGCTTGCAGGTGATGCATGTCTGGGTTGGGCTGGGCTTGTCACTGGCTCGGTCTGTGTTCTGACTAGCTATTTGGCTTCTGGTGCTCCTGGGATGATGGTTCATAAAAAATATCTTTCCTTATCTTAATAAGGACCGACTTCGGCCTTTGGAATACAAGCTAGACACCATATGCAACATGCAACCACATATGACACCGCGAAGTTAAAGCAAGCATCTGGGATGGTGGTTCATGGCGAGCGAGGTCATCAACTCCAGAGCTACGTTTACCGTCTCCATCTGCTGACACTGCACCCTTTATAGAACCGGAACGTGTCTTGCCTAAGCACGAACAAAGCTAGAGCGACTTCTCTCTTTTATTTCGTGCTTCTATCAACCGGTTGGCAGAGGCTGAAATACCCATGCATAAAACAATAGTAAGAGTATGGGTGAAGTGTGTGTAGAACTAGTGCACTGCAAAAGTAGCAAATAGCAGGTGGTTGAAAAATAAATGACGGGAGACATATGATAGCTCTACAACATTAAATGGCAAACAAAATTAGATTCTACTCAGTATGATTTTGTAATATATGAGCACAGGGATGGCTGGGAAATGCAGGTACTCCTCCAGCACACCACCACATGTGGTCCTATCAAAATAACAGTCAACAGTCGATTTGGAAACAAATAGGTCAGTCGATTTTTTCATGAACCATCCGATCTACGAGGAATGGGCAGATGGCCTTCGCTACCTCCCGCCAGTCACTGTTGACGATCTTTCTCGAACCGCCAGCGACCACCGGCCCAGACCCCTGCCTCCGCCGCCCTGCCCTCTCCTCGACCTCACACCACCGCCAGCTTGGCAGCGCCCCTCGGCCATCCCTTTAAGCCCGGCCGACCTCCAGATCGGGCGCGAGCAGCTCCTAGGCCCCACACACCCCTAAGATAAACACCGAGGCGCTGCTTCCCCGCCGTAATAGGAGGACTAGCGCCTGTTACCCCGTGGAATGCTTCCTTTAATTGGGAATCAACTGACCAGGAATTGAAATCCAGGGGGGCGACGAACCTCTAGCTAAGGTGAAATAGTATATGAGGAGAAACCTTGTGCATCGCGAGTTAGTAGAAACATCTAGTATCAAGAAGAAGGTGCAGGAAGAAGCGGTCAACTAGTTCTTCTGTGGGATGAATACCGTGTAAGCAGACACGTAAGATTTGCACGAATAAGGGAAGAGGAGAACCAGTTCCGGTTGCCAGTGTTGTGCCTCCTGAATTTAGGGCGATTTTCTTCTTTTTACCGGGGAAACCGATGTTGCGGAGGAGCGTGGAGCCTTGGACGAACCCATGGCCAAATTGTTGAATGTGTTGCGGTGGCTGTTTGTCGGCGGAGGGGAAGCAGATCTGAGGCGGCAAAGGACGGCATATATAGCGGGAACAACTCCGGTGCGGTGGACGGTGGCGACGTTGGAGCGGCAGCGATGAGGCACAGGATGGCGTGGTTGAACTGGCTCGGATCAATGACCGTTCCTTATGCGGAATGCAAATATCATGATCCCAGCCTAATATTTGGATACAATTCATAGCGTACATCCGTCTTTTACGAGTAGTTTCACTCTCCATAGGTCCCTGCTCACACACGCGCTAACTTTCTCTCTCACACATACGCGCACATGGTGTATATCCATTGGTGGTCTCTCACACATGCTCACACACTCTCTCTCGAGATGTCTTTCTCACACACATGCTCTCGGTATCACCCTCCCTCCCTCGCGTAATACGACTGTTTTCACTAACCTTTATCACAAGCACTCTTCCTCTCATAGCATACGCACACACAATCCCCATCGACCCTTTCTCTATACATAGACCTGCGTACGTGTCTCCCGCACGCACATTATCTTTAGGCATGTCTCGCATGCATTGTCTCCACCTCTCTTCCTAATTGACAAATATGATTCCAACAGAGCATTCTGTAGAATGCCCCTTAAAGTTAGGTTGGATGATTGGTAATATCAGAGACAAAGGGGTTACCTTAGTCCGAGGACCTAGGGTTACAAATCCTAGCCGGCTTTGTTAGTGGACACAGAGTCCTTCACGACTCCGGTATGTTTGTCTTGCACAACTAGTCCTCCATGGGTCTCCCTTAATGCGTCACAGGCTGACCAATGTGGCACAGGACGGAACCGACCCAAGGGTCTCACCTCGGTCCACTGGACCTCACGCAGTGACACACCCTCTGCCCCTAGGTCTCGTTATCTTCTCACACCCACACATATCAACACAGACACCACAGAAAATATTTTCTCCTCATGCATTTATCCCCTCCCCCTTGCATGTACACACTCAAGGGCATCTCTCACCCGTGACATCCTATTCGTCTCTCTCTCTAGACCTCTCTCATTTCTCGTGCTATCTCTCCCACGTCGCTGCCCCCGCCGGCCCCTCTACCCATGCCTCTCTCGAATACGTACACATACCCTCTCTAGGCCCTGCCAAATATGTCAACTACACATTCACACATGTTACATCTTATTACATACCCCGTTGATCTAAATAGCCATCTCTTCACGTTTACTTCGCATACAACATTCCTTTTGAATAATACCACACAAAGTGTGGCCAAAAATTTATTTTAGAATTTCTACATATATACAACATTACAAAGTTACATGGAGTATGAAAGTTAATTTGCATTGCATGGTGCACCCAATTATATTTATTCCGCACTGTGCATTTTTATATTTTTATACTATATATGAAGTTAGTCATAATAAAGAGAAACGAAGAGCATCTCTCTCTCCATTGCACACACCCCCTCTGCGCCCCTTTCATGTACGCACACAAACTATCTCCAGGTCCTCTAAAAGTACGCCCCCCAGCACATTCACGCATGGTTCATCTTTCTCTTGGGATATATACAGTGACGATCATTGTATTTGAAGCAAAATCATGATACGTACATTGAACTTCAGAATCCACTCATTATGGTCACCATTTATACGTTTTGTGGTTATTAACAGTCACGGACTCACCGTACAACTCTGTATTTGTTGAAGACATGACTAGTTGACCAGTTAAACGCTCCACGTGGCACCTCTAGTGTTGCATCACATTATCTTGTTGGGGAACGTAGCATGCAATTTCAAAAAATTTCCTACGATCACGCAAGATCTATCTAGGAGATGCATAGCAACGAGAGGGGGAGAGTGCGTCCACGCACCCCCGTAGACCGAAAGCGGAAGCGTTAGGTTAACGCGGTTGATGTAGTCGAACGTCTTCACGATCCAACCGATCTACTACCGAACGTACGACACCTCCGATTTCAGCACACGTCCAGCTCGATGACGTCCCTTGAACTCTTGATCCAGCAGAGGGTCGAGGGAGAGTTCCGTTAGCAGGACGGCGTGGTGACGGTGATGTTATCTGCGCAGGGCTTCGCCTAAGCACTACGACACTATGACCGGAGGAGTAAACTGTGGAGGGGGCACCGCACATGGCTAAGAGAACAATTGATGAACTATGGGGTGCCCCCTGCCCCCATATATAAAGGAGGGGAGGAGGAGGCCGACCACCAAGGGGGGCACCATGGGGGGGAGTCCTACTAGGACTCCACTCCTAGTAGGATTCGCCCCCCTTTTTCCTTTCTTACCGGAGGGGAAAAGGAAGGAGAGGGAGAGGGAGAGGGAAAGGGGGGCGCCGCCCCTCCCCCTAGTTCAATTTGGACTGCCATGGGGGGCACCCCTTGCGGCCCTCCTCTCTCTCCACTAAGGCCCATGTAGGCCCAATACTTCCCCGGGGGGTTTCGGTAACCCCTCGGTACTCCGGTAAAATACTCGAACCACTCGAAACCATTCCGATGTCCGAATACTACCTTCCAATATATGAATCTTTACCTCTCGACCATTTCGAGACTCCTCATCATGTACGTGATCTCATTCGGGATCCCGAACAAACTTCGGTCACCAAAACACATAACTCATAATACAAATCATCATCGAACGTTAAGCGTGCGGACCCTACGGGTTCGAGAACTATGTAGACATGACCGAGACACATCTCCGGTCAATAACCAATAGCAGAACCTAAATGCTCATATTGGTTCCTACATATTCTACGAAGATCTTTATCGTTCAAACCGCAATAGCAACATACATTATTCCGTTTGTCATTGGTATGTTACTTGCCCGAGATTCAATCGTCGGTATCACTATACCTAGTTCAATCTCATTACCGGCAAGTTTCTTTACTCATTCCGTAATGCATCATCCTGCAACTAACTCATGAGTCACATTGCTTGCAAGCCTTATAGTGATGTGCATTACCGAGAGGTCCCAGAGATACCTCTCCGATACACGGAGTGACAAATCCTAATCTCGATCTTATGCCAACCCAACAAACACCTTCGGAGACACCTTTAGAGCATCTTTATAATCACCCAGTTATGTTGTGACGTTTGATAGCACACAAGGTATTCCTCCGGTATTCGGGAGTTGCATAATCACATATTCAGAGGAATATGTATAAGTCATGAAGAAAGCAATAGCAATAAAACTTAACGATCATTATGCTAAGCTAATGGATGGGTCTTGTCCATCACATCATTCTCTAATGATGTGATCCCGTTCATCAAATGAAAACACATGTCAATGGTCAGGAAACATAACCATCTTTGATTAACGAGCTAGTCAAGTAGAGGCATACTAGGGACACTCTATTTTGTCTATGTATTCACACATATACTAAGTTTCCGGTTAATACAATTCTAGCATGAATAATAAAAATTTATCATGATATAAGGAAATGTAAATAACAACTTTATTATTGCCTCTAGGGCATATTACCTTCAGTCTCCCACTTGCACTAGAGTCAATAATCTAGATTACATAGTAATGATTCTAACACCCATGGAGTCTTGGTGCTGATCATGTTTTGCTCGTGGAAGAGGCTTAGTCAACGGGTCTGCAACATTCAGATCCATATGTATTTTGCAAATCTCTATGTCTCCCTCCTTGACTTGATCGCGGATGGAATTGAAGCGTATCTTGATGTGTTTGGTTCTCTTGTGAAATCTGGATTCCTTCGCCAAGGCAATTGCTCCAGTATTGTCACAAAAGATTTTCATTGGACCCGATGCACTAGGTCTTAAACCCAGATTGGATATGAACTCCTTCATCCAGACGACTTCATTTGATGCTTCTGAAGCATCTATGTACTCCGCTTCACATGTAGATCCCGCCACGACGCTCTGCTTGGAACTGCACCAACATACAACTCCACCATTCAATATAAATACGTGCGACTTAGAATCATCCGGATCAGTGTCAAAGATTGCATCGACGTAATCATTTATGACAAGCTCTTTGTCACCTCCATAAATGAGAAATATATCTATCGGATTCTGGGTTCCGGCAAACCCTTAAGGTTTGAACTTCAGGGTGCGCACGAAGAACTCTCTCTCCCTCTCGCTAGCTCGCTCACTCGACGATCTCACGGCCTAGCTCGACGAACCTGAAGAACACGAGACACAGAGGTTTATACTGGTTCGGGCCACCATTGCGGTGTAATACCCTACTCCACTGTGGTGGTGGTGGATTGCCTTGTAGGCTGAGGAAGAACAGGTACAAGGTATGAATAGCCTCCTGAGGAGAGGTGTTCTTGAGCTCGGCGAGCTGGTGTGTATCAGGGTGATCCGGATGATCCTCCCCTTTCTATGGTGGTGTCTAGTCCTATTTATAGAGGCCCTGGTCCTCTTCTCAAATGTTAGGCGGGAAGGGATCCCACAATGGCCAATTTTGAAGGGAGACAACTAGAACAAGCTATCCCGACAAAAGGTGGTCTTCGCCTGCCAAAGGCTCTGGTGGTGATGCAGCTGTGGGCTCCGCGATGACCTCCGTCCTGCCGTCCTGCTGGTCTTGGTCTCGTTGCACCGGTATGGAAACCTTTGCCTGATGCCTCGGGACTCCTCGCCTGCGCTTGCCTCTTTAGCACCAAAGAGGAAACTGGTACACTGCACCCGCTGGCACCCGCCTGGCCTTGGTCGTCATGGCTCACGTCACGTGAACCTCGCGAGGTGCTCCTTGCCTTGATATCTCCGCTCCTCGGGAGCCAGCATAGTGAGGCTGCCCCTAAGGAGGTCTTGGTGTCATCCACCTCGCAAGGCTTGGCCCCTCGCCAGGGTCTTGAATGGTTGCTGCTGAAGATGGGCCGTACCAGGCCGTTGGTGGAGCCACGCCGTGGGCCCCAGGCAGGCAAGTTTGGGTACCCCCATTCCCAGGACGCCGACAGCAGCCCCTGGGCCCAAGGCGCGCTCAGACTTGGCTTCGAGGCGAAGCCAAATGGCAAGTGCGGAGTGCCGTGGGCCCCAACCGCCTGCGGCCTTGATTGACGCATGGCGATTGAGGGGACGTGGGTGTCTCCGCTTTCCCACGCTGCCTCGGCAACCGTTTGACTTGACGAGTCCCTACTGCATGCAGAAGAAAACCATCATTACCTGCGATCATGGATGCCGGCGGTTGGCCTCCTTCTGGCTATAAATGAGGAGAGGGGCGGGGCCCCGTCGCTCATCTTCTCCTCCATTCCGCCTGCTTCTTCTTCTTCCTCCTTGCTTCACCACCTTGCTGCGACTCTCATGGTGCCGATAAAGAGGTTCTCGACCGCAGAGAAGGGGTAGGCTCGCCAGGAGCGGCTCGGCTCGCCACCGCCTAAGAGGGGGCGTGGTCGCCCCCGTAAGCACACTGCAACCCCCGTTGTGGTCCCTCGCGGGTACGGACGAACTTCTTCGGGGTCCGGCGCCGTCCCTGGCGGCCGCGGCTGCGTCTCTTCGCGCGACAGGAGCCGCCCGAGATGTGGTAGTCCCGCGGACGAAGGGAGGCATGCCATGGTCGCCCGGCCTCCCCGGCCACGCTTCCACTCGGCGAAGGTGCTGCCGGAGTTTGTCGTGTGGTCGGAGAACCCGGCCGGCACCTGGCTTCAGCTTCCGCACTCCTTTGCCGGCAAGCTACCGACCACAGGCCCTGGCGGCCTCTGGCTGCAGGCCGACGGCTGCAGCAGCAAGGCCTTGTGGGTCGCGGTGGAGGTCTCCATCGTGTGCAATATAGCCCCGTCCCGCGGCTGGCAGACGTTTGCCCGTACGCGCGGTCTGAGCAGGCGGTGCACCGTCCACTTCAAGTACGACGGTGCCGCGACCCTCTTCGTGAGGGTGTTCGGGGAAGACGGTCGCCGCGCTGGGTGCTGCCCTGAAGACAGCGACGATGGCGACATGCTCGGCCTTGGCGACGACCGTGACGAGGATGAAGGTGAGCTCGCCCTCGGCGACGGCCGTGGCTCGTCCAGCAGCAGTGGCTCCTCCTCCGGCAAAAGCTCCAGTAGTGGCGGCTACGACCAGCCGCCACGTCGTCGGGCTCGCTTCGAGGATGGTGGTGGGTCGTCCCGTCGCCACGCCCCGGTGAAGCGTGAGGAGGGCTCGGGCTGAGTCCCGGGGGGCACTGGGAGCTGATCCTCGTGAGCAGCTGCGAGTGTAGGAGCCGCTTTTGCCTGTCCTTTCCTTTCTTCCTGTATTCCAAGAAATAAGTATGGGGCCCAGTGAGGGCGCATAATGAACCGTAATTCTTATGCTGCTCATGATATGTTTATCGTTTCTGGGTTGTGTTGTGGCATCTGTGCTTCATGTAGGCGTAGAGGGATAACTTAGCTTGATACATCCGAGGTAGTTTCCACCTCGTGAGGGCGCGCGCGTCCCGGCATCTGGTGAGGCTTCCCTGCTGCCGACTCGTGACCCGCTGACCTCGGGAGACATCGCGAAACTGTGAAAATTCGTTGGGAAATCCTTATCCCTCCTTGCTCGAGGCCTCAGGCATGGGCTGATCATGGCCTAGCGCACCACCTCGCGGTACCCGTGGGGTACGGACTTAGAAGGGCACGCCGATCATGAGCTCAATCGAGGGCGCCTCGCGAAGACCAGGGGAGCCGAAGATCCGGAGCGACAGGGCTTTGGCGAGGTGTGCCTGTTACCGAGTTAGCCCGGCGCACGCACACACCTATCCAGCCCCCGCGCGAGGCATGCGAGGGAGAGCGTCGGGGAACTGCCGCCCTCCTTGGCGCAAAGCAAAGAACTGAGGGAAGAAGCAGAGAGAAGAAGGGATTCAATCAAGCAATCGAGAAACACCAGAACTTCAAATTCCATTAAAAGGGGTGCAAGCCAACTACAGAAAGCAAATGAACAGTCGCGTCCGGCACCTAGTCTAGTCTTCTCACCAGCGCAGAGCTAAGTGCTGCCACTAGGACGTGGAAGGGAGCCCCTGAGGCCCAAAGGCGGCACTCCGGAGACTCTGGGGCATGTACAACCCCACTCATTATTATGTGAGAGTGTCATGAGCGGAGACCTTCACAGGCACTGGCCTTGCTTCATGGGTAGAACTTCCGGAGGTGCTGGATGTTCCAGGCATTCTGGATGGGGATCCCAACCTTCGTCTCCAGGCGCGCGGCGCCAGGCCTGGAGATGCGGGCAATCCTGAACGGGCCCTCCCACATGGGTGAGAGCTTATGCAGCCCTTCCCTGGAGAGCACCCGCCTCAGGACGAGATGGCCCATCTCGAGCATCCTGGAGCGGACGCTATGATAGTGATACTGTCGAAGCGCCTGCTGGTATCTTGCCGCCCGGAGCAAGGCTTGGCAGCGACGTTCCTCCCCCAGCACGAGGTCCATCCTCCGCACGACGTCCTGACGTGCCTCGTCAAACGCCAGGACCCACGCGGAGTGATGCCTGACCTCATGAGGGAGAATCACTTCGGCTCCGTAGACGAGGAAGAACGGGGTCTCGCCTGTTGGTTTGGTGGCGGTGGTGCGGATGGACCACAACACGGACTGGAGCTCGTCGTGCCAGCCCCTACCACAAGCCTTGAGCTTCTTCTTGAAGGTCCTGGTCTTGAGGCCTCTCAAGACCTCTGCGTTGGCGCGCTCGGCTTTGGCCATTGCTCCTGGGGTGTGCCACTGAGGCGTAGCATATCTGCGTCCCAAGGTTAGCACAATATGTCTTGAAGAGATTGCTAGTGAACTGCGAGCGTTGTCGGTGATGATGCGGTTAGGGACCCCAAACTGGCTCACGAGGCCCTTGATGAACTTGACTGCAGACCCGGCAGGGATGGTGCGGACGGCTTCCACCTCCGCCCATTTGGTGAACTTGTCGATGGCAACGTAGAGGTAGAGGTAGCCCCCAGGCGCTCGAGGGAACGGGCCTAGGATATCCAGCCCCCAGACCGCGAACGACCATGAGAGTGGGATAGTATGGAGTGAAAGTGCTAGTTATCGACTAGAGGGGGGGGGGGTGAATAGGCGATTTTAACAAAGTCTTCAAAACACGGATGTTTCGAAGACAAACAATAGAAATGACCTAATTGATATGCAGCGGAAGATAAACTACAACAAGGAAACCATAGTCTAGTATGCAATAACGTGAAAGTACAAGACTAATAGCAGCTTGGTAGTAGGATCAGGATGGAAGATAGTATGAAGCCAAACAACGATAGTAGTCAAGCAATGAAGTCAAACAGATAAGGCATATAAGCAATGACTTCACGAAGACAAACTCTAAGTAAAGGAGGAAGGATAGAACCGGTCACTTGTTGAAGACACATGATTTGTTGGACCAGTTCGATTCTTTGTGACAACTGTACATCTGGTTAGGGAGGCTGAGATTCAACTCAAGACCGCGTCTTCACCTTATTCCCCTTGAGCTAAGGACACACAGTCCTCACCCAATCACTCTGGTAAGTCTTCAAGGTAGACTTCCGAACCTTCACTGATCTGCGTTCACCGCAATCCACAATGACTCTTGGATGCTCGAACGCGACGCCTAACCGGTGGAGGATTCACAGTCCTCAAGTGTAATAAGTCTTCGTGTCACTGCATGTAAAGACTTGATGATGCCTAACACTCTTTGGCTCTGGGTGTTTGGGCTTTGTCCTCGCAAGATTTTCTCTCTCAAAGGCTTCGAGGTGGGTTGCTCTCAAACGACAAAAGCCGTGCACTAACTCTGAGCAGCCACCAATTTATGGTGTAGGGGGTGGGCTATTTATAGCCACTAGGCAACCCGACCTGTTATGTCGAAATGACCCAGGTCACTAAGGAACCGACACGTGTTCCAACAATGATTTCAAACACACACGGCAACTTTACTTGGGCTACAAGCAAAGCTGACTCATCCAGCTCTGGATAAGTTTTGCTCTCATTGTCTTCGCTCGAAGACATAGGATTTGGGTTGAGCATCACTTCAGTCATTCTGACTATGATCACTTGGACCCCACTTAACAGTACGGTGGTTCCTATGACTCAACAAAGAAGAAAAGGAAACAACGAAACAACACAGTCTTCGCGCTCCATAGTCTTCACTCAATGTCTTCTCATGTCATAGTCTTCAATGTGAATATCTTCACATACCACCATTGTCGTCAATGTCTTCATACATTTTTAGGGGTCATCTCCGGTAGGTAAACCGAATCAATGAGGGACACTACCTGCGTTATCCTGCAATTCTCACAAACGCATTAGTCCCTCAACCACATTTGTCGTCAATACTCCAAAACCAACTAGGGGTGGCACTAGATGCACTTACATGGAGGCCCTGGGCAGGCTGGTGGATTTGCTTGGCATGGAACTGGCAGGCCTCGCAAGATCTTACCAGCTCGGTTGCATCGTTGAGTGTCGTGGGCCAGTAGAACCCGCTGTGGAACGCCTTGCCAACCAAGGTGCGTGACGACGAGTGATGCCCGCAATCTCCGCCGTGTATGTCAGCTAGCAGCTCGTTCCCCTGCTTCCTGGAGATGCATCGTAAGGAAACATCATTTGGTCGTTTTCTGTACACCTCACCATCCTGGATGCAGTATGTCGTAGCTTGCCGGGCCACGCGCTCCGCATCCTCCTCCTTCTCTGGCAGTGTTCCTTGCACCAGGTATGCCCTGAACTCCTCGGTCCAACACCCCTCCTGGGGCTCGAGCGCCAGGAGCAGGTGCGCTCCTGAGGTCGGACCACAGGCAGGGGCTCCTGAGGCTGGTGGCGGGGGAAGTTCCTCCCGAGGCGGCGCAGGCTCCGCAGCCGGGGGGGGGGGGCGCTGAGGGCTTGAAGAGTCGCTCTTCGAAGACACCAGGCTCTTGGGGCTGACGCCTTGAGGCCCTCTTGGCGATTTCATCGGCTTCCTTGTCTGTGCCGCGGGGCACATGCTGCAGTTCCAGGCCGAAGAATTGCTTCTCCATCTTGCGTACCTCCACGAGGTATGCCTCCATGTGCTCGTCCTCCGGCTGAGGAGTTGACGAGGAGCTGAGAGTCTCCCTTGATGGTGAGACGCTTCACCCCCAAGGCTGCTGTAGCCTTGAGGCCGGCGATCAACCCCTCGTACTCCGCAATGTTGTTGGAGACCTTCTCGCCCCGCTGGAAGTAGAGCTGCACATTGTAGCATAGCTTGTATTGGGCGGGCGAGATGAGCACGACGCCAGCCCCCGCGCCCTGGCGTGCGAAAGCGCCGTCGAAGTACATGACCCAGCCATCTGGTGCTTCACTTCCTGGCGAGAGGGATGGGTTCTCGCCTGCTTCTGGTTCCGGAGCATCGGTCCATTCTTCCACGAATTCGGCAAGGGCAACTCCCTTGATGACCCTGATCATGCTGAAACGCCTGCAGTTTGATGTTCCACTCGGTGACTCTCCCCGCGGCGTTGGGTCTCCGGAGCACCCTCTCCAGTGGGTAGGCTGAGACGCCTTAATTGGGTGGCCTTGGAAGTAATGGCGCAACTTGCGTGAGGCCACTAGGAGTGCGAGCAGAAGCTTCTATGGAATGGGATACCGTGCCCTTGCGTCCCGTAACACCGTGCTAACGAAGTGCACCAGGTGCTCAACGAAGGCGGGAGCGTCGATGGAGCCCGAGGCCTTCGGAGGTTGGGACGCCTCCTGAGGTGGGGGAACCTCAGGAGCTTGGTCACCCATCGGGGCCTCCGCAGGCCTAGAAGCGCCGCCTTGTAGGGCCTGATCATCTGCCGACATCGTCGTGGTTTTAGTGGCGTCGTCTTGGTGCCGCATCGTCCCCTCTGAAGGTGTGCCATTACGCGGCAGGTTCTCGGCCTGGAGTTCCTCCCGGACAGCCACCAACGCCGCGCTGGCGGAGTTAGGCGTGGCGGCCAGATAGAGCACCAGAGGCTCGAGTGGCTGAGGCGCTACCATCACTGGTGGGCTGGTCAGGTATCTCTTGAGGTCTTGAAACGCCAGGTCGGCCTCCGGGGTCCGTTCAAACGGGCCCTTCTTCTTCATCAGCTTGAAGAACAGCAGGGTGCGCTCCCCCAGCTTGGAGATAAAGTGTCCCAGCAAGGTCACGCACCCCGCGAGCTTCTGCATTTCCTTGAGAGTTTGCGGCGGGCTCATGTCTTCTATCGCCTTGACCTTCTCCGGATTCACCTCGACCCCCCTATGTGACACGAGGAAACCCAGCAGCTTGCCAGAGGGGACGCCGAACACGCACTTCTCTGGATTGAACCGCAGGTCCACCTGGCGCAGGCTGGCGAAAGTCTCCTCCAGGTCCTGAATGAGAGTCCTCACCTCCCGAGAATTTACCACAATGTCGTCGAAGTAGGCCTCTGCATTCATCCCGTGCTGCTGGCCCAGGGCGATGTGCATCTGCCACTGAAAAGTTGCCCCAGCGTTGCGTAGTCCGAAGGGCATGCAGGTGTAGAAATATACCCCACATGAGGTCAAGAAGGCCGTCTTCTCCATGTCCTCCACTACCATCTTGATCTGGTGGTAACCCGAGAAGGCATCTAGGAAACACAGCTGGTCGCACTCAGCGGTGGAGTCGACGATCTGGTGGATGCGCGGAAGAGGGAACGGGTCCTGAGGGCAGCCTTTGTTGAGGTTGGTGAAGTTGACACACATGCTTTCCTTCCTACCTTTCTTGGGCACAACGACGGGGTTTGCCAGCCACTCTGGGTACCGGACCTCGCGGATGACGCCCGTCGCTTGTAGTTTGCGGGTTTCTTGGACGATGAAGGACTGCTTCTCCGTGGACTGTCGCCGCGCCTTCTACTTCACAGGGCACACATTGGGGCACACCCTTAAGTGATGTTCGATTACCCCATGATGACCCACAAGTATAGGGGATCTATCGTAGTCCTTTCGATAAGTAAGAGTGTCGAACCCAACGAGGAGCAGAAGGAAATGATAAGCGGTTTTCAGCAAGGTATTCTCTGCAAGCACTGAAATTATAGGTAACAGATAGTTTTGTGATAAGATAATTGGTAACGAGCAACAAGTAACAAAAGTAAATAAAGTGCAGCAAGGTGGCCCAATCCTTTTTGTAGCAAAGGACAAGCCTGGACAAACTCTTATATAGAGAAAAGCGCTCCTGATGACACATGGGAATTATCGTCAAGCTAGTTTTCATCACGTTCATATGATTCGCGTTCGGTACTTTGATAATTTGATATGTGGGTGGACCGGTGCTTGGGTGCCGCCCTTACTTGGACAAGCCTCCCACTTATGATTAACCTCTATTGCAAGCATCCGCAACTACAACAAAAGTATTAAGGTAAACCTAACCATAGCATGAAACATATGGATCCAAATCAGCCCCTTACGAAGCAACGCATAAACTAGGGTTTAAGCTTCTGTCACTCTAGCAACCCATCATTTACTTATTACTTCCCAATGCCTTCCTCTAGGCCCAAATAATGGTGAAGTGTCATGTAGTCGACGTTCACATAACACCACTAGAGAATAGACAAAATACATCTCATCAAAATATCGAACGAATACCAAATTCACATGACTACTAATAGCAAGACTTCTCCCATGTCCCCATGAACAAACGTAACTACTCACAAAGCATATTAATGTTCATAATCATAGGAGTATTAATATGCATATAGGATCTGAACATATGATCTTCCACCAAATAAACCAACTAGCATCAACTACAAGGAGTAATCAACACTACTAGCAACCTCACGGTACCAATCCGGACTTAGAGACAAGAATTGGATACAAGATATGAACTAGGGTTTGAGAGGAGATGGTCTTTGGTGAAGATGTTGATGGAGATTGCCCTCTCCCGATGAGAGGAGCGTTGGTGATGACGATGGCGATGATTTCCCCCTCCCAGAGGGAAGTGTCCCCGGCAGAACAGCTCTGTCGGAGCCCTAGATTGGTTCCGCCTCATGGCGGCGGAGTCTCGTCCCGAAAGCTTGCTTATGATTTTTCTTCGGACGAAAGACTTCATATACCAGAAGATGGGCATCAGAGAGTCAACAGGGGGCCCACGAGGCAGGGGGCGCGCCCCCCACCCTCGTGGACAGGTGGAGGCCCCCCTGATGTAGATTCTTCTTCCAGTATTTTTTATTATTTCCAAAAATAACTTTCGTGGAGTTTCAGGACTTTTGGAGTTGTGCGAGAATAGGTCTCTAATATTTGCTCCTTTTCCAGCCTGAATTTCATTGCCGACATTCTCCCTCCTTATGTAAACCTTGTAAAATAAGAGAGAATAGGCATAAGTATTGTGACATAATGTGTAATAACAACCCAAAGTGCAATAAACATCGATATAAAAGCATGATGCAAAATGGACGTATCAACTCCCCCAAGCTTAGACCTCGCTTGTCCTCAAGCGGAAGCCGAAACGATAAATATGTCCACATGTTTAGAGGTAGAGGTGTCGATAAAATAAAATACGGACATGAGGGCATCATGATTATTCTTATAACAGCAACATATATGGATATTGTCATATGGTTCCTTATGCTCAAGTAATAATCAAAGTATAAATCAGAAACTTTATTGAGAACTAACAAACTATAATCTCAGTCATTGAGGCAATTGCAATTTATCATAACATCAGAAAGAGTCTATGTCAGAGGTTTCTAGCAAGTCCACATACTCAACTATCATTTAGTCTTTCATAATTGCTAACACTCACGCAATACTTGTGGTTACGGAGTTTTAACCGGACACAGAGAAAGATAGGGGCTTATAGTTTCGCCTCCCAACCTTTTACCTCAAGGGTAATGTCAACAATAATAGTTCATGCTAACTTACATCCAATTAGATATATCTATCAGGATCTTTCCAACATCCTGTGCTTGCCAAAGGATAAAATGTAAAAAGGAAAGGTGAAGATCACCATGACTCTTGCATGAGGTAGAAGATAATAGTAACAGATAGGCCCTTCGCAGAGGGAAGCAAAGGTTGCCATGCGCTTTCAGGATTGGATGCACAAAATCTTAATGCGAAAGAACGTCACTTTATATTGCCACTTGTGATATGAACCTTTATTATGCAGTCCGTCGCTTTTATTTCTTCCACATCACAAGATCGTATAAAGCTTATTTCCTCCACACCAATCGATCATACATATTTAGAGAGCAATTTTTATTGCTTGCACTGATGGCAACTTACTTGAAGTATCTTACTCAATCCATAGGTAGGTATAGTGGACTCTCATGGCAAAACTGGTTTAAGGGTTTTTGGAGGCACAAGTAGTGTCTCTACTTGGTGCAAAGAATTTGTCTAGCATGAGGGGGAAAGGCAAGCTCAACATGTTGGATGATCCATGACAATATACTTTATCTCAGATATAAGAAAACATAACCCATTACGTTGTCTTCCTTGTCCAACATCAACTCTTTAGCATGTCATATTTTAATGAGTGCTCACAATCATAAAAGATGTCCAAGATAGTATTTTTTTGCGGGTGAAAGATAGTATATTTATATGTGAAACCTCTCTTTCTTTATTACTTCCTATTAATTGCAACGATGACCAAAGCTATGTTTGCCAACTCCCAACAATTTTTAATCATCATACCCTTTCTATGTGAAGTCATTACTCTCCATAAGATCAATATGATTCCTTGTTTTATTTCTTTTTATTCTTTTCTCTTTTCTTTTATTCACTCAAGATCATAGCAAAATAATCAAGTCCTTGACTCAACACTAATCTTTATTATATAGCTCACGGACTCGATTACATAGAGGGATCATAAAGCAAAACTCAAAACTAGATCATACTAAAAACTATATTCTACTAAATCAAAATATTACTAATAGGATCAAACTAAGAAAAACGGTAAAGATAAAAGATGTGATGGTGATACGATACCGGGGCACCTCCCCCCAAGCTTGGTAGTTGCCAAGGGGAGTGCCCATACCCGTGTGATTATGTCTCCTTCTTCGGAGGTGATGATGATGGATTTGTTGATGATGACAGTTGTGGCCTTAGCTTCTTCATACTGTAATTGAGAAGGGCAATTACCTCCTTTAAATCATCGACGTTGTAGCGACCTGACCCAAAATCGGTCAAATCTACGTATGCATACCATCCCAAGATCATCTTTGGTACCCACGAAGACATCGATAAAGTAATCAAAGTTCAATCACACCTGAATATCATTAATCGATTCTCATATAGAGTCTTTATTACAAGGGAATAAATTCGGCTCAAGGCCAACTCATGAGAAATAAACTAAAATGCTGCGGAGCGTCGAAGGTAAGCGAGTCCATCCGACTCAAAGGGCAATCGCTAAGCGCGAGCGTAGCCTCACTCGATCGGAATATATCTACGCAACATAATACGTTGCAGCCATGTAGGTCAGCTTTTGGAATAAGTCGGCAAGTCATGAAGAATAACAATAATAAAGTTACTAACTCTATATGCATTTTTGGCTGTGGAACTCTAAGTTTCATCATTTTTATGAAAAGCAAATTTTATCCTACTACAATGGACTTGCTTGCAAATTACTACAATTGTTGGTAGTTATTGAGATGGTTCCGCCAACCAATATCTCGTTCCCAAATTATTATTAAGTCATAAACCCATCAAATTAGTCCATTAATTTTAGTGTTGAGATATCCGAATACTTCCAAGGTCCAGAGGCTCAAATGTCCGTGAATCGGGACACGGCTAATCGATTAGGTTATAACACTCTGCAGAGGTTTGTACACTTTACCCGCAAGAATCATTCCCTCCTTTAAAGTCTTCGCACTTCATGGTGTTTGAAGACGGACGAATGAAACAGGTCTTCCAAAGAGTTCTTCCGCCACCGCCGGTACCCATCCAATCCTACCGTTCGTCTACTTCTCGTAGTACCGCCCAGCCAGACTTCACTACAAGGGTCAACCCAGCGAGCCCATAATGGCTTGCGGCTGCAGAGTAGCTTCGGTCATGGGGCATCCATCCTTCTCTTCGTGGCTGGGTGAAGCTTTCCGCAGGATGTCATGGCGCTTCTCCATGCATCCCGCCACCACTGGGTGCTCCAGGTGCCCGTCAACCAAATCCTCCACCCAGTAGTGATTTTCCGAAGTCCATCTTGATCATTGTAGTCCATGGGTTGTCATCATCATTGACTCTCACATCTTGCTTATGAATTTCACTCATCCCAAATCCGTCTACGAGCATAGCAAAACAACTACTACGTCCCGGGGTCATGGTAACAAGGGGATTTGGTTCATCCTACCACATGATACTACTCAAGTTTAATGACTTCAAGAATTCACTACTGCATGCAATGGTGGGGTGGTGACAACTACTAATGCACAAAACATAGGTATAGAAATAACATGATCAAAACTTGCCTTGCTGATGATCCTCGTAAGCTAAAGAGTCGTAGTAGCAAGCTTCGCACTCCGGGAACTCTACC
This sequence comes from Aegilops longissima, assembly GCA_021605205.1. Taxonomy (NCBI): domain Eukaryota; kingdom Viridiplantae; phylum Streptophyta; class Magnoliopsida; order Poales; family Poaceae; genus Aegilops; species Aegilops longissima. The sequence goes on along the minus strand of CM038678.1, from coordinate 674,151,658 downwards.
GAGACAAACAATAACATAATAAGCACAAAGCAAGAGGATCACACAAGATAACAAAAGTAACATAGCACAACAAAACAATCAAAACCAAATCAAAAGGAAAACTCAAAGAAATCAAATTCAAAGTTTTTCCCTATTCCAAACAATAACAAAAATAGTTTTTTATAACAAAAATTCCTAATATAACCTAATCATGGTTTTAGGTTAACTTAACAGAAAAGGATTAACTAAGCAACTAGGAGCAAAAAGAATTAATTAAAAGCTATTATAAAACTCATTTTAGGCCTAATCCAATTTCTATTAAGAAAATTAATTTAAAACTTTTATTAATTATAAATAAAAGTTCATCTAATGGAATGACAGAAACTAACCTAGAATAACTAATCAAAAGTTAAAAATAAATTAATTTACTAATTAATTAATTAGGAAAACAGGAACTAATCAATTATTTAGGATTAATAGGATTCTGCCTAGAATTAATTATTTATTAACCCTAAAATACCAAAGTTAATTTCTAGGGTTTGGCAATATCAAAATAAAGTGATGGCAAAAAGAATCATGCAAAAATAATTTTTCTAACTAAAACTATAGCAGATTTGCTATTCTGACTAAAACAATATTAAAGCATTTTTAATTATTTTTAACATAGCTAAATATATGTTTTTCAGAAACTACATAAAATTTTCAATCCAACAAAAAAAGAATCACTCAAAAATATTAAACAGAATAAAAGATATACATTTTTGAAAATTGAAACTATTCGGCTAAAACAGAAAATCAAAATAAAAAGAAAAAGCCCAATGGGCCTATACTGTGCACTAGGCGTAGTTTAGTCTAAACGGGCCTAGGGTTTAATTAACAGAACCGGCCTAATAAATAAAACCTAAACTAAAATAAAAACCGTTCGGGCCGGCCGGTTTTTCTAATAAAAACATACCCCTTCGGGGGTTCTAATCGTGGCCACACGATTGGGATCGGACGGGGGAGGTGTTTTCCGGGGACTCACCGGACTCGGCGGCGGCGGCAGGGCGAGAGTGCTCGAGGGCTTGGCGTCGGCGAGCTTCGGTGAGACGTCGGGAGATCTTGGGGAGCACGGGAGGGTTCAGGTGGTGTTGGGGAGGTCGGGGTGCACCAGGCGGCGGCGGCGGCGGTTTTGGCGGGTGGTGAGCTCGGTGCTCCGTGAGCTTCTGGAGGAGAAGGAGAGGGGTTGGCGAGGCTAGGGGGAATGGGGTGCGGAGCCTCGGCTTTATAGCCGGGGGGGCGAGGCGGAAGGGCATCGGGGCGATCGGAGATCCGGATCCGCCGGGATCCGGTGGATCTCAGCGAGGCTCGTGCGTGGGCGAGGGGAAGACGACGGGTGGGGCCCGGGTCGCTGAGAGGAGAGAGGAGGTTGGTCGGTCGACCAAACCTAGGGAATCAGGCGAGGGGGGCGGGCGGGCGGGCTGGCTGGCTGGCTGGGCTTGGCCTGGGTGGGTTGGCTTGGCTGGGCCAGTGCGGAGGGTGAGGTGAGGTGGCGCTGGCTGGGCACTGGGTGGCTTTGTTTGGCGCTTCAAGGGTTTTTTTCCTTTAATTTTTTAATTAAAACAAAAACAAAATAAAACCTAAACTATAAATATTTTATATAGGGTATATATATACCAAAATGATCAGGGGAATATTCCCTTTCATTTGAACATTTTTCCAAAGGCAAAATCCAAACTTTATGAAAATCCATTTTTCTCAAATTCAAATAAAATTTCAGATTTGAATCCAATTCTTTTGGCATTGTTTCCTCTGATATTTTTGGAGTGTCATGTTTGCTCCTCTCATTCTTTTGATCAAGTATTTATCAGGCTTAGTTTTTGAATTGTTTCCCACATGCCAAAATTTGGAATTCAAATTCAAATAACTCTGAAACTTCAAATGGCATTCAAATTCAAACAGGATGCATAGGATGCTTAGCTATAATTGTAAAACATTCCAAATAGGAAAATTTGGGATGTTACAAACCTACCACCTTAAGATGAATCTAGCCCTCGAGATTGGGTTGGCTAACAAATAGGTGCGGATGGTCTCGACGAAGATCTTCTTGGCGTTCCTGTGTGGCTTCTTCCTCGGTGTGGTGACTCCACAGCACCTTGCAAAACTTGATGACTTTGCTGCGGGTGACTCTGCTTGCAGTCTCGAGAATTTTGACGGGTTTCTCCTTGTAAGTCAAATCCTTTGTCAAGCTGTATGGCTTCTAGGGCACCTTGTGTCTCTCAACGGAACATCGGCCATGTCGGCATGGCACTTCTTCAAGCGAGAAGCGTGAAAGACATCATGAACTCCGGACAATCCTTCCGCAATTCCAACTTGTATGCAACTTCTCCACGACGTTCGAGGATTTTGTAGGGCCAATGAATCGGGTGCTAACTTTCCTTGACTCCAAACCTCTTGATTCCACGAAGTGAGACACACGAAGGTATGCTCGGTCTCCCACTTCGTAGGTCACTTCCTTGCGCTTCTTGTCGGCATAACTCTTACGTCGTGGATCGTGCTATCTTGAGTCGGTCTCGAATCAGCTTGACTTTCTCTTCGAATCCTTGATAAGATCGGAACCGAAAAGTGATCGATCTCCAACACTATCCCACAAAGAATGGTGTTCGCACCTCCTTCCGTATAGAGCTTGAAAGGGCCATCTTCAAACTGGATTGATAACTGTTGTTGTACGAGAACTCTGCGTAAGGCAAGTTATCATCCCAGCTAGACCCATAGTCTAGCACACAAGCTCTCAACATGTCCTCCGAATCTGATTGACTCTCTCGGTGCATCCATCTGCTCGGATGAAAGGCATCTTGAATTCCAGCCTCGTACCCAAAGTTTCATGCAATTGCTTCCAAAACTTTGAGGTAAACTGTGTTCCTCTATCGACACGATTTTCCTCGGAACTCCATGCAGACATCGATCCTGGTCATGTATATCTTGGCCAACTTGGCACTGGTATAGGTAGTCTTCACGGGAATGAAGTGAGCTACCTTAGTCAAACGATCAACTACTACCCAGATAGAATCATAACCTGAGCGGGTCTGGGTAATCTGTGATGAAATCCATACCAAGTTTCTCCCATTTCCAATCGGGAATCAGCAAAGGTTGAAGTAACCTGCTGGCTTCGATGTTCTGCCTTTACACGTTGGCAAACATCGCATACTGCCACGTACTCGGCAATGTCCTTCTTCATACGGTCCACGAAACTTTGCTTCAAATCCGGTACATCTTGGTGTTGCGGGGTGAATCGAGTACGGTGAATCATGAGCCTCTGAAGAATTAGCTTCTGAGCTCGGGATCATTGGGCACATAAATCGATCCTCAAACCAAATAGTTCCATGTTCATCCTTTCGAATCCTTTAGCTTTTCCTTCCTCCATCTTTTGCTTAATCTCATCGATTTCCTTGTCCGTCTTACGGGCTTCACGAATCCTTTCGGTCAAGGTGGACTGAACCTCGAGTTGCGACAAATCCTTTGGAACTATCTCCGATCGGAGATCTCGAGGTCATCGACCAACTCCGGGTAATCCTCCTGCGGTAAGAGTGTTCACATAACTCTTACGGCTTAAAGCATCTGCTACAACATTGGCTTTACCGGGTGGTAATGCAATCTCATGTCATAGTCCTTTATCAACTCTAGCCATCTCCTCTCGCTCGAGGTTCAATTCCTTCTGCGTGAAGATATATTTCAAACTCTTGTGATCTCAGTATAGACATCACAGCGGTTTCCGATGAGAAAATGTCTCTGTGTCTTGAGTGCATGCACTATATTGCTAACTCCAAATCATGCGTGGCATAATTCATCTCATGAGGCCGTAGCTATGCGGAGGCATAAGCTACAACCTTGCCTTCTGCATCAATACTCCTCCGAGTCCTTGACGAGAAGCGTCTAATAAACCTGGTATTCCTTGTGTATGTCCGCAAAATCAAGCTTTGGGCTGTGACCAACCGTTTCTTCAATTCCTGAAAACTGGCTTCACATTCCTCGGTCCAAACATACTTGGCTTCCTTCTTCAACAGCTCAGTCATGGGCTTGGCAATCTTCGAGAAGTTCTCAATGAACCTCCGATAATATCCTGCGAGTCCGAGAAAATCTGCGGATCTCCTTGGTCGAGGTGGGTGATCGCCAATCGGTGGTGATTCAACCTTGGCGGGATCAACTGCTATTCCTTCTCCTGAAATAACATGTCCGAGGAATCCAACTTCCTTCAACCAAAATTCACATTTGCTGAACTTGGCATACGGTGATGTTCTCGAAGTTTCTCGAACTAGGCGCAAATGTTCCTTATGCTCTTCCTCGCTCTTGGAGAATATCAATATGTCATCGATGAACACCACGACAAACTTGTCCAAGTACTCCATGAACACCTTGTTCATCAAATTCATGAAGTATGCAGGAGCATTAGTCAATCCAAATGACATGACGGTATACTCGTATAAACCATACCTGGTGGTGAATGCTGTTTTGGGTATATCCTTTTCACGAATTTTCAACTGGTGATACCCTGATCGAAGATCGATCTTAGAGAATACCTTGGCTCCAACAAGCTGATCAAACAAGTCATTGATCATGGGCAGAGGGTACTTGTTCTTGATGGTTACTTCGTTCAATGCACGGTAATCCACAACCATCCTCAAGCTTCCATCCTTCTTCTCTACCAAAAGAACTGGGGCTCCCCAAGGTGATGAGCTTGGACGAATATATCCTTTCTCCAATAACTCATTTATTTGCTCCTTGATTTCTTTCAACTCATTCGGTGGCATCCGATAAGGTCTCTTGGATATTGGGGCTGTGCCGGGCAATAACTCAATCAGAAACTCAATGTCTCTGTCCGGTGGCATTCCTGGTAATTCCTCCGGGAACACATCGGGAAATTCTTGCACTACTGGCACTTCCTCCTGAACAACTCCCGTGAGGGAATGCACCTGATTCTTCATCTGGCTGTGCCGGGCTACATACTTGATCCTCTTCTGCTCCGGGGTGGTGAGCAGAATAGACTTGCTGGCACAGTCAATGTTCCCTTCATACTTTGACAACCAATCCATGCCTAGGATTACATCCAAGGTCTGTGTTTCCAACACTATGAGTTCTACGGGAAATTTGTGATTCCCAATGTTGAGATTTGCAGGACAGCTTAAACCTGCCATCATTTCTCCTCCTGCGGAACTGACGCGGAGGGGGCTTCTAAGGGTTCTAGTGCGTAATCCGTACTTATCCACAACTACCCTTGATATGAATGAATGCGTTGCACCGAATCAAGCAGAACCAAAACTGAGCGTGAATTCAATAAAACTTACCAACCACGATTGTCGGCTGATCATAGGCGTTCTCCACGTCGATGTGATTCACTTGAGCACGAGGAAGGATTGGGCTTCTTCGCTGAGCCTCCATTGCCATTCCGTTCTCTCCGCTTGGCCTCCGGGCGTCGGTGGCGTAGTGCCTGTCTTCGGCACTTGAAGCGGTGATGTGGCTCAGATCCTTGAGCCGGGCAGAACGGTGTTGATTGCCATTACCATTGCCATTGCCATTGCCATGGCCTGACTTGTTGTCCTGGCTGCGGTTGTTTCCATTTCCACCATGGTTATGACCTCCATGGTTGTGATGGGTGTGCCCTCCGAGTACGGTGCATAGCGGGCTTGCTGAGCTCTGGAATTGTGCTTCCCGGCTGTACTTCCGCTTGCGGCTTTCTATCTGCTGTTGCTTGCCTTCCGAGGATAGTGGCCTTGTCTACCAGCTCCGGTAGTTGTTGAAAGTAGCCACAATAAGCTGCATGCTCAATTCATCATTTAGTCCCTCAAGGAACTTCTCTGTTTGGCGGCATCGGTGGCCACATCATCGGGGCATAGCGAGCAAGCTTGCTGAATTCCTCCACGTCTTGTGCCAAGACGGTTTCCTGGCGTAAGTTGCGGAACTCACGCTTCTTGAGACTCATGGCTCCAGATGAGACATGAGCAAGCGGTCTGAAACTGCTGGAATTGATCCCAAGTGATGCCACCCAAGGGAAAAGTGGCGGTGTAATTCTCCCACCAAGAAGCTGCAGGTCCATCCGGTTGATGCGCTGCAAAGCGCACCTTCTCAAACATCGGTGCATCCAACGGTGACTAGCTCTCTTCCAATCTTGCGGAGCGACCGTCACCACAATCGGCTCGGTGCTACTAGAGAACACATGGCGGATTCAACCTCGTAAATCGAGTCAAATTGTCCACAGTGGGTGGTGGTGGTGGCGGTGGATTGTTGGCGGGGTTGTTCTGATTCTGAATCAGGAGCTGCATCAGTGCATTCTGCTGCTGGAGCAGCTGGGTGAGCTCCGGCGGGAAACCAGTGTCACGTCTCGGAGGCATCTGGTGTTTTTTGGAGTGGGTGAGAAAATTAGAATAGAACAGGGGTCTATGAGAATAACACTACCCATATGAATGCACAATCATAACACACCAAACATTTATTCATTCCACTCACACATGGTTCAAACTCGATTACAAAAGCTCATGACTAATCGAAGGAAAAACATCGGCCTAACTGATCGACGAAAAAGTAAAAGATAACATGGTGGTCGACTAAAAAGTCTTCATCGATGGCGCCTCCTCTTGGGGTTTCCTTGGTGGTACTCCTTCAAAATCTGATCATTGCTCACGAGGGTGCTTCATCTCCACTCGGGTATAGGTCCTCTCCCAAGTCCATCTTTTCCTCAATCACGGCAAGCTTCATCTTCGGTCGTCGACTATCTCCATGAAGTCCGGATTTCTTCCTCATGGCCAAGGAAGTCTCTGCGTGCCTTCTCCTCCGATTCGATTCGCGGAACAGCAGCTTCCGGTGTGTCTTGAGTTCGGCGAGCTGAATCTCCGTGTCCCGAGAAGACACTCCAAGTCCTGGATGTACGAGAGAGTGGAATCGTCCTCGATGGTACGGATGATATCTCCATTCCTTGCCCTGCGAGAAACCATGGCGAGGTCTGAGTGATCGAGCTCGGTCCTGTACTCCTCTCGGAGATGTCCAAGTGCTCGGTAGATTGCCACGTCCCTTCCGATGATCCAGTTGAACTCGGTGAACTCAAAGTTGATAGGCTCCGTGCGTCCTCCAAAAGTCCTTCCTGGTATATGCACCTCGATCCTGTAGCGGGTGTCTGTAGGAAGTGCATTAGTGGGTTTCCCAGTGATCGAGGGCAGAGCAATCTTTAGCAGTTTCACCATCTGGACCAGCTTCCTTCCGAAGGGCATCGTCTCATCGGGTGGCGAACTCCGTAGCAAAACTGGGGTGAACTCGACGGCCATCTAGAATGTTGCAAAGGGAGAAGAGTCGAGAATAGATCGGGAAGAATTATAGAATGAAAGAGGGGTTCAAAGTAAATGGTCTCGCTTATGGCTTTCCGATCCTAGGGGTTACGATCCTACGGTCGGCGTGTGCTCGATACCATCTCTCAGAGCGACTGACCCAAAATCGGTCAAATCTACGTATGCATACCATCCCAAGATCATCTTTGGTACCCACAAGACATCGATAAAGTAATCAAAGTTCAATCACACCTGAATATCATTAATCGATTCTCATATAGAGTCTTTATTACAAGGGAATAAATTCGCTCAAAGCCAACTCATGAGAAATAAACTAAAATGCTGCGGAAGCGTCGAAGGTAAGCGAGTCCATCCGACTCAAAGGGCAATCGCTAAGCGCGAGCGTAGCCTCACTCCCGATCGAATATATCTACGCAACATAATACGTTGCAGCCATGTAGGTCAGCTTTTGGAATAAGCTGGCAAGTCATGAAGAATAACAATAATAAAGTTACTAACTCTATATGCATTTTTGGCTGTGGAACTCTAAGTTTCATCATTTTTGCGAAAAGCAAATTTTATCCTACTACAGTGGACTTGCTTGCAAATTACTACAATTGTTGGTAGTTATTGAGATGGTTCCGCCAACCAATATCTCGTTCCCAAATTATTATTAAGTCATAAACCCATCAAATTAGTCCATTAATTTTAGTGTTGAGATATCCGAATACTTCCAAGGTCCAGAGGCTCAAATGTCCGTAACCGGGGACACGGCTAATCGATTAGGTTATAACACTCTGCAGAGGTTTGTACACTTTACCCGCAAGAATCATTCCCTCCTTTAAAGTCTTCGCACTTCATGGTGTTTGAAGGCGGACCAATAAACAGGTCTTCCAAAGAGTTCTTCCGCCACCGCCGTACCCATCCAATCCTACCGTTCGTCTACTTCTCGTAGTACCGCCCAGCCGACTTCACTACAAGGGTCAACCCAGCCAGAGCCCATAATGGCTTGCGGCTGCTGCAGTAAGCTTCGGTCATGGGGCATCCATCCTTCTCTTCGTGGCTGGGTGAAGCTTTCCGCAGGATGTCATGGCGCTTCTCCATGCATCCCGGCCACCACTGGGTGCTCCAGGGTGCCCGTCAACCGTCCTCCACCCAGTAGTGATTTTCCGAAGTCCATCTTGATCATTGTAGTCCATGGGTTGTCATCATCATTGACTCTCACATCTTGCTTATGAATTTCACTCATCCCAAATCCCGTCTACGAGCATAGCAAAACAACTACTACGTCCCGGGGTCATGGTAACAAGGGGATTTGGTTCATCCTACCACATGATACTACTCAAGTTTAATGACTTCAAGAATTCACTACTGCATGCAATGGTGGGGTGGTGACAACTACTAATGCACAAAACATAGGTATAGAAATAACATGATCAAAACTTGCCTTGCTGATGATCCTCGTAAGCTAAAGAGTCGTAGTAGCAAGCTTCGCACTCCGGGAACTCTACCGAGACAAACAATAACATAATAAGCACAAAGCAAGAGGATCACACAAGATAACAAAAGTAACATAGCACAACAAAACAATCAAAACCAAATCAAAAGGAAAACTCAAAGAAATCAAATTCAAAGTTTTTCCCTATTCCAAACAATAACAAAAATAGTTTTTATATAACAAAAATTCCCTAATATAACCTAATCATGGTTTTAGGTTAACTTAACAGAAAAGGATTAACTAAGCAACTAGGAGCAAAAAGAATTAATTAAAAAGCTATTATAAAACTCATTTTAGGCCTAATCCAATTTCTATTAAGAAAATTAATTTAAAACTTTTATTAATTATAAATAAAAGTTCATCTAATGGAATGACAGAAACTAACCTAGAATAACTAATCAAAAGTTAAAAATAAATTAATTTACTAATTAATTAATTAGGAAAACAGAACTAATCAATTATTTAGGATTAATAGGATTCTGCCTAGAATTAATTATTTATTAACCCTAAAATACCAAAGTTAATTTCTAGGGTTTGGCAATATCAAAATAAAGTGATGGCAAAAGAATCATGCAAAAATAATTTTTCTAACTAAAACTATAGCAGATTTGCTATTCTGACTAAAACAATATTAAAGCATTTTTAATTATTTTAACATAGCTAAATATATGTTTTTCAGAAACTACATAAAATTTGCAATCCATCAAAAATGAATCACTCAAAATATTAAACAGAATAAAAGATATACATTTTGAAAATTGAAACTATTCGGCTAAAATAGAAAATCAAAATAAAAAGAAAAAGCCCAATGGGCCTATACTGTGCACTAGGCGTAGTTTAGTCTAAACGGGCCTAGGGTTTAATTAACAGAACCGGCCTAATAAATAAAACCTAAACTAAAATAAAAACCGTTAAGACGGCGGTTTTCTAATAAAACATATACCCCTTGGGGTTCTAATCGTGGCCACATGATTGGGATCGAGACGGGAGGTGTTTTCGGGACTCACGGACTCGGGCGGCGGCGGCGGCGAGAGTGCTCGAGGGCTTGGCGTCGGCGAGCTTGGTGAGACGTCGGGAGATCTTGAGGGGAGCACGGGGGAGGTTCGGTGGTGTTGGGAGGGTCGGGTGCACCAGAGGCGGCGGCGGCGGTTTTGGCGGCGGTGGTGAGCTCGGTGCTCGGTGAGCTCGGGAGGAGAAGGAGAGGGGTTGGCGAGGCTAGGGGGGAATGGGGTGCGGAGCCTCGGCTTTATAGCCGGGGGTGGCGAGGGCGGAAGGGCATCGAGGCGATCGGAGATCCGGATCCCGGGATCCGGTGGATCTCAGCGAGGCTCGTTGCGTGGGCGAGGGAAGACGACGGGTGGGGCCCATGGGTCGATGAGAGGAGAGAGGAGGTTCGATCGGTCGGCCAAACCTAGGGAATCGAGCGAGGGGGCGGGTCGGGTGGCTGGCTGGCTCGGTGGTGGCTGGCCTGGTGGGCGGGCTTGGCTGGGCCAAAGCGGAGGGGTGAGGTGAGGTGGCGCTGGCTGGGCACTGGGTGGCTTTGGTGGCGCTTCAAGGGTTATTTTCCTTTAATTTTTAATTAAAACAAAAACAAAATAAAACCTAAACTATAAATATTTTATATAGGGTATATATATACCAAAATGATCGGGGAATATTCCTTTCATTTGAACATTTTCCAAAGGCAAAATCAAACTTTATGAAAATCCATTTTCTCAAATTCAAATAAAATTTCAGATTTGAATCCAATTCTTTTGGCATTGTTTCCTCTGATATTTTTGGAGTGTCATGTTTGCTCCTCTCATACTTTTGATCAAGTATTTATCAGGCTTAGTTTTTGAATTGTTTCCCACATGCCAAAGTTTGGAATTCAAATTCAAATAACTCTAAAACTTCAAATGGCATTCAAATTCAAACAGGATGCATAGGATGCTTAGCTATAATTGTAAAACATTCCAAATAGGAAAATTTGGGATGTTACAGACGTCTGGTTCCAGCTTCAAGATCTTATCACATAAATCTCCTTTGCTTTTCTGCCGAAAACGAGAAGGAATAGATCGGTTGTTAGATAGTTTAGCCCTCTTAGGGAGACTAGATTTCTTGAAATTCACGTGCATGTCCCCAGGTTGAGGTAGAAGGACATCCTCCTCCTCCGAACTTGAACCATTGATCCTCATCAAATGAGCATCTTGCTCCTCATCCGTAGTTCGACCACAAGGAGATAGATCCCCATAGGTCTTTGGGTCAGCAATGAGGTGTGAGACATAGCTCTCTCCGTCAGAGTCCTGAGATGACATCTTGCTCCAAATCTGCTTCAGAAACAGCTCGAAACAAAAACAGAGGATAATTGCGTGATACAGGAGTCAAAACCTTCAGGAGAATATGTAATGAATTTTTACTGACCAAAATACGTAACATGCAAGAAAACGGAGTCCAGAGAGCACACGAGGTGCCCACGAGGCAGGGGGGCGCACCCTCCACCCTCGTGGAGGCCTCGTGTCCTTCCCGGACTGCTTCTTATTTTTCTAATTTTCTAAATATTCCAAAACGGAGAAAAATTGCCATTAGAACTGTTTTGGAGTCGGTTTACTTACCGTACCACATACCTATTCCTTTTTGGAGTCTGAAACGTTCTGGAAAGTGTCCCTTATGTATTCCTCCGGGGTTACGGTTTCAATAATATTGGTTTCGACATTTATAGGATTACCTGAGATATAATGTTTAATTCTTTGACCGTTCACCACATTCGGATTTGTGCCTTCGAAGTTGTTGATTTTTATGGCACCGGAACGATAGACCTCCTCGATAACGTAAGGACCTTCCCATTTAGAAAGAAGTTTCCCTGCGAAAAATCTTAAACGAGAGTTGTATAGAAATACATAATCACCTATATTAAACTCATGCTTTTGTATCCTTTTGTCATGCCATCTTTTAACTTTTTCTTTAAACAATTTAGCATTTTCATAGGCTTGTGTTCTCCATTCATCAAGTGAGCTAATGTCAAATAACCTCTTCTCACCGGCAAGTTTGAAATCATAATTGAGCTCTTTAATACCCAATAAGCCTTATGTTCTAGTTCGAGAGGTAAGTGACATGCTTTTTCATAAACCATTTTATACGGAGACATTCCCATAGGATTTTTATATGCAGTTCTATAGGCCCATAATGCATCATCAAGTTTCTTGGACCAATTCTTTCTAGATCTATTAACAGCCTTTTGCAAAATTAATTTGAGCTCTCTGTTACTCAATTCTACTTGACCACTAGACTGTGGGTGATAAAGAGATGCAATCCTATGATTAACATCATACTTAGCAAGCATTTTACAGAAAGCACCATGAATAAAATGTGAACCACCATCAGTCATTAAATATCTAGGGACTCCAAACCTCAGAAAAGTAACTTCTTTAAGCATTTTAATAGAAGTGTTATGATCAGCACTACTAGTTGGAATAGCTTCTACCCACTTAGTAACGTAATCAACAACAACTAAAATATGTGTGTATCCATTAGAGGCAGGAAAAGGTCCCATATATTCAAAGTCCCAAACGTCAAATGGTTCAATAACAAGTGAATAATTCATAGGCATTTCTTGATGTCTACTAATATTACCAATTCTTTGACATTCATCACAAGATAATACAAACTTACGGGCATCCTTGAAGAGAGTAGGCCAATAAAAACCGGATTGCAATACCTTATGTGCGGTTCTATCTCCAGCGTGGTGTCTTCCATAAGCCTCGGAGTGACACTTGCGTAGGATCTGTTCCTGTTCATGCTCAGGTACACAACGTCTAATAACGCCATCTACTCCTTCTTTATAAAGATGTGGGTCATCCCAAAAGTAATGTCTCAAATCATAGAAAAACTTTTTCTTTTGCTGGTATGTGAAACTAGGTGGTATAAATTTAGCAACAATGTAATTAGCATAATCAGCATACCATGGAGCAGTATGAGAAGTATTTATGACATTTAATTGTTCATCAGGAAAGCTATCATCAATAGGTAGTGGGTCATCAAGAACATTCTCTAACCTAGACAAGTTGTCTGCAACGGGGTTCTCAGCTCCCTTTCTATCAATAATATGCAAATCAAATTCTTGTAGCAAGAGAACCCATCTAATAAGTCTAGGTTTAGTATCTTTCATTTCCATAAGATATTTAATAGCAACATGATTAGTGTGAATAGTTACTTTAGAATCGACAATACAAGGCCTGAACTTATCACAAGCAAATACAACTGCTAAGAATTCTTTTTCAGTAGTAGCATAATTTTTCTGAGCATTGTCTAGAGTTTTACTAGCATATTGAATAACATTTAATTTCTTATCAATTCTTTGCCCTAGAACAGCACCTACAACATAATCACTGGCATCACACATAATTTCAAAGGGTAAATTCCAATCAGGTGGCTGAACAATAGGTGCAGAGATCAATGCTTTCTTAAGTATTTCAAATGCTTCTACACAATCATCATCAAAGACAAATGGTATATCTTTATGTAATAGATTAGTCAGAGGCCGAGAAATTTTGGAGAAGTCCTTAATGAACATCCTATAAAAACCGGCATGACCAAGGAAACTTCTTATACCTTTGATGTCCTTGGGACATGGCATCTTTTCAATAGCGTCAGCCTTGGCTTTATCAACTTCAATACCTCTTTCAGAAACTTTATGCCCCAAGACAATACCTTCATTAACCATAAAGTGGCACTTTTCCCAATTCAAGACAAGATTAGTTTCTTCACATCTCTGCAAAACTCGATCAAGGTTGCTCAAGCAATCATCAAAAGAGGATCCATAAACGAAAAAATCATCCATGAAAACCTCACAAATCTTTTCACAGAAGTCAGAGAATATAGCCATCATGCATCTTTGAAAGGTAGGAGGTGCATTACATAAACCAAAAGGCATACGTCTATAAGCAAAAGTACCGAAAGGGCAAGTAAAAGTGGTCTTTGATTGATCATCGGTTGACACAGGTATTTGAGAGAAACCAGAATAACCATCTAGAAAGCAAAAATGTGTATGTTTGGATAACCTTTCTAGCATTTGATCGATGAAAGGTAAGGGGTAATGATCTTTTTTAGTAGCTTTATTTAATTTGCGGAAATCAATTACCATTCCATAACCTGTAATAATTCTTTGCGGAATAAATTCATCTTTATCATTAGGAACGACAGTAATACCTCCCTTCTTAGGGACACAATGGACATGACTTACCCACTGACTATCAGCAACGGGATAAATTATACGTGCCTCAAGGAGCTTTAGAATTTCCTTTCTTACCACTTCTTTCATCTTAGGATTCAGTCGTCGTTGGTGATCACGAACTGGTTTGCCATCTTTCTCCAAATTTATTTTATGTTGACATAGAGTGGGACTAATGCCCTTAAGATCATCAAGAGTATATCCAATAGCAGCATGGTGCTTCTTAAGAGTTTTCAATAATCTCTCTTCTTCATGCTTTGAAAGGTTAGCACTAATAATAAAAGGATATATCTTCTTCTCATCAAGATAAGCATATTTAAGAGTATCAGGTAACGGTTTAAGCTCAAACACGGATCACCCTTGGGTGGAGGAGGATCCCTAAGTTTCAACAGCAAATTGTGTTTCAGGATAGGTTCTGTTTAAAGAATACTTCATCTATTTCCTTCTTTCATTCATAAACATATCATTTTCATGGTCTAGCAAATATTGTTCTAAAGGATCACTAGGAGGTACGGCAATAGAAGCCAGACCAATAATTTCATCCTTACTATGCAATTCCTCTTCACGGTGTTGTCTACTAAATTTAGAAATTAAACTCATGAGACATATCACCCAAACCAATAGTAACAACATCCTTTTTGCAGTCTATCTTAGCATTAACAGTGTTCAAGAAGGGTCTACCAAATATAATGGGACAAAAGCTATCTTGTGGGGAACCAAGAACAAGAAAATCAGCAGGATATTTAGTTTTCCCACACAAGACTTCAACATCTCTAACAATTCCAATTGGCAATATAGTATCTCTATTGGCAAGTTTAATTGTGACATCAATTTCTTCTAACTTAGTAGGTGCAATATCATGCATAATTTCTTTGTATAAGTCATGAGGTATAGCACTAGCACTGGCACCCATGTCACATACGCCATGATAACAATGATCTCCTATTTTAACAGAAATAACAGGCATGCCTACCACAGGTCTATGTTTATCTTTAGCACAAGGTTTGGCAATTCTATAAGTTTCATCACGGAAATGAATAACATGCCCATCGATATTATCAGACAAAAGATCTTTAACAATAGCAATATTAAGTTCAACTTTAACTTGCTCAGGAGGTGTATAAGTTCTAATATTGCTTTTACGAACCACAGTTGAAGCTTTAGCGTGATCCTTTATCCTAATGGGGAAAGGTGGTTTTTCAACATAAGCGGTAGGAACAATAGGATCATTATAAGTGATAGTATTTTCTTCAACTTTAATAGGTGCATCTACTTTTACTTCTATGGGAGGATGATATTTAAACCACTTCTCCTTAGGGAGATCAACATAAGCAGCAAAATATTCACAGAAAGAAGCTACTATCTCAGAGTCAAATCCATATTTAGTGCTAAATTTACGGAAAACATCGGTATCCATAAAAGATTTAACACAATAAAACTTAGGTGTTATACCTGACTCCTTACCTTCGTCGAGATCCCAATCTTCAGAGTTGCGTTTAATTCTTTCCAATAAGTTCCATTTGAATTCAATAGTCTTCATCATAAAAGAGCCATCACAAAAAGTATCGAGCATGGTGCGATTGTTATCAGAAAACCGAGCATAAAAACTTTGCATAATTATTTCTCTTGGGAGCTCATGATTGGGGCATGAATATAACGTTGATTTAAGCCTCCCCCAAGCTTGAGCAATGCTTTCTCCTTCGCGAGGCCAAAAATTATATATAATTGCGATCACGATGAACAAGATGCATAGGATAAAACTTCTGATGAAATTCCAATTTCAATCGTTTGTAATTCCATGACCCCGTATCATCACATAGCCTATACCATGTCAATGCATCTCCCTTCAAAGATAAAGGGAAGACCTTCTTCTTAATAACATCATCGGGTATACCTGCAAGCTTAAATAATCCACAAACTTCATCCACATAGATTAGGTGCTCATCAGGATGCATTGTTCCATCTCCTGCAAAAGAATTAGTTAGCAGTTTTTCCAACATACCCGAAGGAATTTCAAAGTAGACATTTTCATTTTCAGTAGGTTCAGTAGGTTGAGGAGCAACTCTTTGCTCTACTGGTCGTGGTGAAGATACCCCGAACAAGCCCCTCAGAGGATTACTTTCCATAGTAACCAGTGACAGTAAATTTTAGCACACTATATAAATTTTTCCTTACCAAATTCCACCTACCAAAGGCGCTTCACTCCCCAGCAACGGCGCCAGAAAAGAGTCTTGATGACCCACAAGTATAGGGGATCTATCTTAGTCCTTTCGATAAGTAAGAGTGTCGAACCCAACGAGGAGCAGAAGGAAATGATAAGCGGTTTTCAGCAAGGTATTCTCTGCAAGCACTGAAATTATAGGTAACAGATAGTTTTGTGATAAGATAATTGGTAACGAGCAACAAGTAACAAAAGTAAATAAAGTGCAGCAAGGTGGCCCAATCCTTTTTGTAGCAAAGGACAAGCCTGGACAAACTCTTATATAGAGGAAAGTGCTCCCGAGGACACATGGGAATTATCGTCAAGCTAGTTTTCATCACGTTCATATGATTCGCGTTCGGTACTTTGATAATTTGATATGTGGTTGGACCGGTGCTTGGGTGCTACCCTTACTTGGACAAGCCTCCCACTTTTGATTAACCTCTATTGCAAGGATCCGCAACTACAACAAAAGTATTAAGGTAAACCTAACCATAGCATGAAACATATGGATCCAAATCAGCCCCTTACGAAGCAACACATAAACTAGGGTTCAAGCTTCTATCACTCTAGCAACCCATCATCTACTTATTACTTCCCAATGCCTTCCTCTAGGCCCAAATAATGGTGAAGTGTCATGTAGTCGATGTTCACATAACACCACTAGAGGATAGACAACATACATCTCATCAAAATATCGAACGAATACCAAATTCACGTGACTACTAATAGCAAGACTTCTCCCATGTCCTCAGGAACAAACGTAACTACTCACAAAGCATATTCATGTTCATAATCAGAGGAGTATTAATATGCATATAGGATCTGAACATATGATCTTCCACCAAATAAACCAACTAGAATCAACTACAAGGAGTAATCAACACTACTAGCAACCTACAGGTACCAATCCCAGACTTAGAGACAAGAATTGGATACAAGAGATGAACTAGGGTTTGAGAGGAGATGGTGCTGGTGAATTTGTTGATGGTAATTTCCCTCTCCCAATGAGAGGAGCGTTGGTGATGACGATGGCGATGATTTCCCCCTCCCGGAGGGAAGTCTCCCCGGTAGAACAGCTCTGCCGGAGCCCTAGATTGGTTCCGCCAAGGTTCCGCCTCGTGGCGGCGGAGTCTCGTCCCGAAATCTTGCTTATGATTTTTCTTCGGACGAAAGACTTCATATACCAGAAGATGGGCATCGGAGAGTCAATAGGGGGCCCACGAGGCAGGGGGCGCGCCCAGGGGGGTAGGGCGCGCACCCCACCCTCGTGGACAGGTGGAGGCCCCCCGACGTGGATTCTTCTTCCAATATTTTTTATTATTTCCAAAAATAACTTTCGTGGAGTTTCAGGACTTATGGAGTTGTGCAGAATAGGTCTCTAATATTTGCTCCTTTTCCAGCCCAGAATTCTAGCTGCCAGCATTCTCCCTCCTTATGTAAACCTTGTAAAATAAGAGAGAATTGGCATAAGTATTGTGACATAATGTGTAATAACAACCCAAAATGCAATAAACATCGATATAAAAGCATGATGCAAAATGGACGTATCACCCCCTTGGGACCCCCACCAGCTGCTTGGGCTCCCAGGCGAATAGCTCCTTGTTCACGCGCAGGAACTTCACCAATGCCTCTTCTTGGTCCGGGTCGAGGTTGGCGCCTAGCTATGGTGAAGGTGGCTCCTGAGGCCCCCGTCCTCCTCGACTGGCACTTGTTTCGTTTCGGCCCGATCCTTAGCCCCCGGGGCGACTCCATCAGCCGAGCGTGCTACCGCGGCAGCCCTGAAGGCGAGCTTGAGAGCCGTCAGAGCTTCCTTGGTGTCTCCAGCCACGGTGAGGACGCCGCTGCTCCCCGGCATCTTCATGAGGTTGTAGGCCGGATGGATCGCTGCCATGAACTGAGCCAGGGCAGGGTACCCGAGGATGGCGTTGTACGGGATGCCGATGCGGGCGATGTCGAAGTCGATCAGCTTGGTGGTAGTTGTCGCGGGTACCGAAGGTGACTGGAAGGCGTATTTGCCCTAGGGGGCTGGTGGAACCGCTGCCAACTCCGGAGAAAGGCTTGGTGGGGCGTGCGGTACGTGAAGCAAGCCGAAAGCTTCCACGGAGAGCATATTGAGGCCAGCTCCGCCGTTGATGAGGGTCTTGGTTATTGCTACATTGTAGATGGTGGGTGTGCAGAGCATCGGGAGCGCGCCCGAGCCAGCAGCGGTTGCGGGGTGGTCCTCCGATTCGAAGGTGAGGTCGGCCTTGGGCGTCGCCCATCCTGGAGGGGTCCCTGCTGCACAGAGGCGGCGCCAATCTGGCGAAAGAACTGCTTGACGTGGCGGTCCAAGGGTGGTGCCTGCGAGCCGCCGAGGAGGGCCGCAATGGCGAGGGGCGCCGGCGCAGCAAAGCGTGCGACGAAAGGGCCGCGCAGCTCCTCCCAAGAAACCACAGAAGATCCTGGCAGGTTGAGCAGCCAGGCGTGCAGTGTGCCAGCGAGGGCCATGGGGAACCAGTTGGCCATGACCTTGTCGTTGCCTCCAGCTTCTAGAACAGCCTCCTCGTACGCCAGCAGGAAGGCCGATGGATCCGTCGAGCTGTCATAGCAAGGCGACATCTCCGGCCTGAACTTGTGCGGCCACTGCACTTGCCGCAAGGCGGGGGTGAGGGCCCTGAGCGTCGCAGGCGTTCGTCGGTCCAGTCGGAGGAGCGGCACCAGCCATGTGGGCTGGACGGAGAGGTGAAGCTGGTGGAGGGGTGAAGCTTCGGTGCACCCCTACCTGGCGCGCCAAATGTCGGATTCTCGGTCCGGCAAACCCTTGAGGTTCGAACTCTGGGGTGCACACGAAGAACTCTCTCTCCCTATCGCTTGCTCGCTCGCTCGACAATCTCACGGCCTAGCTTGACGAACCTGAAGAACACGAGACATAGAGGTTTATACTAGTTCGGGCCACCATTGCGTGTAATACCCTACTCCAGTGTGGTGGTGGTGGATTGCCTTGTAGGCTGAGGATGAACAGGTACAAGGTATGAACAGCCTCCTGAGGAGAGCTGTTCTTGAGGTCGGCGAGCTGGTGTGTATCAGGGTGATCCGGATGATCCTCCCCTTTTTATGGTGGGGGCTAGTCCTATTTATAGAGGCCCTGGTCCTCTTCCCAAATGTTAGGTGGGAAGGGATCCCACAATGGCCAATTTTGAAGGGAGACAACGAGTACAAGCTATCCTGACAAAAGGTGGTCTTCGCCTGCCAAAGGCTCTGGTGTTGATGCAGCTGTGGGCTCCGCGATGACCTCCTTCCTGCCGTTCTGCTGGTCTTGGTCTCATTGCACCGATATGGAAACCTTTGCCTGATGCCTCGGGACTCCTCGCCTGCGCCTGCCTCTTTAGCACCAAAGGAAAGCTGATGCAGCTGCGCCCGGCCGGCACCCTTTGGCCTTGGTCGTCATGGCTCACGTCACATGAACCTCGCGAGGTGCCCCCTGCCTTGATAACTCTGCTCCTCGGGAGCCAGCCTAGTGAGGCTGCCCCTGAGGAGGTCTTGGTGTCGTCCGCCTCGCGAGGCTTGGCCCCTCGCGAGGGTCTTGAATGGTTGCTGCTGAAGATGGGCCGTACCAGGCCGTTGGTGGAGCCACGCCGTGGGCCCCAGGCAGGCAAGTCTGGGTAGCCCCATTCCCAGGACGCCGACAGTAGACCCTGGGCCCAAGGCCCGCTCAGACTTAGCTTCGAGGCGAAGCGAAAAGGCAAGTGCGGAGCGCCGTGGGCCCCAACCACCTGCGGCCTTGATTGACGCATGGCGATTGAAGGGACGTGGGCGTCTCTGCTTCCCCATGCTGCCTCGGCAACCGTTTGACTTGACGACACCCGCCTGGCCTTGGCCGTCATGGCTCACGTCACGTGAACCTCGCGAGGTGCCCCCTGCCTTGATATCTCCGCTCCTCGGGAGCCAGCCTAGTGAGGCTGCCCCTGAGGAGGTCTTGGTGTCGTCCGCCTCGTGAGGCTTGGCCCCTCGCGAGGGTCTTGAATGGTTGCTGCTGAAGATGGGCCGTACTAGGCCATTGGTGGAGCCACGCCGTGGGCCCCAGGCAGGCAAGTCTGGATACCCCCATTCCGAGGACGCCAACAGTAGCCCCCGGGCCCAAGGCGCGGTCAGACTTGGCTTCGAGGCGAAGCCAAAAGGCAAGTGCGGAGCGCCACAGGCCCCAACCACCTGCGGCCTTGATTGACGCATGGCGATTGACGGTACGTGGGCGTCTCCGCTTCCCCACGCTGCCTCGACAACCGTTCGACTTGACGAGTCCCTGCTGCATGCAGAAGAAAACCATCATTACCAGCGACCGTGGAGGCCGGCGGTTGGACTCCTTCTGGCTATAAATGAGGAGAGGGGCGGGGCCCCGTCGCTCATCACCTCCTCCATTGCGCCTGCTTCTACTTATTCCTCCTTGCTTCACCGCCTTGTTGCGACTCTCATGGCACCAACGAAGAGGTTCTCAGCCGCAGAGAAGGGGTAGGCTCGCCAGGAGGGGCCTTGCTCGCCACCGCCTAAGAGGGGGCGTGGTCGCCCCCTTAAGCACGCCGCAACCCCCGCTGTGGTCCCTCGCGGGCGCGGACGAACTTCTTCGGGGTCCGTCGCCGTCCCTGGGGCTGCGGCGGCGTCTTTTCATGCAGCGGGAGCCGCCCGAGACGTGGTAGTCCCGCCAACGAAGGGAGGCGTGCCATGGTTGCCCGGCCTCCCTGGCTGCGCTTGCACTCGGCGGAGGTGCTGCCGGAGTTCGTCATGTGGTCGGAGAACCGGCCGGCACCTGACTCCAGCTTCTGTGCTCCTTTGCTAGCGAGCTGCCGACCACAGGTCCTGGCGGCCTCTTGCTGCAGGCCGACGGCTGCTGTAGCAAGGCGTCGTGGGTCACGGTGGAGCTTTCCATCGCATGCAATGTAGCCGTGGCCCACGACTGGTAGTCGTTTGCCTACGCGCGCGGTCTGAGCAGGCGGTGCACCCTCCACTTCAAGTACGACGGTGCCGCGACCCTCTTCGTGAGGGTGTTCGGGGAAGACAGTCGCCGCGCTGGGTGTTGCCCTGAAGACAGCAACGATGGCGACATGCTCGGCCTTGGCGACGACCGTGACGAGGATGAGGGCGAACTCGCCCTCGGCGACGGCCGCGACTCGTCCAGCAGCGGCAGCTCCTCCTCCGACGAAAGCTCCAGCAGCGGCGGCTACGACCAGCCACCACGTCGTCGGGCTCGCTTCAAGGACGGTGGCGGGTCGTCCCGTCGCCACGCCCCAGTGAAGCGCGAGGAGGGCTCTGGCTGAGTCCGGGGGCACAGGAGCCGCCCTTATGAGCAGCTGCGGGCGTAGGAGCCGCTTTTTCCTATCCTTTCGTTTCTTCCTGTATTTCAAGAGACAAGTATGGGGCCCAGTGAGGGCGTGTAATGAACCGTAATTCTTATGCTGCTCATGCTATGTTTATCGTTTCTGGGTTGTGTTGCGGCATCTGTGCTTCATGTAGGCATAGAGGGATAACTTAGCTTGATACATCGGAGGTAGTTTCCACCTCGTGAGGGAGCGCGCCTCCTGGCATCTGGCGAGGCTTCCCTACTGCCGACTCGTGAGCCGCTGACCTCGGGAGACATAGGGAAGCTGCGGAAATTCGTCAGGAAATCCTTATCCCTCCTTGCGCGATGCCTCAGGCATGGGCCGATCATGGCCTAGCGCACCACGTCGCGGTACCCGTGGGGTACGGACTTAGTGTTGACGCCTGATTTTGGCAAGATACAGAGTGAAAGGGTTTTCAGCATGAAAAGTTACACATCACCGAATGGAACAACTTTAATGTTTGGACCATAATTATTCGGCATCATATCAAAGACCAAAACTACACTCAGATTGTCATGTTTCGGTGTTCTGAGTGCTTTTTGGTCAATTAAGACTCCAGGACAACCTCGGATGAAGGAATGCTCTACATGAATTGTCTTTGTCTCGTCAAATCGGTCGATTTTTATATAAAAATCATCTCAATCCGAGTTCGTATGCAAAAGTTAGAGCTATCTGAATGCAGCCCTGTCAAGAGGCGAAATATGACGCGGGAGACCAGACATGTCTTGGCAAGTGTCTGACGTAATGCGTGAGTGTTTTGCCCCAGAAGATGGCCTCGAATCGGAAAACGTTCAACATAAAAGTTGTTCGTCTCGTCGAAACGGTCAAGATTGCTTTTGGACTCGTTTCCATCCGAGATTGTTTACCACCACAAAAAAAGACCCGCAAGGTGCAGCCAATTTAAACCGAGCAGTTTTGGAAAGTTCGGACAAAATCGATCCGAATTTGACTAGGGTTTTGGACGTGAATCCAAGCCTTTTCCTTGCACGGGAAGTCCAGCTGCCTCTTATATACCCAAGGGGTGACGGCCGATTGAATAACAACACACAATCGAACAATCAATCTACTTTTTACCCTAGTTTTACATCTCTCCCTTGTTCTTTCTCTCTCGTTCTTCGTTTGTTCTTCGTTGAAGGGCAGCGATCCTCGAGCTCTAGGGCGGGCGAACCGACCTAGGGCAGCCCATAGCCGCCCAGCAGCCCAGGACGGGTCCGTCCCGGGCGTGGGGTTTCAGTGCTCAAAAGCGCCCGCCGGATTGCTTGCGTGCAGCGCTTCGGACGGGTCTCCTTGGCGCGAGCTGCGGTGCATCACCCTCGGCGTCGGAGGTACACGGTGGCGTGTTTGTGTGCGAACACACTTTTGGCGACTCCGCTGGGGAAGAAAGATCAAGAATCATCATCAACCATGTCTAATCTCCCCAAGCCCTCGAAGTTGGCGCCGATAACATCATTAAGCCCGGTCTTGATGAACTATCGGATGAATATCGCCAAGCCTCTGAAGCGCGCAAGAAGCAGCGTGAAGAGGCTTTTGAGGCGCTCAAGAAGAAGCGAGGAGGAGGATTTGGGCGTTTCTTTCAGGTTTCAAGAAGGACCGTCAAGGTAACATCACTCCGGCTGGAAACGTCAATTTTCCTCCCCTCATCGACGAACAAGATGTGATCACTGTGAGTAAAGTTTTTTCTCCAGAGCAAGTGGCTGTGATTGAAAGTCTTGTTAGTAAGGGTAATGTGATGGCATACAATTCTTTTGTGGCTAGTGCTAATGCTCAGAAAAATATGCCTCCACCATCTAGTGGTACTGTTGGTATATCTGAAAACCCTAGTCCAATTTTACCTATTTCATCGGCTCCACCTATGCAACAACAATATAATATGCCGTTGAATTTTTACCCTACTCAAACCAACCAGCTTGTGGCTACACCTACATACCCTAATCATATTATGAGTGTGCCCAATTCAAGGCCAACGCGAATCACTTTGTCACACCACCCATAGGTGCAAGCATGTTTGGTCTTCCGCTTGAATTATGGTTGGCGCCCATCCCTAAGTTGCACCAATAGCTAGTACTCAGGTTGCTCCTATGTCATTGCCACAAACATCTTCATCTACATCGGATCCAATTTTAGCTAAATTAAGGGAGGATTTGCATAAGATGTTTCTAGAAACTTCCGAAGCGAGCGAAAGTAAAGAGTCGTGTATATCAAAAGCCTTATCTTGAACACTCGATGCAATTTCTTACCCTCAAGGTTATAAGGTTCCTGATTTTGTTAAATTTAGTGGTGAGGGTACGAAAACAACTTGGGAGCATGTGAGTCAGTATCTAGCACAGTTGGGTGAAGCAGGTTCCATAGAAGATTTGAAAGTACGTTTATTTCCCTTATCTTTAACTGGCACCGCATTTTCATGATTTGCTGCTTTACCACATGGCTCAATTCTCTTATGGTCACAATTAGAGCAAAAGTTTCATGATCACTTTTATAGCGGCGATAATGAGCTAAAGTTGTCACATCTTACATCGGTTAGGCAAAAACATGATGAATCGGTCACCGATTATGTCAAGAGATTTAGAGACATAAAAAACCGATGTTATAGCTTAGTGATAACTGACAGAGACTTGGCAGATCTTGTTCTTAATGGTTTGAAAACTCACATTAAAGAGAGGCTAGAAAGTTATGAGTTTTTGAACATTAATCAAGTCTTACAAAAAGCTTTGGCTCAAGAGAGTCGAAGTAAAGAGATTCATAGGTCTACAACCGATCGTCCTAGAATACATATGGTTGAACACAATGATGATAATTCGGATGATGAGGTTGATGTTTATACTACTGAGTTTGTTTGGTCCTCAAAGGCCAAGCCCTATACATGCAATGCTCTTAAGCCGATTCGCAAGAATCGTGACGAGGAGATGAGGTTTACATTTGATATATCTAAGTGTGATAAGATATTTGATGCTCTCTTGCAGGATAAGATGATTAGAATATCACACACCATACCGCCGTTTGATGAGCTAAAACAGCGTGCTTATTGCAAATACCATAATTCTTTTTCCCATGCTACTAACGATTGCAATGTTTTTCGACGACAGATACAATCGGCCATTAATGATGGACGATTGAATTTTGCTGAGATGCAAGTTGATAAACATCCCTTTCCGATGAACACCATGGACTTGGAGGGAAAGAAAATGTTAATTCGGCCTAGCATAGCCGAATCTGCTAATAAAGATAATGTTGTTATTGGTGAACCCAGGAATGGCAAGGAGGGCGACAAAGTCTTGGGAAGAGAGGTTGTGCTTGATAAGCAACCCGATGGCAAGGAAGTATTGAAGATCACCATAAAAAATCCCGTACTCGGGGGGCAACCACAAGTACAAGAAGATACTCATGTTAAATTTATCAAGCCCAAGAATTCAGAAATTGACAAGTGGGGAAAGAGTGAAGCTAAGCGCAAGCGAATCAAGCCAACTTTCGATATGCTGCTATCCAAATATGCAAGTCAAGCGGCCGGTTCTAGCTCTAATCGGCCATCACATTCGAAGTGTTCAAGATCGCTTCTGGAGCAAGAGTTTCGAAGCTATGCAAGGCCATATGGGTCATGGGCACCGACACCATGGATGTCACAACCCTCCTATGCACCATATTACATGAGAGACTTCAATGGAGGATGGGGGCAGCCCCCAATGGTTCCTTATGCTTTCCATATGGTGTGGACAACACCTAGAAGGCCTGCTCGCGAGAGGCTTTATTATCCCACCCAAGGTCGTTTGAGTTATGGTGCTAATCGCCCAATAAAAAATTCTCCAAGTAAGGCCAATAAAAAAGTGTGGCGTGTTAAGTCACCTAATGCGGAAATTTCAGAATGCGACAAGCAAAAGGAGATCAAAAAGCCGGTTGTTGGTAATCTGGTTACTTCTAATGGTGATATTGTTATTGTTCAGCAGAGTTCCATGGTTGATGATCATGAGGCGAACACAAGCAAGGCCAAACCAAGGGATCCCAAATATACTCAACCTAAGTGGTGTCCTCCCGGTTTAACTAAGACCATGAAAAGGAGGTTACAACGCATGAGGAACCACGAGAAGGTAGAACACAAAGAGGAGAGGCAAAGGGACGAATTGTTAAGTGAAATTCGGCCCATGGCACTCACAAAACAAGTGTGGAGGCCTAAAGAAAAAGAAAACGCAGATGCTTCTACATTAGCTACAACAACAGATTCACCACCAAAAGAGGATGATGCAACCCCTATTACATCGTCCACACCACCAAACATCCCTTCAATTGAGGAATCTTTGAGCCCAATATTCACATTGGGAGATGAAGATGAGATGGTGGATTATGAATATCGCCGTTCGGGAAGGTATGGATATTAATATGGTATATTACTTACCTGCCGAGTTTCGTGCTATAGGTGAAGAAGGGGAGGTAGCCCATCTGAATTTTGGTCCTAAGAATGCTATTTTCGAGAAGCCAAGAGAACCGGTGAAACACTTGAAGCCATTGTACCTCAAAGGTCATATTAACGGATCGCCGGTTGCTAGGATGCTCGTTGATGGTGGTGCTGTGATAAATCTTATGCTGTCGGGGGAAGAGCTGATCGTGCCCCACGAGCACCTATGGGACCTGGGTCCCTTGTGGTTCGGAGGGGAGCGGAGATTGCACAAAGAGCGGATCGAGGTGATGCACACGAGGGGGTTTACCCAGCTTCGGAGCTCTCCGGAGAGATAATACTCCTACTGCTGCTTTGTGGATTTTCTTGTGTTCTTGCTAGGGAGCAATGCGGGCTACACAACCTAGCCTGAATGTGATGAACTAAGCTGGAGCTAGACTGGAACTAGCCGACCCGAAACCCCTCTACGTTGCCCTCGGGCCTCCTTTTATAGGCACAAGGGGTTACCACATGTGGCAAGTAGACAAGGTTACAATGGTAAAAACCTAGGTTGGTACACCGCTTTGCACAGTGTATAGTAGTTTATACCTAACTCTGACGGCAAGGGACAAGGGTCATCAATGCCCGTCTCAGTCGCCCGAACAGTGTAACAGGGACCGTTAAGTGCGCCTCCGTCCGCCACGATGGTGGCTTGTCAGCGCCGTCGTCGCTACTCCCCGCTAGCTGCACAGCCCGTCGACGCAGCGTGCTTGGGAGAGCCCGTGGTGACACGTTGGCGGGTGAGCTGGAGCGGAGATGAAGAGAGGTCGCCCGCCCGGCAAGCGCCTTGCATGGGCGGGAACCTTGTCGGCAGGGGTTCAGCGCCCGCCAAGCCTTCCCGGCAAGCTCCTCTTGCCGGGGCCTCGTTTCCTTTGCGCCCTGGGTGGCCTTCCCGGCAAGCTCCTCTTGCCGGGGTCTTGACTACTTTGTTCTTGAATGGCTCCAAGGGAGCTGCTGAGGATCTTGGAGGCCAACAGGCCGGCCCGGCCGTGGGGCGTTGCAACTGTCCGTGCACGAGTTCGGGGTACTAGGGTACCCCTATTCTAGTACACCGACAGGAGCCCCCGGGCCTGGGCCACACACGGCGCCAAGCTCTATTGGGCCAGGCCCAAAACAGTGCACGTGCGCGCTGGTCTTGATTACGCCGTTATTTGCCTTGGACCCACCACGTCTCCCACGAACGGCACGCACCCACCGCGTTCCTCTGTAACGGCATGCGTTAATTGTGGCGTCGTGGGTGAAGTGGGCAGCGTGTGAGGTCGCCTCATCTGTCGCTTCAGTTCTGTATCTCTGCCGCGTGGTTCTCATGCACTCGGGGTCACGGGCGGTGGAAGTGGGAAACTGGGCCGTTGCGAGTAGAGACAGCAGGTCTGTCCTGATTCCCTGCTCGTCCTGTGCCTTGATTCGCCGAGCGGGGTGCCCGAGCCCCCACCTTGCTTCCTTTAAGAAGGGCGGAAGGGGAGCGCAGAAGCCCGCACTCTCTCATCCCTTCCCTTCTTCAGCTTCTGCTCCCCTTTCTCCCATTCGCCATGGAGAAAGGGAACCTTGGTTCTCCGTCGGTGGCGGCGAGGGTCGCAGCTAGACAGCACACCCCTCCCAATCCCACACTCAGGGCGGCAGAGCCGGCCGCAAGGGGAAGAGGGAGGGGGCGAGGTCGTGGACGAGGTCGAGGAGCCCGGGGGAGAGGCGGATGAGGCGGCGCGCCGTCTCCGCCTCCGTCGGTGGTTCCCCTCCGGGGGCGAGGCCGTGGACGAGCTCGAGGCGCTCGGGGAAGAGGCGGGCGGGGCGGCGTGCCGTCTCCGCCCCCGCCGGCGGTTCCTTTCCCCGCGGCAGTCCATACGGGGGACGACCCTTGCGAGTTCTTCGTCAAGCTGCGCCGGGCGCCTCGTCGTCGTCTCCGGCTTCCAGCTCCGTTCGCGATGGCGATGGAGTCGGATCCGCCCGAGACGTTGAGGTTGCACATGAGGGGCTGTGGGATCAGCAGTACGCGAGTCCGCATTGCATTCCCAGCCCCTAATGTGATGTATCTTGATCGTGGGTGGAAGGCGTTACCGCATCCACAACTCTTGGCGGGGTTTACCCTCCATTTTAAGTTAATGGAGGGTGATCTCCTCTCCGTCAAGGTCTTCGGGGATCTTGGCACTCGGGCAAGGTGCTGCGTGGATAGCTCCTCCGACAGCGACGATTCCTCCTCGAGCGAGAGTGACGAGGAGGAGAGCGACAGCGACGACGAGGGTAGCGGGCCCAACTAGTTGCGGGCGCCGCTCGCGCGTCCGGGCGACCCCATCATCCGTGTCGCGGCTCCTTGAACTCCCGGGTCGTCTCCTTGGGCGGCTGGCGTAGGGAGGCTGCGGAAGGGGAAGAGGGATGGCGACAAGGCCGTCAAGTCGGAGTACGAGGGCGTAGTGCCCTCGACAGCGTGCTGACGTCCTGCCGCCCCATCTTCGAGCTCTGCT
The DNA here is from genome assembly GCA_021605205.1 of Aegilops longissima. Taxonomy (NCBI): domain Eukaryota; kingdom Viridiplantae; phylum Streptophyta; class Magnoliopsida; order Poales; family Poaceae; genus Aegilops; species Aegilops longissima. Next base: position 674,123,247 of record CM038678.1, on the reverse strand, counting down.
TCCGGCGCCGCCGTCCTCGTCATGCCTTCGGAGAGCCCCCGGCATGTTCTCTTGGTGCCTTCGGCACTGTAGCTCAGCAGAGCGCTCCTTTCGCCCTTCCCGCCTTCTTAACCTACCTCCTGAAGATAGGGACAGAAAAGGGATTACGGGCATCTTATCTTTTTAATTTGTAAGCCTTCGGGCCTTATCTGCATTCTAAGAACTTGTAACCCTCTCTTTCATGTTTTTCATTCTCCACGGTCTTGTATCCGAGAAGAATGTTTTTAATGAAAGAGGGATGTTTGAGAAAGGACGAAAGGCTTATCTGATACCGCAGCCCCCGACAACTCTGGTTTGCCGTAGCCTCCGACAACTCTGGTTTGCCGTAGCTCCCGGCAACTCTAGCTTGCCGGGGCTTAGATGTCGGCGCACCTTCTCTTCGCTGTTGTTTCAATTCCGAGAACAATTTAGCTAGTGCTGTGATAAGTTATTTTTGTAATATATACCATCTTAGGCAATCGAATGCCACGTTATTTCCTTTACTCGATTTCTTCCCTTGTATGTTTTTACCCTACGCTTTCAGGGAAACTTGCTGGTGCAGGCACCCTTGCCGCGAAAGTGCGAAAAGCGGAACTTCAGCAGCCTCGTTTGGCGGGTCGCTACCGACAAGCAACCTCGTCGCGGACTAGCCGCAGCTCACTTAAGTTGTTGAGCGGACTCGAAACAAAGTAAAGGCGCGACCAGTCATGATTTGGTTCCTCCGCGCATGGGTTTTCCATACAAAGTACTATCGTTCGAGGAAGATAACTTGAAAATTTAAAACTGGTCGCTTAAACTTAGCAACTTAGCTTTTCATTGTCCGTCTCCGGCAAGGCGATAGTTCCTCGGCGACGCTTGTCGGCGAGCTTGTCGCCCACGCCACTATCTCCTTCTCCCCGGTTAACTTGTGGGTGGATGAACCTTCTTCTTGTTTGAGAAGAAAGAAGAGAAAAGAAAGTTATGGAGCCGATGGTTCATTATCGCTTACCGGGTTCGGGTGCTGCACAAGATGTTAGTAAATCACATGCATATTTGATAATGAAGGCATGTATTTAACGAAAATGTGCGCAACCATAGGCTTTACTGATGCACGGGGTCTACGCCCGACTTTGTACAAAGGATTACATGCAACAGCGGCAAGACTTGTACAAAAGGGTGGTTGCCGGAACGGGTTCCGGCAACCGCGCCTCATGGGTAAAACTTGCGAAGATGCTCTATGTTCCAGGAATTGCTCACCGGAAAGCCGTCTTCGGTCTCAAGGCGGACATCGCCGGGCCTAGTGACTCGTTTTACCCGATAAGGGCCTTCCCACTTCGGCGTCAACTTGTTGGAATTCTTGGCGGATTGAACGCGCCGAAGAACAAGGTCGCCTTCCTCGAAGCTTCTGGCATTAACTTTGCGGCTATGGTAGCGGCGCAAAGCTTCTTGGTAACGAGCAGCCCGCATAAAGCAGCTCGAAGACGATCTTCCTCGAGGAGCAGCGCGTCATCTTGTCGCAGCTGCTCTTGCTCAAGCTCATCATAGCGAGCACTCGAGGTGACCCGATATCTGAGTTCCGTGGGAGAACTGCCTCGCTCCGTAGACTAGAGCAAAGGGTGTCCGGCGATGGCTCGATTTGGCGTCGTCTGATCGACCAAAGAACCACTGGCAGCTCCTCGATCCAGTTCCTTCCGCACTTGTGCAGCCTGTCGAAAGTTCTGGTCTTGAGTCCTCGCAGCACTTCAGCGTTTGCCCTCTCTGCTTGACCGTTGCTTCTCGGATGAGCAACGGAAGCAAAGCAGATCTTGGCGCCAAGATCTTGGGCGTCTTGCATGAAGGTGCGACTTCGTGAACTGTGCCGTTGTCGGTGATGATCCGGTTAGGAATTCCAAAACGGCAAACAATTGACCTAAAGAACTTGACGGCTGACTGTGCTGTCACCTTCCTCACTGGTTCCACTTCTGGCCACTTTGTGAACTTGTCGATTGCGACGTACAAGTATTCAAAGCCCCCGACAGCTCGGGGGAAGGGGCCGAGGATGTCGAGCCCCTGCACCGAGAAGGGCCAGGATAAAGGGATCGTCTGGAGAGCTTGAGCTGGCTGGTGTATCTGTCTTGAATGGGCCGCACGCTTCACACTTGGTTACTTGTGCGATTGCATCTGGAGGGCTTCGGCGAGAAGAAACCTTGCCGGAAAGCTTTGCGGCAAGTGCTCTTGCGCCAATGTGGTGACCACATATGCCTCCGTGTATCTCCGCCAACAGCTTCTGTCCATCTTCCCGGCAAATGCACTTCAATTTCACTCCGTTGAGTCTTCTTCTGTACAGGATGTTGTCAATAAACTGGTACATACTTGACCGCCGGGCTACTTTTTCTGCTTCTTCTTGCTCTTCGGGAAGTTCTCCTGTCTGAAGGAAATGGACGATCTGTTGTGCCCATGTTGGAGCCTGTGGCTCGACAATAAGGACTAAAGGCTCTTCTATCACTGCGGGACCATCAGCTTTTACGGCAAGGACCTGCGGGTCCGCCGGAGCTCGATGATCCCCGCCAAGCTTGCCGGAGCTAAGCTTGTCGGGAGCGTTTGCTTCAACGATACAAACTGCATGGTTTGTCGCAGCAGACTGTTCCTCAGTGATATTTGCGTCGGTTTTAGGGACTTTCTTGGCGGCGGCTTCAGAGAGCTCTGCCGGAAAGTAGTCGCCGGAAACCAATTTTCTCTTTCTGCTCTGTCCTGTTGATGGTGTCACGGTTGGCTGAGTCAGCTTGAGCACAAAAATCCCTGGTTCCGCAGGTAACTTAAGTGCGGCACATTTGGAGAGGCCATCAGCTACATTATTCTGTGCTCTTGGAACGTGTTCCATTTGCAGGCCTTCAAAGTGCTCTTCCAGCTTCCTCACTTCATCGACGTACGCTTCCATCAACGGACTCTGGTAATCTTTATTTACTTGGCGGACGACAAGTTGTGAGTCTCCCCGACAATGAGCTTCTTAATCCCAAGGTCCCTGCAATCCGAGACCGCAAGCAAGCCTTCATACTCTGCAGTATTATTTGTTGCTTGTTCCTTGGGAAAGTGCATTTGGACTATGTATTTGAGGTGTTCCCCGGTGGGTGCGATAAGCAGCACGCCGGCACCGGCGCCTTGCAGCGAGAAGGCACCGTCAAAGTACATCAGCCATTCTTTATTTGCCTCCTTGACGGGGATGCTCGTCTCCGGAATCTCTTCATCCTGCGTCGGCGTCCACTCTGCTATGAATTCTGCCAATGCCCTGCTCTGGATAGTTGAAGTGCTTTCAAACTTGAGACCAAAGCTTGACAGTTCCAGCGCCCACTCAACAATCCTGCCTGTCGCTTCTAGATTTTGCAGAATCCTCTTCAGCGGAAAGCGAGTGACAACTGTTATCTCATGTGCTTGGAAGTAATGGCGCAGCTTTCTCGAGGCCATGAGGAGGCCGAAAAGCAGCTTCGCACTGCAGTACCTTGATCTAGCCCCTGCGAAGGGAACTGACAAAGTACACTGGGCGCTGCACCATCTTCTTCCGTATCTTGTCGCAACCCTGCGCTGATCCGTCCTTGTCGGGACCAGAGCTTGACGGCGAAGCCCCTTGCTTGTCGCTAGATGCGCCTGCCTCGGTTGCCGGCTCATCACCTGCCTCCCTCTCTGCTACTAACGCAGCACTAACCACTTGATTGGTTGCCGCTATATAAAGCAGCAACTTCTCTTGCGGCTTAGGTGCGACAAGTACTGGAGTGGAGGACAGGTATCTCTTCAAGTCCCGTAGCGCAGCCTCCGCTTCGGGAGTCCATTTCATTGGACCTGCCTTTTTCAAAATCTTGAAAAACGGCAGGCGCTATCAGCAGACTTAGAGATGAACTGCTGAGAGCAGCCACATAACCGGCAAGCCTTCGACATCCTTGACGCGCTTTGGTGCTTCGATCGCTCGATGGCCTTGATCTTGTCGGGATTGGCTTCAATTCCTCGCTGAGATACAAAGAACCGAGAAGCTTGCGGAAGGGACTCCAAACACGCACTTCTCGGGGTTGAGCTTGAGGTTGATCTTGCGCAGGTTTGCAAATGTCTCATCCAAATCTTGAACCAAGGTTGCTCTGTCCTTGCTCTTGACCACTATATCATCCATGTAGGCTTCTACATTTCTGTGTATCTGTGGTCCAAAGGCATCATGGACTACCCTTGCAAAGGTTGAACCAGCATTCTTCAAACCGAAAGGCATCCGTATAAAGCAGTACGTGCCACATGGTGTGATGAATGCGGTTTTCTCTTCATCCTCTTCTGCCATGAAGATCTGATGATATCCTGAATATGCATCAAGAAATGAAAGCAGATCGCATCCAGCCGTGGAGTCAACAATCTGGTCGATACGCGGCAAGGGAAATGGGTCCTTGGGACAGGCTTTATTAACATCTGTGAAGTCAATACAAAGTCTCCATTTCCCATTAGCCTTGCGTACCACTACCGGATTGGCCAACCACGTGGGGTGGAGGACTCCTCTGACAAGCCCTGCTGCTTCCAATTTTTTGATTTCTTCTGCTATGAACTCTTGGTGCTCCACTGCCTGTTTCCTAACTCTTTGCTTGACGGGCCTTGCGTGAGGACAGACAGCTAGGTGGTGCTCAATTACTTTCCTGGGAACACCGGGGATATCAGATGGTTTCCATGCAAACACATCGACATTCGCCCGCAGGAAAGCAACGAGCTCGCCTTCCTATTTAGGATCAAGCGTGGCACTGATGGTGAAGGTACCACCAGTGCCGTCTTCCTTGGCGGGCACTTACTTGGTCTTTGGCGGAGCTGCCATCGTCTTGTTGCACTTGCCGGTGGAGCTCGATGGTGCGTCCTCGACGGTAGCGCAGCACTCCGAAGAGGTGCGCTTGCCGGAGTGGGCAACAGTGCTCTTGCCGGACCCAGTGGTCTTCTTCTTCGGCCCGTGAGCTTCAGCGGTAAGTGGTTTGCTATCTGTCGCGGCTGCTGCATCCCGGTAAATCTTGTCGGCGCAGATAAGTGCGTCTTTCTTGTCGCCATGGACAGAAATTACGCTTATCGGGCCGGGCATCTTGAGTAGGTTGTAAGCATAATGAGAGGCGGCCATGAACTTGGCGAGTCCTTGGACGGCCAAGTATGCCATTGTAGGGCAATGGGAAATCGGCGACGCCAAACGTGACCCTCTCGGTTCTGAAATTGAGCTCGCTGCCGAATGTTACCGCAACGCGATCTTCCCCTTGGGCTTGCTCCTTCCTGGGTTGATTCCTTGGAATGTACCAGTTTCTTCGAGCTCACTGTCAGGGATTTGAAGTCTCGAGCACTGCAGAGGAGATCAAATTCAGGCGGCCCGCCGTCAACCAGCACCTTTGTGACCTTGAGGTTGTGGATGGTTGGTGAGACCAACATCGGCAAGCACCCGACCGCAGATGATGCGATCGGGGTGATCCTCAATGTCAAAGATGATGGGCGTCTTGGACCACTTCAGAGGTTTGCGTGACTCTATGGATGGTTCTGCTGCATTGACCTCACGCATCCATTGCTTGAGTTGGCGGTGTGAGGTATCGAGACGCACCACCGTCAACGCATAAAGGACCTCTATTGCCTTTTGAAACTCCTGCTCATCCGCTTCATCGTCCTCATAGTCCTCGTCATCTTCATCTTCATCTTCTTCCTTGTCGCGCCACGGGGGTCTGTCTCCTTGCCGCTGTTTGGCCTTGCTGAGTCCTCCCGACCGGTCTCTTTTTACTGCTGCACCAGCACCTTCTTGGGCCTTCTCCTTGTCTCGCGCTCGTATTCAGCTCTCAGTAGCTCAACAAGCTGCTCGACTTTCTTGCAGCTTTGGAGATCGTGGCCCTTAGTGCGGTGGATTTTACAAGATCTTGCTTGTTGGAGCTGTCGGGCTTGTCGGGCCGCCACGACTTGGCGGTCGGCGTCAACGGCAACCTCCTTGCCGGAGCCACCGGCCTTGGCTTTGTTGGCGGTACCATCCTTGCCGGACTGCTCGACAACTAGTACTTCTTGGTTTTTCTTCCTCCTGTTGTTCCGCCGCCGGCTATTCCTTGCCGGGGCGGTCCCCTCACTGTCAGACTCTGCTCCCACACTCTCTCCAGGAGCTTTCTTCCTTCTTCAGTAGCGTGCACACTTGTCGGCCTGCGTAGAGCTCACGACGTCTTTCACTTTGCACATCGCCATCTCCTCCCTCATCCTGCGATTTCGTACATTCTGATGGAATGCACTAATCACTGCAGCAGGGTGGACGTCTGGGATGTTGTAGTGCACCCGACTGAATCTCTGGATGAATTTGCGCAGAGACTCCCCCTCCTTCTGGGCGAGCAGGTGGAGATCACTCTCCTGGCCATGAGGCTTGTGGCCGCCTGTGAAGGCGCCAACAAACTGATGGCACAAATCTGCCCAAGAAGAAATAGAGCCATCCGGCAAGTGCATGAGCCAAGATCTGACGTTTGGCTTGAGCACCAAGGGGAAGTAGTTGGCGAGGATCTTGTCGTCTCGTCCCCCCGCAGCTTGCACCGCGATGGTGTAGATGCTGAGGAACTCCGATGGATGTGTCCTGCCGTCGTACTTCTCCGGCACGTCTGGTTTGAAGTTTTTCTTGTCGGGCCACCGGACTTGCCGCAGCTCACGAGTGAACGCAGGGCAACCCACCGCGTACGGCAAGTCTCCTGGTTCCCCTGGCGCGTGCATATCGACAGTGGGCCCGGTGCGTTGGTCAGATTGACGGCGCACTTCTCTTCGGCGCTCGATGCGGGTTCGAGCGTCCTCTTCTTGCCGTTCCCGAAGAACTTGGCGCTGGTCGCGACGAGCTCGCGGATCCGGACGATCTTTGTGGAGTCACCGCCGAGGTGGATCCGCGAGTCGACGATCTTGGCCTTCGGGAGGGGAGTGTACGATGGGTGCACCCCGCAAGTCTCGTCGCCATCGGCTCGCGCTTTGTCGCCTCGCTGCGATTGCGGCGCTTCGGTTGCAGCGGGGCGTTGCCGTTAAGCGGCTGATGAGACTCTGAATTGTGGCCCTCCACTCGCGACCTTATCGGCCGGAGGGTGATCTAGTAGTAACGAGAGCCTCGCCAAGGCTTCCGCTGGTGTGGTTGGCGGCAACGGCGACGGAGCGAAGAACGGATGTTTCTCGACTCCTAACCAAGTTAGAGGAGCAGCATCCCGCCCAATGACCGCATTCCCACTCAGATCGGCATGCCGAGGTGCATGCGGTCTCGAGGGCTTTGGGATCCTCCAGCTTGGCCTTGATCCAAAGATCGTATGGTGCCGCGGTATCATGACGCTATCATCCCGCGCCTCGTGATGGGCGCGGTGCAGATTCGGACGCCGACGCCCGCGGTGCGTTGTCCTTGGACCTGGCGGCATCGTGGGCTCTTTCGACGACGCCGGTCCTTCCGCCAGCGTTTCCCCCACCACCTGACGGCTCCGGTGGTGGTGGGTTCGACGCGGACGGCTCAGCTGCTGCCAAGGCTTCTTCTTCGTGCCATGTCGGCGAAGACATCGATGGAGTTGTTCGATGCGACCGCCGAATCGGGTTCACACAGTCTCGACGCCCCCTACCTGGCGCGCCAAAGATGTCGGGGGAAGAGCTGATCGTGCCCCACGAGCACCTATGGGACCTGGGTCCCTTGTGGTTCGGAGGGGAGAGGAGATTGCACAAAGAGCGGATCAAGGCGATGCACACGAGGGGGTTTACCCAGCTTCGGAGCTCTCCGGAGAGATAATACTCCTACTGCTGCTTTGTGGATTTTCTTGTGTTCTTGCTAGGGAGCAATGCGGGCTACAAAACCTAGCTTGAATGTGATGAACTAAGCTGGAGCTAGACCGGAACTAGCCGACCTGAACCCCCTCTACGTTGCCCTCGGGCCTCCTTTTATAGGCACAAGGGGTTACCACATGTGGCAAGTAGACAAGGTTACAATGGTAAAAACCTAGGTTGGTACACCGCTTTGCACAGTGTACAGTAGTTTATACCTAACTCTGACGGCAAGGGACAAGGGTCATCAATGCCCGTCCCAGTCGCCCGAACAGTGTAACAGGGACCGTTAAGTGCGCCTCCGTCCGCCACGATGGTGGCTTGTCAGCGCCGTCTGTCGCTACTCCCCGCTGGCTGCACAGCCCTTCGACCGCAGCAGACTAGGGAGAGCCCGTGGTGACACGCTGGCGGGTGAGCTGGAGCGGAGATGAAGAGAGGTCGCCCGCCCCGACAAGCGCCTTGCTGCGGCGGGAACCTTGTCGCGCTTGGGGGTTCAGCGCCCGCCAAGCCTTCCCGGCAAGCTCCTCTTGCCGGGCCTCGCTTCCTTTAGCATACTGGTGGCCTTCCCGGCAAGCTCCTCTTGCCGGGGTCTTGACTACTTTGTTCTTGAATGGCTCCAAGGGAGCTGCTGAGGATCTTGGCGGCCAACAGGCCGGCCCGGCCGTGGGGCGCTGCAACTGTCCGTGCACGAGTTCGGGGTACTAGGGTACCCCTATTCTAGTACACCGACATATGCCCTACTCGATCTTCAAAAAGTTGGGGTTAGATGATGATATATTGATGAAGACCAATATGGTACTTAATGGATTCGAGGGTAAAGAAAAGACAGAGGCCAAATGTGTGATGTGCATGGAACTCACCGTGGGAAGCAAAACTTTGGCCACCACATTCTTCATCGCCGAGGTGCAAGGTAACTATAATGTTATATTAGGTCGTGATTGGGTTCATGCTAACCAATGTGTGCCATCTACCATGCATCAATTTTTAATACAATGGATCGATGATGAGGTAGAAATCATTCACGCGGATAATTCGGCTTGTGTTGCTTTGGCCGATGCATCGGTGGATTGGAATCATCCCGATGTTACTTGCTTAACAGGGCGTGACCTCTCGGAGTTTGATTTACTTAGTGCTACAAGGAACGGGTTCATTCCCATCTCTTTAAAACCGATTGGTGGTAATCGGTTACAAGGTATGATGTGAACCAGAAGTTAAAATCAATGGCCGATATAAAGTTATTGCCCTAAGCATAAACATGGCCGATATAAAGTTATCGCCCTAAGCATAAACATGGCCGATATAGAGATTATCGCCCTAAGCGCATATAAATGGCCGATGGAGTGTTGACATCGTCCTTAGACAAACGTTTTGCAAGTTATTTTTTAGCGCTAGCTTTGCCGAAAAACAGGGGGGCATGTGTTGACGCCTGATTTTGGCAAGATACAGAGTGAAAGGGTTTTCAGCATGAAAAGTTTCACATCACTGAATGGAACAACTTTAATGTTTGGACCATAATTATTCGGCATCATATCAAAGACCAAAACTACACTCAGATTGTCATGTCTAGGTGTTCTGAGTGCTTTTTGGTCACTTAAGACTCCAGAACAACCTCGGATGAAGGAATGATCTACATGAATTGTCTTCGTCTCGTCAAATCGGTCGATTTTTACATAAAAATCATCTCAATCCGAGTTCGTATGCAAAATTTAGAGCTATCTGAATGCAGCCCTGTCAAGAGGCGAAATATGACGCGGGAGACCAGACATGTCTTGGCAAGTGTCTGACGTAATGCGTGAGTGTTTTGCCCCAGAAGATGGCCCCGAATCGGAAAACGTTCAACATAAAAGTTGTTCGTCTCGTCGAAACGGTCAAGATTTCTTTTGGACTCGTTTCCATCCGAGATCGTTTACCACCACAAAAAAGACCCGCAAGGTGCAGCCAGTTTAAACCGAGCAGTTTTGGAAAGTTCGGACAAAATTGATCCGAATTTGACTAGGGTTTTGGACGTGAATCCAAGCCTTTTCCTTGCACGGGAAGTCCAGCCGCCTCTTATATACCCAAGGGGTGACGGCCGATTGAATAACAACACACAATCGAACAATCAATCTACTTTTTACCCTAGTTTTACATCTCTCCCTTGTTCTTTCTCTCTCGTTCTTCGTTCGTTCTTCGTTGAAGGGCAGCGATCCTCGAGGCTCTAGGGGAGGGCAAACCGACCTAGGGCAGACCATAGCCGCCGCGCGTCCAGACGGGGTCCCTCCCGGGCGCGTGGGGTTTCGGGTGCTCAAAAGCGCCCGCCGGATTGCTTGCGTACCGCGCTTCTGGGCGGGTCTCCTTCGGCGCGAGCTGCGGTGCATCACCCTCGGCGTCGGAGGTACACGGTGACGTGTTCGTGTGCGAACACTTAGAAGGGCGCGCCTATCACGAGCGCAATCAAGGGCGCCTCGTGAAGACCAGGGGAGCCGAAGCTCTGGAGCGACAGGGATTTGGCGAGGTGTGCCCGTGACCGAGTTAGCCCGGCGCATGCACACACCTGCCCAGCCCCCGCGCGAGGCGTGCGAGGGAGAGCGTCTGGAAACTGCCGCCCTCCCTAGCGCAAAGCAAAGAACTGAGGAAGAAGTAGAGAGAAGAAGGGATTCAACCAAGCAATCGAGAAACACCAGAACTTCAAATTCCATTAAAAGGCGTGGAAGCCAACTACGGAAAGCAAATGAACAGTCGCGTCCGGCACCTAGTCTAGTCTTCTCACCAGTGCAGAGCTAAGTGCTGCCACTAGGACGTGGGAGGGAGCCCCCGAGGCCCGATGGCGTCACTCCAAAGACTCCTGGGCGTGTACAACCCCACTCATTATTACGTGAGAGTGTCACGAGCGGAGACCTTCACAGGCACTGGCCTTGCTTCTTGGGTAGAACTTCCGGAGGTGCTGGATGTTCCAGGCGTTCTGGATGGGGATCCCGTCCTGTGTCTCCAGGCGCGCGGTGCCAGGCCTGGAGACGCGGGCAATCCTGAACGGGCATTCCCACATGGGTGAGAGCTTATGCAGCCCTTCCCTGGAGAGCACCCATGTAGGATCGGAAGTATGTCTAGAGGGGGGGGGGTGATTAGACTACTTGACCACATAAAAATCTAGCCTTTTCCCAATTTTAGTTCTTGGCAGATTTTAGCAACTTTAGAACAAGTTAAGCAATCTTAACACAATTCAAGCAAGCATGCAAAGAGTATATGAGCAGCGGAAAGTAAAGCATGCAACTTTTGCAAGAATGTAAAGGGAAGGGTTTGGAGGATTCAAATGCAATTGGAGACACGAATGTTTTCGTCGTGGTTCCGATAGGTGGTGCTATCGTACATCCACGTTGATGGAGACTTGAACCCACGAAGGGTAACGGTTGCGCGAGTCCATGGAGGGCTCCACCCACGAAGGGTCCACGAAGAAGCAACCTTGTCTATCCCACCATGGCCGTCGCCCACGAAGGACTTGCCTCACTAGCGGTAGATCTTCACGAATTAGGCGATCTCCTTGCCCTTACAAACTCCTTGGTTCAACTTCACAATCTTGTCGGAGGGTACCAAGTGACACCTAGCCAATCTAGGAGACACCACTCTCCAAGAAGTAACAAATGGTGTGTTGATGATGAACTCCTTGCTCTTGTGCTTCAAATGATAGTCTCCCCAACACTATACTCTCTGTCACAGGATTTGGATTTGGTGGAAAGAAGATTTGAGTGGAAAGCAACTTGGAGAAGGCTAGAGATCAAGATTCATATGGTAGGAATGGAATATCTTGGCCTCAACACAAGTGTAGGTGGTTCTCTATCAAAAAATGTGTATTGGAAGTGTAGGTTCGTTCTGATGGCTCTCTCCACGAATGAAGAGGGGATGGAGGGGTATATATAGCCTCCACACAAAATCTAACCGTTACACACAACTTACCAATCTCGGTGGGACCGAATTGACAAACTCGGTCGGACCGATTCAACAAATCTAGTGACCGTTAGGATTTTCAGTGGGACCGGCATGCAAATCGGTAGGACCGATATGGTTAGGGTTAGGGTAGAACGTAATCTTGGTGAGACCGATTACACAAACTCGGTGAGGCCGATTTTGGTAATAAGCTAACCAGAGAGTTTGTCAGGTAAACTCGGTGGGACCGATTCGCTTATTTCGGTGAGACCGAAATGTTACAAAAGGGAAACAGGGAGTTTACATTGCAATCTCGGTGGGACCGATCGCTCATCTTGGTAGGACCGAAACGTTACGAAGGGAAACAGAGAGATTACAATCCCATCTCGTGAGACCGAGATCCCTATCGGTGAGACCGATTTGCCTAGGGTTTGTGGCAGTGGCTATGCCATCTGAACTCGGTGGCGCCGGATGGAAAGAATCGGTGGGGCCGAGTTTGACTTTTGGTTTTGGTCATATGTGGATGTGAGAAAGTAGTTGAGGGCTTTGGAGCATATCACTAAGCATTTTGAGCAAGCAAGCCATTAAGCAACACCTCATCCCTCCTTGATAGTATTGGCTTTTCTTATGGACTCAATGTGATCTTGGATCACTAAAATATAAAATGTAGAGTCTTGAGCTTGAGCCAATCCCTTTGTCCTTAGCATTTTGAGGGGTCCACTTTTCTCATCCATGCCATGCCAATCATTGAGCTTTCCTGAAATATTAGTCTTGAAATAGTGTTAGCTTAATGAGCTATATGTTGTTAGGAATTACCAAACCACAGTTGCACTTTCAATCTCCCCATTTTTGGTAATTGATGACAACATATAGATCAAAGCTTCGACAAATGATAATAAGAGTGAAAAAAATTGTCGCTTTGAGAAGTATGTGAAAAGCAAGAGCTCCCCCTAAATTTGTGTATGATTTAAGATTTGCTTTGGACTGCAAATGCACAATGAGTTAGGATCATGGGTTACTCTTCTATGTCACATACATCTTGGTGGAGTGTTCAAAATGATAATAAATAAATACATGAACTCATCACCAAGCAAAGTGAATGATCATATGGGAGATAAAAGGATAAAATCATCCAACAAGCATTAAGGTAGCATATGATCAAACACATGATCGTCCAAATATCTCACAAACGCATAAATTATCTCAAACAAGCAAATAAAGTTCAACCACCAAAACAAGAGAGAACAAAAGCAACACTCTCTCTCGAAGCCTATGATCTATACATTTTTCTCCCCCTTTGGCAACAAGTTACCAAAAAGTTCATAGAAAATGCATAGCACTAAATTGACTCTCAGGCTTGTTCTTCAGGTGGTGGTGTAGACAGAACTCCAAGAATGAAGGCATCAGTCGATGTAGATGGTGCTGGAGGAGTAGGTGCTGTAGCAGGTTGCACAGAAGCTGTAGCTGGTGTAGATGTAGTGGCTCTGGTGTCTATGAAAGGCATAGCAGCAGACCTCTGTCCTCGGGGCACTCTGGCAAAAGCATCAGTAGTAGTCTTGCCCTTTCTCTCCTGCATATCATCCTGAAGTTGTTCAACAACTGACTGTATCTCAGTGACCTTCACATCCAAGTCATAGAACTTCTGCTCCATGATCCTCTCCAAGCTCTCCTGGTTTCGAGTCAGGGTGGCCAGTCCCTTCTCAATCCTCAGAGTGGAGGCAATCAAGTAGCCAAGCTGATCTTGCTTGCTCTTCAAGAAGTACTGAGATGCCTCATCCATGGTTGGCATCTTTGCAGCCTTTTCTGTCCTTGCCTTCTCCCTTTTTGCTTGTGCTTGCACAGAAGATGGTTCATCTTCATCCATCACCACTGTGTTGTCCTCAAAATCTGGATAGATGGGCATGTGTTCCTTGTCCAAGAGGTATGTGCCTATGCCCATCTTGGAGTTGATGAGCTCCTGGATCTGTGGGGCATGCCCACAACTTCTCTTCTGATCTGCAGCAGTCCTCTTGATAGTTTCCACTATGAGGCTCATGACCTTGAACTTTTTAGGCACATCAAATATGTGAAGTAGGTTGATGGCATGGCCTCTGATCATCTTTTGATCTCCAGATTTAGGCAAAAGAGTGTGCCTGAGGATCCAGTTGATTGTTGGCAGTCCTGACAGAAGATAATGTACTGAGCCAAACTTGTGTGTCTCAATAGCAGCATCTGGGATCTCTCTGTACATGTGTGCCATGGAGTTGTGATCCTTCTTCTTCTTGGCATAGACACCCAAGTCCTCCTCATTATCCTCAGGAGCATTGATCAACTTTGCCCATTCTTCAACTGATGATTGGTACCTAGTACCTTCAGACATCCAGACAATCCTTCCATCAGGGTAAAAATGAGCTGTGGAGTAGAACTGCATAATAAGCTCATCATTCCACTTTGTGAGCTTCTGCCCAACAAAGTCGTCCACTCCACAAGCATTGAAACTGTCATACACTCCTGGATAATGCTCTTCATTCTTCCTGATGTACTCCCAGTCTACCCATCTCATATCACAGACAATTGGCTTCTTATCAAGCAGCACTGTCTCATAGAAGTCCTTTTGTTCCTTTGTATGGAACCTGTAGTCCACAGCAGTTCTTCTCTTACTGCATAGGGATCAGTCAATCTCCATTGTTTGAGTCCTGCATCCCTCCTGAGCTTCATGTCCTCAGCTACTGGATGAGCATCATTGTGATCTGGAATTTTGGGCTTCAACTTTCTCAAGACATGTTCCTCATCATCTTATTCTTCAACAGCAGCTTCAGGCACTGGGGCCTTGTTCTTGTCTGCAGCTGAAATACTCCTGGTGTTCCTCTTGGGTGCATGTTTGGGCTTTGGAGCAGCTGCCTTAGGAGCTTCTTTGGGCTTTGATGAAGCAGCCCCTGACCTGATGGCATCACCCATAAGCTTTTGAGCTTTGGGTGCTGGTGCAGCAACATCTTCCTCTTCTTCTTCTTCCATCATGGAAGGCCTTCCAACAACCCTGGCCATGGTCTTCTTGACCCTTCCCTTCCTCTTCTTCCCTTCTGCAGCAGCCTCTTTGGGTTCAGCTTCCAAAGATGCTTGAGTGGAGGCTCGGCTTTAGACATGGGAATCCTTTGGGGTGTGCTTTGGTCTTCATACCAGGCTTAGTGGCAACAGCTGCGCCATACTCCTTCTTGAGCACCTTCTTCTTGGAAATGGCCTCATCCTCAACAGCCACATAGTCTTCATCCTCAGAATCTGAAGTTCTCTTCTTTCTGGTCCTGGTGGCTGCCTTGGGTAAGTTACTGGGTGTGCTCCTGCTACCCTCAACTGAGCTGCTAGAGGGACTAGTGCCCTCACTCATGTGAACCTGCTCCTCTGACTTGTTCTAACTATCACTCTGATCAGACATATTGCAAACTCTGACAGCAGACCCTGTGAATAGCTTATAGATGAGGTAGAGTGGATGATCATCACAAAATACAGAGGTTTTTGCAAAAGAATGACTCAAAAACTTAGTTTTAGTTTTCCACAGAAAGCAATTCGGATCTACCGATTTGTAAACTCGGTGATACCGAAGCAGCTTTTGGAACCTAAACTGGTGAACTCGGTCAGACCGAGTCACAATTTGGTGGCACCGAGCCTGCTAGGGTTTCACAAAGTCCTGAACTCGGTCACACCGATTTGCAATTCTCGGACAGGCCGAGAATTACATGTGCAATGACCTTAGCCGAATCGGTGGTACCGAGTTCTTCAACTCGGTTGGTCCGAGATGGTTTCGGTGGAAACCTAACCCTAACTTTTCAATTCACATCTTATCTACGGAGTGTTTTCGGTGGATAAGATGATCTCAATCGTGGCAAGATTAATGGCAAAACAATGTGCTAGGGATTCAGAGTTAGGAATAGCACAATGATTGGGTCCATACCCTAGTTCGGTGATGGACTTTCTACGATGGCAAAGGCGGAGACGATTCCCATTGATGGCGGCGGAGACCAGCGGCAGGAGGCAGCTGGCGACGAGGATGACGATCCGGAGACCCAGGTTGGCAGAACAGGCTGAGCGCGGGCGAAAGAGTTCGGAGAAATTTCCAAAATTTGACCCGTGGATATATATAGCCTGACCCTGTCGGTGTGACCGAGTGGAACAACTCGGTGGCACCGAGATACATAACTGCAAGCAGTTACAGCAACTCGGTGTGACCGAAAAGTTCAAATCGGTTGCACTGAGATTGAAAACCTAGATCAACTTAGTGATCTCGGTATGACCGAAATGGAGAATCGGTGAGACCGAAGCGCGCAAAGAAGTTTTGGAAGTTTAAGTCTATGAAAAATCGGGGACTCCGAGTGCTCCTCACACAGAGTGGTTCGAATCTGACTTGATCAAATTTTGTGATGTAGCATGAATAGAGTTTGAGACGAGAAAATCATAGATAGCTAGAGAAGGTTCTTAGGCATTCTTGTCCATCCACTTGGCAAAAGAAAATGAAACCAAACAATCAAAACAACAAGTGGATGTCCTCGAATGAGTAAATTATGCAACCAACATGCTCACACAATGAAATGGCAAATGAAATATGTGACAAAGCATGCACAACCAATTCTAGCATCTATCAAGCAATTGGCGATGAGTAGGTCATCTATATATGAGTATATTGACTTAGGAGTCAAATGAGAACATTTGATCATAGGTCATAGTCATCGTTTAAGCACAAGTGGGGTTACCACTTTTACATAAAGTGTTGTTGTGTTCACACCATTAGAGTTGCTTTAGCTCAATTCTTAGAGTAAAGCTCCCCCTAGATGTGAGATCCCCCCTTAGAGGGATGAACTAACCTTGGGTTTTGTCGACGATGACTTCATGTAGGTGTTGAAGATGTGGATGCTCAATGTTGATGTAGGTCATTTGAAGCAATCTTTTGGAGTGAGTTGCACTTTCAATACCTACACGAGTTAGTCCCATAAGGAACAAACAAGGATATCCATAGACATAGAATGATGCACACACAAGATGATGTCTATGAAGGCATTAGGTTACCATGTCCCTTGTCTTACCAACAAGAGGGTTTGTGACTCCTTGAACTAGTGCAAGATGTGGAAGTTGATTTCACTTGTTCTTGCCAAAATGTTATGAGTGAAATATGTTGGCGGAGTCACCCTCAAGAACTCTCTAGTTCTTCTTCTTCGGGATCCACATCATCTTGATGGGAATCCTTGGAGTTGTAGTCGTACTTGATGAAGTAGAACTTGATGTAGTCTTGGGAACCCACTTGACCAAAGCCTTAGGAGCTTCTTCAAATGCATCAATCTCCTCTCGGAGCTTGTCCTTGCCTTTTTGCATGTGGTCTTGTGGTGGAAGATCATCTTGAGCTTGTGTCCCTTTGAAAGAAGTAGGATCATACTTCTCCTGTTGAGGAACAAACTTCGTCTTGGGGTATTGATCTTCTTCCCACTCAACTCCATTGGCATTGAACCTTCGTTCAAAACCAACACCTTGGTTCTTCCGGTGCCTTCCTTGCTTGCATACAATTTCCTCGAACTGCTTACTCCCGGCAAGGCTCTTGTAAACACCGTTCTCTATAATTCCCTTCAATAAGCTATTTTCTTGCTCAAGTGTAACTTGGCTAAGAGAATCATTAGTGGAATCAAGAGAACTACTAGAAGCAACAACATTGGATTTAGCATGATTATTGTTACTACTAGAGGAAGAACCTTTCTTGTTACTAGAATTGACTTGAGGCATGTAAGTGGATAAGAGTAAACTCTTGGCAATGTAAGAAGAACTTTTCTTGCGAAGATCATCATTGATTGCCTTTAAGAACTCATGCTGTTGATCAAGGTTGAGCTTTTCAAAGCGTAACTTCTCATGAGTCCTTAAAAGTTCTCGATGATCTCCTAACATAGTTTCATGAGCTAACTTAAGAGTGTTTAGTTCTTTAGTTAGAGAATCAATCTTATCCTTACCATTGTCATTCCTTTTATCTTGATTATCATGATTAATTGATGTTTCATCATAGTATTCATCACTAGAGTTGTCAACAAGTAAATCATCATCACCTAGCAAGTCATCTTCATCACTATTGAAATCAACATACTCGGGGTGTGATACCTTTGGGCCTTTAGCCATAAAGCATCTTCCAGTTCCTTCATTTGGTGAATCAAATATGTCGTAGGAGTTGGTTGACACAAGTTATAGACTGGCAACACCTTCATCTTGAGTATATTCGGAGTCGGAGTGATAGCTTCTCTTGGAGTGATTGTCGGAGTCGGAGCCGGATACCCATTCACCAACATGAGCTTGATGTCTTCATTTTGTGTAGCTCCTTGATGACTTGTCCTTCCTTTCCGAATCCTTGCTTCTCCGTGAGGGTCTTCGTTCATAACGATCATCCCTACTCCTTCTTTCTCTTGATGGTGATTCTTCTCTTCTACTTCTTCTTTTGGGAGAATCTTCTCTTCTTTTGTAGGGGGCCGTACACTCATTTGAATAGTGTCCGGGTCTTCCACAATTGTAGCAATTACACTCTCGACTAGAAGATCTTTTGTCATTGTAGGACCTTGACCTGGAGCTTCTCTCTTTGCTTCTACTCTTGTAGAATTTGTTGAAGTTCTTCACCATTGGGCTCAATTCTTCATTGAAGGTTTGTTTCTCACTTGATGATGTGGGGGCTTCACATGAGGGTCTGTAAGCACCACTTGACTTGTTGTGAAGTTCCTCCTTATCCTTGAGTGACATCTCAAGAGCAACAATTCTTCCAATGACTTCCATTGGCTTGAGATCTTTGTAATTTGGCATCATTTGGATCAATGTGCACACGGTATCATATTTTCCGTCCAAAGATCTTAGGATCTTCTTGATGATGAATTTGTCGATCATCTCTTCACTTCCTAAGCCGGCAATCTCATTTGTGATAAGAGCAAGCCTAGAGTACATTTCAGCGACACCTTCACCATCCTTCATTTTGAACTTGTCAAGCTGACTTTGAAGCACATCCAACTTGGATTCCTTGACGGAGTTGGTACCTTCATGCATATCAATCAAAGTATCCCAAATTTCCTTTGCATTCTCAAGACGGCTGATTTTGTTGAATTCTTCGGGGCACAATCCGTTGAAGAGGATATCACAAGCTTGAGCGTTGTGTTGCAGCATCTTCAACTCTTCCGCGGTAGCTTCACGGTTTGGTTCTCTCCCATCAAAGAATTCACCTTGCAAGCCAATACACGCAATAGCCCAAACGGCGGGGTTATGTCCAAGAATATGCATTTTCATCTTATGCTTCCAACTGGCAAAATTAGTACCATCAAAGTAAGGACCTCTACGGTGATAATTTCCCTCGCTAGACGCCATACTCTCCTAGGTTGTGAAACCAAGGCTATGACCACCAAAAGCTATGGAAATCAAAGCAAATGGAGACCAAAGCTCTGATACCACTTGTAGGATCGAAAGTATGTCTAGAGGGGGGGTGATTAGACTACTTGACCAAATAAAAATCTAGCCTTTTCCCAATTTTAGTTCTTGGCAGATTTTAGCAACTTTAGAACAAGTCAAGCAATCTTAACACAATTCAAGCAAGCATGCAAAGAGTATATGAGAAGCGGAAAGTAAAGCATGCAACTTGCAAGAATGTAAAGGGAAGGGTTTGGAGGATTCAAACGCAATTGGAGACACGGATGTTTTTGTCGTGGTTCCAACAGGTGGTGCTATCGTACATCCACGTTGATTGAGACTTCAACCCACAAAGGGTAACAGTTGCGCGAGTCCACAGAGGGATCCACCCACGAAGGGTCCACGAAGAAGCAACCTTGTCTATCCCACCATGGCCGTCGCCCACGAAGGACTTGCCACACTAGCGGTAGATCTTCACGAAGTAGGCGATCTCCTTGCCCTTACAAACTCCTTGGTTCAACTCCACAATCTTGTCAGAGGCTCCCAAGTGACACCTAGCCAATCTAGGAGACACCACTCTCCAAGAAGTAACAAATGGTGTGTTGATGATGAACTCCTTGCTCTTGTGCTTCAAATGATAGTCTCCCCAACACTCAACTCTCTCTCACGGGATTTGGATTTGGTGGAAAGAAGATTTGAGTGGAAAGCAACTTGGGGAAGGCTAGAGATCAAGATTCATATGGTAGGAATGGAATATCTTGGCCTCAACACAAGTGTAGGTGGTTCTCTCTCAGAAAATGTGTATTGGAAGTGTAGGTTCATTCTGATGGCTCTCTCCATGAATGAAGAGGGGGTGGAGGGGTATATATAGCCTCCACACAAAATCTAACCGTTACACACAACTTACCAATCTCGGTGGGACCGAATTGACAAACTCGATCGGACCGATTCAACAAATCTAGTGACCATTAGGATTTTGGGTGGGACCGATATGCAACTTGGTAGGACCGATATGGTTAGGGTTAGGGCATAATGTAATCTCGGTGAGACCGATTACACAAACTCGGTGAGACCGATTTTGGTAATAAGCTAACCAAAGAGTTGGTCAGGTAAACTCGATGGGACCGATTCGCTCATTTCGATGAGACCGAAATGTTACAAAAGGGAAACAGAGAGTTTACATTGCAATCTCGGTGGGACCGATCGCTCATCTCGGTAGGACCGAAATTTTACGAAGGGAAACAGAGAGATTACAATCCCATCTCGGTGAGACCGAGATCCCTATCGGTGAGACCGATTTGCCTATGGTTTGTGGCAGTGGCTATGACATCTGAACTCGGTGGCGTCGGATGGAAAGAATCGGTGGGGCCGAGTTTGACTTTTGGTTTAGGTCATATGTGGATGTGAGAAAGTAGTTGAGGGCTTTGGAGTATATCACTAAGCATTTTGAGCAAGCAAGCCATTAAGCAACACCTCATCCCTCCTTGATAGTATTGGCTTTTCCTATGGACTCAATGATCTTGGATCACTAAAATATAAAATGTAGAGTCTTGAGCTTGAGCCAATCCCTTTGTCCTTAGCATTTTGACGGGTCCACTTTTCTCATCCATGCCATGCCAATCATTGAGCTTTCCTGAAATATTAGTCTTGAAATAGTGTTAACTCAATGAGCTATATGTTGTTAGGAATTACCAAAACCACCTAGGGATAGTTGCACTTTCAACCCGCCTCAGAACGAGATCGCCCACCTCGAGCGTCCAGGAGCGGACGCTACGGCAGTGATACCGTCGCAGCGACTGCTGGTATCTTGCCGCCCAGAGCAAGGCTTGGCAGCGGCGTTCCTCCCCCAGCACGAGGTCCATCCTCCGCACGGCGTCCTTACGTTTCTCGTCAATTGCCAGGACCCACGCGGAGCAATGCCTGACCTCGTGAGGGAGAACTGCTTCGGCTCCGTAGACGAGGAAGAACGGGGTACCGCCTGTTGGCTTGGTGGCGGTGGTGCGGATGGACCACAACACAGACTAGAGCTCGTCGTGCCAGCCCCTACCATAGGCCTCGAGCTTCTTCTTGAAGGTCTTGGTCTTGAGGCCTCTCAAGACCTCTGTGTTGGCGCGTTCGGCTTGGCCATTGCTCCTGGGGTGTGCCACTAAGGCGTAGCATATCTGCGTTCCAAGGTTAGCACAATATGTCTTGAAGAGATTGCTAGTGAACCGCGAGCCGTTGTCGGTGATGATGCGGTTAGGGACCCCAAACCGGCTCATGAGGCCCTTGATGAACTTGATCATAGACCCGGCTGGGATGATGCGGACGGCTTCCACCTCCGCCCATTTGGTGAACCTGTCGATGGTGACGTAGAGGTAGCGGTAGCCCCCAGGTGCTCGAGGGAACGGGCCCAAGATATCCAGCCACTAGACCATGAACGGCCATGAGAGTGGGATAGTCTGGAGGCCCTGGGCAGGCTGGTGGATTTGCTTGGCATGAAACTGGCAGGCCTCGCAGGATCTTACCAGCTCGGTTGCGTCATTGAGTGTCGTGGGCCAGTAGAACCCGCTACGGAACGCCTTGCCAACCAGGGTGAGCGACGACGAGTGATGCCTGCAATATCCGCCGTGTATGTCAGCTAGCAGCTCGTTCCCCTGTTTCCTGGAGATGCATCACAAGGAAACATAATTTGGTCATTTTCTGTACAGCTCACCATCCTGGATGCAGTATGCCGTAGCTTGCCGGGCCACGCGCTCCGTGTCCTCGTCCTTCTCCAGCAGTGTTCCTTGCACCAGGTATGCCATGAAATCCTCGGTCCAACACCCCTCCTGGGGCTCGAGCGCCAGGAGCAGGCGCGGTCCTGAGGTCGGACCACACGCGGGGGCTCCCAAGGCTGGTGGCGAGGGAAGTTCCTCCCGAGGCGGCGCAGGCTTCGTGGCCGGGGGGGGGGGGTGAGGGCTTGAAGAGTCGCTCTTCGAAGACACCAGGCTCTTGGGGCTGACGCCTTGACGCCCTGTATGTGATTTCATCGGCTTCCTTGTTTGTGCCGCGGGGCACATGCTGCAGTTCCAGGCCGAAGAATTGCTTCTCCATCTTGCGTACCTCCGCGAGGTATGCCTCCATGTGCTCATCGTTCGGCTTGTATACCTTGTTGGAGAAGTTGACGAGGAGGTGAGAGTCGCCCTTGATGGTGAGACGCTTCACCCCCAAGGCTGCTGCAGCCTTGAGGCCGGCGATCAACCCCTAGTACTCAGCGATGTTGTTGGAGACCTTCTCGCCCCGCTGGAAGTGGAGCTGCACGGTGTAGCATACCTTGTATTGGGTGGGCAAGATGAGCACGGCGCCAGCCCCCGCGCCCTGGCGTGCAAAAGCGCCATCGAAGTACATGACCCAGCCATCTGGCGCTTCACTTCCTGTCGAGAGGGATTGGTTCTCGCCTGCTTCTGGTTCCGGAGCGTCGGTCTATTCTGCCACGAAGTTGGCGAGGGCAGCTCCCTTGATGACCCTGGTCATGCTGAACTCCAGCTGAAATGCTTGCAGTTCGATGTTCCACTCGGCGACTCTCCCTGTGGCGTTGGGGCTCCGGAGCACCCTCTCTAGTGGGTAGGCTGAGGCGACCTTAATTGGGTGGCCTTGGAAGTAATGGCGTAGCTTGCGTGAGGCCACTAGGAGTGCGAGCAGAAGCTTCTGTGGCATGGGATACCGTGCCCTTGCGTCCCATAACACCGTGCTGACGAAGTACACCGGGTGCTCAACGAAGGCGAGAGCGTCAATGGAGCCCGAGGCCTTGGGAGGTTGGGACGACTCCTGAGGTGGAGGAACCTCATGAGCTTGGTCACCCATCAGGGCCTCCGCAGGCTCAAAAGCGCCGTCTTGTAGGGCCTGATCATCTACCGGCATCGCCGTGGTTTTAGTGGCGTCGTCTTGGTGCGGCATCGTCCCCTCTGAAGGTGTGGCATTACGCGGCAGGTTCTTGGCCTGGCGTTCCTCCCGGACAGCCACCAGCGCCGCGCTTGCGGAGTGAGGAGTGGCGGCCAGATAGAGCACCAGAGGCTCAAGGGGCTGAGGCGCTACCATCACCGGTGGGTTGGTCAGGTATCTCTTGAGGCCTTGAAACGCCAGGTCGGCCTCCGGGGTCCATTCGAACATGCCCTTCTTCTTCATCAGCTTGAAGAACGGCAGGGCGCGCTCCCTTAGCTTGGAGATAACGCGTCCCTGCAAGGTCACTCACCCCCGCGAGCTTCTGCATTTCCTTGAGGGTTTGCGGCGGGCTCATGTCTTCTACCGCCTTGACCTTCTCCGGATTCGCCTCGATCCCCCTCTGTGACACGAGGAACCAACAACTTGCTGGAGGGGACGCCAAACACGCACTTCTCTGGATTGAGCCGCAGGTCCACCTGGCACAGGCTGGCGAAAGTCTCCTCCAGGTCCTGAATGAGAGTCCTCGCCTCCCGAGATTTTACCACAATGTCGTCGACGTAGGCCTTTGCATTCCTCCCGAGCTGCTGGCCCAGGGCGATGTGCATCGGTCGCTGAAAAGTTGCCCCAGCATTGCATAGTCCAAAGGGCATGCAGGTTTAGAAGTATAACCCACATGGGTTCAGTAAGGCCGTCTTCTCCACGTCCTCCACTGCCGTCTTGATCTGGTGGTAACCCGAGAAGGCGTCTAGGAAACACAGCAGGTCGCACTCGACGGTGGAGTCGACGATCTGGTCAATGCGTGGAAGCGGGAACGGGTCTTGAGGGCAGGCTTTGTTGAGGTTGGTGAAGTCGACGCACATGCGTTCCTTCCCACCTTTCTTGGGCACGACGATGGGGTTCGCACTCTGGGTACCGGACCTCGGGATGACGCCCGTTGCTCGTAGTTTGCGGGTTTCTTGGACGATGAAGAACTGCTTCTCCGTGGACTGTCGCCGTGCCTTCTGCTTCACAGGGCGCACATTGGGGCACACCCTTAAGTGATGTTCGATTACCCCCTTGGGACCCCCACCAGCTGCTGGGCTCCCAGGCGAATACATCCTTGTTCGCGCGTATGAACTTCACCAATGCCTCTTCTTGGTCCGGGTCGAGTTTGGCGCCTATGGTGAAGCTGGCTCCCGAGGCCCCGTCCTGCTCGGCTGGCACTTGCTTCGTTTTGGCCCGATCCTGAGTGAACAACTGCTTCTTTTTTGCTGGCGCTGCCCCCTTTGCCCTCGGGGCGACTCCGTCAGCCGGGCGTGCTGCCGCGATGGCCCTGAAGGCGAGCTTGAGGGCCGTCAGAGCTTCCTTGGTGTCTCTAGCCACGGTGAGGACGCCGCTGCTCCCCGGCATCTTCATGAGATTGTAGGCCGGATGGGTCCCTGCCATGAACTGAGCCAGGGCAGGGTACCCGAGGATGGCGTTGTACGGGAGGCCGATGCGGGCGATGTCGAAGTCGATCAGCTCGGTGGTAGTTGTCGTGGGTACCGAAGGTGACTGGGAGGCATATTTTCCCCAGGGGGCTGGTGGAACCGCTGCCAACTCCGGAGAAAGGCTTGGTGGGGCGGAGCCGGCCGTGCGGTACGTGAAGCAAGTTGAAATCTTCCACAGAGAGCACGTTGAGGCCAGCTTCGCCGTTGATGAGGGTCTTGGTCACTGCTATGTTGCATATTGTGGGTGTGTAGAGCATCGGGAGCGCGCCCGAGCCAACAGCGGTTGCGGGGTGGTCCCCCGAGTCAAAGGTGAGGTCGGCCTTTGGCGCCGCCCATCCTGGAGGGGCTCCCTGCTGCATAGAGGCGGCGCCAATCTGGCGAAAGAACTGCTTGATGTGGCGGTCCGAGGGTGGTGCCTACGAGCCACCGAGGAGGGCCACAATTGCGAGGGGTGCCGGTGCCGGGAAGCGTGCGACGAAAAGGCCACACAGCTCCTCCCAAGAAGCCACAAAAGATCCTGGCAGGTTGAGCAGCCAGGCGCGCAGTGCGCCAACGAGGGCCATGGGGAACCAGTTGGCCATGAACTTGTCATCGCCTCCAGCTTCCAGAACGGCCTCCTAGTACGCCAGCAGGAAGGCCAATGGATCCACCGCGCCGTCATAGTGAGGCGGCATCTCCGGCCTGAACTTGTGCGACCACTACACTTGCCGCAATGCGGGGGTGAGGGCCCTGAGTCCCATTGCGCCGCTGCGGGCGTTCGTCGGTCCAGTCGGAGGAGCGACACCGTCCATGGGGGCTGCACGGAGAGGTGAAGCTGGCGGAGGGGCGAAGCTTTGTCGCACCCCTACCTGGCACGCTATACGTGCCGGTATTAGTGAGGATGTGCCTGTTGTGGTTGCAAACGTTACTATTTTAACAGACTTTGGTATTCTTGATATTCCCGAGGACGATAGCATGTCGATTATCCTTGGTAGACCCTTTTTGAATACTACAGGGGCTGTTATTGATTGCAACAAAGGCAATGTCACTTTTCATGTTAATGGTAATGAGCATATGGTACACTTTCCGAGGAAAAAACCTCAAGTCCACAGTATCAATTCTATTGGAAAAATTCCAATGATTACTATTGGAGGTTTCAAATTCCCTCTTCCTACTGTCAAGAAGAAATATGATATTCTTATTGTTGGGGATGTGCATATCCCCGTTGAGGTAACTTAGTGTCATTCGAAAATTCTCCGATTTCATGCAATTCGGAATGAGTTTGTTAACAAGACTTGATCAACCTTGTTAGTGGATTCCTTTTGATGAGCATGAGATGGATGAAGTTAGAAAGAACAACTCTATGTACCCTCCTTTTACTTTCTATTATTTAGATTAAATAAAGAAAAAATAGTATTTTCTGTCTGTTTTCTGAATTATCCTTGCAATAAAAAAAAATACACCGAAAATAAAAGTTCTCCAAATGTCTCGAAAATGAAATATGATTTTTTGTAGAATATTTAAGAATATCTGGCATTGAGAATACACCAGGGGGAGCCACCACCTGGCCACAAAGGCACAGGGCGCGCCCCCTGCCTCATGGGCCCTAAGTGGCCCCCTCCACTTATTCCAGCACCCACACACTTCTTCTTCCTCCAGAAAAATCCTCCCCTAGCTCAAACCCGTGTTCTAGCTAATCTTGCTGCGATTTCAATCTCCTTGCTCAAAGCTCCACTCACAAAACTGCTTTGGGGATTGTTCTTCGGTATGTGACTCCTCCAATGGTCCAATTAGTTTTTGTTCTAGTGCTTTATTTATTGCAAATTTTTGCTGCTGAGGTGACCCTGTTCTTGAGCTTGCATGTCAAATTTATATGGTTCCAAGCAGTTCTAATACATGATATAGCCTCTAGGAACTTATGGGAGTAGTTGCTATCAATCTTGTTGAGTTTTCACTTTTATTTTGAGTCACTAAATTTTTTTAGAAATTTTCAGAGGAAGAAAATGTTGAAGAGATTGTTGAGAGGCTCTTCGAGCCGAAGCTCGAAGGATAAGCAAAATGAGGAAAATAAAAAGCCCAAATACAATTTCCTCGCACTGCGGAGGTTCGGCCGTGCGAATGGCCTTGCGAAGAATTCTTGAGAGCCGCCGGAATTTATGATGATTTTTATTACTTGGCTGAGAATGCAGGCCTCATCGACTTCCTCAACGACCCGCACGAACAGTATCTCCGACTCACCAATATTTTCATGCAAAATTTTTATTTCCATGCTAAGAAATCACCACCTTCAGTGGAGTTTCACTTATATGATGAGGTTAGGTAGATGTCACTATATGATTTTTGTCGGGTCTGTAAGATACCCTTTGCGGGCAGCATAGAGGAACCACATCGTAACAATGTGGAGGGTTTTATTGATACGATTGCTGTAGGGGAAACAAGGAAAGTTTCCGATGCAAGAATTACTAGTATACATTTTCCTGTTCTACGTTACTTTGCGATATTTGCTAGTAGATGCTTAATTGTTCGCGGGAACAGTGGAAATCTTAGTGCCCCTGATATTGTTATTTTGCGCCATGCTTTGTTTCGTGATACAACTTTCAACTTAGGCGCTATTATTGCTAAACGATTAAGTCTGAATCGTACAAAGAGCCCCATCTTCGGAGGCATCTTTGCTTCATGCCTTGCTGAACACTTTGAGATACCCATTAGGCATTATGAGAAAGAGGAAAAGTTGCCGCCCCCTATTTTTCTAGATTATAAGAGTATGGTAGCACATGATTTTATTGTCAAGGATAAGAAGAAGATGCTTAAGTATAAATTGATATTTGATAAAAATTACTATGAGGTTATTATTTTGCTTGCGCACTCTTTGTTTAACCGACTTTCAGGCATGTACCCCATCTTGCCGGAGGCTGTTTATGCACACCGGAGCCTGAGACAAGTTCCAGAGCCTGAGCCGGAGCCACCACTTGACCCTTATCGGCAGTCTGTTTATCAATGGGATCCGGAGGAGATTTCCAACCAGTGGCACCCAGAGGACACTCCTCAGTACACTCGAGAGGACCACTTTGATCCATGGTCATAGACCAACTTAGGCCAAAAGCCTAAGCTGGGGGAGTACGTATTTCTCACAAACATTACATTCATGTTCACACACTCATGCCAGTTGTCGGTGCTCAGACTTTTTCATTGTACTATCCATGCTAGTTTATTTTCTGTTTTAATCCTTCTTCTTGTGTGTTTGAAAAACCTTAAGAAAAACCAAAAAAATTAGTTGTAATTTTTAGCTAGTTTACTTTCTATGCCTGTACTAGTAATAATTAAAAGAAAACCCAAAAAGATGTCTCGTTCTTCTTTTGCTTGTTGGGAGCTTTCCCGTGTAAATAGTTTTATTTATTTTCTTTGGGGGTCGAGAGGAGAAAACCATGATGAAAATTTTGAAGTGGCTCTTATATGCATTATTGTTGATTTAACCAAGAGCCCATATTACCTTGTCTTCTCCTGTGTATTAAATGCTTGCAGATTCCAGCTTAGTCCAATGCACGTGCACTATTATTATTATCCACACCGTTCGGTCGTGCAAGTGAAAGGCAATAATGACGATATATGATGGATTGATTGAGATGAGAGAAGCTGGTATGAACTCGACCTATCTTGTTTTTGTAAATATGATTAGTTCATCGTTCCTAATTCAGCCTATTATGAATGAAACATGTTTGCAATGGCAATTAGAGATTATAGTTGCTCATGCCATGCTTAATTAGCTAGAAGTTTATAATGGTTTACCTTGCGTGCCAACATGCTATTAAAATGGTTGTGATGTGGTATGATAGGGTGGTATCCTCCTTTGAATGATTCGAGTGGCTTGACTTGGCACATGTTCACGCATGTAGTTGAAACAAAATCAACATAGCCTCCATGATATTTATGTTCATGGTGAATTATATCCTACTCATGCTCGCACTCAGTGTTGATTAATTTTCGTGCATGTTCATGACTGTTGTTGCTCTCTAGTTGGTCGCTTGAAATTCTGTTTTATATGCTCGAATAGCTCATGTATCAACTAGGGCTGTCTATATCTTCCATGCTAGGTGGGTTATTCTCACGAGGAGTGGACTCTGCTCCTCACTGGCGAGAAAATGGCCGGTAACCGGGATGCCCAGTCCCATGCTCAAACCAAATCAAAATAATTGCAAAAAACTCCCCCAGGACTGTTCTTAGTTGGAGGCACCGTTATTTCGGACAAGCTATGGATTGATGCTTGTTGGTGGTGGGGGAGTATAAACTTTACCATTCTATTTGGGAACCTCCTATAATGTGTGTAGCATGGAAGATATCGAGATCTCTCGGTTGTTATGTTGACAATGAAAGTATGCCGCTCAAAGTATTATTTATCTCTATTTCAAAATCGAGCTCTGGCACCTCTACAAATCCCTGCTTCCCTCTGCGAAGGGCCTATCTATTTACTTTTATGTTGAGTCATCATCCTCTTATTAAAAAGCACCAGTTGGAGAGCACTGCTATCATTTGCATGCATTACTATTAGTTTACATTGAGTATGACTATGACTGGATCTATTTTACCATGAATTACAATGTTTAGTCAGTCCTTGATCTTCAGAGGTGCTTTGCATTTATGTTTTGCGGTCTCAGAAAGGGCTAGATATCATATTATGATTGTTTTGAGAAAGTGTTGTCATCCGAGATTTATTATTATTGCTCGCTAGGTGATTATGCCATTGATATGAGTAAACATGAGACCTAAGTGTTATTGTGAATATGGTTAGTTCATAATCTTTGCTGAAAACTTGAATGCTGGCTTTACATATTTACAACAACAAGAGCAAACAGAGTTTGTAAAAGTTTTTCTTTATCACTTTCCGTTTGTCAACTGAATTGCTTGAGGACAAGCAAAGGTTTAAGCTTGGGGGAGTTGATACGTCTCCAACGTATGTACTTTTCCAAACACTTTTGCCCTTGTTTTGGACTCTAACTTGCATGATTTGAATGGAACTAACCTGGACTGACGCTGTTTTCAGTAGAATTACCATAGTGTTATTTTTGTGTAGAAATAAAAGTTCTCGGAATGACTTGAAACTTCACGGAGAATATTTTTGGAATATATATAAAATATTGGTGAAAGAATCAACACTAGGGGCCCACCCTGTCCACGAGGGTGGGTGGTGCGCCCACCCCCCTGGGGCGCGCCCCCCTGCCTCGTGGGCCCCCTGAGGCTCCACCGACCTCAACTCCAACTCTATATATTCACGTTCGGGGAGAAAAAAATCAGAGAGAAGGATTCATTGAATTTTACGATACGGAGCCGCCGCCAAGCCCTAATCTCTCTCGGGAGGGCTGATCTGGAGTCTGTTCGGGGCTCCGCAGAGGGGAATCCGTCGCCGTCGTCATCATCAACCTTCCTCCATCACCAATTTCATGATGCTCACCGCCGTGCGTGAGTAATTCCATCGTAGGCTTGCTAGACGGTGATGGGTCGGATGAGATTTATCAAGTAATCGAGTTACTTTTGTTAGGGTTTGGTCCCTAGTATCCACTATGTTTTGAGATTGATGTTGCTATGACTTTGCTATGCTTAATGCTTGTCACTAGGGCCCGAGTGCCATGATTTCAGATCCGAACCTATTATGTTTTCATGAATATGTGTGAGTTCTTGATCCTATCTTGGAAGTCAATAGTCACCTACTATGTGTTATGATCTGGTAACCCCGAAGTGACAATAATTGGGACCACTCCCGGTGATGACCGTAGTTTGAGGAGTTCATGTATTTACTAAGTGTTAATGCTTTGGTCCAGTACTCTATTAAAAGGAGGCCTTAATATCCCTTAGTTTCCAATAGGACCCCGCTGCCACGGGAGGGTAGGACAAAATATGTCACGCAAGTTCATTTCCATAAGCACGTATGACTATATTGGGAATACATGCCTACATCACATTGACGAACTAGAGCTAGTTCTGTGTCACCCTATGTTATAACTGTTGCATGAGGAATTGTATCCGACATAATTATCCATCACTGATCCAATGCCTACGAGCTTTTCACATATTGATCTTTGCTTAGTTACTTTACTTTTGCCACTGTTACAATTACTACAAAACTGCTACTGTTACTTTTGCCACCATTACCATTACTTCCATACTACTTTGCTACTAAATACTTTGCTGCAGATATTAAGTTTTCCAGGTGTGGTTGAATGAAAACTCAGCTGCTAATACTTGAGAATATTCTTTGGCTCCCCTTGTGTCGAATCAATAAATTTGGGTTGAATACTCTACCCTCGAAAACTGTTGTGATCCCCTATACTTGTGGGTTATCAAGACTATTTTCTGGCGCCGTTGCTGGGGAGCATAGCTCTATTCTTTGAGTCACTTGGGATTTATATCCGCTGATCACTATGAGGAACTTGAAAGACGAAAAAGCCAAGATTTATCCCTCAACTACGAGGGGAGGTAAGGAACTGCCATCTAGCTCTGCACTTGATTCTCCTTCTGTTTTGAGTAAACTTGCGACACCTAAAACTACTCCTGCTACTGATTCTGATATGTTGCATGTTATTGATGATGCCACTTCTGCTTTGCATGATACTTATGATGAAACTCCTTCTATGCTTGGTAATACTGTGCCATTAGGTGAATTTCTTGATGAACAACTTGCTAGGGTTAGAGAGAATGAAATTATTGAAACAAATAATATTGATGAAAGTGATGATGAAGATTCTCCCCCTAGATATGAATTGCCTGATGTGCCCGAGGGTTATGTTATGGATGAAGAAACTACTAGAGATCTCTTTGCTTGCAAGGATAGATATGATCTTAAGAAACTGTTAGCTAAGATGAAAGATAAGACTTTGAATGGTAGAATGAAATATGACCCTGCTTTTGCTACTTCACCTATCTGTATTTTCGATAAGGATTATGATTTCTCTGTCGATCCTGAGATAATTACTTTGGTTGAATCCGATCCTTTTTATGGCTATGAATCTGAAACTGTTGTGGCACATCTTACTAAATTGAATGATATAGCCACCATATTCACTCATGAGGAAAAAATTCATTACTACTATATCCTTAAGTTATTTCCGTTCTCATTAAAGGGTGATGCTAAAACATGGTTTAATTCTCTTGATCCTGGTTGTGTGCGTAGTCCCCAGGATATGATTTATTACTTTTCTGCTAAATATTTCCCCGCTCATAAGAAACAAGCTGCCTTAAGGGAAATATATAATTTTGTGCAAATTGAAGAAGAGAGTCTCCCACAAGCTTGTGGGAGGCTTCTCCAATTACTTAATGCTTTGCCTGATCACCCTCTCAAGAAAAATGAAATACTTGATATCTTTTATAATGGACTAACTGATGCTTCCAGAGACCACCTGGATAGTTGTGCTGGTTGTGTTTTCAGGGAAATAACTATTGAGCAAGCTGAATTGCTAATGAATAATATGTTGAGTAATGATAATAATTGGACACTTCCTGAACTAACTCCTAAACCAACTCCGAAGAAAAGGGGTATTCTATTTCTCAGCCCTGAAGATATGCAAGAGGCAAAGAAATCAATGAAAGAAAAGAGTATTAAAGCTGAAGATTTTAAGAATTTACCACCTATTGAAGAAATACATGGTCTTGATAACCCGACACACGTAGTAAAGGTAAATTGTCTCTCTAGGTTTGATGAAGGTGATATTCCTCGTTATAAGTCTGCTAGCCAATGCTTAGATGAGTTTGATAATTTTATTGTTAAACAAGAAAACTTCAATGCTTATGCTGGTAGACAATTGAAACGTAATGCTTATATGATTGAACACTTGAGTGATTATATGTCTAGAGTTAAAGATGAACTTAAACTTATTAGTAAACATGCTTCTATGGTTACCACTCAAGTAGAACAAGTGCTTAAAGCTCAGAATGATTTGCTCAGTGAATTAAATAATAAGATAAATGATAATGCTATTAGATTTATGACTAGAGGGGGTAAAATGACTCAGGAACCTTTGTATCCTGAGGGCCACCCTAACAGAATTGAGCAAGATTCTCAGAGAACTAAAGTTGATGCACCTAGTCCTTCTAAAAAGAAGAAAAAGAAAAAAGATAGGACTTTGCATGCTTCTAGTGAACCTGTTGTTGACACACCTGAGAATCCCAATGATATTTCTACTTCTAATGCTGAAACACAATCTGGAAATGAACATGAACCTAGTGATAACATTAATGATGATGTTCACGTTGATGCTCAACCTAGCAATAACAATGATGTAGAGATTAAACCTGCTGTTGATCTTGATAACCCACAATCAAAGAATCAACGTTATGATAAGAGAGACTTCGTTGCTAGGAAGCACGGTAAAGGAAGAGAACCATGGGTTTAGAAAACCATGCCTTTCCCTCCTAAACCATCCAAGAAAAAGGATGATGAGGATTTTGAGCGCTTTGCTGAAATGATTAGACCAATCTTTTTGCGTATGCGTTTGAATGATACGCTTAAAATGAATCCTTATGCTAAGTACATGAAACATATTGTTACAAATAAAAGAAAGATACCGGAAGCTGAAATTTCCAGCATGCTTGCTAATTTTACTTTTAAGGGTGGAATACCAAATAAACTTGGAGATCCAAGAGTACCAACTATACCATGCTCCATTAAAAGAAACTATGTTAAAACTGCTTTATGTGATCTTGGAGCTGGTGTTAGTGTTATGCCTCTCTCTTTGTATCGTAGACTTGATTTGAATAAGTTGACATCTACTGAAATATATTTGCAAATGGCTGATAAATAAACTGCTATACCTGTCGGTATTTGTGCGGATGTGCCTGTTGTGGTTGCAAACGTTACTATTTTAACAGACTTTTTTATTCTTGATATTCCCGAGGACGATAGCATGTCAATTATCCTTGGTTGACCCTGTCGGTATTTCAGGATGTTCTTGACCGCTGTCAAGTGATCCACTCCTGGATTACTTTGGTACCTCCATGCTAAACTTATAGCAAGGCACACATCAGGTCTTGTACACATCATTGCATACATGATAGAACCTATGGCTAAGGCATAGGGAATGACTTTCATTTTCTCTCTATCTTCTGTAGTGGTCGGGCATTGAGTCTTACTCAACTTCACACCTTGTAACACAGGCAAGAACCCTTTCTTTGAATGATCCATTTTGAACTTCTTCAAAACTTTATCAAGGTATGCGCTTTGTGAAAGTCCAATTAAGCATCTTGATCTATCTCTATAGATTTTGATGCCCAATATATAAGCATCTTCACTGAGGTCTTTCATTGAAAAGTCTTATTCAAGTATCCTTTTATGCTATCTAGAAATTCTGTATTATTTCCAATCAACAATATGTCACACACATATAATATTATAAATGCTACAGAGCGCCCACTCACTTTCTTGTAAATACAGGCTTCTCCAAAAGTCTGTATAAAACCATATGCTTTGATCACACTATCAAAGCGTATATTCCAGCTCCGAGATGCTTGCACCAGTCCATAAATGGATCGCTGGAGCTTGCACACTTTGTTATCACCTTTAGGATCGACAAAACCTTCTGGTTGCATCATGTACAACTCTTCTTGAAGAAATCCATTAAGAATGCGGTTTTGACATCCATTTGCCAAATTTCATAATCATAAAATGCGGCAATTGCTAACATGATACAGACAGACTTAAGCATCACTACGGGTGAGAAGGTCTCATCGTAGTCAACTCCTTGAACTTGTCAAAAACCTTTTGCAACAAGTCGAGCTTTGTAGACAGTAACATTACCGTCAGCGTCAATCTTCTTCTTGAAGATCCATTTATTCTCTATGGCTTGACGATCACCAAGCAAGTCAACCAAAGTCCACACTTTGCTCTCAATCATGGATCCTATCTCAGATTTCATGGACTCAAGCCATTTCGCGTAATCTGGGCTCATCATCGCTTCCTCATAGTTTGTAGGTTCATCATGGTCTAGTAACATGACTTCTAGAACAGGATTACCGTACCACTCTGGTGCGGACCGTACTGTGGTTGACCTACGAGGTTCGGTAGTAACTTGATCTGAAGTTTCATGATCATCATCATTAACTTCCTTACTAATTGGTGTAGGCATCACTGGAACTGATTTCTGTGATGTACCTTTTTCCAATTTGAGAGAAGGTACAACTACCTCATCGAGTTCTACTTTCCTCCCACACACTTCTTTCGAGAGAAAGTCCTTCTCTAGAAAGGATCCATTCTTAGCAACAAATGTCTTGCCTTTGGATCTGTGATAGAAGGTGTACCCAACAGTTTTTTTGGGTATCCTATGAAGACGCACTTCTCCCATTTGGGCTCGAGCTTATCAGGTTGAAGCTTTTTCACATAAGCATCGCAACCCCAAATTACTTTAAGAAACGACAGCTTAGGTTTCTTGCCAAACCACAGTTCATATGGTGTCGTCTAAAAGGATTTAGATGGTGCCCTATTTAACGTGAATGCAGCCGTCTCTAAAGCATAACCCCAAAACGATAGTGGTAAATCGGTAAGAGACATCATAGATCACACCATATCTAATAAAGTACGGTTACGATGTTCGGACACACCATTACGCTGTGCTGTTCCAGGTGGCGTGAGTTGTGAAACTATTCCACATTGTTTCAAATGAAGACCAAACTCGTAACTCAAATATTCGCCTCTGCGATCAGATCGTAGAAACTTTATTTTCTTGTTACGATGATTTTCCACTTCACTCGGATTTTCCACTTCACTCTGAAATTCTTTGAACTTTTCACATGTTTCAGAATTGTGTTTCAATAAGTAGATATGCCCATATCTGCTCAAATCATTTGTGAAGGTCAGAAAATAACGATACTCGCCGTGAGCCTCAACACTCATCGGACTGCATACATCAGCATGTATTATTTCCAATAAGTCAGTGGCTCGCTCCATTGTTCCAGAGAACAGAGTTTTAGTCATCTTGCCCATGAGGCATGGTTCGCAAGCATCAAGTGATTCGTAACCAAGTGATTCCAAAAGCCCATCAGCATGGAGTTTCTTCATGCGCTTTACACCAATATGACCTAAACAGTAGTGCCACAAATAAGTTGCACTATCATTATTAGCTTTGCATCTTTTGGCTTCAATATTATTAATATGTGTATCACTACGATCGAGATTCAACAAAAATAGACCACTCATCAAGGGTGCATGACCATAAAAGATACTACTCATATAAATAGAACAACAATTATTCTCTGATTTAATTGAATAACCGTCTCGCGTTAAACAAGATCCAGATATAATGTTCATGCTCAACGCTGGCACCAAATTATAATTATTCATGTCTAAAACTAATCCCGAAGGTAGATGTAGAGGTAGCGTGCTTGACGGTGATCACATCGACCTTGGAACCATTTCCGATGCGCATAGTCACCTCGTCCTTAGCCAATCTTTGTTTAATCTGTAGCCCCTGTTTCGAGTTGCAAATATGAGAAACAGAACCAATATCAAATACCCAGGCGCTACTACGAGTATTAATAAGGTACACATCAATAACATGTATATCAAATATACCTTTCACTTTGCCATCC
Source organism: Aegilops longissima (assembly GCA_021605205.1). Classification (NCBI taxonomy): domain Eukaryota; kingdom Viridiplantae; phylum Streptophyta; class Magnoliopsida; order Poales; family Poaceae; genus Aegilops; species Aegilops longissima. Next base: position 674,087,281 of record CM038678.1, on the reverse strand, counting down.
TTCTTAGCCGCCAAATACTTGGGGCAGTTCCACTTCCAGTGACCAGTCCCTTTGTAGTAGAAGCACTCACTTTCAAGCTTAGGTCCAGACTTGGGCTTCTTCTCGGGAGCAGTAACTTGCTTGATATTCTTCTCGAAGTTCCCCTTCTTCCGTTTGCACCTTTTCTTGAAACTAGTGGTCTTGTTAACCATCAACACTTGATGCTCCTTCTTGATTTTTACCTCCGCAGCCTTTAGCATCGCGAAGAGCTCGGGAATTGTCGTTTCCATCCCTTGCATGTTATTGCTCATCATGAAGCCTTTATAGCTTGGTGGCGATGATTGAAGAACTCTGTCAATGACACTATCATTAGGAAGATTAACTCCCAGCTGAGTCAAGTGGTTATGGTACCCAGACATTCTGAGTATGTACTCACCGACAGAACTGTTCTCCTCCATCTTGCAGCTAGAGAACTTGTTGGAGACTTCATATCTCTCAACTCGTGCATTTGCTTGAAATATTAACTTCAACTCCTGGAACATCTCATATGCTCCATGACGTTCAAAACGTCTTTGAATTCCCGATTCTAAGCCGTAAAGCATGGCACACCGAACTATCGAGTAGTCATCAGCTTTAGTCTGCTAGACGTTCATAACGTCCGGAGTTGCTCCTGCAGCGGGCCTTGCACCCAGCGGTGCTTCCAGGATGTAATTCTTGTGTGCAGCAATGAGGATAATCCTCAAGTTACAGACCCAGTCCATGTATTTGCTACCATCATCTTTCAACTTAGCTTTCTCTAGGAACGCATTAAAATTCAAGGGAACGGTAGCACGGGCCATTGATCTACAACAACATAGATATGCAAAAACTATCAGGACTATGTTCATGATAAATTAAAGTTCAATTAATCATATTACTTAAGAACTCCCACTTAGATAGACATCCCTCTAGTCATCTAAATGATCACGTGATCCATATCAACTAAACCATGTCCGATCATCACGCGAGATGGAGTAGTTTTCAATGGTGAACATCTCTATGTTGACCATATCTACTATATGATTCACGTTCGACCTTTCGGTCTTAGTGATCCGAGGCCATATCTGCATATGCTAATCTAGTCAAGTTTAACCCGAGTATTCTGCACGTGCAAAACTGGCTTGCACCCGTTGTATGTGAACGTAGAGCTTATCACATCCGATCATCACATGGTGTCTCGACACAACGAACTGTAGCAACGGTGCATACTCAGGGAGAACACTTGTACCTTGAAATTTAGTGAGGGATCATCTTATAATGCTACCGCTGTATTAAGTAAAATAAGATGGATAAAAGATAAACATCACATGCAATCAAAATATGTGACATGATATGGCCATCATCATCTTGTGCCTTTGATCTTCATCTCAAAAGCACCGTCATGATCTCCATTGTCACCGTCTTGACACCTTGATCTCCATTGTAGCATCTTTGTCATCTCGCCAACTATTGCTTCTACAACTATCGCTACCGCATAGTGATAAAGTAAAGCAATTACATGTCGATTGCATTTCATACAATAAAGCGACAACCATAAGGCTCCTGTCAATTGCCGATAACTTTTACAGAACATGATCATCTCATACAATAACTTATATCACATCATGTCTTGACCATATCACATCACAACATGCCCTGCAAAAACAAGTTAGACGTCCTCTACTTTCTTGTTGCATGTTTTACGTGGCTGCTATGGGCTTCTAGCAAGAACCGTTCTTACCTACGCATCAAAACCACAACGATTTTTCGTCAAGTCTGCTGTTTTAACCTTCAACAAGGACCGGCCGTAGTCAAATTCGATTGAACTAAAGTTGGGTCATTATGCTAAGCTAACATATGGGTCTTGTCCATCACATCATTCTCTAATGATGTGATCCCGTTCATCAAATGACAAAACATGTCAATGGTCAGGAAACATAACCAGCTTTGATTAATGAGCTAGTCAAGTAGAGGCATACTAGGGACACTCTGTTTTGTCTATTTATTCACACACGTACTAAGTTTCCGATTAATACAATTCTAGCATGTATAATAAACATTTATCATGATATAAGGAAATATAAATAACAACTTTATTATTGCCTCTAGGGTATATTTCCTTCATATCTCACTACCATTGGGCCCACCTGTCGGCGTGTATAAGAATGAAAACAAACGATAAAAAATATTGGATGATGGTTCGAAGTCATGATCACGGGCACATCGGACAAGGTGGCCTTGTATTGGTATGCTGAGCCATTTGTGTTAACACACAGGAGCTGGTGTGGTAATTATTGTAGCGACCCGACCCGAATGGATCAAGTCTCTGTGCTTTCGTGTCATCCCTGGATCGGTATGCTGACACACACAGTACTCGAAGGATTTATAACAGAGGTAAATCACATGTATGAAATAACGTAAATACTATTACCTCGATCCAAAATATAGCGGAAGCAACAAGGTTGTGGATTCCCATCAACACCAACGACAAAGTTGAGTATAGGAAATCGTAACCCTAACGTATCACTTACTGTCGTTCGAAAAGTCGCAACATGAAAAGTTGCAGCCCGAAACGGGTCAGACATGGAATATGCTGGCAATGTAACACATAGAGAATAATGAAATGAATAAGCCTATACTACATGCATATATGGCTGGTGGAAAGCTCTATGGTTACAGTTTTTGTGAAAAGCCAATTTTCCCTCTCGCAAAGGAATAAATTTATTTAACTATCATAGTGGTTGTTAAACATTGAGAATGGTTGACAGCATTCTCAATCCCAATTAAAAGTACTCATTAAACCCAAACAATTATATTAAGTAACGTGATGAGATCAACAGGATATCCAGATACTAGATACTCAAAATTTGTCCATAACCGGGGACACGGCTAATCATGATTAGTTTATACACTCTGAGAGGTTTGCGACTTTTCCCCACAAGACTCGATCGCCTCCGCTTGGTTCTCGTGACTACATGGTGTTTGAGAAACGGATGACCGAGACACAGTCTTCGAAGCGCTAGCACCTTACATGTGGGTAGACCGTACCAACCTACATCCCCTACATCAGCTAGCCTACCCGTAAGAGTTCGCACAACTTACTCAGCTATGCGAGCCCATATTGGCTTGTGGCTGCACACGGAAGTTTCAGTTTGAATAATCTAATGATCCCTTAGAGCACGGGTGGCGGTCCGAAGAAATACAGCAAGTCCTGATGGAAACCAGTGCCTCAATCCACCCGGATGTGTGTTTAAGTTGCCACCTTAGATAAACCATTAATTAACAATCTCACATCTGTCATGGATATTCACTCACCCAATCCACGTCTACTAGCATAGCATGGCATAATAAGCAAACGTAGAAGTAACTCCCAAGGTTTCATAAGTAAAACAGGTAATAGGTACTACCTCGATCTACTTCCCATCCCACAATTTAATTAGATCCTAACCATGCAAGTGTTTGAGGATTGATCTAATGCATAAAACTGGGTAGTAGAAAAGGTATGATCAAGTGTTACTTTCCTGCAAAGTTGATGAAGATGATTCGCACTCAAAACTCTTGATAGCTCTACTCGTCACACTCCGGTCAATCTATCGTAATCAAGCAATAGTAACCACACATAAGCAATCACTCAAAAGATCGGAAAGAACGAAGAAAACAATTCGGAAAACGTCAAAACCAAATCAAATAACTCTTGCAGCATAAAACAATTTCTAACAGTACCAAAATTATGTGAATTTGGCCTTATCAGAAAGTTTAGGTCAAGAGCTTCGATTAGCAAAAAGAATCAACTAAATCGGAGTTATAAAACTCAAGTTATGCTCAAACGAAGTTTGAATTCAAATCTGATATAATTCAAATTTTAAAATTTCAAAAACATGTTTGAGTTGGATTACTGGATAGAGGAGATCATAACGAAGAAGTGGGCGTTGGTTTCGTTGGATTCCGACTTACGAGTAAAAAGTTATGATCGTTTGAAGATTAGGGACTACGGATAGGTCCATGACGGAAATTAAAATAAAAGAAAAATCTATCGAGCTTAACGCCGCTAAACAAAACCGGAAAGAAAAACCGCGAGAAAACCGATCTAGGGTTTGGAAAGGAAATCAAACGAAAACCGATCTAGAAAACGGAATGGAAACCGATCTCTAAAACCGATCTAGAAACGGACGTGGCTGGGCTAGTACCTCAAAGAGGCGAGGGCTTTGGTGGCGGGAGGGCGGCGGCGGCAAGTGGCGGCGGCAAGGGCGTGGTGAGGGGCGGCGGCGGCGGGTGAGTGGCGGCGGTGGCGCTTGGTGAGGGGGCGGCGGCGGGGCGGGCGGCGGCTATGGCTATGGCGGCACTGGCACTGCTGCCTGGAGGAGGAGGAGAGGAGAGGAGAGTTGATTTGATGTGTTGGAGGGGAGGGTGCTTGGGTATTTATATTGGGGAGGGAGGGTTTTGCTTTGGGTAGGGGACAAGAAATAGATTAGGATTAGGAATCCTAGGAATAAAAACGGAATAACAAAACGGGTCAAATTCTAGTAGGAATCGTAAAAGAATAGGAAACTTGGGGCTCCTGGCTCCCTAGGTGCGTGGTGCGTTGGCCTTGTGGCCTTGACCGACGTCGGTGACTTGGCGGCTTGGGCCTTTGGCCCAAGGCGCCAGCCTTTTTTTTTTTTAATTTTTTAACAGAGACAAATAAAATAATAAAACCAAATAAATAAATATATTATATAGGCATATAATATATCAAAATTTTCAGAAAAAGATTTCCTACATGATGAACTTTATTCTAGCTTCAAATAAAATACACAAAATTCAAATAAAACAAATAGTGCTACTGCCCTAATAAAATCCACTGAAAATCATTTTAAAAATACCAAAATGATTTCAAATTAATTCTCTCCAATTTTCTGATGTAGGGAATCATGTTACCCTATTTTCCATATATTTTATTTTTAGAGAAAATAATTTGAATAAAACTCAAATAACTCCAATTGAAAATAATTCAAAGGACTTTGAATTTATTTCTTTGAAACTTCCAACTCATATTTCATATGTTTTGAAGAAGTCATTTTATCTTCGCCGTGAAAATCATTGAGTTGCATAAAGTTTCAGAATTGGAAAATATTTTCCAAATGAAATTCAAATATTTTCAACACCCTTGTCATTTAAATAAATGGAAGAAGTCATGTCATCTTCTCTCCGTGGTTTTGTGATGAAAAGAATTTGAATTTCAAGATCATAAAAGCAAAATGAAAGTTTGGGAAAGTCCTTTTATTCCTCTCATTTAACTTTCAAAAGTTTCAATTCACTCACTTTCAGTCAATCAATCAAACAATCAGCCAAAACTATCTATTTGTTTATAACATTCCAAAATTTAGAATTTTGGGATGTTACAAACTACCACTTAAAATGAATCTCGTCCTCGAGATTCGGAGAGGCTAGAAAGAAATAGGTTAGGGTTTGGGGGTCTTCTCAAAATCCATCGATCGTCTCCGGGGTCTCCGGTGCTACCACCCTTAGAAGCATTGTTACGGTTCCATCAAAACTCAGATACTCCATCCTTATTGTCGACGTTGTCGGTATTCTCAGATATTAAGGATAATTCCTTCTCTGGGCTCTTCCGTAGTGGCATAACCTTTTCCTCAATTCCTTTGTCCTTTCCTCTTGGTAAGGTTATCCCGAAATCGGGTCTTCTTAGCTGACGGGTCTGGCGCCAATTCTAAACAAATATCGGTATCTCATGGTGGTCAACAATTTATGGTTTCTCCTGCAGAAAACGGGTCTGGGTTGAACCTCACTGTATATCCTACGATTGGCAACAACTTCCTTGTACAAGGGAAATACTTATACCATTCTAAGGTTCAAACAAGGTTTTGATTGTCGTCTCTCGACTATAGGTAAGTCACTCAGATTTACCATTCCATATAGCAAAGCGAATAATAAGAGTAAGTCGGTATGGTGATCAATCCATCCCGCACCCAAATCATTACCTCGTACATGGTTTAGTGAATCTCGCATTCTAACACTCGGTCATCCTCACAAGCATTGCCGAATTTCTCTTGTCGACGAACCAAGTTCGGAAAATCCATTGATTCTGCAGGCCAAACAAACATCTATCGTTCCTTAACAACTCTCAGGTTTTGCGTAAACTCCTATAGAATCATCGGTTGATAAAATCATAACTCTTCCAGGGTTTCTCCTTCAGCAAGAGTGTGCTTGCTTCTTGGCAGGTCCTGGGGCCTATGGGTTATGGCCCATCTCATCACTTGCAAATCTTGAACTCATCATCTGGGCAACTGATCATTATCCCGACATCCAACTTCCTGGCATACTTAAAATCCATCCAAATGTACTGTCTCTTTTCCTTATATTTGCACCAAACGGGGACATGATTACTCAGACTCTTCATGGAATTTCCATTGATCCATACTTCCAACATCATACCTCCTTTATATCCATAACACTTCATCTCTTCATCCTCGTGGGATGTCCCACATACCGTGATAAAACTTATACTTATGAAATCCATACTCTACTTGTGGAACCTCATTATCCTTTCCAGGTCAAGCGCCCCTTACAAGGAAATATTGGCCATCTCGCATGGCACTTCTTCAACTGGAAAACGTGAAACACATCATGAACTCCCGACAGTCCTTCGGTGACTTCAACTTGTTAGCCTATTCTCCCATACGCCCAAAACTCGGTATGGTCCTACAAATATCGGGCTAACTTTCCTTAACTCCAAATCGCTTAACTCCTCGCAGAGGTGGCACACAAAGATATGCTCGTCTCCGATTTCATAGACTACCTCCTTGCATTTTTGAGTCTGCATAACTCTTACGCTCGGTGAGCTATCTTCCGTCTATCTCGAATCAACTTAACATTCTCTTGACTCCTTGATCATATTTGGTCCAAACAACCGACGGTCTCCAACTTCATCCCACATCAACGGTGTCGGCTCCTTCTCCCATACAAAGCTTCAAAAGGGCCATCTTCAAACTGACTTGGTAGCTGTTGTTGTATGAGAACTCCCGTAGGGTAGATTATCATCACTACTAGATCCGTAATCTAGCGCACACGCCTCAACATGTCCTCCAAAATCTGATTGACTCTCTTGATTTATCCATCTGCTCATGGATGAAAGGCTGATGAACTCTAGCCTAGTACCCAAAGTCAGTGCGGCTGATTCCAAAACTTTGAGGTAAACTGTGCTCCTCACGATGGTCCTCGGAACTCCATGCATATACGATCCTTGTCAAATATATCTTGGCCAACTTCACACTTGTATAGGTGGTTTTCACCGAATAAAGCGAGCCACTTTGGTCAAGCTAATCAACTACTACCCAGATAGAATCATATCCCAATCGGGTTATGGGAAATCCGAAATGAAATCCATGCCAAGCTTATCCTACTTCCATTCGGTATCGGCATAGGCTGCAATAATCCTGCTTGCTTCGATGCTCGCTTTTACTTTCTCCGCATGCATCACTTACGACTACATACTCCATAATATCCTTCTTCATACCAGTCCACGAAACACTCCTTCAAATCCAAATACATCTTGGTGTTTCGAGGCGAATCAAGTATGGTGAGTCATGAGCCTCAAGTATTAACTTCCTGATCTTTGCATTATTGGGTATATGTACACTGTCCTCAAACCATAAGGTGTCGTGCTCATCCTTACGAAAACCTTTGGCCTTTCCTTTGCTCATCCTCTGTTTTACCTCAACAATATCTTTGTCATCCTTCTGAGCTTCACGGATCTTTCTCAACAATGTAGACTGAACTTCCATTGCTGCAACAAAACCTTTGGGAACAATCTCCAACCAAAGTTCCCTGAAAATCCTTGGCTAACTCCTTTGATAATCCTCCGATTATGAGGGTATTCGTCCTTATTTTCATTATGGTTGTGTCCTATTTCTCCACAAAGCTTGCATGCACTTTCTCCATATCATTTCCATAAGGCTTCAACTTCTGGGACACAAACCGAGACTTTAGCAAAGTCAACTTAAATTCTTCCCAAGTGGTTACTCCTGGCCACATTGATGGTTTGGTACATCCTCCACTAGATAACAGCACCTCTTTCAAAGCACTGAAGAGCATGCTGGGTCATATCTTTTCTGACTATCGGGTTATTCTTCATGTGATCCTCCATGTTCTGAATCCATCGGTCTATTTCCAATTGACTCATTGGTCCGGAAATTACAAGCTCATCTCCATCCACCCTCATGGGTTTGGGGTGGGATAAGAGAGATCGAGAGGGATGCACACAATACAAACAATGGTTTTGAAAAGACAGATTTTATTGTGGCTGTCGGAAAACATCAAACAAATGACAGCTCACAATCGTCACATCTAACGTAGGTATGTAACAGGGGTTTGGTCTTCTAACGGTCAATAAATCTTCAAAGTCATCAAACTCTTCCAATCTTGATCATGTCTCGATGGCTCCTTCGATCATGCTTGTCCTTCTCAAGTTCTTTTGCCGATCATCTCTGTTGACGCCAAGTCTCTCGCGACGCCCTTCAATATTTACGAGTTACGCTCCAACCGCCGGTTTCAACATCCTTGACATGATCCATGATCCCACATCGTCCTTCGCCATCACAAATCTCCGGTATCTCGATGTTTTGCTCCTTCATCTTGTCTACTTTCAGCTTCGGGTCCCGAGTTCTTCACTTAACGCTTCCTTATCAAATCGCTTCTGCAGATCCACCTTAAACTTCTTCATGTAATACTCCAGATCCCGGTGATACACCAGCTAAGGTTAAAACTCCAACGTTTGCAGATAGATGCTCCATCAGCTTTCTACCATCCAATCCTTCCATGCATCTGCATGCTTAACTCCGCACGGTGACAATAGCATAGGCGGGCGATAACATCATGGAAAGCGTGTTTCTGCTCTTGTCATTTTCATGAGCTATCATTCCATAGTTGATATCTCCTGCCTTAGGGTTTTCCTGACAAAGCTTTGAATTCTAATGCTCCGTGTTCCAGTCTTTCTCCGATACACCTTGATCTCGGTTATTGATAACTTCCATAGTCTGCCAAGTTCCATAAGCGTAACCTTCCTAGGTCATACAAATTTGGGAATTCTTCAGAGCCTTCAAATTCTCCAAGTCTTCGGAGTCTTCAACAGTTGTAGTTTCCATTTACATGGAAAAATCCTCTTCATTCCAAATGGTCTTAGTTGTCCGATATCTTTTCTCCTTGGAGTGGTCTCATTAGTCAAATCTTCGAGTGGTCAAAAGGGAAAAGGGGTGTGGTCTCACTAAAAAGGAATATTTGAATAAGCTCAGAAGAGAAGAGAGGTAAAAGATCTTTTTGAAAATGAAGTTGTAGAGAAAAATCTTTCCTATGGGCTTATCAGTTTCTAGGGTCACGTCCTACAGTCAACATGTGCTCTGATACCATCTTGTAGCGACCCGACCCGAATGGATCAAGTCTCTGTGCTTTCGTGTCATCCCTGGATCGGTATGCTGACACACACAGTACTTGAAGGATTTATAACAGAGGTAAATCACATGTATGAAATAACGTAAATACTATTACCTCGATCCAAAATATAGCGGAAGCAACAAGGTTGTGGATTCCCATCAACACCAACGACAAAGTTGAGTATAGGAAATCGTAACCCTAACGTATCACTTACTGTCGTTCGAAAAGTCTGCAACATGAAAAGTTGCAGCCGAAAATGGGTCAAGACATGGAATATGCCGCAATGTAACACATAGAGAATAATGAAATGAATAAGCCTATACTACATGCATATATGGCTGGTGGAAAGCTCTATGGTTACAGTTTTTGTGAAAAGCCAATTTTTCCCTACTGCAAAGGAATAAATTTATTTAACTATCATAGTGGTTGTTAAACATTGAGAATGGTTGACAGCATTCTCAATCCCAATTAAAAGTACTCATTAAACCCAAACAATTATATTAAGTAACGTGATGAGATCAACAGGATATCCAGATACTAAATACTCAAAATTTGTCCATAACCGGGGACACGGCTAATCATGATTAGTTTATACACTCTGCAGAGGTTTATGACTTTTCCCCACAAGACTCGATCGCCTCCGCTTGGTTCTCGTGACTACATGGTGTTTGAGAAACGGATGACCGAGACACAGTCTTTCAGAAGCGCTAGCACCTTACATGTGGGTAGACCGTACCAACCTACATCCCCTACATCAGCTAGCCTACCCGTAAGAGTTCGCACAACTTACTCAGCTATGCCAGAGCCCATATTGGCTTGTGGCTGCACACGGAAGTTTCCAGTTTGAATAATCTAATGATCCCTTAGAGCCTGGGTGGCGGTCCGAAGAAATACAGGCAAGTCCTGATGGAAACCAGGTGCCTCAATCCACCCAGATGTGTGTTTAAGTTGCCACCTTAGATAAACCATTAATTAACAATCTCACATCTGTCATAGATATTCACTCACCCAATCCACGTCTACTAGCATAGCATGGCATAATAAGCAAACGTAGAAGTAACTCCCAAGGTTTCATAAGTAAAACAGGTAATAGGTACTACCTCGATCTACTTCCCATCCCACAATTTAATTAGATCCTAACCATGCAAGTGTTTGAGGATTGATCTAATGCATAAAACTGGGTAGTAGAAAAGGTATGATCAAGTGTTACTTGCCTGCAAAGTTGATGAAGATGATTCGCACTCAAAACTCTTGATAGCTCTACTCGTCACACTCCGGTCAATCTATCGTAATCAAGCAATAGTAACCACACATAAGCAATCACCAAAAGATCGGAAAGAACGAAGAAAACAATTCGGAAAACGTCAAAACCAAATCAAATAACTCTTGCAGCATAAAACAATTTCTAACAGTACCAAAATTATGTGAATTTGGCCTTATCAGAAAGTTTAGGTCAAGAGCTTCGATTAGCAAAAAGAATCAACTAAATCGGAGTTATAAAACTCAAGTTATGCTCAAACGAAGTTTGAATTCAAATCTGATCTAATTCAAATTTTAAAATTTCAAAAACATGTTTGAGTTGGATTACTGGATAGAGGAGATCATAATGAAGAAGTGGGCGTTGGTTTCGTTGGATTCCGACTTACGAGTAAAAAGTTATGATCGCTTGAAGATTAGGGACTACGGATAGGTCCATGACGGAAATTAAAATAAAAGAAAAATCTATCGAGCTTAACGCCGCTAAACAAAACCGAAAGAAAACCGCGAGAAAACCGATCTAGGGTTTGGAAAGGAAACCAAACGAAAACCGATCTAGAAAACGGAATGGAAACCGATCTCAAAACCGATCTAGAAACGTGACGCTGCTGGGCTAGTACCTCAAGAGGCGAGGGCTCGGCGGTGGCGGCGTAGGCGGCGGGCGGCGGCAAGTGGCGGCGGCGGGCTGGTGAGGGCGGCGGGCAAGGCTGGTGAGGGCGGCGGCGGCGCTGGTGAGGGGCGGCGGGAGGGCGGCGGCGGCACTGCACTGCTGCTGCCATGGAGGAGGAGAGAGAGGAGAGTTGATTTGATGTGTTGGGGGGGGTGCTTGGGTATTTATATTGGGGAGGGAAGGGTTTTGCTTGGGGTAGGGGACAAGAAATAGATTAGGATTAGGAATCCTAGGAGTAAAAACGGAATAACAAAACGGGTCAAATTCTACTAGGAATCGTAAAAGAATAGGAAACTTGGGGCTCCTGGCTCCCCTAGGTGCGTGGTGCGTTGGCCTTGTGGCCTTGACCGACGGTGATTTAGCGGCTTGGGCCTTTGGCCCAAGGCGCCATGCGCCTTTTTTTTTTTTAATTTTTTAGACAAATAAAATAATAAAACCAAATAAATAAATATATTATATAGGCATATAATATATCAAAATTTCAGAAAAAGATTTCCTACATGATGAACTTTATTCTAGCTTCAAATAAAATACACAAAAATTCAAATAAAACAAACAGTGCTACTGCCCTAATAAAATCCAATTGAAAATCATTTTAAAAATACCAAAATGATTTCAAATTAATTTCTCCAATTTTCTGATGTAGGGAATCATGTTACCCTATTTTCCATATATTTTATTTTAGAGAAAAATAATTTGAATAAAACTCAAATAACTCCAATTGAAAATAATTCAAAGGACTTTGAATTTATTTCTTTGAAACTTCCAACTCATATTTCATATGTTTTGAAGAAGTCATTTTATCTTCGCCGTGAAAATCATTGAGTTGCATAAAGTTTCAGAATTGGAAAATATTTTCCAAATGAAATTCAAATATTTTCAACACCCTTGTCATTTAAATAAATGGAAGAAGTCATGTCATCTTCTCTCCGTGGTTTTGTGATGAAAAGAATTTGAATTCTCAAGATCATAAAAGCAAAATGAAAGTTTGGGAAAGTCCTTTTATTCCTCTCATTTAACTTTCAAAAAGTTTCGAATTCACTCACTTTCAGTCAATCAATCAAACAATCAGCCAAAACTATCTATTTGTTTATAACATTCCAAAATTTAGAATTTTGGGATGTTACAATTATACACACACGCACGCATGCACATGAACTGCATGCACGCAACACTCACACGTACACACGCAGCCACGCACGCAAGCAACACTCACACACACACACGCACGCACGCATGCGCACACCACACGACCAACACACACGCTCACGCTCAAGTGCTCAACCAATACGTGCATGCACACACATCAGGCCCTGACAGACACATACACAACCAGGTGGTTCCCACACACCGGTTGGAGTCTTGTCGCGCCTGCGTAAATTTGTGTTTATCTTAACTTTTTTCCTATGAGAACTGATAGGTGGGACCCACAAGGAACATGGTCAATTTAACCATTGAACATAGTGCCACACAGACTATTTGGCCGGTTAACAGAGTGCAATACGACGCTGAACGGTGATCACGCGACCGTATAATCACCGCAAAACGTATATAGTGACCGTAATGAGCGTATTCTGAAGTCTGATGACCGTATTACCCTTTTTCGCTTGAAATACACTGATCGCTAGTGTATTTATTTCTTCTCTCGCTCTCTCTGCGGAGCCGAGTAGGCCAACGTGCCAGTGCCTAAATTGGCGCATGCCATCCCATTATTGATGTACTGGTTTCGTAAGAGTGAACAAGCATTCACGTCTACCGTAAAAACTGTAGATATGAGTTACAAATGCTATGAAGACGAATACAAATATTTGAATACACTTTATGCCCAATTTTCTCTGTAGGCCCTCAAAAAGTACATCTCTACACGTTCTCGCATGTTACATCTAACAACTATGCAATACAACACTACTACTACACTCTAACACAATAAAATATGTATTTTTAGTTTTACTAGATCTCATATTGTTACTTAATTATTCACTTTGCATACATTAAAATTGCCTTTGAAATGTATGACTAGTATCATCTACCGCGCGGGAAAAATCCTGCCCTAGCCAGTTTAACCAGGTTTGTATCGATGGATCGTGCGAAATAGCAAAACTATAGTAGTACTATAGTACAATTAACAGATCACTGGGCCGCCATGTCGTGTACTCCTCCGTCGTAAGAGTGGAGCACTCGCTTTCATAAATATTCTAGTCCCTTTCGCCGACATGTGGGATATCAAGCAACTGGGTCCACGTGCCATACCAAAATAATAGTGCAGAGCAGTAGGGATGAAGCACCCCGGTCATGGTGCTGGCATAGTAATGAGCAATGAGGCGTCAAATCACAAAGTTGCTCCTTTCCCGCAGTTAAGTTGGAGGGACTAAGCGATGCTAAAAAAGAAGTTGGAGGGACGAAGCAACCATCATTTCACTCCTTGCTGAATCTGCTTCTCCCTCATCTTCTTCAAGTTAACCACGTGTTGCTTCTGCCATTGTTTTGCCTCATGTGGGACCGCATGTTAGCAAACTGCCAGGCCAATGTCCTCTAAAAATAAGGAACCTCCCCCGTCTTCCGAGTGGCAAAATCACCTTCTTTTTACTAATCTTGATATAATTTTTAGATCAATATATCGAGATTTGTATAGATAGCACACAGGAGAAAAACCAAGTGGTACGGTTAAGGGCATCCACAATGTGTAGCCAAATGTGAAAATAACTTTTGGCATCGATGGGAACCATTGTGGAGGGTGCTGCCAAAGCCAAAAAGAGGGAACCAAAGCTCCCTAATTGATTGATTGATTGAAGGAATAGAAAAATGCAACCTCTCTCCTCTTTCTCCCGTGCTTGGACCCATGTACAGTATAGAGTACAGATTCTACTCCCCTGTCCTTTCTATCACAAATCACAAAGCAGTGAGGCGTCAAATCACAAAAAGCACGGACGAAGCAACCATCGTTTCACTCTTCGCTGACTCCGTTTCTCCATCGTCTTCTTCGAGAAACCACCTTACCGCACTAAGCTGGACCGACGACGCTATTATGTAGTAGAGTAGTACATTTACGCCTCCTTTGGTTCAACGGACTTCCTGGATGCAAAGAAGGCGGTTGTCTCGGCTTGCAAGAGGCACTTGCGGATGACTTACCGTGGTCTCCTTCAATGGTGTGCTCCGTCGAACGCACTTCGCCAAAGCCACAATGTTCGAGATATCATCGACATCACCGCAATGGGGAAGGAAGTCAAATAGTTACTACCTCCATTTTTTTGTATGCAAGGCCAGTATCAAAATTAAATTTGAAGAAGGCCACTAACAATAATCGAGGCAAAATTGATGGGTTTGCCTCGTACTGGCAACCAAGGACATTAATATACCCTTGCATGGATGCGGAAGTGAGTAGGTTGGTTTGCATGGCGATGCATTAATCAAGCAATGAGGGGTGAGATGGTTAGCTATTTTGGCGTTGGAGAAAAATATGCATTAATTGACACGTCAAACAAGGATTTGTATCAATCAATCCCGTGAAGGAAAACCCTGCCTTTCTTTTTTAACACAAGTAGTACCTGCTTGTACCATGTTTGGGTCTAGGCCTTGCATTGCCATACTTTGCCACACATTTTTGCCAAGCTTGCCTAAAGTTTTTCAAAATGAAAAGGAGGTACACTTGCGCACGGATGTCGCGGTCGCACTGCACCCTCACACAGTCGCTTCAGCACACCACAAATCCAACCAAGGGAACGCACCCTCACTGACATGTGCTACCGCATGTCATCAAACCAAACTCAGCCATCCTACCACTGACACATAATTTTGGTTCATACAGTATGTTTATCCAAAAGCATGTTGGGGAAGATCCGTGTGGCCCGAGCGGTGGTCTGTTGGGGAAGAAAAAGAGGTGAGGAAGAAGAAGGGTTAGGAGACGCTGGATATTCATCCAACCGCGTGAAATGGTCGACTGACCCAAATGATGAAAGTCAGGTGACTTGCATAAATATATGTTTTTATTACACTGCAAAAGATCCCTAAAAACAACATCATAAAGAAAAACTATCACTTTTCGCGGAACGAGACGACCTCGTCGTCTTTGGCTGCCGGCGCGAACCAGCCGTAGCTGCTGACATGTGTCTCCGCACCATGGTTGTTGTCGGGGATATACCCCGCGGCGTAAACCGGCCGGAAGTATAACCCGGCCGGACTTGGCGGTTTACTGAGATCCGGCTGGCACTTGGCGATTCACTGGCGACCTGCCCTGACCTGGCGGTTTACAAGCAACCCACCTGGTCATTATGACTCACTGGTGATCCGGCACACGGGACAGACGGATGACAAGGCCCAAGGCCCAGAAGGCCGGTTCACGTTTAATGGTGGGCCGGTTTATAAGGAAAGCACAAGGAATATTCCCTTACAAAGGAAGCAAGACTAGGACTCCACTTGTAATAGAGTAATCCTAATCCAACTAGGACTAGTCATGTAAACCGCCCCTTAAACATATATAAGGAGGGGCAGGGTTCCCCAAAGAGGAGGGGTTACAAGCAAGAAGAAACAATGTTAGGGCTAGACAGAAAGAGGAGTGCCGGTTTACGGCGACTCCCTCATGATCATAATGAGACCTATCCTCAAACAGCATGTAGGGTTTTTACCGGATGATGTTTCTCGGGGCCCGAAGTTGTCTAAACCCTTGTCTTGCATGTTGATCCGCCCTGCGTCTCTCGTCCCACTCAACCCCTCTCAAGCTACCACATAGATGCGTTGGCCTCGCGACTAAGTCCTGACACTAAGGACATCTGCCGTGACAATTCCACGACAATTGGCGCCCACCGTGGGGCTTGCGCACGGTGGTGTTGAGTTCCTGGAGGGATTTCTCTTAGGATCGAGAAGTTCGCCAGATTTTTCCGATGAAGAGGAGCTGGTGTGAGAGGATCTACATCAGAAGCTAGGGTTTCGTCGTAAGCGCCGCCGCACATGTTTGTGGCAATCCATCCAAGGACGAACCGATATCTATTACGGCCGAGACTGTCGTTTTCTGCTACTCCGAGCGCGTCAAATCTCGAGGAGGCACGAGACGCAAGGTTCGGTCAGCAGCGGCGCACAAAAACCAACAAAGGCAATCAAAAAGCCTAGCAGTACAGCTTCGACAAACACTTCTGATGGATCATCAAAACCATGCGGCAGTTTGTTCTTCGACGAGATAAAGACCAAATTATTCCCGTCCATGTACGTCTACCTGGAAATCCGCTTGCAGTCTATTCCGAGGTTGGAGGGCCGGCGAGTGTCCGCTGCGGCATAAAAAAAAAAAGAAAGACCACGACCCGGAAAAGGACGTGGACAGGGGCACGGTTTCGGCCCTATCCAGAGTCGGCCACGCCTCTCCCTCGTACGGCAGATCGGTCACAAGCCGGCCTCGCCGACTGCCGCCGTCCACCTTCGAGACCTTCGTCTCCGCCCGCCTCAGCAGTAGCATGTATTGTCGCCTCTGCTAAGACCCGTGGCCTCGCCTCGTTCTCCACCCACAGTGGCCCTGCCTGTGTTCCGCCGCGGCCATCTCCGCGTTGATGTTGCTCCGGGCCAGGCTCCGCCTCGCGCGCTCTGCACTGCATCGCATTTCATCGCGTTCGCGTCGTTTCAGCCGGCTTGGCGCGTTTCGCTCCGCCTCCCCGTCGCCACCGGGCCGTCGCGTGTCTCAGCACTGCCCGCTGGCTCGTGCGCACGCCAGCTTTGCTAGCGCCGCCGCCGGAGGACCACCTCCAAGTCACCATGCCTCTGCCAACCGGCCATTTCCCAAGCACCTCTGCCTGCTGCGGCTGTCCGAGTCGCCATCGCTGCAATTATAAGCCGGGACGCTTGCGCTAAGACGGCCTCGTCCCCACGGCCACGAGCTTCCGTCTTCAAACTGCCGTCTCCGACCCCCGTTGTCTTAATCACAGCAATGGAGAGCTGTCACCCGCGTCAAACCGCCTGAGTCCCCATTGAACCGCCTTACTTTACCCCGCGCCTCTGCTGTTGCGGACTACCTCGACGCTGCGCCGCCTGCCTCTCGTCAAGTCGCCAATGGAGAGCTATAGCTGGCGCTGCCGTCCGTCACACTCGGCGCCATAATCTGCTGCCCGTCGACCGCTTGTTGTCTCGGCCTGCCAGCTCGCCGATCCGCCCGCGCGGTTCACTATTAGCTGCGCGCTGATCTCCATGAAGTCGCCGCTCGCTGCGCAGCAGCGACCGCCTCGAGCTCGGTTCGCCTCGCCGGTTTACTTCGCCTCAAGTCGGCCCTGCCTCCCTTGCCGCCATCGCTGCTTCAGCGGTTGTGAGCTGCTGCTGCT
This sequence comes from Aegilops longissima, assembly GCA_021605205.1. NCBI lineage: Eukaryota > Viridiplantae > Streptophyta > Magnoliopsida > Poales > Poaceae > Aegilops > Aegilops longissima. The sequence goes on along the minus strand of CM038678.1, from coordinate 674,069,635 downwards.
ACGACAATCTGCAAAAGTCGAAGACCGAAAGGAAAGGAGAATAAGAAAAGCACTACTAGTACATATTTCACGGGAGGTCTAGTACAAGCATCAGCCAAAGCTAAATGTGGTTAGTCATGGTCACGGCTAAAGGTGATAATGAATAAGTACTTGGACTCAGAGCAGATGACACAGGTATTGTCAGACTCATCAGATGACATGCATTGAGCGGCTGGGATTCTGAAGACGATGAGTACGGTACCACCAAGCAGTGGTTTTCCGTGATATGGTGTTTGATACGAGGACAAGGAGCGGTCAATGATTACAGCTGATGCTACTGTTTCCTCCATGTAAAGACTTGAGCCAATGTAAAATACTAACAAAGCCAGTACCAGTTGAAGAACGGTGCAAGTATGCATATAATGTGCACGGCAAGGCGTTTGCACCTCGAGCAGAGATAAAAAGAAAAGGGTTTTTATTGACTTGCCGAACGAAAAACAATCAGGTGCTATTTTTCTAAACTCTTACTGTACTTGGTATAATTAAATATCATCCAAAGCTTTTTTCGCGGTATGCCATTGTGTACACAGGTCAATTAACTCATGGCCGAAGTATGATCCGGTCCTCGTGCGCTGTCATTGGAGGTCGAGTCGACATCCGCGCTATGTCAAATTGCTCAGCGGATGTGCGCAGACCACTGCCCCTGCGGTCTGGACTACATCAACACGAGGCGGCTGACTCGCCCGTCCGCGCAATTTACCGTGCCTGCGATTGACTCATCCGTCCGTACGGCTTACCGCGCCTGCAGTTGACCCACCCGTCCACGCTGGTTTACAACGCCACGAGCAACTCACCCATGGAGGCACGCCAACATATTATGGCACAGGTGGTCGTCGGTACTCAACGGATTTCCGCACCGGCTTACAACGCCGTGGCCGTCTCTCGTGACCGCGCCGGCTTACAACGCTGTGGCCGTCTCTCGCGACCACGCCGACTTACAACAAGGAGGACAACTTGCCCGTCCGCACCGGTTTACAATACCGCGGCCGGATCATCTATCCGAGTTGCCTCTGATGTTGCGGTCGCTTTTGTCATCCATCTCTTGCGGCCTGGTCTACATCAACATACCGGGCCACACCTGTCTGCACAATCACCTCAACCTTCTATGGATTCACATCGTGCTATCAACGCCAATGATATACAAGTTGTGCCAGTTTATATCACGGTCAAATATGGAGAGCCTCAAGCCAACTCCTCGAGTCACCTTTGAGACTCGGGGGCTACAATGACATGACTCAGCGAATATTGCCAGTTTCAGCAAATTTAAAAACCCGTGACGATGGAGGAAGGATAACCCGTCCCGGAGGCTACTGTTATATTGATGAAAGTTTAAAGGCCGTCAGAAAATTTCCGGTTTAGAAAGTATATGACAGTGACAAAATCCCGGCTCAATGAAGAAGATCCGGGTCATCAGAAGGGATTCCGGTTTAAAATACGGCTCAAGGGAAGTCAGTCTGACTGTAGCTCTCAAATCCGGTTTAAAAATATCCGGTTCAAAAAGGAATTAACTTCTCGCAAGTTCGGGTTTAAAGGCCGTCAGAAAATTTTCCGGCTGAAAATGAAGATTCCGGTTTAAAATCCGGTTCAAGGGAAAGATGTCTCCCACAAAGCTTTGAAGCTCTCAATATCCGGTTCAAAATCCCGGTTCAAGAAGAATTTATTTCTTGCAAAAAAGTTAAAAATTGCCAAAGAGGACCTGCTGCCATGATGCGCCGGTTCAAACATGGGTATCCCGCCTTACTGGCCTGACATATTATTGATCACATAGGGGCTTCTGCTTCGTAAAGCGGGGTCTCTGTTCTTTTACATCATGTGAGGTTACACGGAGTTGCTCTAAAGCGGCCTCCGGTTTACCCCTTGAGTTTGCTTTGCTAAAAGCATCGTGTTATATCACTTGGGGGCTTGGTCGTGTCCGAACCAATGCAACAACTTTTGATAGGCGAAAGCCACCAGATCACTTGGGGACATGGTCAAGTCTGAACCACCACGCTCTTGATCAGCCTAAGGCCATAGAGTCACTTGGGGGCTTGGTCGAACCCGAACCATTGCCACGCCACTTGATCGGCATAATGCCACGATTTCAGTTGGGGACCTGGCTGACTTGAACCATGGCTACACCTTATTGGGACCTTGGTCGTGTCCGACCATGGTAACACCATCTGATCGGCTCAAGAAAGCCTCGCTTGCAATGGTTTTATTTTGCCTTTGCTTGAATTCTGTTCTTTTTGCTAAGGAACTTTTTACTTCATTATGCTTTTTAAACCGACATTGTTAATCCGGTTCAAACTGTCAATTACAAATTGGCGGAACACGGTCAAATCCTAATCCGGAGACTATCTGGCCCGGTTTGATGTTACCATCTTATTATGGAGTAAACCGGTGTTCATTAACCCGGCTTGACTTTCAATTACACATTGTCAGGACATGATCAAATCATAATCCGGAGGCTATCCGCCCGGTCTGGTCTGACTACGAGTCGCCAGTATTCTATATGGTTAAACCGGTGTTTATCACAACCCGGTACGGTTTTATCATAAACCGACACAGTATGAACGGAGTTATCATTACTCAAGATTGGGGTCATCACCCTTACTACAAAAAGTTGGTAAACCAACGATGTGATTCAATGTCACAGGTATGATATATTTCATATTTGATTATTCTTAAGTGCAGCCTTGGTTATCAGCCCAGGTTATATGTTGGGCATTATGACCCGTCCGGCGGCAAACCGCCAGGACACTTTAAACTTGTTGTATACAGGAACAGGTTGAATAAAGTATGATTATAAATCACCGGTGTTTGTTAAACCGGCCTGGCTTTAAGACGATAAGTCGCCAGTATATGATGAAAAAATATCCGGTGTTTATTAAACCGGCCTGGCTTGGGACTATAAGTCGCCAGCATATATTTGGATTGCGCCATTGGAATTATGCGCTTATAAATCATTGGGTATATTATTCAAATAGCCAACATGGCTGGATTTCTATTATGGTTATCAATAACTAGTATTGTGATTACGGTTTTCAAAGTCGCTTTAGCGCAATGGCTATCATATTATCAATGGATATGATTTTTATTCTACAATTGAAGGAATAGTCCCGAGTTGCTGCAGGCTTACAACCCGGCACTTGGGGGCTACATTATTTAAGTTGAGGTTATATCAAATATGCAAGTCTCATGTCGCTGCAAGCATGCACCATGACACTTGGGGGCTAATGCAAAGTAATTTTTTGCTCATATTATTGAAGACCCGACTCATCACATTATAATGAGTCGACCCTTGGGGGCTACCAATTGCTCCTGTCAACAATTGAAGGTACAAAGCTTTTTATTCATTATATTGAAGGGTCCACTGCTCAATTGGTACAGCACAAGGCTTTTAACCTTGTGGACGTGGATTCAAGTCCCATGATGGGGGCTACATCATATGATGTTATTTTCATTGAAATATATATCAAGTCCCAGCTCAATATATCTTACTGAGCCGGCCTTTGGGGGCTACACATCATTGCTCAAATCTACATGATTATACTTACAAAGTACCTGCTCATTATTGCATAATGACCCGGCCCTTGGGGGCTACAGGTAATATGGATATAAGGGAGAAAAATCTTCAAATTCTCAGTTCTGAGCAAACCAGATTGACCCGGTGTCTGCAAACAATTATGACCAAGGCCGATAATTATGACTTGGTGCCATCCATATTTACAAACCGCAATTTTGGTAATATTAAACCGCAAGTTTTACATCTTCAAACCGCTGAATATCAGATGAGTATTGCAAGACCAATATTTCTTAAACCGGTGCTTTGGAAGCCGACTCAAGTGGATTATTCTTCACAATATTTCTATGTGGGAAACCAATGTCAGCAAGTTGAGTATGAAGCTGGCTTATTGACCTGGATTTTCTAGAAGAAGGAAATGACAAGGACTTAAGGATGATCAAGTGCCGGTTTACAAGAATTCTTAACCGGGAGTATAATCTGTCAAGTTTGTTCTTGTGTTTATTTCACAGATCGTTTAACATGGATAAATCCAAATTAAACTGGGGCTAATGTCGGGATATACCCCATGGCGTAAACCGCCGGAAGTATAACCCGCCGGACTTGGCGGTTTATCGAGATCCGGTGGCACTTGGTGATTCATCTGGCGACCATACGACCAGCGGTTTACAAGCAACCCACCTGGTCATTATGACTCACCGGTGATCCGCACACGGATGACGGATGACAAGGCCCAAGGCCCAGAAGGCCGATTCACGTTTAATGGTGGGCCGGTTTATAAGGAAAGCACAAGGAATATTCCCTTACGAAGGAAGCAAGACTAGGACTCCACTTGTAATAGAGTAATCCTAATCCAACTAGGACTAGTCATGTAAACCGCCCCTTAAACATATATAAGGAGGGGTAGGGTTCCCCAAAGAGGAGGGGTTACAAGCAAGAAGAAACAATGTTAGGGCTAGACAGAAAGAGGAGAGCCGGTTTACGGCGACTCCCTCATGATCATAATGAGACCTAGCCTCAAACAGCATGTAGGGTTTTTACCGGATGATGTTTCCCGGGGCCCGAAGCTGTCTAAACCCTTGTCTTGCGTGTTGATCCGCCCTGCGTCTCTCGTCCCACTCAACCCCTCTCAAGCTACCACATAGATGCGTTGGCCTCGCGACTAAGTCCTGACACTAAGGACATCTGCCGTGACAATTCCACGACAGTTGTCCTCGGCCTCCAGCTACTCGTTCACGCGGAACGTGCAGGCGCTCTGCACAAACGCGAGCACCTCCCGGTTCACGTCCACGACATTCGTTTCCGCCTGCAGGAGGGCCTCGATGGCAGCGGCATCCGCGCGCTCCACGTCGAGTTGAGCCTCCGCCGCCCGGTTCAAGTCCAAGACATCCGGTTCCCTTGCAGGAGGGCCTCGATGGCAGTGTCATCCTTGCACTTCGCGTCAAGTTGAGCCTCCGCCGCCCGGTTCACATCCACGGCATCTGGTTCCGCCTGCAGGAGGGCCTCGATGGTAGCAGCATCCGCGCATTCCGCGTCAAGTTGAGCCTCCGCCACCGGCCCGGTTCACGTCCACGACATCCGGTTCCACCTAGAGGAGGGCCTCGATGGCAGCGGCATCCACGCTCTTCGCGTCGAGTTGAGCCTCCGCCTCCCGGTCCTTGTTTAGGATCGCCAGGTTGAACCGCTGGTCCGCCTGCACCATGGGGGACCCGGACGACGGCATGAAGTCGACGTCCATCGTCTCATATGCATGGGGGGCCTTTTGCGTCGCGACCTCCGCCATGAACATTGGGTCAGCTTCCTCCTCCTTGGAGCTTGGCTCCAGAGAACTCGGGGATTGGCCCTCCGCAAAGCGAGCTTGGGAACCGAGGTCTATGGTGCCGAGCGCCGCCGCGATTTCTGCGCGGCGCTCCGGTGTCAACATCTTGTAGTACGTGATCTTGTGGCGCACCATGGCTTTCCGGCGAACTAGGGGATGGGGCTAGGGGATCGAAAGGTGGGGGAATGCGCTAGAGAGGCGGTGTGGTTTCGGTGTAGGCCGGGTAGTGTGAATACCGGTTCCGGTGATGACCGGTAAATCGGTTTTGACTGTGCGGAGTTTGCAAAGCCAGACGAGTGGAGCCCGAAGAGTTGTGGGGTGGGATGGGACCAGAGTTTAGGATTTTCTCATGGCAGACGTTCAGACCTCCCCACCGTTCCTGCCGGCGACGAGGCGGTGACTTCGTAAATCTCAAGATGACTACCAAGATGTCCGTGCATTGCACGAAACATCATGATGCATTTTTTTTGCAAAACACCTGTTATGATTGACCCATGCAGGAGTAATCCCATGTGTAATAACTAATGTTATCTCGAGAATTTCATCAAAAAATGATATATTGAGAAAGATGAGGTGAGGAGGAGTGGGGCGCAGTGGTGATTGGTGGTCAGACTTAGCGGAGGCATGGGGATGGACGACGACGGCATCAGCCACCATGCCAGATTGTTCCATAGGCTTCCTTCTTTAATTACTCAACAGTGAAGTTGTGGGAGATAAAGGACAAATGAGAGAGGTGCGGGTATCATTTTGCAAGTTTGCTTTCTACCCGTCAGATAAGAAGGAAGCCTATGGAACAATCTGGCATGGTGTGCCTGCCATCTTGCAATATAGACCTCCTCGCCACAGTCAACCGTTCATGTTGGTCGTGCGGGCCAGCAACGTGGCGCAGCTCCCACACCGCCTCTGGACACGGCGACTGTGGTGAGCAACACGCTCATCGTCGCTGGACACACTCGGCTTCAGGGTGCCAAGGGTGGCGCTACCGCTGTGGTACGACCAGCAGATCAACACCCGGCTCGTCGAGGATGCATGGGGTGCCAAAGTGCGCTCGCGCCGTGACGCGTCCGCAGAGTGTTCTAGCGCGGCCAACTGCATCCCCAGGACCTGAGACCATGCCGGGTTGTCTTTCAATGACATGTGGGATCGCATGTGAGGAAAGGGCATGTCCAAACACTACAAAAAATACACTTCCGTGATGATATGTGTTTGTCACAGTAGGTCACGTTTTCTGTCATGCATGTACATCCATGCCGATTTTATGACAGAATCAAGATAGTCATACTTGTGCTATCATAGAAGTGTTCCATGACATTACGAAAATTATCATCACGGAAGTGTCCACTTCCATGACGATAAATGTCGCGTCATCGAAGTGCTTTCGTCAAGGGTAACCAACACGTGGCATCCACCATAATGGGTCACCGTTAAGCTACCGGGTCCGGTATTGGATCCGATAACCCGCTAACAGCCACGACCAATGGCAATTTTCCACATGTAAAATTCTCATTGGCCAGCGGAACCACGTGTCAGCTCCGCATTGGCTCAGATGTCACTCATTGATAACCCACAAGTATAGGGGATCGTTTGTAGCCTTCTTTGATAAATAAGAGTGTCGAATCCAACGAGGAGCTAAAGGCAGAACAAATATTCCCTCAAGTTCTATCAACCATCGATACAACTACGCACACTTGACGTTTGCTTTACCTAAAACAAGTATGAAACTATTTTGCAAGAATAAAACTACGAGTACTTTGTGAGAATAAACTACAAATAAATTGCAAGGTAATAAAAGTGGATAGCTTTTGTCAACAAGAAAGTCATTTGTCCCTAGGCAATCGATAACAAGTACCGATAATCATTCTTGTAATTTTATATGATGGAGAGGCATGAGCTAACAAACTTTCTCTACTTGGATCATATGCACTTATGATTGGACCCCTAGCAAGCATCCGCAACTTCTAAAGATCACTGAGGTCGTGAAACCCAACCATAACATTAAGTATCAAGTCCTCTTTACTCCCATACGCCATAACCCACCTATCCGTGTTTGGGCTGCTGTCATCCCACGCAACACTGACAATAAGCAAACCATGAACATATTGCAACACCCTACAGCAGGGCCCCCACGTTTGCGCGAGAAGGTGGGCACCGTAGGACATCACCATAAATAAAATATACAATCATACCAACCAAGATCACGATTAACCCATAGGACAAAACATATCTACTCAAACATCATATGATAACCATAGATCATTGGGAAATAATATATGGAGTTGAGAACCATGTTTAAGTAGAGATTACAACGGGTAGAAGAGGTGTTACACCACTGCATAGAGGAGGAGAGAGTTGGTGTTGACGGTAGCAAGATTCTTGATGTAGATCGCCGTCATGATCCTTGCCCCAGCGGCACTCCAGTGCCACCAGGAGAGAGGGGGAGAGACCCCCCTCCTTCTTCTTTTTCCTTGGCCTCCCCTAGTTGGGAGGAGAGTTCCCCCTCTGGTCCATGGCCTCCATGGCGGTGGAGGGGTGGGAGCCCCTCCAGATTGGATCTCCCTCTCTGTTCTCTTCTGTTTCGCGCTCCCAGATCTGGCTGAAAACCGTTTCTTATATTCCCGTAGATCCATAACTCCGATTGCGCTGACATTTTAACATGATTTTTTTCGGATATAAGCTTCGCTGTGCCCGAAGTAGAGCTCCAACCGACGTACGAGGTGAGCACAACCCACCACCATGAGCCAGGCTCCTTTGGTGCACCCTGGTGTCTTGTGGGTGGTGTGGTCCTCCATTTGCGGTGATTCTAACTCCCAAAAATCACATATACACCATAATAATTATCCGTAAAAATTTATTGCATCTGGACTTCGTTTGATATGGATTTTCTGTGATACAAAAACATGCAAAAAACTGGAACTGACACTGGGCACTGGATCAATAGGTTAGTCCAATAAATCATATAAAAAGTTGCCAAAAATATGTGAAAGTTGTATAATATTGGCATGAAACAATAAAAAATTATACATACGACAGAGATGTATCAGCATCCCCAAGCTTAATTCCTGCTTGTCCTCGAGTAGGTAAATGACAAAAAAGATAATTTTCGATGCGGAATGCTACCTAGCATAAACTTGATCATATATCTAATCATGGCATGAATATTTAGACATAAGTGATTCAAAGTAATAGTCTATAATTTGACATAAAGACATCAATAATCAAGCATCCCAACAAACAATCATGTCTTTCAGAATATCAACGCTAAAGAAAGCTATCCCTACAAAATCGTATAGTCTTGTCATGCTTTGTCTTCTTAACACAAAGTATTTATCATGCACAACCCCAATGACAAGCTGAGCAATTGGTTCATACTTTTTAACGCACTTCAGCCTTTTCAACTCTCACGCAATACATGAGCGCAAGACATGGATATAGCACTACGGGTGGTGTCGGTGTCAAAACCGGCGGATCTCGGGTAGGGGGTCCCGAACTGTGCGTCTAAGGAGGATGGTAATAGGAGGCGGGGGACACGATGTTTACCCAGGTTCGGGCCCTCTCGATGGAGGTAATACCCTACTTCCTGCTTGATTGATCTTGATGATATGAGTATTACAAGAGTTGATCTACCACGAGATCATAGAGGCTAAACCCTAGAAGCTAGCCTATGGTATGATTGTTGTTGTCCTACGGACTAAATCCTCCGGTTTATATAGACACTGGAGGGGGCTAGGGTTACACAGAGTCGGTTACAATGGGAGGAGGTCTACATATCCGTATTGCCAAGCTTGCCTTCCACGCCAAGGAGAGTACCATCCGGACACGGGACGAAGTCTTCAATCTTGGTTCTTCATGATCCAACAGTCCGACCAAAGGTTATAGTCCGGCTGTCCGGAGACCCCTAATCTAGGACTCCTTCAGTAGCCCCTGAACCAGGCTTCAATGACGATGAGTCCAGCGCGCAGATTGTCTTCGGCATTGCAAGGCGGGTTCCTCCTCCGAATACTCCATAGAAGATTTTGAACACAAGGATAGCGTCCGGCTCTGCAAAACAAATTCCATCACCACCATAGAGAGAATAATATTTCCACGAATCTAATCTGCTGACACACTCTGTAGCATGACGCCACACCATGGCCCGGTCATTATTCGAACCGTTCTTCTCAACCAGCCACGGCGCATATCGCGAGGCAGATTCCTTGACACGTCCTGTCGAAGCAGAGATCGTGTTCCCTTGTCAAGGGATTCTCATCAATACGGGTATGGGTAACCCAGCCGCGCCATCAATTACGGCGCTTGGGAAATAAGAGGCTTTACCAGGAGAGTAGGGAGGCACATCGCCTCTTCCGCCTTTATAAAGGGACAAGGACTTACTCCTTTCACCCACGCCTTCTTCCCGACTCATTCTCTTCGGCTTGAGCTCCAACGCCCAAGCGCTCCTTTTTTCTGACCACAAAAGGTCTTTCGAAAATGTCCGGATCCAGAGCAGGAGGCAAATGGATGGCCTCTACCGCCCGAGAGAGGGATATCAAAAAGCTAAGGAAGGCCGGGTACCTGGCCAAGAAAATTGGCCACCGTCTCCCGACGGCAGGACAGACCGTCCCTACTCCGGAACCCCACGAGAGGGTTGTATTCCTCCCTCACTTTGTCCGTGGGCTAGGGTTTCCCCTCCACCCGTTCGTTCGTGACATTATGTATTATTATGGGGTCGATCTTCACGATCTGTCCCCTAATTCCTTTCTCAACATCTCGACGTTCATTGTCGTGTGCGAGGCTTTTCTCCGCATTTCACTGCACTTCGGTTTGTGGCTGAAGATTTTTAACATGAAGCCCAAGGTGGTGGGCGGTGAGCACGCCGAGTGCGGGGGAGCCATGGAGAGCAAGATGCCCAATGTAGTATGGCCAACGGGAACCTTTAATGATTCTGTCAAGGAGTGGCAACAACAATGGTTTTACGTCACTGAGCCGCGCGGCACAGAGTGGGCCACCTCTTCTGAGTTCTGATCCGGCGCCCCCATGCAGCTTACATCCTGGGTCAAGAAGGGCCTGGATTGGTCTTCGTCCGACAAACTGTCGGCGCTCCAGACGCGTGTTGAGGATATGGGGGACAAGAATATTGAACTTGTCAACGTTGTCCAGGTGATGTTAGTTCGCCGGATCTTGCCTTTTCAGCACCAGACTTGCAATTTATGGGAATTTGATCCGGCCAGGCACCAAACCTTGCGGGAGCTTTTCGGCTCCTTGCACAAGGATATCTGGAAGGTGCTTTTCAAGTCCAGCAAATCGTGGCCGGACTCCGCCGAGGACCGTGGGTTCCAACTGTCCCGCCCGGCAATTTCGGTAGGTTATCAAACTTTTCTATCCGCGTGACCCAAAGGAAGCGCTTAACGTGTTGTATATCATTCTCCCAGTGCTGGACAAAGAAGGTCGAGCGGATCTATTGTCCGGCCCTGCTGCCCGAAGAACCGGCCATCCCGCTCCTGACGAAGATGTTGGTCCTGGCACCTTACAAGGTGCCGAAGAAGACGGCCGAGAAGGAGGCCAAAAACACCCGGGGCAGCCTTCGTCGTCGCGGTACTTCGAACAAAATATCTGAAGGCTCCAATACCCATTCTGCCTCCAAAGAGGATGACGAGGAGGAAGAAGATGAATCCCCTGCGGGGGGAAGAAAGAAGAGGACGTCCTCCATAAGCTTGGAGGCCGAGCTATCCAAAAGGGGGAAGGCTCCTCTTCCGGAGGAGTCCACTGCCGCCACCGACAGCGGCCCGACATGGGGTCCCAGGGCCCAGCCCCTGGTAAACTCGTAAGTGTATAAATCCGAGTGTGTTTTAGGCATCCGGACTCATCGTGGCTTAGTATTTTAACTCAAGCCATATTTTCTGTAGTCCGTCGAGGTCCCGTACCAAACAATCCTTATCAGAGGACTGGCTGATCTTAAATGCTATGGAGAGTAGGACGCCCCCAAAGGCCCCTTCCTCCAAACAGGCGTATAACACCAAGGCTTCGTCCCAGAAGGACCCCGGCCAAGGAGGAAGGAGAAAATCGTGAAGGCGGCGCTGGAGGTCAAACCTCGGGGCGGGCACATGGAGGAAAAGATTCTCATGGGGGCTGACGACGGGAGTGGTCCTGAGTTCGGCTCCCAGCCGGATGCGATCCCAGAGGCTTATGCGGCTCCAGGATCAAGCAGGCAGCCTCCTTCGAGAGGGGGCGTGCCTGTTCCGTCGGCGACCTATGGCTATCCAGAAGTGTCGGATGCTTTCTTGGTGGCGTTGAAAGACGCCTCCATCATTGATGAACACCGTGCCCTTATGGGGGCGGTGATTGAGAAGGTTCAGTCAACTGAGAATGGGCTGAACGAAACCTGTATCAGCCTCATAAAGGGTTTTGAGGTATGTTTTATGAGTTATCGAAGAGTTTCATAGTATAGTAGCCCCTGATACTCTGTTCTATGAAAGAAAGAACCGAACAGAGGATCGAATTGTATGTTTGTAGGAAGACTCATTGAATGACATCTATTACTCTTACTGTGATAAGCAGGTGTCTGCAACGACTGCTTCTTCTCATACTACGGAGATCTCTGGGTTGAAACAAAGTCTGGAGCTGGCCACTGAAGAACTTGCCCGGTTGAAAATGCAGTTGAGGGATAGACAAGGTATGCAGAAGTCTTGTTCGCATTTATTGTGAATCAATTTTGCAGTATGAACTGAGGTTTATGATTTGCGCTAGGGATAATGACCGAAGTCGAAGCCCTTAAGAAAGCTGTGGCCGAGGCCGAGAAAAAGGCAGCATCTGAGCAGGTTCTTCGTGAGAAGCACGAGGCCAGGGTTATTAAGGCTGAGCAGGAGCTACAAGAGGCCGTGAGGAAATACGAGACCTTGGAACAGAGTTTAACGGAGAAAGAAGCCGAACTCACCAAGGCGCATCAGGCCATGAGCAATGCCCGGGAGGAAACCCTAAGCACCCTACAGGAGATCCAGGAGGCGAGAAAGATCGCAGCCGGTATGGTTTTTGCCCTGTAAAGTAAGTAGTTCGGGGAAAACTTTGTGTTTCTAATTTTGAATCCGGATTTCTCAGGGGTATTTGCCGAGCTGCCTCGAAGCGTATCGGATGCGGCTCAATTCTACCGAGCCGAAGAAAGGAACACTTCAGATGGGCTCTTCTGGTCGCAGTATTTGGCACCGAATTATCCGGTGCTTTTTGCCGATCAGCTGAAACAGCTGGTCGAACTGCATAGGGCGGCGAACTAGCCATGCAAGATTTGGTTATTCGGCTATGGCCTGCCGAGCCGATTCCAAGCAGCTACTTCGGGCTCGTGAAGCGGCTCGTAAGTGCTTGCCCTCGACTTGACGTCATCAAGCGGTCGGTCTGCATAGAAGGTGCACGAATGGCCTTCGCCCGCGCAAAGGTGCACTGGGGGAAGTTGGATGCCGAAAAGCTGATGACCGAAGGACCGCCTGAGGGGAAGGAGCACCGCAAGCCCGAAATGTATCATGAGAGCGTCCTGAGAGGATCTTACCTTGCAGCGGGGCTGTGTAGTAAGGACATTATATTTCCATGAGTGCCAATCATGTTGTAGTGTTTGAACAAGGTCGTTTATTTGTCGCCTGTTATATAATAGTTTACCCTCCTGTGCGGCCGTTTTATATGTTTAAACCTAAGAGTTGGCCAGTCGTCGGCTTCTACCCCTACGTAAGAAGTACGGGGGTGTTCGGGATAAACTTGAGCACTCTTTATCCCAGTTTTGGGTCCTTCGAAGGAGGTGCTCAACACAACGAACCAGGCAATCGGACTATAGGGATTTATCACTCTCACTTAGCCATAGGAGCTTTAGTATGGTCGGCGCAGCCCTTGGTGTTCGGAAGACCGTACTAGGGGCTCTAAAAGCACCTGATCGGAGAAAGAACCGATCCGTCGCACGCTGCATTGGTAACCTCTCGAACAGCTGACCAGCTCTCGCCGTATCATGACAGTCAGTTTTTGGCTTTCTCTACTGAGGTGCTCGTCCGGAAGAACCGAGACACAATCGCAGTAGTTCTCCCAGTGCTACCTTAGCCGATATAGCGGAACATAAGGTACCAAAACATGGGAGCCGGGCAAACCCAACTATTGACCCAAGACATGATTCGGAGCTGATGCATATAACACTATAGGTTCGGGGTGCCGAACTTCCATGAAGGTGTTCGGACTTTAATGTTGTGTTATGGGTAAAATGATGCCCCTGGCATATTTGAAGGCATATCGCTGTGTACGGATGCCACTTGACAGAATGATATCAACAAGAAGTAATAGCAGGTAAACGTTATGTAAATCCACATGTTGTATTTGAATAGTACGTCTATGCGTATGGGTACAAGTGATGTGATAAAAAGGAATGTGGTTTACGGAACCTGCTGAGACCAGGGGGAAGGGGATGAGTGTGGAGCCGTAATATAGCCGGATTGTCTCTGCGGGGAATGTCTAAGGATTCCCTTACGCATTCAAGATGCCTCTATGTGGCTCGTCCTGGTCGGCGCGAAGGTGAACCTGTGAAAGAAGTGTAAGGAATATCTATGTGCCGTGGGGCGGTTGAGCCGCTGAGTTCGGCCTGTCGTGGCCTTCGCCGGAGTGTTTAGTTGAGTCCTGGACGAGCCGGGCTGTCCTTCCATGAAGTAGTTCGGAGCCCCTTGACGGTGTCCGGAAGCCGGGACGGCGACTCGAAGTTTGGCTGCAAGGTGCCGCTGGTTGCTGCTGCTGAGGCAGTTGCATACTTGTTGGCACCGAGGGAAGGTTCGGCCTTGCCGTTAACCGTGATGATGCCGCGTGGACCGGGCATCTTGAGCTTACGGTATGCTGTGGTACCGCGTTGAATCGAGCAAATGCGGTCCGTCCGAGCAGTGCTTGATAATCACTTCAGAAGGGGACGATTTTGAAGACTAACTCTTCGGTGCGGTAATTTTCTGGTGATCCGAAGACTACATCAAGGGCAATGGAGCCTGTACAGCTGGCTTCCTCACCTGGTATAATGCCTCTGAAAGTGGCTTTAGTGGGTTTGATCACCGAATGGTCGATGCCCATCCTGTGCGCCGTGTCCTGGTAAAGCAGATTTAGACTGCCGCCTCCGTCCATAAGGACTCGAGTGAGGTGGAACCCCTCTATTATCGGGTCGAGGACTAGTGCGGCTGGATTGCCCTGATTGGCATTAACCGGACGGTCCGTGCGGTTGAAGGTGACCGGCCCCAGTTTATATTGTGGGACAACTAGTTCCGTTGAGACGCCATCCCTAAGGATACATATCCGGTCCGAGTTTGCAATTTGGGTGGTATTTACCACATTCACCGATTGAATATGCGGGGAAATTTCTTTTGCCCACTTGTGTTCGGTGATCTGGGATCCTCGTCGCCATCATCACTTTGAGTTCCCCCCTCTCCGTTTTTGGTGCCTGCCCCGCCGCTTGTTTGAAGACCCAACATTCTCTGCTGGTGTGGGTGGTGGCGCTTCGGGTGCCATGAATTTGGCATTGGCGATCGAGTATGCGGTCCAGATCGATAGACCCAGATTTTTATTTTTGTGGCCATTTCACGACCGACTTTGAGCCCCGAACCCGCATTGACTGCCGCTTTTTCGCTGCTGCATATTTGCGGCGCTTGTGTTTGTTGCGCCGTGGTTTGTCATCGCCATCCTCGGCTTCGATATGCCAGTTTGCTTGTCAGATTGGTACTATGAGCCAACCAGCTATCTTCGCCCGCAAAAGTGGGTCATGAGTGCCGTGAGGGCTACCATGGATTTTGGCTTTCTTGGCCGAGGTGCCAAAGTAGCCATTAAATCACGTATGTTATGCTAAAATGCCGCTAAGGCCTCTGCATCCGGACAGTCGACAATTTGGTTTTTCTTGGTTAGGAACCGTGTCCATAATGTCCTGGCCGATTCCCCTGGCTACTGAATTATATGAGTTAAGTCATCAGCGTCCGGTGGTCGCACATAAGTGCCTTGGAAGTTGTTAAGGAATGCATCTTCCAAATCCTCCCAACTGCCGACGGATTCTGCTGGCAAGCTATTCGGCCAATGCCGAGCTAGTCCTTTGAGTTTTAGTGGGAGGTACTTGATGGTGTGTAGATCATCACCGCGAGCCATGTGTAACACCCCAAAAATTTAACCATGTTTTGATTATTAAAATTTTGCCAGGATTTTAAAATTTTTGCTTTCTGGATTTCTTTTGATTTCAGAACCCTTTTCTTTAATATTGTGGAGTTTTTACCCCAAGTAAAGGCCTTCCAAGATTATCATTGGACTTGTATACCCTCTCAAGAAAAAGAACAATTCTTTTATCAGTGGATTTATTTGCATAATTATTCTTTTCCTGAGCTTTATTCTTTTAAAGAGATTTTCATAAGTTTTAGAGCCTCTTTTGCACTGCAACCATTTGATAAATGCATCTAAAATTTTCACCAAAATTTGGGGATGTCATGTGGTGTTTTTATATCAGTCTGGTGCAATAATATCTTTTATTTATTGAAAATTTTTAGCCCTACCCCCAAGTTTTCTAAACTAGCCCAGTTGGTACCTTTGCACTACAACCCCTTTCAATAATTCTTTAAAAAATTTACCAAGTGTTTGGAGATGACAGTAGATGCATATAATTCATTTTTATGCAAAAACCCATGAATGTTCTTTGCAAAATTTGAGCAAAACATCCTCTTTTGCTCTCTGGACCAGATTGGTCTTTCCTACTGCAACTCCATTTTGTGTTGCTCTGTTGCCCATGATTCTTTTTCCTTCTTATAGACCACCCTACCAAACCCTTAAGTCCAAGAGCATGAACCCATTGGAATATTTTTGATCCATGCAATAACAGCCTTTCTTTTCTGTCCAGATTTGGCCTTCTCAAAAACTTGCACTATCAAGTTTTGATTTTCCCCAAAACAACCATGCCATGTTTTCTAGTACCTAAAGAGACTCTGATCTGGAAAGTTTGGTTACTTGCAAAACCATCTGGATGCCCCTAGCATTTGGTCGAACAGTTGGAGTGCATGAACCATTTTGGCATAGATTTTAGTTAGCATTACTAGTCGTCAACCCGTGCTCCTGCACGGGCTAGGAACTACTCTGCTTCGGAATTATTGTGTAAATTAAAAACTTGAATTCATAGTGCTTTAGAGTATATATGAATGAATTGTTGTCTAAAAGTCAGGAATATTCTTCCTCAATTGTACTTTTTTATGAGTATGTTCTCTTGGACACCATTCAATGCAGATGTTAATATTTATAAAAATGATTAATGAACTTTAATATAAAAGCATACTTTCAAGATATTTAGAAATATGGTCAATATTCCTATCCCAACATCCTATATGATGCTGTAGGCTTCAAGCATTTTTCTTGATGTGCATTAATTTTCTGAAATAAATATGCCACGATTGGCGACGATTGCTGTGGAGAGATTTGTGAGACAAAGAATTTTCTTCCATATCCCAATAACAAAAGAAACAAACAAATTATAAATTCTATATATAATTTTTTACTTAACCCAAAAATCATTGGTTGGCACATGTAATTTTAGGATTTTTCTAGATTTACATATATATTACAAAATCACAACAGAAAAAAGATTTTGGATTTATATTATAACAACTATGCAATAGAATAAGAAAAAATATAGAAATATTTTGTACATTTAAGGGGTAAACAAAATGCTTTATTGTTGAAACAGGAGGTAAGAACACACATCGACATGACACTCAAGTACCATGAATATAAATGTATAACATCATTATGGTCCAATGCTTAAGAGAAACAAATGGAACCTACCTATGGAGACACATACCATGATTCGTTCCGATGGAGCTGTAGATGAAACAATAATATATGTAATGATGTGTCGCCCTATGCATTATGCATGTAGAGACAATCATGGTGCTGGCAACACGCTCGCTTCCCTACTCTCGGTTGAAATCTATTTTCAACATCCGCATGGACTCTCCTTTTTAACATGAGGCTTCATGCCATTTTTGTACCTGCATGTATTTTTTCATGAGACTGGGACTTGACTCTGTTTTAGCGCATACTTAACTTCTTATTAGTACATTTCTTTGTTTCACTTTTCAAGGAGAAATGGCATGTCATTTTTATTTCTTTCATAACTTGGGCATTGGCTGTTTTCTTTAACACAAGACAGACAAGAACGCCATGTATACGTGCATGCCCTCACCCCTATGAACACGCACATACACACCCTACCCCTTTGAGCACCTCCAAGAGACTGAGCTGGCATATCATCTTGAGATTTTACGAAGTCACCGTAGGAACCTCGTAGTCGGCGGGACGCTTTCTCCTCTCAAGGCGCATCGCCTGAATTCTAGAAATAAATACAGAATAAATGCGAGCACTGTGACTTGAGCCCTGATTATTAGGGATACCACCGTCTAACTAACTATCCAACCACAGGTTGGTTAAACTCGACGTGGAATGTTGTGGACTCTTTTTTGTACGCATGACATTTTTTAGTAGGTTTGTACGCATGAACTTAATCATATTTATTTACGTAGTTTCAAGAGAAAAAAAAGTCATATTCTTCCTTGAATGAGAAAGATTGCCCGTTTCTAGCGTGAGGCGGAGGCCTCTTTTTTTATACGGGCATGTATTTTGATTTTACGGGAGTATGGGAACTGGACACTTTTAATGTGGGGCCTAACTTTTTACTTGTACGTCTTTGTTCGTTCAAAGAAAGAAGTCATGTTCTTTTTTTTTCATTGTTTGGGCGTGGTAGTTCTGGACTCTTTTTGGTATGCGTGGCCTTAAACCAATTTATGTACATCGTGTCTCCAGGCAAATAGATCTTTACCATTAAATTTTAATCTAACGACTTAATTAATTCCGCTGATGTGGATTAACGTGGATGCTCGTATGGTGCCTCCAATTAGTAAATATAAGATAGAGTTGCTTTATTTGCCTAGCCAGCTTGTCCACTAGAGATTTAGTAACCACCCTAACCAGTCTGATAACTTGCAGTATCATCCAAGCCCTCTGGGGTGCCATGGCATTTCACCGAGCGGTTTGTGGGCATGCACTGGGCGCGCCCAGAGTGCGCCAACTGCAGCCGCGCGCCCGAGCCGCCGCGTCGCGCTTACTCCGTACCTCCTGGTCTTTTCTTCCCCGAGGGACCAAGCCACGATCTTGTCCGTTCGCCCATGACATGCAGCCACCCCTGGCTCCTTGCAGCGCCGCCGCAGCGAGCCTTTTGGCGGCACGCAGGCGTCGGCAGCCCGCCTCTGCTCAGGTCGGCACCGCCCAAACCACCGCAGCGCGCCAGCTCGCCTCCTTGGACAGTGGAGAGTTCGTCGTTAGCCCCTGAAGCCAGCCGGCCATCGCCACGTTGACTCCGGCAACAGTAGCAAGCGCACCGTCGAGCTTATCCACGGCTACCCTCGGGAACCGATGCTTCCCTGCTATAAATAGCGCCCCCGGCCTCCCTTGCACTCGTCAACAGCCTCAAGTCAGCCGTAGCAAACTCCCCTCGCAGTAGTTTGACCAGGGGAGGTCGTCATCCTCGCCTCCGGCAAGTGCAGCTGCCGCCGCACTCCGGTTGGTTACTTCGCAGCCAGAGCCCCTCCGACCCCATACTCGCTGCCTCTAGTCTTTCCTTGACCCAACGGAGCCGTCTCATCCCTTAATTCCGATCGAGAGCCACCGTAGACCGAATCCCCAAACTAACCCGAAACCTCCGTCCACCTCGGAGCTCGCCGCCGGCGACCCTGTCCACCACTCCGGCAGTGGTGACCATCGAGAGGACCGCTAGCTCATGGGGAACCTATCCCCGTGCCTAGTACCCCGCGGGGAGTAGCCTTCCGCCGACTGGCGTCGCCGGAGCTCGCCTCTGCTCCCTGGCCAGGAAAGTGGGAGGGAGGGGGATGAACCTGACAGCGCGGGCCCCCCTGTTTGCGACCCCATGCCGTCGCATGCCGTCTTAAGTGAAGGCATACTCTGCTAGGTGCGTTTTCTCTGTTTCGAAAGTGTATTCTGTCTGAACCGTTCTTCCTTTTTTGTTTTTCTAAAACAGATTTGACTAAACTTTGACTGGCTATAACTTTTTAAATATAAGTCCAAATGACTTGATTATTTTTCTGTTGTTTCCCAAATATTGTCTAGTTTATTTCGTATTTATTTGAAAATTTTCCAAACAACTTTTCTGTATTGTTTTGAAAGTATGTGTTAATTCAAATTTATTCAAAATAGGATTTTGGAAAGGGAGAAGAAAACTTTCAAAGTTTTGGAATGCACCCTACCTCTCCACAACTTGAAGGCAAGCATTCTGAACCCTGGCATAATATTGTGTGTGTTATTTGACACGGTTACAACACCACCTCGACACGGACTATCCGTTATTTTATGTGATGATAGGCTCCTACTCATGAGTGCATATATGATTTCATGCTATTGGAGTTCGATATGTTTGTGATAGTAGTCACCATCATATGCCTTTCATGCATACCGGAAGGAATCCGGGAAAGCCCCTGTCTTGGGTAGACACGGGCTTGTCCCTAGTCTTCCGTCGAGACGGTTGTGTCCGGTACGGCATGATGAGGTATGTCGAGTGGTGATTCTGTCTGTTGGTTGAAGTATAAATTGTTATGCTAATCATGCAGGGAATACTTAAACCTCCTGAGTCGACCATAGATTGAGTCTTGTTCCGGTAACCCCCATACTTGTTTCGTACTACCACTTGTCCCTGCCATCGGTAGGGTACGGTTCAGTAAGTCGTCAACCCGTTTCCTAGCACACACCGTACAGAGAGGCCATGGTGGAAGATACCGGAGGCATCCAGTAGGCATGCCACCTGGTCCGGGGGCATGGGTGTTTTCGGTTGGAGCCGAAGGGGTAGCTCCCCTAGTTTGCGCGCGTTATAAATTTTGTGATCCCATGCTAAGTCGAGGTTGTAGCCTCCCCACTTAGAGTTTCGCTTAACGGTTTTCGTGGTTGATTCCAGACACCGGTAAGTTAGGCTGGTGTGTGCAGTTAGGTGTGTTTTCAATTAAAAGGCCATAGACGGAACTAGTCCCGATGGGCTAAAGGAATCCGTTACTCGTGGGTAAAGAGTACACCCTCTGCAGAGGTTAAATCTATTCGAGTAGCCGTGTCCATGGTTAAGGACTACAGTCTGGGTTGGGTCAAGTGTCGGTCTTAGTGTCGGTCTTCGGAGGAGAAACTGTTAAACCAGAACTTGGATCATGACTTGTGACTTGTGATGATCATGATTATTATTTATTATGGACTAACCCATTATATTATTTGAATTATCGAGTATCCCTGGGATGGTTCTACCTCCTGGATATTCACTGTGATTATTTTATAAGCCCTTTATGTGGTGTCGCCGAGACGCCCGACTGTGGCATGCTTGTTATTTATTTACTTTATAAGCCCTTTATGTGGTGTCGCCGAGACGCCTCGATCGCGGGCATACTTTTATTTATTTACTTTATAAGCCCTTTATGTGGTGTCGCCGAGACGCCCGACTGTGGCATGCTTGTTATTTATTTACTTTATAAGCCCTTTATGTGGTGTCGCTGAGACGCCCAACTGTGGCATGCTTGTTATTTATTTACTTTATAAGCCATTTATGTGGTGTCGCTCAGACGCCCGACTGTGGCATGCTCGTTATTTACTAACCTTTCGAGGCGTCTCTTCAGACACCCGATCGGTGCATTTTATTACTACTCTGTTATTGCATATTCATGTATATAAATAACCTGCTTGAGTGCATCAGAGATTTTATTTTATGACTGACGTTGTGATCATATAATATTTCAGAGCATGATTATCGTTTGTTATATTATACCCGTGTTCATAATGTTTGCGAGTACATTCAAAGTACTCACTGGCTTGTCCCTGGCTATTGTCTTGGCCAGATTTCTTGCATGGAGAGGAGCGTTGCGCTGACAACCCCCGGAACCCGAGCACCGGTGATAGCAGTATCGCGAAGATAGGAGTTATCCAGGTCAGCTATTCCTGTGGGAAATGGAGTTCCATAGACGCTGATGATCCACCAACCGCTTCCGCCATCGACCACTAGAAACCTTGTGGTGTACTCATAGGACAGAATGGTCTAGTACTACATATTATGTATTTTTGCTTGGAGTTTTTGTATCAAGTTTGTGTCTCGCCAGCAAACAGTAATCCTGGGGCTGGTGAGCACAAGGGCCATTTTCTGGAAATCAAAATCCTGAAAACCCGGTCCTGACACCATGTGGATGTGGAGGAGGAAATCCTCAATCCATACCGCGGGATCTGTTGTACCATCGTATGATTCGGTATTTACGGGTTTAAAACCCTCCGGGAATTCATGATCCATAACTTCATCAGTGAAGCATAGGGGGTGTGCAGCGCCTCTGTGCCGGGCTATATCACGATGCTTGTCTGCTGTATTCGGCCTGGCCGGATTTACTTTTATTATATCCGGCGTGACGATCATCGTCACGTGTTGGTGCATGCTCCCGTGATGTAGATCGATCTTGCATGTTTTGCTTTGCTCTCCAATACGTCTCGCAGGTCCCGCATGTTGCCCCGTGCCTTGGTATTTTTGTTTGAATGGCGGCGGGGTGCAGGCTGAACTTCAGGCTGGAACACCTCTCTATCTCGGCCGCGCGGTGGCCGGTCAGCCGCATTGTACGCTGGTGAGGTAGGTTTCAATGCTTCCTCGTCGAGTAGCGATCTGCGTTTTGGGTAACTCTTGGAGGGGCGTTCGAGTTTGTATTCCTCGGCCGCAAGGACTTCGGTCCATCTATCTGCTAGCAAATCTTGATCATCTCGAAGTTGTTGTTGCTTTTTCTTCAGGCTATTTGCCGTGGCAATAAGCCGGCGCTTGAAGCGTTCCTGCTCGATGGGATCCTCAGTCATGATAAACCCTTCATCGCCGAGGCTCACCTCGTCTTCGGAGAGGGGCATGTAATTGTCATCCTCCGTTTCTTCATCTGCTGCATGTTCTGGAGGGCTAGCTTGTTCATCCTCCTGCTCTAAATCTGGCTGGAGGGGAGTGTCAATGTCTTCGGCACTATCCGGAGTGTTATTGTCTCTTGTGTCGGTATCATTGCTTTTGCTATGGCAGGACTTAGAGCGGCGCCGCTGACGTCGGTGCCTGGGTTGCTTCTTGGAGGGGTCATCCTCCGCTGTCTTGTCGCCATTGCCTTCTTTGGGGGTATCCACCATGTATATATCGTATGATGAGGTGGCGGTCCAGCGCCCTGTGGGCGGTGGTTCCTGTTCGTCTCCTGCATCGTCGTCCATACCGTTGATATCTTCGGAGTCGAAGTCGAGCATGTCGGTTAAATCGTCGACAATGGCTACTAAGTGGGTGGTGGGTGGGCAGCGAATTTCTTCGTCGTTCGCATCCCATTATAGCCGGACGTAGTTCGGCCAAGGTTCTCCTGACAGGGAGAGAGACCTTAACGAATTTAGCACGTCACGGAAGGGCGAGTGCTGAAAGATATCCACAGAGGTAAACTCCATGATTGGCACCCAATCGGATTCGATAGGCACGGGCGCAGGCGGCTCGGAGTCTGTGGCCGGAGATGAACCCAGTGGTTCAGCGTCACAGCTATTGTGAGGGGTGAAGTCAGTATCCGGCTCTATCGCCGCTGAGAGTACGGCCTCCATGGCGGGGTCTATTCGCCCGTCCTTGGATGGCGCAATTTGCTCAGGATTGAAGGCCGGAGTAGTTGCCGGTGCGATCTCCCGAACACTGTCCGACGACAGAGCTATATCATGCTCGTCGTGATCGTGCGGCGCACCTGGCATGAGCTCGAATCCATCGAAGATCAAGTCTCCGCGGATGTTGGCAGTGTAATTCAAGTTCCCGAACCTGACCTGGTGGCCAGGGGCGTAGCTCTCGATCTGCTCCAGATGGCCAAGCGAGTTAGCCCGCAAAGCGAAGCCGCCAAATACGAAGATCTGTCCAGGGAGGTAAACCTCACCCTGGACCATATCGTTACGGATGATCGAAGGAGCCATCAGGCCTTATGATGACGACACAGTGGAACTCTCAATGAAAGCACCAATGTCGGTGTCAAAACCGGCGGATCTCGGTAGGGGTCCCGAACTCATGCGCCTAAGGCGGATGGTAACAAAGAAGCGGGGACACGATGGTTATCCAGGTTCGGGCCCTCTCGATGGAGGTAATACCCTACTTCCTGCTTGATTGATCTTGATGATATGAGTATTACAAGAGTTGATCTACCACGAGATCGTAGAGGCTAAGCTATAGAAGCTAGCCTATGGTATGATTGTTGTTGTCCTACGGACTAAACCCTCCGGTTTATATAGACACGGGAGGGGGCTAGGGTTACACAGAGTCGGTTACAATGGGAGGAGATCTACATATCCGTATTGCCAAGCTTGCCTTCCACGCCAAGGAGAGTCCCATCCGGACTCGGGATGAAGTGTTCAATCTTGTATCTTCATGATCCAACAGTCCGGCCAAAGGATATAGTCCGGCTGTCCGGAGACCCCCTAATCTAGGACTCCCTCAGGTGGAATAGAGTATGATGATAGGGGTAAATATAAAGAAGACAAAAAAGTAGTTAGTCTCACACCGACGCGGCTAACCAACGGGCTATGGAGATGCCCATCAATTGTTATCAGTGCGAGGAGTAGGGATTGCCATGCAACGAATGCACTAAGAGCTATAAGTGTTTGAAAGCTCAATATGAAAACTAAGTGGGTGTGCATCTAATCCTATAATGAAAAATTCCCACTAGTATATGAAAGTGACAACATAGGAGACTCTCAATATGGAAAATATGGTGCTACTTTGAAGCACAAGTGTGGTAAAGGATACTAACAATGCCCCTTCTCTCTTTGTTTATCTTTTATTTTGCTTTTTTCTTTCTTTCTTTTTCTCCTTTTCCCCTTTTTTTCCTTTTTCTCTCATTGTCCGGAGTCTCATCCTGACTTGTGGGGGAATCATAGTATCCATCATCCTTTCCTCATTGGGGCACTGGTCTAAAAATGAATAATGATAATCATCCCGCTTATATTTACTTATACCTCAAAGAAATAAAAATTACAACTGGAAACCTATAACAAAGTATGACTCTATGTGAATGCCTCTGGCATGTACTAGGATGTGCAATGATCTAACATAACATGTATAAAAAATGATGAACGGTGGCTGAGCAACAACTACTATGTCAGCTATTTGATCATGCAAAGCAATATGACAATGAATGCTCAAGTCATCAAAATGGAAGCGGTGGAAGTTGCATGGCAATATATCTCGGAATGGCCATGGAAAAGCCATAATAGATAGGTATGGTGGCAGTATTGAGGAAGATATAATAAGGCTTAGGTGTGATAGAGCGTATCATATCATGGGGTTTGGATGCACCTGCGAAGTTTTCACCGACTCTCGAGGTGAGAAAGGGCAATGCACGGTACCGTAGAGGTTAGCGAATTGCTGAAAGGTAAGAGTGTGTATAATCCATGGACTCACATTAGTCATAAAGAACACATATAATTATTGCAAAAGTTTATTAGCCCTCGAAGCAAAGTACTAGTACGCATGCCCCTAGGGGGATAGATTGGTAGGAAAAGACCATAACTTGTCCCTGACCGCCACTCATAAGGAAGACAATCAACAATATATCATGCTCCAACTTCATAGCATAACGAGAGACTATACGTGCATGCTTCGGGAATCACAAACCTTAGCACCAATATTCTTACTAACCACAACCGTTTACTAGTACCTGCCACATATTCCATCTCTATATCGCAAAACAATTGCAAGGAATCAAACATATCATATTCAGTGATCCATAAGTTTTATGTAGGATTTTATGACTAACCATGCAATTGACCAATTTCTTTTGACTCTCTAAATAGGTATAAGTGGAGCACGAGAGTTTAATTCTTTCTACAAAAGACCATGGTCTAATAAATATAAGGGAAGCAAAATAGCATTCTTCAAATAACGGTTTTCTATGTGAAGAGAAACAGGCAATCCAAACTTCAAATGATATAAGTGAAGCACACAAAGCATTCTATAAAGCCACACTAAAAAAATATAAGTGAAGTGCAATGAGCATTCTATAAATCAACCAAGGACTATCTCATACCAGCATGGTTCATAAAAGAAAAATGGAAACTAAATGCAAAATATGCTCCAAGATTTACACATATCACATGAACGAAACGAAACCGAAAACATACCGATACTTGTTGAAGAAAGATGCGATGCCTTCCAGGGCATACCCAATCTTAGACGCTTGAGTCTCCTTGAATATTTACTTGGGGTGCCTTGGGAATCCCCAAGCTTGAGCTCTTGCCTCTCCATCCCCAAGCTTGAGCTCTTACCTCTCCTCCTTCTCCTCATATCGAGACCTCCTCGATCTTTGATCACTTCATCCACACAAAACTCAACAGAAAGCTCGGTAAGATCCGTTAGTATAATAAAGCAAATCACTACTCTAAGTACTGTTGCAAACCAATAAATATTTTGTTTTTGCATTTTAGCTACTGTAATATAACTTTTTCATGGCTTATACCACTGATAGAATCAATAGTTTCGTCAAAACAAGCAAAACAATGCCTCAAAAACAGAATCTGTCTTAAACAGGACAGTCTGTAGTAATCTGAACATTCACCATACTTCTGGTACTCCAAAAATTCTGAAACACTTATGAAAAAATAAAAAATTTGTATAGCAAGACTTTGCAAAAAGTTTCATAAGCTTTCGACGTTCCAGTAAAAAAATGTAAAATCGCGCGCTACAGCCAAAGTTTTTGTTTTTGCGCCGCACATACCAAGAAGCAATCTAAACATCCCAAAGGCAAATCTTGGCACATTATTTTTATAATACAATGGCATTGTACAAGGGGATAATTATTTTTGTTGAATTTTTTCTGTAATTCAAGATTCACAAAGTTTCCATGGGCATGAACAAAGTTCAAGGCATGCTCCCGCTTCCACGGTGCTCGTCTATCTCACTTTCAGTTTTCTTTTTGTGAAGTTTTAAGTTCCCCTCTATATTTTTTTTGGTTTTTAAAATTTATAAAAGCACTCAGCAGAAAGAAATGAACAAAGTTCAAGGCATGCTCCCGCCTCCACGGTGCTCGTCTATCTCACTTTCTGGGTTGTCTTCCTGGTAGCGCGTTCTTTAAAGCCATTGAGCTAGGCATAAAGTGCTCAAGTAATGGATCCACCCGGATCCCAAGGTATATCAAAACCAATTTTAATCAACAATGATTTGGCATTTAGTAGTGAGCACAAAGAAACATATATCAAGCAATGAATAAGTATAACTCTTTTCCAATGCATCGACATGTCATAAAAGAACAATTCATGCACATCAAGTAAAGGCCAATACATAGCATAAGTGGTTTCTTGCAATTTTATCGTGTTGGAAACATAAAGAGGTGGAGATATAGTTCCTCTCCCATAATAATTGTAAGTAGGAGCAGAAAGCACATGCATATTATACTCATCAAAATTATCATGTGTAGTGGTAGAACGCAACCCATCAATGTAATCCTTAATAAGTGCAAACTTCTCCAATATAGTGTAGTTTGGAGAATTCAAAAAGATAATAGGACTATCTTGTGTGGGTGCAATAGCAACAATGTCATTCTTAACATAAGGAACTATAGCAAGTTCATCTCCATAAGCATAATTCAAATTGGCGTCATGGCCACAAGCATAGAAAACATCAAGTTCATCAAATAGGGATATTTCAAACGAATCAATGGGATCATAACAATTATCATAGGATTCATCCTTCGGTAAGCATGAAGGGAAATTAATATGTATGAGTTGAAGAGTTACTATCATTAGAAGGTTGGCATGGCTGATCAATCTGCTCTTCCTCCTTTTGTTTTTCGCTCTCCTCATCTTTTTCATCCAATGAGCTCACAGTTTCATCAATTTCTTCTTCCAAACACTCCTGCAAAATATTAATCTCTTCTTGGACAGCGGAGATATTCTCAGTAAATATATCAATATCGGAATTGTATTTGTAATTATCTTAGCAATATTTAAGGATAGCAAAATTTTCAGGTCTATAAACATCATCATCAAAAGCTTCAGACTTTAAATACAAAGATTCAATTTCATATGCACCCTTAAAAGCAACAAATTCTTCTATTCGTTCCACATCATAGTAATCATATATACCTCTAGCATATGAGGCCAAGGTTTCATTATCATTAAATTCACATGAAAAGGGAAGGTGTGGTGCGTTCATCCTAGAGCAACAAGTATAATCATATCTCAAGCATAGCTCCCGAGCATACCAATGCAACATATGAATTTGATCCCATAAAAATTTCCCTTTATGAGTCAAGTGATAATCCCTAAATTATTCACGTTGATCCAACATTACTCCCATTATATAGTTGAATGGGGTTTTATCAAGATTATCAAAGTAGTGCATAATATCTTTTACATAACGAGGATCGAGGGTTTTAGGAGGTTCCCCATCTCCATGACTAGCAAGTACCACTACTTTTGGTGTGACGTGTTCCATATCCATAAAAAAAGATAGGGAAAAACTTAGAACAGGAAATAAAAACTACTCAGTGATAAAGCAAACAAGCACACACGAAAATATTCACCCCACGCTATTGCTCCCCGACAACGGCGCCAGAAAAAGGTCTTGATAACCCACAAGTATAGGGGATCGTTTGTAGCCTTCTTCGATAAATCAGAGTGTCGAACCCAACGAGGAGCTAAAGGCAGAACAAATATTCCCTCAAGGTAAAAAAAAACCACTGATGCAACTCTATGCACACTTGACGTTTGCTTTACCTAAAACAAGTATGAAACTATTTTGCAAGAATAAAACTACGAGTACTTTGTGATAATAAGACTAAAAATAAATTGCAAGGTAATAAAAGGGGATAGCTTTTTTCAACAAGAAAGTCATTTGTCCCTAGGCAATCGATAACAAGTACCGGTATCATTCTTGTAATTTTATATGAGGGAGAGGCATGAGCTTTCTATACTTGGATCATATGCACTTATGATTGGACCCCTAGCAAGCATCCGCAACTACTAAACATCATTAATGTCGTGAAACTCAACCATAGCATTAAGTATCAAGTCCTCTTTACTCCCATACGCTAGAACCCACTTATCCGCGTTTGGGCTGCTGTCATCCCCCGCAACACTGACTATAAGCAAACCATGAACATACTGCAACACCCTACAGCGGGGACCCCCACGTTTGCGCGAGACGGAGGTGATACGTCTCCAACGTATCTATAATTTTTGATTGCTCCATGCTATATTATCTTCTATTTTGGACATTATTGGGCTATATTATTCACTTTTACATTATTTTTGGGACTAACCTATTAACCGAAGGCCCAGCCCAGAATTGCTGTTTTTTGCATATTTCAGAGTTTCGCAGAAAAAGAATATCAAACGGAGTCCAAACGGAATGAAACCTTCGGGAACGTGATTTTTGGAACGAACATGATCCAGGAGTCTTGGACCCTACGTCAAGCAACCAACAGGGAAGCCACGAGGTAGGGGGCACGCCTACCCCCCCAGGCGCGCCCTCCACCCTCGTGGGCCCCCTGTTGCTCCTCCGACGTACTTCTTCCTCCTATATATACATACCCACAAACGATCGGATACGGAGCCGAAAACCTAATTCCACCGCCGCAACCTTCTGTACCCACGAGATCCCATCTTGGGGCCTGTTCCGGAGCTCCGCCGGAAGGGGCATCGATCACGGAGGGCTTCTACATCAACACTATAGCCTCTCCGATGAAGTGTGAGTAGTTTACCTCAGACCTTCGGGTCCATAGTTATTAGCTAGATGGCTTCTTCTCTCTTTTTGGATCTCAATAACAATGTTCTCCCCCTCTCTCGTGGAGATCTATTCGATGTAATCTTCTTTTGCGGTGTGTTTGTTGAGATTGATGAATTGTGGGTTTATGATCAAGATTATCTTTGAACAATATTTGTATCTTCTGAATTCTTTTATGTATGATTGGTTATCTTTGCAAGTCTCTTCGAATTATCAGTTTGGTTTGGCCTACTAGATTGGTTTTTCTTGCAATGGGAGAAGTGCTTAGCTTTGGGTTCAATCTTGTGGTGTCCTTTCGGTGTGATGAGGGGCAGCAAGGCACATATTGTATTGTTGCCATCGAGGATAACAAGATGGGGTTTTATCATATTGCATGAATTTATCCCTCTACATCATGTCATCTTGCTTACATTACTCTGTTCTTATGAACTTAATACTCTAGATGCATGCTTGGATAGCGGTCGATGTGTGGAGTAATAGTAGTAGATGCAGGAAGGAGTCGGTCTACTTGTCTCTGACGTGATGCCTATATACATGATCATACCTAGATATTCTCATAACTATGCTCAATTCTGTCAATTGCTCAACATTAATTTGTTCACTCACCGTAAAATACTTATGCTTTTGAGAGAAGCCACTAGTGAAACCTATGCCCCCCGGGTCTATCTTCATCATATTAATCTTCCAACACTTAGTTATTTCCGTTGCTTTTTTACTTTACCTTTTATTTTACTTTGCATCTTTATCACAAAAATACCAAAAATATTATCCTATCATATCTATCAGATCTCACTCTTGTAAGTGACTGTGTAGGGATTGACAACCCCTTATCGCGTTGGTTGCGAGGATTTATTTGTTTTGTGTAGGTGCGAGGGACTCGCGCGTAGCCTCCTACTGGATTGATACCTTGGTTCTAAAAAATTGAGGGAAATACTTATGCTACTTTGCTGCATCACCCTTTCGTCTTCAAGGGAAAACCAACGCAGTGCTCAAGAGGTAGCAGGAGGGCCCCGTAGGACAGCACCATAAATGAAATATACAATCATACCAACCAAGATCACGATTAACCCATAGGACAAAACGGATCTACTCAAACATCATAGGATAACCATAGATCATTGGGAAATAATATATGGAGTTGAGCACCATGTTTATGTAGAGATTACAGCGGGTAGATGAGTTGTTACACCGCTACATAGAGGGGGAGAGAGTTAGTGTTGGTAGTAGCAAGATTGTTGATGTAGATCGCTGTTACGATCCTTGCCCCGGTGGCACTCCGACGCCACTGGGAGAGAGGGGGAGAGAGCCCCCCTCCTTCTTCTTCTTTGGCCTCCCCCCTAGACGGGAGGAGAGTTCCCCCTCTGGTCCATGGCCTCCATGGCGGCGGCGGGGGGGGTGGGAGCCCCTCTGAGATTGGATCTCCCTCTCTGTTCTCTTCTGTTTCGCGCTCCCAGATCTGGCCGAAAACCATTTCTTATATTCCCGGAGATCCATAACTCCGATTGCGCTGAGATTTTAACACGATTTTTTCTGGATATAAGCTTCCTTGTGCCCGAAGTAGAGCTCCAACCGACGTACGGGGTGAGCACAATCCACCACCACGAGCCAGGCTCCTCTAGGGCGCCCTGGTGTCTTGTGGGTTGTGTGGGCCTCCATTTGCGGTGATTCCAACTCCCAAAAATCACATATATTCCAAAATAATTCTCCGTAAAATTTTATTGCATTTGGACTTTATTTGATATGGATTTTCTGCGATATAAAAAACATGCAAAAAACAGGAACTGGCACTGGGCACTGGATCAATAGGTTAGTCCAATAAATCGTATAAAAAGTTGCCAAAAATATGTGAAAGTTGTATAATATTGGCATGAAACAATAAAAAAATATAGATATGACGGAGACGTATCACTCATCCAATGGGCGAGATGCGCCTATGATATGTTGACACGTGGACATGCCGAAAAGTGGCCCATAAAGATTAAATGGGCTAGCCCAACTAAAGGCCCACAAGATTTTGCATACCATATTGGGCCGGCCCAGCTAAAGGCCCACAAAATTTTGCAGAGCATAATGGGCCGGCCCAACTAAAGACCCACAAGATTTTGAAGACACTAGTGGGCCGACCCATTAATAGGCTGCCATGTTTTGGGCCAAATGCCGGCCCATATTTGATCTGGTCCATTAATAGCCTGCCATGTTCTGGTCCTAATAAGGGCCCATATGAGATCCGGCCCGTTAATAGCCTACCACGTTCTGGGCCATATTACGGCCCATATCGGATCTGACTCTTTAAGAGCCTTTGGGCTAAATTATTTCCCATATCAGATTCGGCCCGTCAACTGGACGCTGTGCTTTTGGGCCCACTTGAGGCCTGATTAGGATTTCTGTTTGCTAAAGGCCCATCTAGTAATATGGCCTGATATTAGTTTTGGCCTGTTAAAGGCATGTTTAACATTTTGTCCCTATATTTATTTTGGCCTGTTAAAAGCCCGTCATATAGTTGGGTCTAACCATGGCCCGCTTTGCATCCGGCTTGCTCACAGCCGATAATCTGATTGGGCCAAACAAGGACCAAGACAATTTTGTCCTGTTAACAGCCCGTAAGGTGATTGGCACAATCACGGGACGGGGTCTATTTCGGCCTGTTGTCGGCCCGTGAGCTGTTCGGCATGTTTCAGGCCCAACCTACTTTTCAGCCTACTAAAAGCCCATTGATTTTTTTGTGAAAGTAGGGCCGGCGGTTTACTCGGCCTATGAAAGGCCGATACTACTAGTGGGCCAGTTTACATTTAGACCTGTTAACGGACCAAGATGACTGGGCCCATGATGCGGCCCATACATAGTGATTTGCATGACGACCCGATTATGTACCGTAATTTCACGGTTTGGTTAGTTTATTTTTCGTGGAGCGAAGACAGGATATATATACAGTAAAATAACTGCAACATCATGAATAAGAAAAAAAACTAGATTATACAATAAAGAAATTAAGAAATATTACATCCACTGGGCATCAAAGTTCGCCACTATGATAATAAAGCACAAGCAGACAACAGATTACATACAATAGGCATCAAAGATTGCCAACAGTGAAAATAAACACACTGCCAAAATAATATACAAAACCGACAACACTTCAATAGAGTTCAAGAAAGGTTAGCCCTGCTCGGGAGCTGCAGTGCAAGAAGCCGAGCAAGCTGATGAGAATACGCTTGTTTGACGCTTATATCCTCCTCACTCTGAAAGAGAAACAAGCAGACTGATGACATGTTTTGCACATATAAGTATCAGTGCTGACAATTCATCACATTTCTTATTGACGAATAAAGTGACACAGTTTAAACTAGCATTAACACAATATGGTATTGTTCAGGTTAAGACATGGCAGGAAATGACATTGTGAAGGAGTTGGCAGCTTCACGAAACCACTGGATTATAGATCAAGAACTCATAAGTATCAATGGTTAGTGTGCTGTCAATTTATCCCATTTCAGATTGGCAAATAAAGAGACGGTTTAAATAATAGTAGAATGATATGACATTGTTCATAGTTAAGACATTGCAGAATATGACATTGTGCTGTAGTGGGTAGGTTCACCACACCATTGGATTATGGATCAAGAACAGAAGCATACATGCAGTGCAAGAGAAGATCACTTGCTCTGTATAGTTTAATTTACATGGTATGAAGAAGGAACTTGGTTGTACAACTGAAAACTTAAATTGAGAAGGACAAACTTTTGTTTATGAACTACATAATAAATTTTAAACATGCAATTTGATGCAAACACCAAAAATAAACAGCTTTTGCAGTCATGCCTAACCAAATATACACAACAAAGTTGGAAGGCTTGAGAAGGACTAACTTACATTAGTGGTGAAGACCGGCTCTATAAAGCCCTTGTCCATGCTGATGGGAGGGGGTGGGGAATTCAAGAAGTCTACCGCATAATCTTCTTCATAAGCATTGTCTTTATTCTACATTTTGTTAAGAGTAAATATAGATGTGATAATATGAAGATAAGATGAAGATGTAGAATATTTAAGATAAGATGAAGAGTGATGCTACATAACTAAGTAGCTATAAATGTAAGTACAGCGATAGAGGCAAAAGGTACATCCAAGAGCAATGCAGAGCTAAACTTCTTCAGTACCATCGGTGTTATCTAACCTTATGGTAAGAGTAAATATAGATCTGATGTGTAGAAAATGGAGGGCAAAGGAAAATAAGCTGCAGAGTGATGGTACATGAACAACTAGCTGTCAATATAAGTACACTGATAAAGGACATCACGTACTTACGAGAATGATGCAGAGCTAAACTTCTTCATTGGCATTGGATATATTCTACACTAATGTAACCATTCATACAGATCAGATAATTTGGAGCGAACAATTGATAAGCAAGCTATCATGCATACTGCTATCACATAATGAACCAGGTATGAGTGCAAGTACAGTGATACAAGACAACAGGTACTAACAAGAGCAAAGCAGCGGGCAGCTTATTTGCGATATCCTGTCGTCCTTTTCAAACCGGAATTCTTCTTCGAGCATATTTCCTGCAAAAGAGATCCGTAAGGCACATGTGGAAAAGTAGAAGTTCAAATTGCCATGTGATATCATAGACAGTACCTCATCCTGGGAACGAGACCAGTGCATAACAAGGTTTTCCCATTCAATGTCTTCTAAATTTAGCACAGGAGACTTCACCAGAAATTTCTTTATAGACTTTCTATCAAAGTGTGATTTCCTCAGGTAACACCGATACTGTTGCAATGCTTCCTTGAAAAGCGCGAGCAAGATTTGCTTGTCATGACTATCCAGATTGAACCTCACCTACTTACAACAATTTAATGTAAATCATTGATGTGTTCAATCAGCAGCAAACATGAAAATAATCACCATGAATAATAGCACTTACACGTAAGTGGGACAGGAAGATGTGAAAATGGTGTTTGTCTTCACTATAATCTTCCCATGATGGGAATATATGCACGTAGTCCCTAACAACATTGAAAGCATTGTACTTTAAACTGGGAATAACTGGAATGGGGTTCCAGTCTGTAGGAATTGGCCGTCTCTGCAGTTGGGATATGTCTTCGGCCGGTGGACTTGCTGTACTTTTTGCTGGAGTTGGATTTTTCTGTGGTACAGCTAGTGCTATGGCAACTGAAATCGACATACCTTTTGCTGGAGTGCAGGTCCTGTGTGGTGGGGCTAGTGGTGTGGCCAGTGAAGTATGGGTACAGTCTGCTGGAGTCGGTCCTACATTTTGTGTCACTGGTTGTAGAGCTAATATAAGTGGGGTGCTGTCTAATTTCTCTGACACCACCACGTTTTTCAAGGACTTTGCTGGTGCTCCTTCAGGTTCGGCAATCACCCTCTTCCTTTTTGATGTATGATGCACAAGAACAACATTTGAGTGAAAAACATGGTATGATGACAGATGGAATATGTATTGATAATGGAAGGGCATGACATCTTGACATATATGATGAGTAAACTAAGCAGATGGCGGTGCAACAAAGTAGAAGAAATGCAAGACACCTTATGCAAGATATGTGCAATCAATAAATTCTTGCAAAATTAGAATAGGCACCTTGATGGGTGAACATGACAGGCCATCTGCCTTCGACTCCTCGAGGTCAGAATAGTCATTAGGATCATATTTTGAACAAGAACTACTAGGGAAAACCATATACACAGAATCTTAGCAGCAGCGCGGTACAGGAAGAGGCGCTACTGCTAAGCAGTAGCGCTCAAGCGCTACTGCTAAGTTAGCAGTAGCGCGGCTTGGTGAAACCACATTGCTAACAAAATCAACTGTCAGTTCCCGCCACCCTAGGTTTAGCAGTAGCGCGCTCTTGCTAACCGCACTACTAATAAAGTAATAGTAGTAGCACGCTTTTTTGGGTGGCGCGACTACTAATATTGAAATTGGCCACATGTCGGGCCCCACTTAGCAGTAGTCTGTGTGCCGAAAGCGTGCTACTACTATGTTATTATCAGTAGCGCGGTTTATGACCAGCGCTACTGCTAAGCCGCAACATATATCACCTCCCTCCCCCCTCCCCCTCCCCCATCCTCTCTTCCTCACTTTCCCCTACCTCCCACTAATACGTCCATTTGCATCATGTTTTATTACTGTTATTTATAATTTTTTTATCCATAATAACGCTTTTTGGAGAAATTCTAATGCTTTTTATCTCATAATATGCAAGGTATACACAAAGAGGGAGAATTCCGGCAGCTGGAAATCTGGACCTGAAAAAGCTACGTCAGGCTACCTATTCTGCACAACTCCAAATGAGCTAAAACTTCACGAGGATATTTTATGGAATATTTGAGAATTATTGGAGCAAATAAGTACCAGAGGGGGCTCACCAGGTGGGCACAACCTACCTAGGCGCTCCAGGGAGGCCAGGCGTGCCCTGGTGGGTTGTGCTCACCCAGGCCGACCTCCGGTGCCCATCTTCTGGTATATAAGTCATTTTTACCTATAAAAAATAGAGAGAGGACTTTCGGGACGGAGCGTCGCCGCCTCGGGCTGGAACTTGGGCAAGAGCACTTTTGCCCTCCGGTGGAGCGATTCTACCGGGGGAACTTCCCTCCTGGAGGGGGAAATCATTGTCATCATCATCACCAACAACTCTCCCATCTTAGGGAGGGCAATCTCCATAAACATCTTCAACAACACCATCTCATCTAAAATCCTAGTTCATCTCTTGTGTTCAATCTTGTTATCGGAACTATAGATTGGTGCTTGTGGGTGACTAGTAGTGTTGATTACACCTTGTAGTTGATTACTATATGGTTTATTTGGTGGAGGATTATATGTTCAGATTCAATATGATATTTAATACTCCTCTGATCATGACCATGTTTATCATTTGTGAGTAGTTACTTTTGTTCTTGAGGTCACGGGAGAAATCATGTTGCAAGTAATCATGTGAACTTTATATGTGTTCGATATTTTGATAGTATGTATGTTGTGATTCCCTTAGTGGTGTCATGTGAACGTCGAGTACATGACACTTCACCATATTTGGGCCTAAGGGAATGCATTGTGGAGTAGCATTTAGATGATGGGTTGCGAGAGTGACAGAAGCTTAAACCCCACTTTATGCGCTATTCCGTAAGGGACCGATTGGATCCAAAAGTTTAATGCTATGGTTAGAATTTATTCTTAATACTTTTCTCGTAGTTGCGGATGCTTGAGGGAGGGTTAATCATAAGTAGTAGGTGTCGGTGTACTAGAGTAGGGGTACCCTAGTATCCCGAACTCGTACACGGGCAGTTGCAGCACCCCGCGGCAAGGCTTGCCTGGTGACCGCCAAGATCCTCCGCGGCTCCTTTGGAGCCATTCAAGAACAAAGTATTCAAGACCCCCGCAAGAGGAGCTTGCCGGGAAGGCCACTCAGGGCACGAAGGAAACAAGACCCCGGCAAGAGGAGCTTGCCGGGAAAGCTTGGTGAGCGACAAGCTCCCAAGCGCGACAAGAATTCAGCCACGGCAAGGCGCTTGCCGCGGCAAGCAACTCTCTTCATCTCCGCTCCAGCTCATCCGCCAACGTGTCGCCGTGGGGCTACTCCGAAGCAGCGTGTCAAAGGGCTGTGCAGCCAGCGGGGAGCAGCGAGCAGCGGGCCGACAAGCTTACCATCGTGGCAAACGGTGGTGCACTTGACGGTTCCTGTTGCACTGTTTATGCGACAGGGACGGGCATTTATTAATCTTGTCCCTTGCCGTCAGAGTTAGGTATAGAGCACTGTACACTGTACAAAGCGGTGTACCAACCACTATTTTTCCTATCTTACCCTTGTCTACTTACCACCTGTGGTGACCCCTTGAGCCTATAAAAGGAGGCCCATGTGCAACGTAGAAAGGGTTCGGCTCCGTTTGGTTCATTCGACACATACGAGACTAGAGACACTCAGGCTAGGTTTTGTAGCTCTCATTGCTCCCTAGCAAGAACACAATACAATCAACCAAGCAGCAGTAGGAGTATTATCTCTCCGGAGAGCTCCGAAGCTGGGTAAATCTGCTCGTGTGCATCGCTTCGATCCGCTCTTTGTGCAATCTCCGCCGCCCTCCGAACCACAAGGGACCCGGTCCTATAGGTGTTCGTGGGACACGATCAGCTTCCCCGACATCTTTGGCGCGCCAGGTAGGGGGCGTCGAGGCTGTGTGAACCTGATCCAGCGGTCACACGAGCAACTTCATCATCACCTTCATCAACATGGCGCCGAAGAAGAAGGCTTCGGCGGCAGCAGAGCCGTCCGCGTCAAACCCACCACCACCGGAGCTAACGAGTGGTGGGGAAGACGCTGGCGGAGGAACGGCGTCGTCGAGAGCCACGACGCCGCCAGGTCCAAGGACAAAGGCGGCGCAAGCCGGCGTCTGAAACGCGTGCGCGCCCATCTTAGGGCGCTTGGGACCGACAGCGTCATGATGCTCGCAGCACCATACGCTTCGTTGGATCAAGGCCAAGCTGGAGGCCCCGAGGCCCTCGAGACCGCAGATGCACGCCAAAGATCGGCACGAAGCGAGTACGATCACTTGGACGGGATGCTGCTCCTCCTAACTTGGTTAGAAGTCCGAGCACATCCCGTTCCTTGCCCCGCACGCCATTGCCACCCACCACTCCGGCAGAAGCCTTGGCGAGAGCTCAATTGCTTCTATATTACCCTCCAACGGCCGACAAGGTCGACGAATGGAGGGCCACCATCCAGAGTCTCATCGGCTTTGCCAACGGCGACGTCCCGCGGCAACCAAACACGTCGCAGCCGCGGCACGGCGACAAGGCACGAGCCGGTGGCGACGAGACCTGCGGGGGTGCCACCACCATGCACTCCCCTTCCCGAAGGCCAAGATCACCAGCTCCTCGGATCCACCTCGACAGCGACTCCACTGCGTCGTCGGATCCACGAGCTCGCCGTGATCAGCGCCAAGTTCTTAAGGAACGGCAAGAAGAAGACGCTCGAACCCGCATCGAGCGCGAAGAGAGAAGCGGCGTCAATCGACCAGCGCGCCGGGCCCGCTGTTGACATGCATGCGCCCAGGGAACCAGCGACTTGCAGATAGCGTAGGTTGCCCTGCGTTCACCCGTGAGCTGCGGCAAGTCCAAAGGGCCCGACAAGAAAAACTTCAAGCCCGATGTGCCAGAGAAGTATGATGGCAGGACACAC
Source organism: Aegilops longissima (assembly GCA_021605205.1). NCBI lineage: Eukaryota > Viridiplantae > Streptophyta > Magnoliopsida > Poales > Poaceae > Aegilops > Aegilops longissima. Next base: position 674,031,317 of record CM038678.1, on the reverse strand, counting down.
CCATCGGAGTTCCTTAGCATCTACACCATTGCAGTGCAGGCTGCGGGGGGACGAGACGACAAGATCCTCGCCAACTACTTCCCGCTGGTGCTCAAGCCAAATGTCAGGTCTTGGCTCATGCACTTGCCGGACAGTTCCATATCTTCTTGGGAAGATCTGTGCCATCAGTTTGTCGGTGCCTTCACAGGCGGCCACAAACCTCATGGCCAGGAGAGTGACCTTCACCTGCTAGCCCAGAAGGAAGGAGAGTCCCTGCGCAAGTTTATCCAGAGATTCAGCCGTGTGCACTACAACATCCCAGACGTCCACCCTGCCGCGGTGATCAGCGCATTTCATCAGAACGTGCGGAACCGCAGGATGAGGGAGGAGATGGTGATGTGCAAAGTCAAGGACGTCAGTGAGCTGTATGCCTTGGCCGACAAGTGTGCACGTGCTGAAGAGGGAAGAAGACTCCCAGGAGAGAACGTTGGAGCAGGATCTGACAGTGAAGAAACCGCCCCGGCAAGGAAGAGCCGGAGGCGGAACAACAGAAAGAAGAAGAACAAGGAGGTACTAGTTGTCGAGCAGTCCGGCAACGGAGGTGGCGCCAACAAGGCAAAGGTTGGTGGCTCCGGCAAGGAGGTTGCCGCTGATACCGACCGCCAAGCTGTGGCGGCCGCCGACAAGCAGGACAGCTCCAACAAGCAGTACTGCAAGATTCACCGCACCAAGGGCCACGACCTCCAGAGCTGCAAGAAAGTCGAGCAGCTTGTTGAGCTGCAGAAGGCTGAGTACGAGCGGCGAGACAAGGAGAAAGCCCAAGAAGGTGCTGGTGCAACTAGCAAGAAAAGACCCGGCCGGGGAGGACGCCGTGGCAAGGCCAAGCAGTGGCAAGGAGACAGACCTCCCCGCGGCCGCGACAAGGATGAAGATGATGATGATGATGAAGATATGGAAGACGATGAAGCTGATGAGCAGGAGTTCCAGAAGGCAACAGAGGTTCTCTGCATTGACGGTGGTGCTTCTCTGCATACCTCACACCGCCAACTCAAACAGTGGATGCGGGAGGTTAATGCAGCAGAACCATCCGTAGAGTCACGTAGACCTCTGAAATGGTCCAGCACGACTATCATTTTTGACATTGAGGACCACCCTGATCGCGTAACTACTGTCGGGTGTTTGCCGATGTTGGTCTCACCAACCATCCGCAACCTCAAGGTCACCAAGATGTTAGTTGACGGCGGGGCGGCCTAAATCTGATTTCCTCCGCAGTGCTCCAGAAGCTTCAGATCCCTGACAGCGAGCTCGAAGAGACTGGAACTTTCCTAGGAATCAACCCAGGAAGGAGCAAGCCGAAAGGGAAGATCACATTGCCGGTAACATTTGGCAGTGAGCTAAACTTCAGGACTGAGAGGGTCACATTCGACGTTGCTGATTTCCCATTGCCCTACAATGGAATACTTGGCCATCCAGCACTTGCCAAGTTCATGGCAGCCTCTCATTATGCATACAATCTGCTCAAGATGCCTGGCCCGATAAGCGTCATTTCTGTCCATGGCGACAAGAAGGATGCGCTTATCTGCGCCGACAAGATTTACCGGGATGCAGCAGCTGCGACAGATAGCCAATCACTTGCCGCTGAAGCTCCCGGGGGGAAGAAGAAGACCAAGTCCGCAAGAGCTCGATGCCCACTCCGCAAGCGCACCTCTTGAGTGCTGCGCTACCGTCGAGGACGCACCATCGAGCTCCACCGCAAGTGCAAGAATATGATGGCAGCTCCGCCAAGACCAAGAAGGTGCCCGCCAAGGAGGACGACATCGGTGGTACCTTCACCATCGATTGCCACGCTTGACCCTAAATAGGAAGGCGAGCTCGTTGCTTTCTGCGGGCGAATGTCGATGTGTTTGCATGGAAACCATCGACATCCCGGTGTTCCTGTGAAAGTAATTGAGCACCACCTAGCTGTCTGTCCTCATGCGCGGCCCGTCAAGCAAAAAGTCAGGAAGCAGGCAGTGGAGCGCCCAGAATTCATAGCAGAAGAAATCAAGAAACTGGAAGCAGCAGGCCTTGTCAGAGGAGTGCTCCATCCCACGTGGTTGGCCAATCCAGTAGTTGTACGAAAGGCAAATGGGAAATGGAGACTTTGTATTGACTTCACAGATGTTAATAAAGCTTGTCCCAAAGATCCATTTCCCTTGCCACGTATCGACCAGATTGTTGACTCCACAGCTGGATGTGATTTGCTTCCATTTCTTGATGCATATTCAGGATATCATCAGATATTCATGGCAGAAGAAGATGAAGAGAAAACCGCATTCATTACACCATGTGGCACATACTGTTTCATACGGATGCCTTTTGGTTTGAAGAATGCTGGTTCAACGTTTGCAAGAGTGGTCCACTACGCTTTTGAGCCCCAAATGCACAGAAATGTAGAAGCCTACATGGATGACATAGTGGTCAAGAGCAAGGACAGAGCAACTCTAGTTCAAGATTTGGACGAGACCTTCGCAAATCTGCGCAAGATCAACCTCAAGCTCAACCCCGAGAAGTGCGTGTTTGGAGTTCCTTCCGGCAAGCTTCTCGAGTTCTTCGTGTCTCAGAGGGGGATTGAAGCCAACCCCGACAAGATTAAGGCCATTGAGCAAATTGAAGCACCAAAGCGCGTCAAGGATGTAAGAAGGCTTGCTGGTTGCGTGGCTGCTCTCAGCAGGTTTATCTCTAGGTCAGCTGAGCGCGCCCTGCCGTTTTTCAAGATTTTGAAAAAGGCAGGTCCAATGGAATGGACTCCCGAAGAGGAGGCTGCGCTGCAGGACTTGAAGAGGTACCTGTCCTCCACTCCAATACTTGTCGCACCTAAGCCACAAGAGAAGTTGCTGCTGTACATAGCGGCAACCAATCAAGTGGTTAGTGCTGCGTTAGTAGCGGAAAGGGAGGCAGATGAGGAGCCGGCAACCGAGGCAGATGCATCCAGCGACAAGCAGGGGGCTTCTCCGTCAAGCTCTGGTCCCGACAAGAGCGGATCTGCGCAGGATTGCGAGAAGATGCAGAGAAGGATGGTGCAGCGCCCAGTCTATTTTGTCAGCTCCCCTCTGCAGGGGGCTAGATCAAGGTACTCTGGTGTGCAGAAGCTGCTTTTCGGCCTCCTCATGGCCTCGAGAAAGCTGCACCATTACTTCCAAGCACACGAGATAACAGTTGTCACTCGCTTTCCCCTAAAGAGGATATTGCAAAATCCAGAGGCAACAGGCAGGATTGTCGAGTGGGCACTGGAACTGTCAAGCTTTGGCCTCAAGTTTGAAAGCACTTCAACCATCCAAAGCAGAGCACTGGCAGAGTTTATAGCAGAGTGGACGCCGACGCAAGATGAAGAAATTCCAGAGACGAGCATTCCCGTCAAGGAAGCAAATAAAGAGTGGCTCATGTATTTTGATGGTGCCTTCTCGCTGCAAAGGCGCCCGGTGCCAAGGCGTGCTTATCGCACCCACCGGTGAGCACCTCAAGTACATAGTCCAGATGCACTTTCCCAAGGAGCAAGCAACAAACAATACTGCAGAGTATGAAGGTTTGCTTGCCGGTCTCAGGATTGCAGTGGACCTTGGGATCAGGAAGCTTATCGTCAGGGGAGACTCGCAGCTTGTCGTCCGCCAAGTAAACAAAGATTATCAGAGTCCGTTGATGGAAGCCTATGTTGATGAAGTGAGAAAGCTAGAAGAACACTTTGAAGGCCTGCAAATGGAACATGTTCCAAGAGCTCAGAATGACATTGCTGATGGCCTGTCAAAGTGTGCTGCACTCAAGTTACCTGTGGAACCAGGAATTGTTGTGCTCAAGCTGACTCAACCAACTGTAACACCATCAACTGGACAGAACAAAAAGAGGAAGTTGGTTTCTGGTGACTACTTTCCGGCAGAGCTCCTTGAAGCCGCCGCCAAGAAGGTCCCCAAGATCAACACAGATATCGCTGAGGAGCAGTCTGCTCCGACAAGCCCTAAGGTTTGTTTCGTTGAAGCAGACGCTCCCGACAAGTTTTGCTCCGGCAAGCTTGTCGGGGATCATCAAGCTCCGGCTGAGCCGCAGGTTCTTGCCGTAGAAGCTGATGTTCCCGCAGCGGCAAATGTGCCTTTAGTCCTTGTTGTCGAGCCGCAAGCTCCAACATGGGCACAACAGATCGTCCATTTCCTTCAGACAGGAGAACTTCTCGAAGAGCAAGAAGAAGCGGAAAGAGTAGCCCGGCAGTCAAGTATGTACCAGTTTGTTGACAACATCCATGCATGTAAGAAGACTCAACGGTGTGAAATTGAAGTGTATTTGCCGAAGATGGATGAAGCTGTTTGCAGAGAGATACGGAGGCATATGTGGTCACCACATTGGCGCAAGGGCACTTGCCGGCAAAGCTTTCCGGCAAGGTTTCTTCTGGCCAGAAGCCCTCCAGAATGCAACTGCACAAGTAACCAAGTGTGAAGCGTGCCAGTTCCATTCCAAACAGATACACCAGCCAGCTCAAGCTCTCCAAACGATCCCTTTATCCTGGACATTTACGGTCTGGGGGCTCTAATCCTCGGCCCCTTCCCCCGAGCCGTCGGGGGCTTTGAGTACTTGTACGTCGCAATCAACAAGTTCACAAAGTGGCCGGAAGTGGAAGCAGTGAGGAAGGTGACAAGACAATCGGCGATCAAGTTCTTCAGTCAATTGTTTGCCGTTTCGGGATACCTAACCGGATCATCACCGACAACGGCACACAATTCACGAGTCGCACCATCATGCATTACGTCCAAGATCTTGGCGCCAAGGTCTGCTTTGCTTCTGTTGCTCATCCAAGGAGCAACGGTCAAGCAGAGAGGGCAAACGCTGAAGTGCTGCGAGGACTCAAGACCAGAACTTTTGACAGGTTGCACAAGTGCGGAAGAAACTGGATTGAGGAGCTGCTGGTGGTTCTTTGGTCGATCAGGACGACGCCAAATCGAGCCACTGGCCAGACACCTTTCGCTCTAGTCTATGGAGCAGAGGCAGATCTCCCCACGGAACTCGTATACGGATCACCTCGAGTGCTCGCTTATGATGAGCTCGAGCAAGAGCAGCTGCGACAAGATGACGCGCTGCTCCTTGAGGAGGATCGTCTTGAGCTCTTTGCACGAGCTGCTCGTTACCAGCAAGCTTTGCACCGCTACCATAGCCGCAAAGTTAATGCCAGAAGCTTCGAGGAAGGCGACCTTGTTCTTCGGCGCGTTCAGTCCGCCAAGAATTCCAACAAGTTGACGCCAAAGTGGGAAGGCCCTTATCGGGTAAAACGAGTCACTAGGCCTGGTGCTGTCCGCCTTGAGACCGAAGATGGCGTTCCGGTGAGCAACTCCTGGAATATAGAGCATCTTCGCAAGTTTTACCCATAGGGCGCGGTTGCCGGAACCCGTTCCGGCAACCACCCTTTTGTACAAGTCTTGCCGCTGTTGCACGTAATCCTTTGTACAAAGCCGGGCGCAGACCCCGTGCATCAGTAAAGCCTATGTGTTGCGCACAACTTGTCAAATACATGCTTTCATAATCCTATATGCATGTGTTATCTAACATTTTGTGCAGCATCCACACCCGGTAAGCAACAACGAGCCACTAGGCTCCATAACTTTATTTTCTCTTCTTTCTTCTCAAAAGAATGGAAGGTCCCTTCGCCCACAAGTTAACCGAGGGGGAAGGAGAAGATAATGGTGTGGGCCGCCAAGTGTCGCTCGAGGAAGTATCGCTTGCCGTGAAGCGCATTTACGTAAAAGCTAAGTTGCCAAAGCTTGAGCAATCAGTTTTTAAATTTTTAAGTTATCTTCCTCGAACGATAAGTACTTTGTATGGAAAACCTGTGCGCGAAGGAACCAACTCGCGGCTGGTTTGCGCCCTTACTTTGTTTCGAGTCCGCTCAACAACTTAAGTGAGCCGCAACCAGTTGCGACGAGGTTGCTTGTCGGAGGCGGCATCACCAGCAGGCTGCTGAAGTTCTGCACTCAGCGCTCGCGGCAAAGATGCCCGCGCCAACAAGTTCCCTAAAAGCGTAGGGTACAAACATACAAAGGAAGAAATCAAGTAGAGGAAATAACATTGCGATCGATTGCCTAAGATAGTGTATATTACAAAATGACTTGTCGCAGATCTAATAAATTGTTCTCCTGAACATGATCTGCAGCGACAAGGGAAAGATAAACTTGGCGGCCTAGTCTCACGCGGGTCGCCATCAACCCTCTTCACTCCGCCACCCTGTCCACAATGGGTGCGACAAAGGGCCTTGAGCGCTTCAACGTCGGCAGATTGGCGGCGAGGGACTTGAGGGCGTTGGCGCCGACGCCTGGATTGCGGAAGGCCACCTTCATCAAGACCTTCTGAAGAGCCCCAGCACAGATTTGGCGCGACTCGTAGGCCAGCTGCTTTGGGACCTCCTTCCGGAGCCGCTGGAGAGCCGCCAACACGCTCTTGAAGAACAGGCTGAGCTTGGCGCTGGGTTGGAGATGCTCGTCGGTGGGGTACCCGAGATCCACCATTCACAGCTCCATCAGCTCCTTGTCGATGGCGGCGGATGTATTGACAAGACCCTCGGTCCAGAGCATCACGTTCTCTCTGAGGGTATTATGGGCGTTCGTGGCAGTCGCCAGCAGCTCCTCATTGGCCTTGATCTTCTCCAACAAGCCCGCTTCCCGCTCCTAGGCGCCGTCCAGCGTCTCCGTCAGGGTGGACAGCTTCAGCTCAAGATCCGCCTTGACATCCTTGGCGGCGTCGATCTCCTTGATCTTATCAGCGAGATGGCCCTGCAACTCACCAAGAGTGTAGGCGTCCTTCTCGCGCTCGTGCTTCAACCCGTGACCTCCTCGCGCTCTTACGGAGGGTGGCCTCCAGCCTGCCCACCTCGTCTCCAATTCCTTCTTGGCGGCCTCGGCAGCCTGCGGCGGCGTCCTTTGCCTCCTTGAGTGCTCCGCCATGGATTCCTCGCAGGCAAGATCTTCCTCATAGCTTTGAGGTTGATCTTCCGCTGCGCCAACTCACCTTCTTGCGCAGAGAGCTTCTCACCGCAAGCCTTTGCTGCTCTTCACCTCGGCCTTCTCGGGATGAAGGCCGCGCGCCTCGACAAGCTGCTCCAGCGCTTCGCTATGTCCCGGAGAGTTTCCTTGTTGGCGCGCGGAGCTCTTCTTCGCGCTTCTCCATGTCAGCTCCGCCCTCGCGACAAGCGCCTCGACTCCGGTTTGGCTTGGCGGGCGCGGTAGAGCGACAACAGCTTCTTCAAAGAGCTTGCTCTTCTTCGACTTCGCCACATCATCGCTGCTTGGCGCGTCAACCCGTGACAGCCCAGCGGAGGCGAGCAGCTCCTCGTCAAGGTCTCTCCTCGACCGGCGCCTGGAGCTCGACGCCCATGGAAGCTTGATGAAGACACCGTCGCCGGCCTTCAGATAGGCGCCGGGCTGGGGCTCTTCGGAGCCTGGTGCTGCATCGGTGGCGGAGGGATCGGCGGTCGGAGTAGCGCCTGGAGCTCCTGCGGCCTCAGGGTCGTCAGTACGACCACCAGACCCCTCTCCAGCCTCTGCGCCAGCAGCCTTGGCGGCCTCCTCGCCGGCAGACCCATCGGCGCCCGCCTCCTCCTCCATGTTGGCGGCGTCGTCATTGTTGCCGTGCGCGTCCTCCTCGCCGGCGACCTCAGTCTCCATCGGCTCTCCGGCAGATGGATCTAATGATCAGAGAAAGAAAAGAACAAGTCAAGCAAATGTTCAAAAGGAGGAACAGAAGAAAGAAGACCCAAGGGAAATTTTCAAGTAAGAAGATTACCTGCAATGGGATCTGTAGCCGCGGTCTCCACCACTGGAGGGTCGTCGGCACTGCCCCTTGTCGGAGAGGCCTCCCTTGCCGGAGAGCGCTCCCTTGGCGGAGAGTTCCCCCTTGGCGGCGTAGTTGAAGCAAGCAGAACTTCGGGAGTGACTTCCGGGGCCTCCTGATGAGGCTGCTCTGCTCCTACACAGTTCAACAAGTCAGATATCAGTAAAGAAGGAGCACCTATGCACACCGAACCGTAAGAGATAATCCAAACACTTACGCTGGGGGCTGTCTTTGGGGCTGCTCGGGGAAGGGTTGCGGATCCGCAACGGGTCTCGACGTGCCTCCTGTCGCCACGGGAGATTCGTCTTCGATGACCACCACCAGAGTCTTGGCTCTCTTCGACGCCCTCTGAGCCAGCGTCCTGAAAAAGGAAAAAGCTCAGAATGTAGCAAGTCAGATACGAGACAAAATAGTTAATTGAAGAATTACAAGTAGCAGCGACAAGATCTTACTCTTCCTCTTCTTCATCGGAGCTGAGAGCGGAGAAGTCAAATTCTGCTCCGGTGCGACGAGCTGGAGGACTAGGCTCCCTCGGACGCTTGGCGGGTGCGGGGGCCGTGGCTCCAGAAGGCCCCGCTCCCGTTGTTGTGGCGGCATGAGGCGCCTCCATGGGCAAAGTGCTTGCCGCGGTGGAGCGCGTTAGGCGAGGCGGCTGTTGGCCCGTTTGCCGCCCCGCCACTTCTTCGGTCTTGCGGAGGCGTCTTCTTGGCGGGGCCGCGGGCCCCTCCCGCGGCAAGCTACTTAACGGCGGAGGGGAAGCACCCCCGGCAGGCTCGTTCGGTTCAGCGTCGGGCTCGGCCTGCTCCTCCTCACCGACGAACTCCTCTCGATCGGCAAGGCTTGCCGCCTCGGCGGCCTCTGCCTCCTCGACGGTAAACCCAAACACGCCAGCGGCAGCAGCTTCTGCCGCCTCCTCCAACCTTGTGGCGATGCGCGCCATCTCTTGCTCGGTGGTGTCGTGGGTGAGCCACTTCCGCTCGTCGGCACGGATCGGCACTTCTCCCAAGTTGTCGAAGAACTGCTGCACGATGTCGTCGGCGGGCTCCTGCCAAGTTGGAACGATTCCATGGGAATCGCACAACGGCATCATCGCGCGGATGCGGTCAAGCGACGAGTTGTTGCACAAAGGCACGACTCCCCTCGGCAACATGAACCACTCGAGGTGGTCTGCATTAGGCTTGAACAGCTCCCGCAGCATGGCATCAAGCTCCAAGACAGTGAAGTTCCAGTTGAGGCCCGGGCGCAACCTCATGATGTCCGCTGCGTTTTGGAATTCCCAAGCAGGCCTCCTCCTCTCCTGCAAGGGCGCAATGCGGCGGCGAAGGAAATTCGCGCCAACAGCTCCTACGGTAAGCCCGGCATGCCTGAGGCGCAAGATCCGGGTCACGGCAATCTTCAACTTGGCGTCCTCCGGCGCCAAGTTGCTCCAATCGTTGCCGCGCACTATGGGAGTTTGGCGCAGGGCAGTGAAAGGCTGCGGGTCCTCCTCTATGATCCAACATCAATCGGCTCTCCACTCTTCCCACTTGCTACGCAGCTCTCCGTCAAGATATGCTTCCTTCTTGCCGATCCTGGAGATCAATGCAATCCCTCCGGCAAGCGGCTCTCCTCTCTCTACGCGGGGCATGAAGTAATGGCGGAAAAGTGCTACATTTGGGTGGACTCCGACAAAGTTCTCGCAGAGGTGTGCGAAAACTGCCATGGTGAGGACGGCGTTGGAGGTGAAATCAAGGAGGCGGAGGCCATATGTGTTCATGACATCGCAAAAGAATTCGGAAAAGGGCGGGCAGAGCCCGCAGTGGAAGAAAAGCGCGAAGAAAGGGTACCTGACGGAAACCTTCTCGGATGTGGCGGCGGAGATCACCCTCGTGCGCGGGTGCGCCCGCGTCTCCATCGACCAGAAGAGGTAATACAGCTCTCGCAGCTCCTCCGCATCGAGCAGGGGGTCGAAGAGGGCCTGCTCCTTCCGCAGCGCCGCGAGCCGCTGCGCCTCGGCCGACTTCACGCCTTTCCCCTTGTCGCCCTTCGGGCCCATGGCGGAGGTGGTGGAGGAGTCCGACGGCGTTGATGGCGCCGGTGGCAATGGGGGGGGCAGGGCGTCGCTCTCTTTGGGCTTGAGAAGAAGGGGGGAGCGGCGGTGGTTTTGAGATGTGACAGCAATGGCAAGTGGGCGTCCTGCCCCTGTTTCCTCTGCTTATAAGGGGGGAGAGGGGGCGGGCGTTCCGCTTTTCCAATTAAAGAAGGCCCCCACAATCTCTCCCACGACGCCATGTTCGGCGCGTGCTGTTCGTGGGAGACGTGGTGGGTCCGGAGCGAGTAACGGCGTTCTCCAGGCCGCGCGTGCCCGTGCACTGTTTTGGGCCTGGCCCAACAGCGCTCGGCACTGTGTGTGGCCCAGGCCCGGGAGCTCCTGTCGGTGTACTAGAGTAGGGGTACCCTAGTATCCCGAACTCGTACACGGGCAGTTGCAGCACCCCGCGGCAAGGCTTGCCTGGTGACCGCCAAGATCCTCTGCGGCTCCTTTGGAGCCATTCAAGAACAAAGTATTCAAGACCCCGACAAGAGGAGCTTGCCGGGAAGGCCACTCAGGGCACGAAGGAAACAAGACCCCGGCAAGAGGAGCTTGCCAGGAAGGCTTGGTGAGCGACAAGCTCCCAAGCGCGACAAGAATTCAGCCACGGCAAGGCGCTTGCCGTGGCAAGCAACTCTCTTCATCTCCGCTCCAGCTCATCCGCCAACGTGTCGCCGTGGGGCTACTCCAGGCACGCGTGTTAAAGGGCTGTGCAGCCAGCGGGGAGCAGCGATAAGCGGCGCTAACAAGCTTACCATCGTGGCAAACGGTGGTGCACGTGACGGTCCCTGTTGCACTGTTTATGCGACAGGGACGGGCATTTATTAAACTTGTCCCTTGCCGTCAGAGTTAGGTATAGAGCACTGACACCTGTATAAAGCGTGTACCAACCACTGTTTTTCCTATCTTACCCTTGTCTACTTGCCACCTATGGTGACCCCTTGAGCCTATAAAAGGAGGCCCATGTGCAACGAGAAAGGGTTCGCCCGTTGGTTCATTCGACACATACGAGACTAGAGACACTCGTGCTAGGTTTTGTAGCTCTCATTGCTCCCTAGCAAGAACACAATACAATCAACCAAGCAGCAGTAGGAGTATTATTTCTCCGGAGAGCTCCGAAGCTGGGTAAATCTGCTCGTGTGCATCGCTTCGATCCGCTCTTTGTGCAATCTCCGCCCCCCTCCGAACCACAAGGGACCCGGTCCCATAGGTGTTCGTGGGACACGATCAGCTTCCCCGACAGTAGGTTTGTTCAAGTAAGAAAACATCTAAGCACCGGTCCACCCACATATCAAATTATCAAAGTACCGAACACAAATTAAACCAACATGATGAAAGTGACTAGATGAAATTCCCGTGTACCCTCAAGAATGTTTTTCTTATCATAAGAGACCATTTTGGCCTGTCCTTTGCCTCAAAAGGATTGGGCTACCTTGCTGCACTTTTGTTACTACTATCGTTAGTTGCTCGTTACAAATTATCTTGCTATCAAACTACTCCGCTACTTACAATTTCAGCACTTGCAGACATTACCTTGCTGAGAACCACTTGTCATTTCCTTCTGCTCCTCGTTGGGTTCGACACTCTTACTTAGCGAAAAGAGCTACAATTCATCCCCTATACTTGTGGCTCATTACCCACCTCCTCTCTCCCTCACTACTTCTCCCCCCATTACTCTCCTTCTTCTACCTACCTTTCTCTCTCTTTATTACTCCTAGCTAACTACACCACCTCCATTAATGCATCTCCTTTCTCTTTTTCCTTCCCCCTTCACTAGTTGAAGTTTCCTCCTCTTACACTAGCTAGCTAGGTAGATGTAGCATTTAGTGAAGTGACCTATGTAACCCCTAACTAGATCTAGCCTTGTCAATAAGAGCTTTGTCCCCTTTTGATCTCCCTACTACATCATCATCTCCACCGTGTACTCGATATCGAGATAGGTGATTAAAAATTTATGCTTTCGCAAGAATGGAAATATGTGTATGTGTGTGCGATATGACATAATCGGGCGATATGATGGAAATTGTGTGTGTGGCATGAGTTGACGCCTAATTGTGCTTGTGAGTTGCCTATGTTTTGCCGAAATGTCGATTTATTTCCGTTTCGGTGAATTCCGGGCAAACTCTAGATCTATATGTCCTATTTTTAGGGAAGGTCATGCCGAATTTTTGTTTGACTTTGATGCATGCATGCATTTTTATAATCAATTTGTTTCTTATTACCGTGCAGGCGTTCATGATGGTCAGTGGAACGATGGTGGACAGGTGGTTGCGGTCGGCTGTTATTGCGGTGTCGGGGGAAACGACACCTATGGGATCACTGTGATCCCTTTTGCTACGGTTGGCGGGCGTGAGGTTGTGGAAAGAGCGGGTCTAGAAGCCAGCACGAGGATCGTTTACCTACATTCGGGCCACGAGGATGCGTAATACCCTAGTCCTGCTTTGATGTATATTTGAGTGTTCTTGAGTTCTTGAACTAGCTACGATGCGTGTGTCATCCAAAAGATCGAATCCTTCTTCAGCACACCTCGGGCCTCCTTTTATAGTCAAAAGGGGCTGCAACAATGGCACACAGGAGGTGGAAAGGTATACAGTGTACAAGCTTATCACCTGTCATTACAAGACAAAGTGCATTAAATGCGCTACTTAGGTGTCCACTTGCTTTATCGTGGGCGGTAACGAGGCCCGTCCCGTTCGTCGCCGCTCTGCCTTGCTCCGACACGTGTCCAGGCCAACAAGGCATGCAGTGCCACGTAGGCTGGCAGGCTACTGAGTTGGCATGGTGGTAGGGTCTTCACGAAGATCTATACGCCACTACGCAAATGTTTGGCTAGTTGGAATAGTACCCACGTACTGCCACGTGGGTACTTGCTTCAGTTGGTGGGTTGGCCGCTGAGCTGGGGCGGCGATGGGGCGGCAAGGTCTTGCCGCGGTCTCGCGTATATTCCCGGCAAGGGTTTTGCCGGGGCCTTGTGAGCGCCCTCGGGAAGAGTCTTGTCGGGGCCTTGTGAGTGTCTTCAGCAAGGAGCCTTGCCGGGGCCTCGTGGGCATCCTTGGCAAGGAGCCTTGCGATTGTCTTGTCTTCTGGTCCTCATCTAGGATTTGTAGGCTCTCTGTCTTCACAAAGATCTGCATGCCACCATGCAGGCACTTCCTGAGCCTTGGTTCCAATGCTGTCGATGGTGTCGGTACTCTCAGGCTCAAGGGTGGCTGCGATGTTGGTGCTGGGCGAGCTGCCCTGGCAAGGCTCTTGCCGGGGCTGTGTACGCTGCCCCGGCAAGGGTATTGCCGGGAGGAAGCCTGTCTGATCGCTCCGTCTTCGGCGCCCTTGGTTGGAGCGCTGCTCTAGTAGCGTTGCACTTCTGCTTCCCTCCTCTGCCCTGCTAAGTGTGGTCGCGAGTGTGGCTCTGACTGCCCGTGCACAGGTAAAGGGGCACAAAAGAGAGCCCCTACTTTTGTGCACCGACACGCGGGATATCCACGGCCACCTATGGGACCAGGAAGCCCCTTGCTGGTTCAACAGCGAGACGGTGCATTGCACAAAGAGCAGACCAGCGCACGACAACACGCAGAGAGCACACAAGCAATTTTACCTAGGTTCGGGCCGCCGCGAGGCGTAAGACCCTACTCCTGCTTTAGTGGATTGATGGTGGAATGAGAATGCTGGAACGCAGTACAATTTGCCCGGTAGGGTTGCTATAGGGCAGCAGTGACTACGTCCGTATGGTGATGTGGGTTCCTCAACTTTCGAACTCCTCCTACGGGTGCCTTGGGCCTCCTTTTATAGATTAACGGCTCACCACAATGGAAAAGTGGTCATTATCCATTGATATGATAGCAAACAGTGCTATCATACCTAACTCTGCGGGCCGACAGGGTGCATTGAATGCACCACTTAGTGTCACATCACTGGTTGCCCGGGAAGGCTTGCCGAGCTGTCTCGCCAGCTCCGCACCTGTTCCCTTGACACGTTGCAGGACGGGTGTCATCTGTGGGTTTCTTCTATAGGAAATGGCTGCCATGTGGCGAATGGCTGCCACTTAATCATCTTGCGGCTTGACACTGCATCGATCGATGACGTGGGTCATGCTTGAGTGGTTGGTGGGGTGGTTCTGCCCCCCGCGAGCCCCGGCAGGCTCTGCCAGGGAGCCTTGATTACTCGCTTCTGGTGGTGGCCTCGCCCCTTTTCGGGCTCTCCTGACCGGCAAGGGAGGCCCTTTTCTTGCTGATATCATGCTACTCTGGCTTGATCTTGGTCCCTCTGAGCTGCATATTGGTTCTTCAAGTCTCTTGGTTCTTCAATCTCTGGCTTGTTCTGGGCTTGTCCGTGCATGAGTTAGGGGAAAATGCATGCCCCTGTATATTTTCTCCGACATAAGCCCCCGGGCCTGAGCCACACGTGTCGCGTGGCATGTTGGGTTAGGCCCCAAACAGTGTGCGGACACGTGGCAGGAGAGGGCTGTGTGTGACGGTTTGCCACAATGACTAGTCAATCCAACGTGCACTTTCCCGCAACTACTGCGCGTTGTGGGGTCGTGGGACTGTTGCAATTAAAGTAAAAAGGTAACTTTCTGAAGCGTCGCGCCTGTGTCCCACTCCCCCCCTTAAGAGCAGGGCAAATCGGAGTGGCACGATTCATCTGTCTCTCGCCCCGCTCCTCCATCCTCTTCCTTCGCAAGCGAAGCGACAGTTCCCCATCTAGCTTCTCCTTCCGCCGCCACCCTCTCCTCTCCGCGTTGCCGCAGTAAGGGGGAAGAGACCCGCAGATAAGAAAAAGTCAACAACCCCGGCGAAGGAGACCGCCTCCAAGGGGAACAAGAGGGTGGCGCAGCTGAACAAGAAGCAGAGCAAGGACGTCGTCTTCGTCCCGTCCACCTTGCACGGCCCCGTTCTTCAGGCGAAGTACGGATATCTGTGGGGGCGGCCCATTGAGAGAGGACATGGGGCGCCCGTAGTCTTCGAGGCGGTGAGGTGGATCCCCTTGATTCTTATCGATTCGTTGCTGCTTACTTCATCTGCAGCCTCTGTCCCCTCTTCTCTGAGTTCTTCGAGGTGATTATGAACTTCTACATGTTTCATCTCCTTGATTTCACGCCCAATGCAATGGCGACCATGGCCATCTTCGCGCATTTGTGCGAGAATTTTGTCGGAGTGATTCCCAATGTGGATCTGTTCCGGCATTACTTTGTCCCGAGTGTTGAGAGCAAATTCGACCTCTCCGGAGTCATCAGTTGGATGCCACGGTTGAAGAGGGCAATTTGGGATTACCTCCCAGGGTACCAACGCAAGAGGTGGGACGAATGGAGGGGTGACTGGTGCTGGATCCAGAACAAGAAAGCCCCTAATTTTTGTGAAGCACGACATGAGTGCGTTGAGCGCGGCAAGGATTGGAGCCTGAAAGAGCTCACTGAGGATAGACTACGCCCGACAATCAACAAGATCACCCGTCTAGCAGCTGCCGGGTTAACCATTGAGCACGTGGGGGAAGATTTCCTTCTCTGTCGTATCTCGCCGCTGTTGGAAAGAGATAGGCCTGCGTGGTTGTATGGCGGTGCTGTGGATAGGATGAGGTTGCTGCCGGGGTTAGCCAACAATTTGTCAGTCTATGGTCATGCTTGTCCGTGCGACCAATTGTTTGGTCGCTTCGAGTTATTCAAGCTCCCGGCAACCGTCATCCCCCTGAACATCAACTCTGCCCGGGATCAGATAGTGAAGTGGATGCCGGACTGCAATGCTGAGGTAGTATCGGGCTCTTAGCAACTCCTTTCCCTTGACAAAGAGCTCCAATGGTCGAGCACTTTAGTGGAGACGGCCACCAGGGCCAAAGATGGAATGTATAAACGCACCACGCTGCGGAGGTAGCGTATATTCTGAAGAGGGTCGCGGAGGACAAGGCTGCCCGCCGCGCAGAAATGGAGAAGGCTGCAAAAGCCGGGAAAGGCAAAGGGAAGGCTGGGAACGGGAGCTCTTCCCAGGGCGGTAGCGAGGCACAAGCCACAGAAGAGACTGTCGGGGAAGAGCTTGCGGGGATAACTTCGCCGGGCTAGACGCCCTAGCCACGGCAGCAACGGAGCTCCAGGAGGGAGAGGGGGATGAGAGGGAGGAGGGTGCGGCAGCGGCCCCTGAAGAAGACTGGCTTGTGGCAGGACCGCAAGCCCCTGCACCGGACCCAGACCAGCGTACCCGCAGGCGTACCGCAGCCCGGGGAGCGGCGACCTCCATCCCGGCACCATCCACTAAGAGGGTGAAGAAGACCTCCACCAAGACTACCAAGGCCGAGGTGGTGTGTCGCCAATCCCCTTGCCTTGCTCAGGCCAAGACATCTTCCGCCAGACAGCAGGTGGTCTCGGAGGAGGAGTCCAGCCCTAGCTCTGGCTCGAGTTCTTCGCAGAGCTCGCCTTCCTCGGAGCTCTTGATGTCGCGGCAGGCACCGAAGCTACCGGGGAGTTCTACCCTTCCATCTCTAAAGAGAGGACGTGAATCCCCTCCTCCCACGGAGTTCAATTTGAATTCCATGCTCATCACGGAAGAGTAAGGAGGATTTCTCTTTGTGGTAGATATCTTCTTAGCCAGATTTGAATGCTTTTGCCGACTAACCTCTTGTTCTTGTTGTTGCCGGCAGGGAGATGGAGGAGGACACGGAGACCCTCATCCACCGTTCCCGGAAGAGGCTCCGGCGCCTCGGGTCGTTGGAGGGTGTGGTGGGCTCCACTTCAGCAGGGAAGGATGCAGAGGATCTCGTGCTGAGCCCCCAGTCCAGCCCCTAGCCTGGGAGAGGAGATTTGACCCAGCCTGCCGGAGATGATGGAGACAGCCTTTCCACCCCCTTGTTGGGGAACGTAGTAATTTCAAAAATTTTCCTACGATCACGCAAGACCATGGTGATGGCATAGCAACGAGAGGGAAGAGTGTCCGCCCACGCACTCGTGAGACCGAAAGCGAAGCGTTATAACAACGCTGTTGATGTAGTCGACGTCTTCACGATCCGACCGATCCAAGCACCGAACGTCACGGTACCTCCGAGTTCTGCACACGCTCAGCTCGATGACGATCCCGGACTCCGATCCAGCAAAGTGTCGGGATGAGTTCGTCAAGACGACGGCGCAGGACGATGATGATGCTCCACCGACGCAGGGCTTCGCCTAAGCTCATGACGATATGACTTCTCCGCGCAGGCTTCGCCTAAGCTCGCGACGATATGACCGAGGTGGAATATGGTGGAAGGGGCACCGCACACGGCTAAGGAAAGATCCGTAGATCAACTTGTGTGTCATGGGGTGCCCTCTGCCCAGATATAAAGGAGGGAAGGGAGGGGCTGGCCGGCCACCAAGGGGCTGCGCTGGGAGTCCTACTCCCAGGGAGTAGGATTCCCCCAATCCTAGTCCAACTAGGGTTTGACCAAGGGAGAGGGAGAGAGGCGCCACCCCTTCTCCTAATCCTAATAGGACTAGGGAAGGGGAAGGCTGCGCCAGCATATGGCCCCTTTCTCTTCCCCTAAGGCCCATCAAGGCCCATTGACCCCCGGGAGGTTCCAGTAACCCCGGCATCTCGGTAAAATTCCCAATTTCACCCGGAGTGATTCCGAGTCCAAACATAGGCTTCCAATATATCAATCTTTATGTCTCGACCATTTCGAGACTCCTCGTCATGTCCGTGATCTCATCCGGACTCGAACAACCTTCGTACATCAATATCATATAAACTCATAATAACCGCCATCGAAACGTTAAGCGTGCGGACCCTACGGGTTCGAGAACTATGTAGACATGACCGAGACACCTCTCGGTCAATAACCAATAGCGGGACCTGGATGCCCATATTGGCTCCTACATATTCTACGAAGATCTTTATCGGTCGGACCGCATAACAACATCGTTGTTCCTTTGTCATCGGTATGTTACTTGCCCGAGATTCGATCGTCGGTATCCAATACCTAGTTCAATCTCGCATTGGCAAGTCTCTTTTCTCGTTCCGTAATACATCATCTCACAACTAACACATTTAGTTGCAATGCTTGCAAGGCTTATGTGATGTGCATTACCGAGAGGGCCAGAGATACCTCTCCGACAATCGGAGTGACAAATCCTAATCTCGAAATATGCCAACCCAACATGTACCTTGGAGACACCTGTAATGCACCTTTATAATCACCCGATTCGTTGTGACGTTTGGTAGCACCCAAAGTGTTCCTCGGCAAACGGGAGTTGCATAATCTCATAGTCATAGGAACATGTATAAGTCATGAAGAAAAGCACTAGCAACAAACTATACGATCAGGTGCTATGCTAATGGAATGGGTCATGTCAATCAGATCATTCAACCAATGATGTGATCCCGTTAATCAAATAACAACTCCTTGTTCATGGTTAGGAAACATAACCATCTTTGATTAACGAGCTAGTCAAGTAGAGGCATACTAGTGACACTCTGTAGGTTTATGTATTCACACATGTATTATGTTTCCGGTTAATACAATTCTAGCATGAATAATAAACATTTATCATGATATAAGGAAATAAATAATAACTTTATTATTGCCTCTAGGGCATATTTCCTTGATCTCCCACTTGCACTAGAGTCAATAATCTAGTTCACATCGCCATGTGATTTAACATCAATAGTTCACATCTATATGTGGTTAACACCCATAGTTCACATCGACATGTGACCAACACCCAAAGGGTTTACTAGAGTCAGTAATCTAGTTCACATCGCTATGTGATTAACACCCAAAGAGTACTAAGGTGTGATCATGTTTTGCTTGTGAGATAATTTTAGTCAACGGTCTCATCACATTCAGAGCCGTAAGTATTTTGCAAATTTCTATGTCTACAATGCTCGCACGGAGCTACTCTAGCTAATTGCTCCCACTTTCAATATGTATCCAGATTGAGACTCGAGTCATCTAGATTAGTGTTAAAACTTGCATCGACGTAACCCTTTACGTATTTAACCTTTTTCACTTCCATAATCGAGAAACATATCCTTATTCTACTAAGGATAATTTTGACCGCTGTCCATTGATCTACTCCTAGATCTCTATTGCACTCCTTGCCAATCTTAGTGGTAGGGTATGCAATAGATCAGTACACAACATGACATACTTTATAGAACCTATGGCTGATGCATAGGGAATGACTTTCATTCTCTTTCTATCTTCTGCCGTGGTCGGGTTTTGAGTCTTACTCAATCTCACACCTTGTCACACAGGCAAGAACTCTTTCTTTGACTGTTCCATTTTGAACTACTTCAAAATCTTGTCAAGGTATGTATTTATTGAAAAACTTATCAAGCGCCTTGATCTATCTCTATAGATCTTGATGCTCAATATGTAAGCAGCTTCACCGAGGTCTTTCTTTGAAAAACTCCTTTCAAATACTCCTTTATGCTTTGCAGAATAATTCTACATTATTTCGATCAACAATATGTCATTCACATATACTTATCGAAATCTTGTAGTGCTCCCACTCACTTTCTTGTAAATACAGGCTTCTCCAAAAGTCTGTAAAAACCATATGCTTTGATCAAATCATCAAGCATATATTCCAACTCGAGATGCTTGCACCAGTCCATAGATGGATCATTGGAGCTTGCACATTTTGTTAGCTCCTTTAGGATTGACAAAACCTTCTGGTTGCATCATATACAACTCTTCTTTAATAAATCCATTAAAGAATATAGTTTTGACATCCATTTGCCAGATTTCATAAAATGTGGCAATTGCTAACATGATTCGGACAGACTTAAGCATCGCTACAGTTTGAGAAAATCTTATTGTAGTCAACACCTTGAACTTGTCAAAACCTTTTTGCGATAAGTCGAGCTTTGTAGATAGTAACACTACTATCAACATCTGTCTTCCTCTTGAAAATCCATTTATCTACATGGCTTGTCGATCATCGAGCAAGTCAATCAAAGTCCATACTTTGTTCTCATACATGGATCCTATCTCAGATTTCATGGTCTCAAGCCATTTCGCGGAATCTGGGCTCATCATCGCTTCCTCATAGTTCGTAGGTTCATCATGGTCTAGTAACATGACTTCTAGAATAAGATTACCGTACCACACTGGTGCAGATCTTACTCTGGAAGACCTACGAGGTTTTAGTAGCAACTTGATCTGAAGTTTCATGATCATCATCATTAACTTCCTCACTAATTGGTGTAGGAATCATCGAACTGATTCCGTGATGAACTACTTTCCAATAAGGGAGAAGGTACAAATTACCTTATCAAGTTCTACTTTCCTCCCACTCACTTCTTTCGAGAGAAACTTCTTCTCTAGAAAGGATCCATCTTAGCAACGAAAAACTTGCCTTCGGATCTGTGATAGAAGGTGTACCCAATAGTCACCTTTGGGTATTCTATGAAGACGCACTTCTCCGATTTGGGTTAGAGCTTATCGGTGAAAACTTTTCACATAAGCATCACAACTCCAAACTTTAAGAAACGACAGCTTAGGTTTATCGCTAAACCATAGTTCATACGGTGTCATCTCAACGGATTTAGATGGTGCCCTTTTAAACGTGAATGCAGCTGTCTCTAATGCATAACCCCAAAACAATAGTGGTAAATCGGTAAGATATATCATAGATCGCACCATATCATAATAAAGTACGGTTATGACGTTCGGACACACCATAACGTTGTGGTGTTCCAGGTGGCGTGAGCTATGAAACTATTCCACATTGTTTTCATTGAAGACCAAACTCGTAACTCGAATATTCATCTCCACGATCAGATCGCAGAAACTTTATTTTCTTGTTACGATGATTTTCCACTTCATTCTGAAATTCTTTGAACTTTTCAACTATTTCAGACTTATGTTTCATCAAGTAGATATACCCATATCTGCTCAAATCATCTTGTGAAGGTCAGAAAATAACGATACTTGCCACGAGCATCAACACTCATTGGATCGCATACATCGGTATGTATTATTCCCAATAAGTCAAGAGCTTGTTCCATTGTTCGAGAACGGAGTTTTAGTCATCTTGCCCAAAAGGCACGGTTCGCAAGCATCAAATGATTCATAATCAAGTGATTCCAAAAGTCCATCAACATGGATTTTCTTCATGCGCTTTACACCAATATGACCTAAACGGCAAGTGCCACAAATAAGTTGCACTATCATTATTAACTTTGCATCTTTTGGTTTCAATATTATGAATATGTGTATCACTATGATCGAGATCCAATGAACCATTTTCATTGGGTGTGTAACTATATAAGGTTTTATTCATGTAAGCAGAACAACAATTTATTCTCTTACTTAAATGAATAACAGTATTGCAATAAACATGATCAAATCATATTTATGCTCAACACCAAATAACATTTATTTAGGTTTAACACTAATCCCGAAAGTATAGGGAGTGTGCGATGATGATCATATCAATCTTGGAACTACTTCCAACACTCATCGTCACTTCCCTTCAACTAGTTTCTGTTCATTCGCAACTCCTGTTTCAAGTTACTACTCTTAGCAACCGAACCAGTATCAAATACCGAGGGGTTACTATAAACACTAGTAAAATACACATCAATAATCTGTATATCAAATATACCTTTGTTCACTTTGCCATCCTTCTTATCCGCCAAATACTTGGGGTAGTTCCGCTTCGGTGACCAGTTCCATTGCAGCAAAAGTACTTAGTCTCGTGCTTAGGTCCAGACTTGGGCTTCTTCACTCGAGTAGCAACTTGCTTGCCGCTCTTTTGAAGTTCCCTTCTTCCCTTTGCCATTTTCCTTGAGACTAGTGGTCTTGTCAACCATCAACACTTGATGTTTTTCTTGATTTCTACCTTCGTCGATTTCAGCATCACGAAGAGCTTGGGAATTACTTTTGTCATCCCTTGCATATTATAGTTCATCACGAAGTTCTACTAACTTGGTGATGGTGACTAGAGAATTCTGTCAATCACTATCTTATCTGGAAGATTAACTCCCACTTGATTCAAGCGATTGAAGTACCTGACATATCTGAGCACATGCTCACTAGTTGAGCGATTCTCCTCCATCTTTTAGCTATAGAACTTGTTGGAGACTTCATATCTCTCAACTCGGTATTTGCTTGAAATATTAACTTCAATTCTGGAACATCTCATATGGTCCATGACGCTCAAAACGCCTTTGAAGTCCCGATTCTAAGCCGTTAAGCATGGTGCACTAAACTATCAACTAGTCATCATATTGAGCTAGCCAAACGCTCATAACGTCAGATCGCTCATATTGAGCTAGCCAAACGCTCATAACGTCGCATCTGCTCCTGCAATAGGTCTGTCACCTAGCGGTGCATTAAGGACATAATTCTTACGTGCAGCAATGAGGATAAACCTCAGATCACGGATCCAATCCGCATCTTTGCTACTAACATTTTCAATACAATTTCTCTAGGAACACATATAAAAACACAGGGAAGCAACAACGCGAGCTATTGATCTACAACATAATTTGCAAAATACTACCAGGACTAAGTTCATGATAAATTAAAGTTCAATTAATCATATTACTTAAGAACTCCCACTTAGAAAAATATCCTCCAATTCTCTAAGTGATTGCGTGATCCATATCAACTACACCATGACCGATCATCACGTGTGATGGAGTAGTTTCAATAGTGAACATCAATATGTTGATCATATCTACTATATGATTCACGCCGACCTTCGGTCTCCGTGTTCGAGGTCATATCTTATATGCATAGCTCGTCAAGTATAACCTGAGTATTCTGCGTGTGCAACTGTTTTGCACCCGTTGTATTTGAACGTAGAGCCTATCACACCCGATCATCACGTGGTGTCTCAAAGACGAAGAACTTTCGCAACGGTGCATACTCGGGAGAACACTTCTTGATAATTTAGTAAGGATCATCTTATAATGCTACCGTCAATCAAAGCAAAATAAGATGCATAAAGGATTAACATCACATGCAATCAATATAAGTGATATGATATGGCCATCATCATCTTGTGCTTGTGATTCCATCTCCGAAGCATCGCCATGATCACCATCGCCACCGGCGCGACACCTTGATCTCCATCGTAGCATCGTTGTCGCCTCGCCAACTATTGCTTCTACGACTATCGCTATCGCTTAGTGATAAAGTAAAGCAATTACATGGCGCTTGCATTTCATACAATAAAGCGACAACCATATGGCTCCTGCCATTGCCGATAACTCGGTTACAAAACATGATCATCTCATACAATAAAATATAGCATCACGCCTTGACCATATCACATCACAACATGCCCTGCAAAAACAAGTTAGACGTCCTCTACTTTGTTGTTGCAAGTTTTACGTGGCTGCTACGGGCTGAGCAAGAACCGTTCTTACCTACGCATCAAAACCACAACGATACTTCGTCAAATAGACTCCGTTTAACCTTCTCAAGGACGGGCGTAGCCACACTCGGTTCAACTAAAGTGAGAGAGACAGACACCCGCCGGTCACCTTTAAGCAACGAGTGCTCACAGCGGTGAAACCAGTCTCGCGTAAGCGCACGCGTAATGTCGGTCCGGCCGCTTCATCTCACAATACCGCTGAACCAAAGTATGACATGCTGGTAGGTAGTATGACTTGTATCGCCCACAACTCACTTGTGTTCTACTCGTGCATATGACATCAACGCATAAAACCAGGCTCGGATGCCCTTGCTGGGGAACGAGTAATTTCAAAAATTTTCCCACGATCACGCAAGACCATGGTGATGGCATAGCAACGAGAGGGAAGAGTGTCCGCCCACGCACTGTGAGACCGAAAGCGAAGCGTTATAACAACGCTGTTGATGTAGTCGACGTCTTCACGATCCGACCGATCCAAGCACCGAACGACGGCACCTCCGAGTTCTGCACACGCTCAGCTCGATGACGATCCCGGACTCCGATCCAGCAAAGTGTCGGGATGAGTTCCACAAGACGACGGCGTGGTGGACGATGATGATGCTCCACCGACGCAGGGCTTCGCCTAAGCTCCGCGACGATATGACTTCTCCGCAGAGGCTTCGCCTAAGCTCCGCGACGATATGACCGAGGTGGAATATGGTGGAAGGGGCACCGACACGGCTAAGGAAAGATCCGTAGATCAACTTGTGTGTCATGGGGTGCCCTGCCCTCAGATATAAAGGAGGGAAGGGAGGGGCTGGCCGGCCACCAAGGGCTGCGCTGGGAGTCCTACTCCCACAGGGAGTAGGATTCCCCAATCCTAGTCCAACTAGGGTTTGACCAAGGGAGAGGAGAGAGGCGCCACCCCTTCTCCTAATCCTAATAGGACTAGGGAAGGGGAAGGCTGCGCCAGCATATGGCCCCTTTCTCTTTCCCTAAGGCCCATCAAGGCCCATTGACCCCCGGGAGGTTCCGTAACCCCGGTACTCGGTAAAATTCCCAATTTCACCCGGAGTGATTCCGAGTCCAAACATAGGCTTCCAATATATCAATCTTTATGTCTCGACCATTTCGAGACTCCTCGTCATGTCCGTGATCTCATCCGGGACTCGAACAACCTTCGTACATCAATATCATATAAACTCATAATAAGCGCCATCGAAACGTTAAGCGTGCGGACCCTACGGGTTCGAGAACTATGTAGACATGACCGAGACACCTCTCGGTCAATAACCAATAGCGGGACCTGGATGCCCATATTGGCTCCTACATATTCTACGAAGATCTTTATCGGTCGACCGCATAACAACATACGTTGTTCCCTTTGTCATCGGTATGTTACTTGCCCGAGATTCGATCGTCGGTATCCAATACCTAGTTCAATCTCACATTGGCAAGTCTCTTTTCTCGTTCGTAATACATCATCTCACAACTAACACATTTAGTTGCAATGCTTGCAAGGCTTATGTGATGTGCATTACCGAGAGGGCCCAGAGATACCTCTCCGACAATCGGAGTGACAAATCCTAATCTCAAATATGCCAACCCAACATGTACCTTCGAGACACCTGTAATGCACCTTTATAATCACCCGCCACGTTGTGACGCTTGGTAGCACCCAAAGTGTTCCTCGGCAAACGGGAGTTGCATAATCTCATAGTCATAGGAACATGTATAAGTCATGAAGAAAAGCACTAGCAACAAACTATACGATCAGGTGCTATGCTAATGGAATGGGTCATGTCAATCAGATCATTCAACCAATGATGTGATCCCGTTAATCAAATAACAACTCCTTGTTCATGGTTAGGAAACATAACCATCTTTGATTAACGAGCTAGTCAAGTAGAGGCATACTAGTGACACTCTGTAGGTTTATGTATTCACACATGTATTATGTTTCCGGTTAATACAATTCTAGCATGAATAATAAACATTTATCATGATATAAGGAAATAAATAATAACTTTATTATTGCCTCTAGGGCATATTTCCTTCACCCCTCACGTGGAGGAGGAGGTGAGGTAATGCAGGGCGAGCCCCTCCTTGAGGGGCATGCCTCCCCTGCCTCTCAAGCCGAAGGTGTCGTCATGGAATCCTCCATGGCAGAGACTATGCAGAAAACTGATGAGCCCACCCTGGCAGAGGACAAAGCTCGCGACCGGGCAACGACTGTTGTCGGGAAAACAGAGGCCCCTGCCCGGCAGACTTCCCCAGGTATCTGACTCTATCCTTCTTTTTGTTCTTCTAGTTGCCTCCACCAGTTTCTTCACCGTTTTCTGGCCCTCCCGCATGCAAGCCCCCAAACCGGAGAACAAGATTTGTTGGAAGTGGTGGCTGACATAGGGAGGTCCGCCGCAGATGAGGCTGAGAAGGTCACGGCTACTGAGGGGCAGGATCTCGCTGCCGGGGGAACACAAGGTTCCTTGGCAGTGGTGGAGCACTCTCTGGAGAGCGCCCTGGTAGAGGAAGTGGTCATCGAGGCGAAGATTCCTCTTTGAACCATGGGTCCATTCCCCTCTTCCGGGTGCGCCGCTGATGTCCCGCCATCTTCCTCGAACACACAGGCCGTGGTGCCGTTGTTGCCTGATATCGGAGCCTCCGGCCCGTCCTTGACAAATGCATAGCTTGATGATGATCTTCAGCGTCTTCTGGCACCGCTGCATCTTGGAGGCGGGAAGGCTGACGACTTAGCTGCCATCACCATGGATTTGTCCTTCATCGAGTCCATGGCGGTGGGCTTGAAGGAAATGCAGGCTCGACACAACCAGAAGTGGCAGGAGCTCAAGGAGCGGCACGAATGTACTGGCAAAGTGGATCAGAAGCTGAAGGACAAGTGCCTGGAGTTGCGTGAATGGTATGACAAGCAGTTCAAGGCGCTCATGAGGCAACAAGAGATCCTTTCAGATGAGGAGGTAAGATGTCATGTCTCAGGAGGGAGGCCTGGTAGACCATAAGGCATCCCTGGATCCCATGGAGCGAGAGATCTCCATTCGGGAAGGGAATCTTGAAGCTACTCTCCGTGCCAAGGACGAAAGTTTGGAGGCTTTGGTGCAGCAATACACCAAGGAATTGGAGGACAAGCATGGAGCCGCTCTGGACACCCTTGCCACTGACCATGCTGCCCGACTAAAGAAGCTTGTTGATGATTTGGACGCCGCATCTTTTGCTAAGGCCGAGCTCGACCGGCAGGTGGCCAAACTGAATTAAGACCTTGCCGAGAGCGCCAAGAAGGTGGAGGTACTCAAAGAGGAAGCACGGCAATGCAAGCAGAGCTCCACTTGGCTGACATGCAGTCGCATCTTTCTTCCAAGACTCAGAGCCTTGAAGCCGCCAATAGCAACATCACTGATATAAAGGCGAGGATCGGTTCGCTGGAGCAGTCAGCAGAGTCCCTCGAATCCCGGCAGCAGTTGCTGTCTAAGGATTTGGAAAATGCCAAGCGTCTCTGGCAAGATGTAGAGGACAGGCTGAAGAATTGGGTTGATATGATCAACCTCTGGATCACGAGCCTAATTGACATTGCAGAACATCTTAGCGCCCAAGCTGCGGCGATGGGCATGGATGGCCCAGTCTATTCAGCCAACAAACAGGAGGTCTCGAGTGTCAAGCTGGGGATCTTCTCCAATGAGTTGATCAACAAGCTGAAGGTGCATGAAGAGGGGAGGGCCGAGCATTTCGCGACCGAGTCCCGGAGGCTCGCTCGCAATGCCCACTTCATGGTCTTGAGCAACATCGCCTGCCGCCACCCAGAGTTCGACCTTGATGATGGCTTCAAGAAGCCGCCACCTAGTGCTGACGTTGCTGCCGCTGAAGAGAAGGCCGCTCCCCATGCCGACAGGGTTCTCCGTGTTTAAGCCATTCCACCTGGTCCTGTAATGGAACATGACACATATTTTGTGTTTAGGCGTTTTATCTCTAGTATTTGTGCAAGACTGATACTTCAAATTGGATCTTTGGATGCGTGTTTATCCCTTTGAACTCTATATGATCAATTCCTATGTATTCTCTGGATGCCTGCCGATATCATATTGCCGCGATTGTCATAAGGGACCAGCCCTTAGCAGTCATCTTGGCATGGATGCATCTCGGCATGTTTTTCCTAGGTAGATCTCGATGCAGCCTCTAGACCTGCGAGTATGGCTCTAGACAGGATGATGGTGCGATCAAAGAAACTAGCCAAGGTTCCATCGCATGAGGGATTTCACGATACGGGCACTCGCTAGAGTTAAGAGATAAACAACTGCAAAAAATATGAAACACATCAATTAGAAGTGATAATGTGAACTTAGCTTTCGTTTTCAAGCTTCTTTTTTGTCTGCCGGGCCGCGCGCGTTTGACGCGTCCGCGGCGCCCAGAGGAGTAGAAGGCAATCGGGTGATTCCTTTGCTCTCGGCAAGGGTTGGCATGCGTTTCTTGTAGCTGGTGGGCATAGGGGCACGGTGTCGGGATTCTCTAGTCCTCTTCCCTTTTGCTTCCCTCCCCTCGAGTCAGTGCAGTGGCTGCCGTCGCATGGGTCGTGCCAATGTAGTCAGCTCTGCCGAAGTATGCTTGCCGGGGAATCAATTGCCAGACTCATACCAGCGCTTTGCTCAGGATTACCCACGGAGGGGGGAAGACTGGACCGAGCGTCGCATGGTAATCGTCGACATCGACGACGCCGAGGCTAAAGCAGTTCGACTGCTGACGAGGTGGAGGGATAGGAAGGAGGGAGCTCGCGCCCACACGTCTTGTGCCCCTTCCCCCGTACAGTGCCCGGATGGCAAGAACGCCATACGAGCCGCCGGGTTAAATCTATCGCCATCAGCTGTGGTCTTGGTCGTGAGTGTTGTTACGGCATAGCTTGGAGATCGGCAAAACGGCGCGAGGGTGGATCTTCCCCTGCTCTGATTCTGCGTCTCCGCAGGCGCCACAGTCGATGGCACCATCGAGGATGAAGATGGTGATGGAGATGACGCGTTGTGCATGCTTTCAGGTTCGCGCAAGCGCTGCCCCTACCTGGCGCGCCAAAGATCTCACAGGATATCCACGACCACCTTTGGGACCAGGAGGCCCCTTACTGGTTCGGCAGGGGGACGGCGCATTGCACAAAGAGCAGACCAGCGCATGGCAGCACGACAGAGAGCACACAAGCAGTTTACCCAGGTTCGGGCCGCTGCAAGGAGTAAGACACTACTCCTGCTTTAGTGTACTGATGGTGGAATGAGAACGGTGGCACGCAATACACTTTGCCCGGCAGGGTTGCCGTAGGGTAGCAGCGACTACGCGTGTATGGTGGTGTGGGTTCCTCAACTTTCCAACCCCTCCTATGGGTGCCTTGGGCCTCCTTTTATAGATTAAGGGGTCACCACAATGGCAAAGTGTTCATTATCCATTGATATGATAGCAAACAGTGCTATCATACCTAACTCTGCGGGCTGATAGGGTACATTAAATGCACTGCTTAGTGTCACATCACTGGTTGCCCGACAAGGCTTGTCGGGCTGTCTCGCTAGCTCCGCACCTGTTCCCTTGACACGTAATAGGACAGGTGTCATCTATGGGTTTCTTCTATACGAAATGGCCGCCATGTGGCGAATGGCTGCCACTTAATCATCTTGCGGCTTGACACCGCATCGATTGACGACGTGGGTTGTGCTTGAGTGGTTGGTGGGGTGGTTCTGCCCCCGCGAGCCCCAGCAGGCTCTGTCGGGGAGCCTTGATTACTTGCTTCTGGTGGTGGCCTTGCCCCTTGCCGGGCTCGCCTGCCCGGCAACGGAGGCCCTTTTCTTGCCGATATCTTGCTCCTATGGCTTGATCTTGGTCCCTCTGGGCTGCATATTGGTTCTTCAAATCTCTTGGTTCTTCAATCTCTAGCTTGTTCTGGGCTTGTCCGTGCACGAGTCAGGGGAAAATGCATGCCCCTGTATATTTTCCCCGACAGCAGTGCAGGACATGAATGAAAATAACCTGACAGAGGTTTTATGTCCGTTTCGAAGATGCAAAGGAATAGTTTGGCTTGACCCCTATGACGATGGTCATGTCGAAGCGCACCTGCTCAAGACTGGTTTCATGGATGGCTATACTCGGTGGATAATTGAAGATGAGGATGATGATGTTGAGGATGCCGACGGGGCCGGCAATGACGACACGGGGCAAGACGAAGAGATGATCGATAATGGCGGCGGGGAAGAGGTTGGACATGGCGGAGGAGAAGGGGCCGGACATGGCGGCGGAGAAGGGGCTGGACATGCCGGGGGAGAGAACGTGGACTCCACGCTGCAGAGTTCATCGGTACTAAGTTTAATCGTGCGGGAACCTCATGTTCAAGCACTACTTCGCAAGGAGACGAGTACTGAGAGAGCTGCTTCTAGAGAGGAGGCCAAGCTGCAGCAACTGGTGGTAGACTCGAACACTCCATTGTATGATGGTTGCAATCCTGAGGTGACCCGCTTGAGTTTCACACTCCAACTCCTGAAGACGAAGTCTAAACACAAATGGACCGACACTAGCTTCGATGAGCTTCTCAAATACATAAAGGATGTTCTTCCCGCAGGGAATCTATGTCCTACTAGTGTGGATGAGGCCAAGAAGATCGTGTGCCCTCTTGATCTGCCGCACGTTAGATACCATGCGTGCATCAACGATTGCATAATTTATCGGAAGGAGCCTTAGTTATATACATTGTATCACCTTCCCTTCATTCACTGCTCTCGGAAAAAAGGAAAAGAAAGAAAAGAAAAGGGAGAGAAAATAAAGGAAAGTAAAATAGAAGAAACAAACAGGAAAACTGCTGTAGGTACTGGTTATAGCAGTAGTGCTTTTCCGAAAAAAGAGCTATAGCTAGTCAAGTTAGTTGTAGCGCTTTATTGGTAAACACGCTATAGCTACATGCGATAGAACTAGCGCTTTATGACTAAATGCGCTATAGCTAAGTATGCTATAGCGCGTTTTACGGAACGTGCTACTGCTCCGTCGACTTAACCCCCAAATCCCCACTCCTCTTCTTCCCGCCTATGCTTTTCCCCCCAAATCCCCACTCTCTGTTCCCTCGTCGTCACCGCCGGAGCCCTGCCCTCACCACACCCCTGCGCTCACCCTTGACCCCGGCGCTCGGCCCCGACCTCGGCGCTCGCCCCCATCCCGACGCTCGCCCCCGTCTCCCCCGACCCGACGACCCTCGGTGCCATGCCGTCTTCCCCGACCCCGCGTCGTCTCGGTGCCGCGCCGTCTCCCCCGACCCCATCTCTCTCTGCCCTCTGTAATCCCTCTCCCCTCCCCTCTTCTCTGCTACTTAGTGCTAGTTAGTATGAAATAGTATGAAACCTAGGCTATTTTTTAGTGTAATAGAAAACAGAATTGATTATATAGGTTTCTTGCATTTTTTAGTTAAAGCAATTGTTGCTATTTAAATTTTATAGTGCTAGGTAGTTAAGTAGAATTAGTATGAAACCTAGGACAAATTAGTTAAAGCAACTGTTGCTATTTAATTTTTTTAGTTTAGAATTTTAAGTGGACAGATTAGTTAAAGCAATTGTTGCTATATTTTAGTTGCAAATTTGAAGTGGGCATATGATATGTGAATATGTGATTTGGACATGTCATTTCAACATGTGATGTTTTCGACATGTCATATTTGGAAAATGATGATTATGTGTAGGGTAAATGATCCGAGTGGCCTATGTTTCGCCGGAATGTTGATTCATTTCTGTTCCGGTGAATTTCAGGTGCTCGATATGTCCACTTTTTAGCAAAGGTAATGCCGAAATTTTCCGTGAATTTTGGCATGACTTGTGCTAGAAAGTAGGCATATCGAGTGCCAGGAGTTGCTGGGAAATGGCATTCCAGCAAACATAGATATTTTTATGTCATTTCTCATTTGTTTTATAGTTTTAGAATTAAATGAGGAGACTAAATCATAGGAAACATGTCGAACAACGAAGAAACCGGGCCTTCTGACCAAGATGCAGATGAGATGGATTATGAGGGTGAACAACAGTACCTCGACTTTTTGTCTGCTAAGCACAGTCATGGTTTGCAAGTCGGCCTCGATGATGGTACTGAGGCCGACATCGACACCGATGGCAGCGCTGGTGATGGCGGCGCCGAGACCGGAGGGGAAGGTACAGGAGCCGATGCCCCTACCGAAATGAAGAAGCAGAAGAAGCAGAGGATACGAAAACCTAAAAAACTCGACATTGGACGACTGGTCATCACAAAGATGGCACCTGGCAAGTTTGATCCATCAGAGCCAGAAGAACCTCGAAAGTGCTATGGGACCAAGTAGGATGCATATCCTACGGGAATGCTCGAGCATCAACGACGATGACTTATGGAGTAAAGAACATTTGAGGAAGTTGCTCCTGACGAAGTTGCACAAGAGATTCAAGTTCCCCGACCGGGATAATAGCATAGAACAACCATGGGATGATCCAAAGATGAAAAAGATTAACAATCACGCCATGGGCATGTTCAGCAATGATTTGGCCTCCTGGAAAGGGAGGGTGAAACGAGCTATTGAGGCCGAGGAACTCATGTCCAAGATTCTGGAGGAAAATATGACACTTAGGGAAGAGGAGTTTGAAAATTTTAAGGACACTTGCGCTACCGAGGTAGCCAAGGCTAAGGCTGTGAAATTCAAGAGCCTTCAACAAAGGAACACGGGGAAGCATTGCCTTGGAAGAAGTGACTACCTCGGTAAAAGGCCCATATGGGATAAGGAGGACGCGGAACGTGCAGCCGCGGGTCTCCCAGACCCCATCGTGAAGTTCACCAACCCCTTGAGCGTGAATTCATCAGGGCCTGCTACAAGTGGGTCAAGGAAAAGAAGGTCTTTTACACGGACCAGATCATGAGAAGATTGATTAGAATACTGGTAATTATTCTTTTACCACCTTACATTTAGCTCCAGATCAAGTCGACTACACATTCGTAAACGGTTCACGTTCCTTTTGCAGGAGAAGCAACACCAGCTTGCAGCCGAAATCCCTACTTCTCTGATGAGGCACAAGTGGGACACCCCTCTCAACCAGGCCTTGAATGAACTTAAGGGAATCCTTTTGGGCCAGCGGCAGCAATATGGACATGTGCACGGCGCCGGAGACGGCGCCACGTGGAAGGTGTTTTACAACGAGGGCCCAGAGGCCAAGAAGCAGAAAAAGAAGTTTAGTGAGGCAGACATCGACGAGAAGGTGAAGCTTGCTTTCGAGAAAAAAGCACTTGAGGACGCGAAAAAACAGCTGAGGAGAAAAATGAGTTGCTACAGTAGGCAGTCAATGCAGCTGTAAATGCCTGCAGAAAAGATTCGCTACTAACTTGCTCCCGGCTATCATCAACTGGACGAAGGAAAATCCAGACAAGACGGTACATGATTTCCCCATGCCCAGTTTCGTCGCGAGCAACTCCATGAACAACTCCACCACACCATCACCTGCTCACGCAACTGGGCCTGCTCTCGCACCCGCACCCACACGCGCACCTGCTCATAGCAGCCCCTCCTCAGTCTCTGGCGCGCTAGGCAGGCCTTCATCTTTGGCTGAGCTCGATGCCCTCATGGTAATTACATGTCGCACCAACATATATATATCTAGAATATTCCATTTTCGTTGCCTTTCGGATGTTTTACGCCGCAAACATGTGTTTGCAGGCCGACGAAACCCCGTGCACCGTACTCTACTTGATCAAAGGCCAGAAGGTGGACGTGGGAAAGGGGGTGATGACGAAGCCCTTGGAACTCACGTTCCACAGCCAGCCGATGACCGCTGGGCACTTCAGGGTTACCTTGTCGAGTGTGAAATCGGGGCATAAGGATTTGCCTCCTCCAGTACTGCTAGGGGGAGAGGACGACGAGACCCCGCTGCGGATTGGAAGCTTCAAGGGTTGGGTGCTACTATGGCTGAAGAATCTTCTTCGTCTAGAGCCGGCCGAGCGCACACCAATAACCTCACATCTACAAGCATGTATGGAGACCACCACCCCACCTACACAATTACCAGCTCCTGTAGTGTCGGGTGAGAGCGGCGGATGACGTGATGAAGGGGGTCCAGTAGTGGCTGATGTAATCGGCCCCGTAGAACAAAGTATGGATGATGAGATGGAGGAGACGAAGAACCCAATGGGTTTCCTCAATATAGGCGCCTACGATGGTGACTTAGATATGATGAGTCAGCCATATGACGAATCGGGCTATCAGCATGCTGATGAGGATATGGATGATCTACCTGGGCAGGAACATCCTAGCAGGGATTTCAAGAAGTCTCTCTTCATGAAATCCTCACAGGACAGGCCTGAAGATGCCGCCTCAACACAGGTTCAACTAGTCGGGGGTCGTACAGTGCTTAGCCCGGCAACACCCGGGCAGGGGTTAAGGAAGGGTCTAGAAGGTGTGCCCAAGAAAAAGAAGAGGAAGAGACCGGGGAAGATAGGCTCAACTGCCTACAAACAAGCCAGAGCACATAGCAGCCAGACGGTGGATTTTGAAGAGCGTGTACCCGTCAAAAGTGCGGCCATGTTCCATGTCACGGGCGAGCCAATGCTACCGCCGAAATCGCTGGAGGCACTATCAGGGGATCTCAGGAGACTGCACGACCATGTGTTGTCAAGTGAGAAAAGCCTACTAGCCTTGAAGGATCCAGGATATCCGACATACGCAGCTCGTGTGCCTGAGGGGAAGTGCTACATCGACACACGGCCCGCGGAGGTGTTCTTCCCGCGGTTTAACCATATCTTCAAGGTGTTTCTGACAAGGCCACTCGATTTTACAATCGTCCGCCTTTTTGCGCTACATATGAGCTCCGTCATGAAGAAAAAACAAGTCTCGCAAATCTGTGTGGCGGATCCGTACTACATGCACGAGTCCTTCTTGAGTCTCGGCGACTTTGATCGTGAAACTGCTAGGGAGTACCTCCAAAACTTCATGGTACAGAATAAGGACCAGGAAATTGCCCGCCTGCCTTATCATCCAAAGTAAGTTAGTTCCGGACAACCCTTTCGTACATTTCAATCATTCCTTCTCACTCATATGGAGAATAATTTGAGGTGTCTTTTTCCCCGCAGCAACGGGTGCGCCGTCCTTATCGTTCTTTACCCGCAAGTCTCCCACGCCGTGTATTTCGACCATACTAGAAACTACGAGAAGAAGGACTACACCCACGTAATGAATAGTCTAGATGATGCTCTCCAAGGCTTCAACATTAGAGGTGGCCACCTGTAGATCAGGAAACAAAGTAACAAGAAGTTGGGTTTCTCGCATAAAACTAACTTCTGCTGCATCCATGTACCAAACCAAGCAAGAAAGATGGATTCTACCTCCTCCATATCATGATTGAGTTCAGCTCGGATCACCAAAAGCTTCGGATGACAAGCAGAAATGATGATCATATCTGCAAGTCGGTAGAATCTCTTGGAGAAGCAGATTATAAACTTAGAGATGACTTCTTTCGCATCCAAAGGGACATTATGACGATCATCATGAAAGAAGTTGTCGATGAGAAGGGGATGTTCCACCACGGCCCTATATTGCGAGCTGACGTCCGAACTCGCATAGGCATGCAACCTCATGCACTCATGCCGTTCAAGAAGCTAGGGTTCATCCTTGATGATATGGAAGGGTGGAACTTCTTGTGATTTACGATGCCGATGATGATATGTGTCGGTTGAACTTGTATACTTTCTGTAGCGATGAAACTTTGTGATGTCCACGGTCCCTGCCGAACTTGCGTAATGCTACTTTGTTAGTTTGGGTACGATGACCTGTGTACCTCTAGTTAATTAGTTTGCGTACTATATGTTGCATCTAGTTGCCAAACCTTTCTTTTTCGTGTTGCTCTAGTATATTTTCTTCTATATGATCGTACATTTTCTTGATGAAAATACATCTCTAACAGGTACCTAGATTCTTGATGGCGAAGAAGCAGTGGTATGTCATTTACAAAGGGAAGGTTTCGGGAGTGTACGACGGGTGGACTGAGTGTCAGGCGCAAGTGGATGGGTTCTCGGGCGCCATCCATAAAGGCTTCAAAAGTAGACAAGAAGCAGAAGCTAGTTACCTGAGGTACCGCTAGCGCGAGAGAGGACTCGTGACCGCCGCCTCATGTACTACATAGTTCCGCTCTCACTCATAGTGATAGCTCTTCTCGTGTATATCATTGTTGAGATGGATGAGATGTAGTTGCAAGTATTCGAGACTTGTATCGCTATTTTCGAGAATATGGCGAGAGACCACTTTGTGTTGGATGATGATTATGATGATGACATGATTTGATGAGCCTATTTGTATGTATATGCTATGATTACATTTGTATGTGTATGATATGCTAGAGATTATTGTATCAAGCTCTAAACAAAATTCAGCAGCACAAAATATGGAGCAGAAAAAAAATCAGAAACTAATAACAGTAGCCCGGGGTATGGCTTTAGCAACAGCGAGTTCTTATCAGTAGCGCTCTTTGTCAGATGGCGCTACAACTATTAGCAGCAGCGCTCGTTGGAGACCAACGCTGCTGCTATCCCACGATAGCCGTAGCGCAGGTCAAACCGCGCTACTGATAAGAGTTAGCTGTGGCGCCGTATCAGTAGTGCAGCCACCCGCGCTACTGCTAGGCATTTAACCCGCGCTATTGCTAGGCTTTTCCCTAGTAGTGAAGAATCTGCAGGTGGGGAGCGTATGAGTTTCATTGCATGCAGAATGGCACTCAATGCCTTGGTACCAATTTTGTTAGTCGTTGCAGTGTTCCACAATATTCTTCTAATGCGCGGACTCTGGTATTCACTGTGATTACGTACAACATCTGAGAAGCATGAAAACATAAATAGTAGTGAGATTATCTTTGTAATGCAGAGGATATTCTAATATAGGGGCTCCCTGTAAACTCTTGTGTGCTATCACTCGATTCTGATGAGAGAGCCCATGTGTGCTGTAATATGGTGCGTGCATTAATATAATCAGGCACAAGTACACAAAAAATAGGCTCCATAAGTAAGGATAGTTGACGGATGATAGGTACATAATATACTGTACAGAGAGTTTATTGCCGAACCATGATAGCAAGAGCACACAACAACTAAGCAGATCATAGTGTACATAAAAGGGGTACACCATAACCAGCATATATAAATCGGGAAAGTGGAACAGGCTGGAAAATACGGTGTTGTATTGCCGCTACTAATTGAAAGCCTATCAATCACGTACATGCCAGCTCTATCAGTTAATGACTACAGATGTCCCTGCTCCCCTTCCTGACAAGGAACATACTGTACGTACTAAATACAGAATAACAAAAGAGGAACATGTTAAAGAACAGAAGAGGAAGCATATTCTTAAGGTTCCGCTTCTTTACATACAATGTTGGTTGTCCACTCATGATGAATCACAGTGCCCAAAGAAATGCAATTCCGTGTTGTCTCTCTATATGTGGCCAGATGCATTTGGAAAATCAAGTGGGAGCATTAGCTGACCAATTAAATGTGTGTCTGTTAACTAATATCAGTATCATATCACAATTCGTATTTGAAGAAGTAAGGTTTGTACTTATGATTGGTGTGTTGTTTAGTGTAACATCCCAATTTTCAATTTGGATGTTATACATAGGTCATCATATGCATATCATATTTTATTTGCATTTTGGTTGTGATCCTAGAAATCTTAAGCAACTCAAGGACCCAAGAAGAGAGTTGGAGATTTCATTTATTTTCATATTTGATTTTTTTTCAAATTTGAAAAGAGGATCAATTTGGTTTTAATATTTTCCTCTCCAATTATTTCCAATATCTATATTTATACCTACTAATAAAGCAAGGTGACATTTTTGGTTTCGTCCCGCGGTGATTTTATCTTCTTTTCACAGTACGCGAGGTGGTACTATTTTTCATGTCACGTTACTATTTTTGACATACTATGTATTGGGCTTTAATTTTTCACGTACATAATCACAGCCCACAGCGGGATTTCTGATCAATCATCGTCCACGTCAGGCACGATTAAAGTTTAT
Source organism: Aegilops longissima (assembly GCA_021605205.1). Classification (NCBI taxonomy): domain Eukaryota; kingdom Viridiplantae; phylum Streptophyta; class Magnoliopsida; order Poales; family Poaceae; genus Aegilops; species Aegilops longissima. Next base: position 673,994,074 of record CM038678.1, on the reverse strand, counting down.
AACTAAAGGGCTAATTCATCTATTTAATAGTCCTACATCGCTACTTTATATCCAACTACCCCAATTTATATACTCTTTTGAGTTTCCCCGGATATCAAAGGATTGGGGCTTCCAAACAGTGTGACAAAGAGATCAGGGAAAAAAGCGGGGCAAAGAGATAATAAAAGAAGAGGACGGAGGCTAATTAAACCAGTGGCTGGGAGTGCCAAAAGGAGGCGACAGGTGGCGGCACTTTTTGAGCGAGGGACGGCGAGGAAGCGGGAGGCGGGATTGCATCGTGGCCGCGGCTCGGGCGCCTCGGGCGCGATAGGAGGGGGGACGAGAGAGGAGAAGGGATGTGGCGGTGCACTCCAATGGCCGGTCGGGCGCGAGATCTGCCGTGGGGTCGAGTCCCCAGCCGTGTGGTCGAGTCCCTGGAGGATGGCGGCGCAGCAGGAGATAGAGAGGAAGAGACACGAGCGTGGGGATCGTGGGGAAGTTACTCGATCGGGATAGAGAAAGGCTACTAGGGTTAAGGTGAGGTTTTTTTAAGAATCGGTTAAGGTGAGCTTGGGTCCGTGGCTGCTAAGAGGCCCAGCTGGGCTGGAGCCTAGGGGGGAGAGAGAAGGAGATGTGTACATGCTACGTGCGCGCCTCTACTACGACACGTGCGCGCCTCTACATCGACCAGTATTTACGTACACATCGCGACCAGGATGACAACGCTACGTACGCTTCGACTAGGTGGGTCCCGACTGTCAGGCACTTCCTTGCCTGCGAAGATATAGCTGGTGAGTCCCAGCAGTGAGGTGGGCGAATCGTTTTTTTTTGCCCGGACGCACTTCCTTGCGTGCGAAGGTGTAGCTGGTGGGTCCTAGCAGTCAGGGGGGGGAAATCGTTTTTTTTTTGCCCGAACGCACTTCCTTGCGTGCGAAGATGAAGCTGGTGGGTCCCAGTAGTCAGGGGGAAACGTTTTTTCCGCAAAATACAGTGGCCCGTCTGGTGGGTCCCAGCTGTCAGGTGGAGGAATCATTATTTTCCGCGTAATAAGGAGGCATTTCCTTGCTACGGCCGTGGACCCAGCTGTCAGCCTCTCCACATACAGTCCACATCCGATGGAAGTCGTTCCTTGACCATGTTGACCAGGCCGCGCCGAGTGCACCACGGCGGTGGACGACGGCGAGGCCTAGGAAGGGGACGACGCAGAGCCGGGAAAGAGGCGGCAGTGGAAGCCCGCGCGGAGAGGAGTACGAGGGTTCACTGGTTCCGCTGCGGTGTGAGGCTGCCGTCGCCGCAGGGCCTGGCCAACGGTGGGAATAGTAGGGGGCGGTGAGGCCTCCGCGGTAGCACAGCCGGCCATGGGAGGCAGGAGCATGCGGCACGACCGGCGCTTCTTTGGGCGGCTGGAGTAAGAAGACCAGAGGTTGAAGAAGCACTACGGCCGTTGGATGGACATAGTACGGTCACTGGAGCTAGAATCGTTCATATTGACTAAGTTGACAAAGCCCTCCGTCCCCGTTAACTTAGTTGGCCCACAAGTCATCCTCCCACTATGGTGGGTCCCAGCTAGCAGGGTGGGTATTCATTTTTTTGTGCGTAATAAGGAGGCACTTCCTTGCGTGCGAAGATATAGCTGGTGGGTCCGACATGTCAGCGGGGGGAATGTTTTTTTCGCGAAATACAGAGGCCCTTTCGGTGGGTCCTAGCAGTCAGGTGGAGGAATCATTATTTTGCGCGTACAGTCCATGGCCGATGGATGTCGTTCATTGACCATGTTGACCAGGCCGCGCCGAGAGCACCATGGCGGTGGACGACGGCGAGGCCTAGGAAGGGAACGACACGGAGCCGGGGAAGACTCGGCAATGGTAGCCCATGCGGTGGGGAGTACGAGGGTTTACAGGTCTGGCTGCCGTCGCCGGAAAATAACAGCAGGTGTGGGTGAGTAGAGGAATGGCCAGGCCAACAATGAAGTAGGGTGGGGCGGTGCAGCCTGTGTGGCAGCACAGCCGGCCACGGGAGGCGGGAGCAGGCAGTCCCACCGGAGCTGGTTTGGGCGGCTGGAGCAAGAAGATCAGATATTGAAGAAGCAGCACGACCGTTGGATTAACATCCAACGGTCACTGCTGCTAGAATCGTTTGTGGACTAAGTTGACAAAGCCAAAGTACACGTCAACCTAGTAGACCCAGAAGTCAGCCTCCAAATCTGTCCCGAACAACATACAGCCCGAAATTTCTAGCCAGATTCAAATTAATTTTAAATCTAAATATACCTTAATTTAAGTTCAATGAAATTTTACCCGCACAAAAACAATGAAATTTAAAATATCAAAATCCGAAAGAAAACAGTATTTTGGAACTAATTGCCTGTTTGCTGTATTTTTTCATTTTACAGCCCATTTATTATTACTTATAGCCCATTTCTCATTATTTATAGCCCATTTCTTATTAATTATAGCCCATTTTCTGGGCAAAATGCATCCCTCCTCGTCTTGAAAGATTTCCGGCCCAGTAAGGCGTATAGAAGCAAGCAGGCCTATGTTGGTTATTCTGCAAAAAACAAAATAGTTGGCTAGCCATTTTTCAGAAAGGAAAAAACCAAACTGGGCTAGTCATGTGCTAAACATATGAAATAAAAGCCTGGGCTAGACGGGCCACGGGTCCCGCACAACCCAGTTGATACCCTTCTCCATCCCGAAAAAACAAAATTACTGTGCGCGCTGTTGGGTCCCTACTGTCATCCTCACCATGTACAGTCATCTCCTTATTCCTCTCGATTGTTGACCATGTTGACAACACCGGAGGGCGGTGCCGCGGCGAGCGAACCAAGTCGGAGGACGATGGTGAGGCCTCGGACGGGAACGAACAGGAGCCGGGGAAGATCACAGCCAGCCGTGGGAGGCTGGAGCAGGCGGTCCCGCCGGCGCTGGTTTGGCTTTGGCGGCACGAGGAAGAAGAGACTGAAGAAACGCGATGGGCATTGAATGTCAATCCAACGGTCAAGGTTGGCACAATAGTTTTTTGACTAAGCGGACACCAAGTAGCATAATTTTTTATATATAGGAAGAAAATTGCGAGGAAAATGCGTTCGTCTGCCGTCCTTCTCACAGGGAACGTTCGTCACATAAGTGACTAGCACCCTTGGTTTTCAATCGAGAGGTCTTGGGTTTGAGTCCGAGGAACTCTCAATTTTTTCCTCCTTCTTTCCTCGCAAAAAAAAGGGAAAGAAAATCAAAGACTTGGGAAGGCGTAAGACCAAGCTAGTGTACCAGTAAAGAGACGTTGCCGAGTTCTAGAAAAAAGAAAGACTTGCTCCTGTAGCTGGTTCGAATCCAAACCTAGACTATGACTATATCCTGCTATGCTACTCTGCAAGTAATGAAACTGACATATCCAACGTTCGCTTCTCCTCTTCTCTACTTACTCTGCCTAGCATCAGAAGCTCTCGCCGCAGCAACCATGTCCGCTGGCTGCTCGTCCACCGCTCTTCACGAGTAACAACCAGATATGCGCCAAGTCGCCACCTGTACCATCGCCTGTGGGTCTCATCACACCCCCGCCGGCACGCGCACCGCAGCCGATTGCTCATCGCAACCCGCTGCCGATAATGTTGTCACATATATTTTTATCGATGTGCATCACATCAAGATTATGCCGCTAATCCAAATCTTTCCAATACTCCAAGTCCCACAAAGTGGACCTGCGGGTAAACAATAATCTCTCTTCAACCGTGCCATGCTTCCTTTTCCCTCTACCATTACCAGGATGGTTTCCTGGTGTAATATCCCTGACCTTCTCTAATTCCACTTGCAACTCATCGGCGGTGAGCCTCTTTGGTGCATCACGGTTTTCATGCTTTGCATTGAACACATGTCTTCGGTATTTTCTAGGATGCGGCTTGTCCTTGGCAAGGAAATGGCGGTGTCCAATGTAACAGATCTTGCTAAGTATTGCGTATGACAGCGGATTCCTTTCACAGCGAACACATGCATTGTAACCATGTTTCGCTCATACGACATAGTGCCCAAAGCCGGATAATCATGGATGCACCAAATTACAACAAAGACGCAGAAAGAAATCAGCTGGTGGGCTGCTATATAGGTCTCGAGTGAGAACACCCTTCCATAGCTGTTGAAGTTCCTCCACAAGAGGCTCCATGAACAAATCAAAATGCTTTCCAGGACTTTTTGGACCTAGGATGAGCAAGGCCATCATGTAGTTTGATTCTTTGGTGCGACATTTGGAGGCATGTTGTAAGGATAACAAGCAATCGTCGACATGCTATATGTGGCGCCTGGTGGCCAAATGGGTTAAATCCATCCTGAAGCTAAGCCAAGTCTAATGTTTCTCGGGTCAGCAGCAAACTCTTTGTGTTTATCATTGAAGCTTTTCCACTCACTACCATGAGATGGATGGCTCATTACATTCTCGATCTCTGTACTTCTGGTTCCTAGAATGCCACAAGACATCCTCTCTTGATTCAACATCATGAAACAACCTCTGCAATCTTGGTGTAATTGGAAAATGTCTCAGAACATTATGAGGAACCCTCTTCACAACATCGCCATCTTTCCATCTTGATGAGTTGCATTTCGGGCATTCACTTAAGTTGGCATAATCCTTCCGGAACAGAACACAATTATTCTTACAAACATGGATCATATCATATCCAATTCCAACTACACGAAGGAATTCTTCATTTTACTATAGGTGTGTGGCAGCTCATACGCATCTGGGAAAGATTTGCGGAAAGCAGCCAACATCGCATCGAATGATTTGTTGGTCATCCGCTCAGATGTCTTCACCTGAAGAAAGTGTTGGGGAACGTAGTAATTTCAAAAATTTTCCTACGATCACGCAAGACCATGGTGATGGCATAGCAACGAGAGGGAAGAGTGTCCGTCCACGTACCCTCGTAGACCGAAAGCGAAGCGTTATAACAACGCTGTTGATGTAGTCGACGCCTTCACGATCCGACCGATCCAAGCACCGAACGCACGGCACCTCCGAGTTCTGCACACGCTCAGCTCGATGACGATCCCGGACTCCGATCCAGCAAAGTGTCGGGATGAGTTCCACAAGACGACGGCGTGGTGACGATGATGATGCTCCACCGGCGCGCAGGGCTTCGCCTAAGCTCCGCAACGGTATATTCGAGGTGTAGTTTGGTGGAAGGGGGCACCGCACACGGCTAAGGAACGATCTCAATGATCAACTTGTGTGTCATGGGGTGCCCCCTGCCCCTGTATATAAAGGAGCAAGGGAGGGAGGAGGCCGGCCCTATGTTTATGCGCCAAGGGGAGTCCTACTCCCACGGGAGTAGGATTCCCCTTTCTAGTCCAACTAGGAATCCTTCCATGTAGGGGGAGGAAGGGAGAAGGAAGTGGAGGAGTAGGAAAGGTGGCCGGCCCCCTTTTCCCTAGTCCAATTCGGACTAGAGGGGAGGGGGGGCGCAGCAGCCTTTTTCCTCTTCCCACTAAAGCCCATCAAGGCCCATTACTTCTCCCGTAACTACCGGTACTCCGAAAAATACCCGAATCACTCGGAACCTTTCCGAACTCCGAATATAGTCGTCCAATATATCGATCTTTACGTCTCGACCATTTCGAGACTCCTCGTCATGTCCCCGATCTCATCCGGGACTCCGAACTCCTTCGGTACATCAAAACTCATAAACTCATAATAAAACTGTCATCGAAACCTTAAGCGTGCGGACCCTACGGGTTCGAGAACTATGTAGACATGACCTAGAACTATTCTTGGTCAATAACCAATAGCGGAACCTGGATGCCCATATTGGCTCCTACATATTCTACGAAGATCTTTATCGGTCAAACCGCATAACAACATACTTTGTTCCTTTGTCATCGGTATGTTACTTGCCCGAGATTCGATCGTCGGTATCCAATACCTAGTTCAATCTCGTCACCGGCAAGTCTCTTTACTCGTTCCGTAATACATCATCTCGCAACTAACTCATTAGTTGCAATGCTTGCAAGGCTTAAGTGATGTGCATTACCGAGAGGGCCCAGAGATACCTCTCCGACATTCGGAGTGACAAATCCTAATCTCAAATACGCCAACCCAACATCTGCCTTTGGAGACACCTGTAGTACTCCTTTATAATCACCCGATTACGTTGTGACGTTTGGTAGTACCAAAGTGTTCCTCCGTAAACGGAGTTGCATAATCTCATAGTCATAGGAACATGTATAAGTCATGAAGGAAGCAATAGCAACATACTAAACGATCGTGTGCTAAGCTAACGGAATGGGTCATGTCAATCAGATCATTCAACTAATGATGTGACCTTGTTAATCAAATAACAACTCCTTGTTCATGGTTAGGAAACATAACCATCTTTGATTAACAAGCTAGTCAAGTAGAGGCATACTAGTGACATACTGTTTGTCTATATATTCACACATGTATTATGTTTCCGGTTAATACAATTCTAGCATGAATAATAAACATTTATCATGATATAAGGAAATAAATAATAACTTTATTATTGCCTCTAGGGCATATTTCCTTCAGTCTCCCACTTGCACTAGAGTCAATAATCTAGATCACATCACCATGTGATTAACATCGATAGTTCACATCATCATGTGATTAACACCCATAATTCACATCGCCATGTGACCAAGACCCAAAGGGTTTACTAGATTCAGTAATCTAGTTCACATCGCTATGTGATTAACACCCAAAGAGTACTAAGGTGTGATCATGTTTTGCTTTGTGAGAGAATCTTAGTCAACGGGTCTGCCACATTCAGAGCCGTAAGTATTTTGCAAATTTCTATGTCTACAATGCTCTGCACGGAGCTACTCTAGCTAATTGCTCCCACTTTCAATATGTATCTAGATTGAGACTCAGAGTCATCTAGATTAGTGTTAAAACTTGCATCGACGTAACCTTTTACGCATTTAACCTTTTTCACTTCCATAATCGAGAAACATATCCTTATTCTACTAAGGATAATTTTGACCGCTGTCCATTGATCTACTCCTAGATCTCTATTGCACTCCCTTGCCAATCTTAGTGGTAGGGTATGCAATAGATCTGGTACACAGCATGACATACTTTATAGAACCTATGGCTGATGCATAGGGAATGACTTTCATTCTCTTTCTATCTTCTGCCGTGGTCGGGTTTTGAGTCTTACTCAATCTCACACCTTGTAACACAGGCAAGAACTCTTTCTTTGACTGTTCCATTTTGAACTACTTCAAAATCTTGTCAAGGTATGTATTCATTGAAAAACTTATCAAGCGTCTTGATCTATCTCTATAGATCTTGATGCTCAATATGTAAGCAGCTTCACCGAGGTCTTTCTTTGAAAAATTCCTTTCAATACTCCTTTATGCTTTGCAGAATAATTTTACATTATTTCCGATCAACAATATGTCATTCACATATACTTATCGAAAGGCTGTAGTGCTCCCACTCACTTTCTTGTAAATACAGAGCTTCACCGTAAGTCTCATATAAAACTATATGCTTTGATCAACTTATCAAAGCGTGTATTCCAACTCGAGATGCTTGCACCAGTCCATAGATGGATCATTGGAGCTTGCACATTTTGTTAGCTCCTTTAGGATTGACAAAAACTTCTGGTTGCATCATATACAACTCTTCTTTAATAAATCCATTAAAGAATGTAGTTTTGATATCCATTTGCCAGATTTCATAAAATGTGGCAATTGCTAACATGATTCGGACAGACTTTAAGAATCGCTACTGCTTGAGAAAATCTCATTGTAGTCAACACCTTGAACTTGTTGAAAACCTTTTTGCGACAAGTCGAGCTTTGTAGATAGTAACACTACTATCAGTGTCCGTCTTCCTCTTTAAGATCCATTTATTTAACATGGCTTGCTGATCATCGAGCAAGTCAATCAAAGTCCATACTTTGTTCTCATACATGGATCCTATCTCAGATTTCATGGTCTCAAGCCATTTCGCTGAATCTGGGCTCATCATCGCTTCCTCATAGTTCGTAGGTTCATCATGGTCTAGTAACATGACTTCTAGAATAAGATTACCGTACCACTCAGTGCGGATCTTATTCTGGAAGACCCACGAGGTTTTAGTAGCAACTTAATCTGAAGTTTCATGATCATCATCATTAACTTCCTCACTAATTGGTGTAGGAATCATGGAACTGATTCTGTGATGAACTACTTTCCAATAAGGGAGAAGGTACAATTACCTCATCAAGTTCTACTTTCCTCCCACTCACTTCTTTCGAGAGAAACTTCTTCTCTAGAAAGGATCCATCTTAGCAAAAAACTTGCCTTCGGATCTGTGATAGAAGGTGTACCCAACATTTTCTTTTTGGGTATTCTATGAAGACGCACTTCTCCGATTTGGGTTCGAGCTTATCGGTGAAAACCTTTTCACATAAGCATCACAACTCCAAACTTTAAGAAACGACAGCTTAGGTTTATTGCTAAACCATAGTTCATACGGTGTCATCTCAACGGATTTAGATGGTGCCCTATTAAGCGTGAATGCAGCTGTCTTTAATGCATAACCCCAAAACGATAGTGGTAAATCGGTAAGATACATCATAGATCGCACCATATCAAAATAAAGTACGGTTCTGACGTTCGGACACACCATAATGTTGTGGTGTTCCGGTGGCGTGAGCTGTGAAACTATTCCACATTGTTTTCATTGAAGACCAAACTCGTAACTCAAATATTCATCTCCACGATCAGATCGCAGAAACTTTATTTTCTTGTTGCGATGATTTTCCACTTCACTCTGAAATTCTTTGAACCTTTCAACTATTTCAGACTTATGTTTCATCAAGTAGATATACCCATATCTGCTCAAATCATCTTGTGAAGGTCAGAAAATAACGATACTTGCCACGAGCATCAACACTCATTGGATCGCATACATCGGTATGTATTATTTCCAATAAGTCGGTAGCTTGTTCCATTGTTCGGAGAACGGAGTTTTAGTCATCTTGCCCAAAAGGCACGGTTCGCAAGCATCAAATGATTCATAATCAAGTGATTCCAAAAGTCCATCAGCATGGAGTTTTCTTCATGCGCTTTACACCAATATGACCTAAGCGGCATTGCCACAAATAAGTTGCACTATCATTATTAACTTTGCATCTTTTGGTTTCAATATTATGAATATGTGTATCACTATGATCGAGATCCAATGAACCATTTTCATTGGGTGTGTAACCATATAAGGTTTTATTCATGTAAGCAGAACAACAATTTATTCTCTTACTTAAATGAATAACCGTATTGCAATAAACATGATCAAATCATATTTATGCTCAACACCAAATAACACTTATTTAGGTTCCACACTAATCCCGAAAGTATAGGGAGTGTGCGATGATGATCATATCAATCTTGGAACTACTTCCAACACTCATCGTCACTTCCCTTCAACTAGTCTCTGTTTATTAGAACTCCTGTTTGAGTTACTAATCTTAGCAACCTAACGCAGTATCAAATACTCGGGGCTACTATAAACACTAGTAAGGCACACATCAATAACCTGTATATCAAATATAACCTTGTTCACTTTGCCATCCTTCTTATCCACCAAATATTCAGGGTAGTTCGCTTCGGTGACCAGTTCCATTGCAGCAAAAGTACTCAGTCTCGGGCTTAGGTCTAGACTTGGGCTTCTTTACTCGAGCAGCAACTTGCTTGCCGTTCCTTTTGAAGTTCCCTTCTTCCCTTTGCCATTTTCCTTGAGACTAGTGGTCTTGTCAACCATCAACACTTGATGTTTTCTTGATTTCTACCTTCGCCGATTTTAGCATCGCGAAGAGCTCGAGAATCTTTTTCGTCATCCCTTGCATACTATAGTTCATCACGAAGTTCTACTAACTTAGTGATGGTGACTAGAGAATTCTGTCAATCACTATCTTATCCGGAAGATTAACTCCCACTTGATTCAAGTGATTGAAGTACTCGGACAATCTGAGCACATGCTCACTAGTTGAGCGATTCTCCTCCATCTTTTAGCTATAGAACTTGTTGGAGACTTCATATCTCTCAACTCGGTATTTGCTAAAAATATTAACTTCAATTCTGGAACATCTCATATGGTCCATGACGTTCAAAACGTCTTTGAAGTCCCGATTCTAAGCCGTTAAGCATGGTGCACTAAACTATCAAGTAGTCATCATATTGAGCTAGCCAAACGTTCATAACGTCATGATCGCTCATATTGAGCTAGCCAAACGTTCATAACGCCGCATCTGCTCCTGCAATAGGTCTGTCACCTAGCGGTGCATTAAGGACATAATTCTTCTGCGCAGCAAATGAGGATAAACCTCAGATCACGGATCCAATCCGCATCATTGCTACTAACATTTTTCAATACAATTTTCTCTAGGAACATATAAAAACATAGGGAAGCAACAACGCGAGCTATTGATCTACAACATAATTTGCAAAATACTACCAGGACTAAGTTCATGATAAATTAAAGTTCAATTAATCATATTACTTAAGAACTCCCACTTAGAAAAATATCCTCCAATTCTCTAAGTGATTGCGTGATCCATATCAACTACACCATGACCGATCATCACGTGTGATGGAGTAGTTTCAATGGTGAACATCAATATATTGATCATATCTACTATATGATTCACGCTCGACCTTTCGGTCTCCGTGTTCGAGGTCATATCTTATATGCATAGCTCGTCAAGTATAACCTGAGTATTCGCGTGTGCAACTGTTTTGCACCCGTTGTATTTGAACGTAGAGCCTATCACACCCGATCATCACGTGGTGTCTCAAAGACGAAGAACTTTCATAGCGGTGCATACTCGGGAGAACACTTCTTGATAATTTAGTAAGGATCATCTTATAATGCTACCGTCAATCAAAGCAAAATAAGATGCATAAAGGATTAACATCACATGCAATCAATATAAGTGATATGATATGGCCATCATCATCTTGTGCTTGTGATCTCCATCTCCGCAAGCAACCGTCATGATCACCATCGTCACCGCGCGACACCTTGATCTCCATCGTAGCATCGTTGTCGTCTCGCCAACTATTGCTTCTCGACTATCGCTACTGCTTAGTGATAAAGTAAAGCAATTACATGGCGTTGCATTTCATACAATAAGCGACAACCATATGGCTCTCGCCGATTGCCGATAACTCGGTTACAAAACATGATCATCTCATACAATGAAATATAGCATCACGTCTTGACCATATCACATCACAACATGCCCTGCAAAAACAAGTTAGGCGTCCTCTACTTTGTTGTTGCAAATTTTACGTGGCTGCTACGGGCTGAGCAAGAACCGTTCTTACCTACGCATCAAAACCACAACGATACTTCGTCAAATAGACTCCGTTTAACCTTCTCAAGGACGGGCGTAGCCACACTCGATTCAACTAAAGTGAGAGAGACAGACACCGCCGGTCACCTTTAAGCAACGAGTGCTCACAGCGGTGAAACCAGTCTCGCGTAAGCGTCTGGCGTAATGTCGGTCCGGGCCGCTTCATCTCACAATACCGCTGAACCAAAGTATGACATGCTGGTAGGTAGTATGACTTGTATCGCCCACAACTCACTTGTGTTCTACTCGTGCATATGACATCAACGCATAAAACCAGGCTCGGATGCCCTGTTGGGGAACGTAGTAATTTCAAAAATTTCCTACGATCACGCAAGACCATGGTGATGGCATAGCAACGAGAGGAAGAGTGTCCGCCCACGCCCTCGTGAGACCGAAAGCGGAAGCGTTATAACAACGCGGTTGATGTAGTCGACGTCTTCACGATCCGACCGATCCAAGCACCGAACGTCACGGCACCTCCGAGTTCTGCACACGTTCAGCTCGATGGCGATCCCGGACTCCGATCCAGCAAAGTGTCGGGATGAGTTCCGTCGAGACGACGGCGTGGTGACGATGATGATGCTCCACCGGCGCGGGGCTTCGCCTAAGCTCCGCAACGGTATATTCGAGGTGTAGTTTGGTGGAAGGGGCACCGCACACGGCTAAGGAACGATCTCAATGATCAACTTGTGTGTCATGGGGTGCCCCTGCCCTGTATATAAAGGAGCAAGGGAGGAGGAGGCCGGCCCTATGTTTATGCGCGCCAAGGGGAGTCCTACTCCCACCGGGAGTAGGATTCCCCTTTTCTAGTCCAACTAGGAATCCTTCCATGTAGGGGAGGAAGGAGAAGGAAGTGGAGGAGTAGGAAGGTGGCGGCCCCTTTCCCTAGTCCAATTCGGACTAGAGGGAGGGGGCGCAGCAGCCTTTTTCCTCTTCCCACTAAAGCCCATCAAGGCCCATTACTTCTCCGTAACTACCCGGTACTCGAAAAATACCGAATCACTCGGAACCTTTCCGAACTCGAATATAGTCGTCCAATATATCGATCTTTACGTCTCGACCATTTCGAGACTTCTCGTCATGTCCCCGATCTCATCCGGGACTCGAACTCCTTGGTACATCAAAACTCATAAACTCATAATAAAGCATCATCGAAACCTTAAGCGTGCGGACCCTACGGGTTCGAGAACTATGTAGACATGACCTAGAACTATTCTTGGTCAATAACCAATAGCGGAACCTGGATGCCCATATTGGCTCCTACATATTCTACGAAGATCTTTATCGGTCAAACCGCATAACAACATACTTTGTTCCCTTTGTCATCGGTATGTTACTTGCCCGAGATTCGATCGTCGGTATCCAATACCTAGTTCAATCTCGTCACCGGCAAGTCTCTTTACTCGTTCCGTAATACATCATCTCACAACTAACTCATTAGTTGCAATGCTTGCAAGGCTTAAGTGATGTGCATTACCGAGAGGGCCAGAGATACCTCTCCGACATTCGGAGTGACAAATCCTAATCTCAAATCGCCAACCCAACATCTGCCTTTGGAGACACCTGTAGTACTCCTTTATAATCACCCGATTACGTTGTGACGTTTGGTAGTACCAAAGTGTTCCTCCGTAAGCGGAGTTGCATAATCTCATAGTCATAGGAACATGTATAAGTCATGAAGGAAGCAATAGCAACATACTAAGCGATCGTGTGCTAAGCTAACGGAATGGGTCATGTCAATCAGATCATTCAACTAATGATGTGACCTTGTTAATCAAATAACAACTCCTTGTTCATGGTTAGGAAACATAACCATCTTTGATTAACAAGCTAGTCAAGTAGAGGCATACTAGTGACATACTGTTTGTCTATATATTCACACATGTATTATGTTTCCGGTTAATACAATTCTAGCATGAATAATAAACATTTATCATGATATAAGGAAATAAATAATAACTTTATTATTGCCTCTAGGGCATATTTCCTTCAGAAAGGTGACCATAGCTGAGAATACTGACAGCTTATTTCCTGGGGTGACAACAACGTTGCATTGTTCCAACATGCGGGCCCACCGTTTTTCTTCTACAGGTGAAAGTTCACGGAATGCACGAGCATTTCGTAGCATTGTTTCAGTGTTGGTAAAACTCACTGGCTCCGCCACCACCACCTCCTCCTCCTCTTCCACCTGAGCATCAGGCAGATCAAGATGGTGATCTGCTGCTTCCACGTAGTCAATAAAATTGACGTTCACAGCTTCACCATGATGAACCCACCTAGTATATGTGACCGACATCCATACAAGTGTAGATGATTTTCCATAGTTGACTAGGGTCTTGTAACTGAATTCATACAACTGCTACATGGGCAGAGCACATCTGATTTTGGACCACCGTACTCAGCTCTGATAAAGTTCATGAAGTTTTCAACCCCCTCGACATATGCAGCGGAGAATCTTCGAGCAGAAGTTATCCAAGTCATGTCCATCTGTTAGACATACAAATTAGTTCTTCTACTAGATATTACAGGAAAAATATATATGCTTTTTTATGAAGTCCAGAAAAAAAATACCTAGGTCGATGTCTAAAGCTATGGCAAGATATTTGGACGAGCAGATCTAAGTAACGAAATATATGTAAAGCTAATTCAGCAAACAGATTTGAGTGCTAAATTATGGCAGGCTATTTCAACAGTCAATGAGGCCGAGCACAAAACCATCAAACTATCGAAGGCCATCGCAGCAACAAAGATCGAGTATAAAACGGTGTAGAGCTATTTCACCTAACAGATTGGCTACTAGACCATCGCAATCTACGTCACAATAAATATATGGCAGGATATTTTAGCAACTAATTGGCCTTGGCAAGCCATCTCAGCTAAGCAGATTGAGTGCCGAACAGGGCAAGGAAGCTTCTTAAGCAGAGCATATTGCCAGTAAACTACTTCGGCTAAGAGTGCGATTAACAGCGTCTTTCAGCTAACATTCAGCGCTACACCGACATGAACGGGGCCTCAGTCTAGAATGCGCGTACCGTGGGAGAAGTTGACCGCCGTGCGTCTCCACATGAACGTCGCCCGGTGATGTGGTGGCGCTGACGCCAGGCGCCCACACAAACGTAGCTGAGAGGTGGCGGCGCGGCTAGAGGACGGCAGTTTATGAGGCGTCTTGTGGGAGCGAGAGGATCGCCGTGCGTCCCCTCGACGAACCGCGGCGCCGACGTATCGGCACGGCGGGGAGGGCGGCTTTGGCGGAGCGAATGGAGTGGAGGGGGGACGGGGGGAGGGGGGTTTGGGGAATATTTGGCCGAAGGGCGGTTGAATCGGATTTGGGGGGAATTTTTGTGTGGGGAGAGGATTTTCGCGCAGTGGGCGGTGGGAGTTTGGCGCATGGTCGGTTTCTCCAAGTGCAGTCCCACGTGTCAGTGAAGAGGCAAGCCGAAGCGCGTTCCGTTTGCATGAGCCGTGTGCAGGACCGAACATGTGTGGGGTGCAATGCGACCGCGACAGGAGTGCTGTGAGTGTACCGCCTTTTTTCCTTTTAAACTAGTAGGTGCTTCGCCCCCTCAAAAAAAATTGTTGCTTCGTGCGAACCATCGATACTACTACTAGTAATCCGGTAATCGCGACTAAAACGGCGCGGCCGGGTCTTTTCCCGCGCGATATGCTGGGAGGTTGGCTTAGTTGGGTTTTTTATATTTGTCTCGGTTCAATAAAAATCAGAGTTGATGATGATGGTGTGCCTGTCATCCTGCAATATAGGCCGTCCGATCTATATCTAACGGATAGGAAGGAAACTATGCCAATTTACCCGCACTCCTCTCCACATTTGCAGATAAGGCTTTCCCTCGTTCATCCTTTTCTCCCACAAGATCTTGATCTTCCGGGCAACGCACGGGCATCTTGCTAGTACTCCCACAATATGTATATTATTGTGAAAGTTCATATACACCGGTCGAGATTAATGCAAACATGGCAGATTTTCATTACATTTCCAACTTTTATAGGACAAAAAAATAAAAGAAACCCGACCCTAAACCTATTCTACGGCGGCGACCGACGTCCTCCATCTGCGATCTCTATGTACGGGGGCAGGGTTCAAGACCCGTGAAGTGAAGGTGCGGTCTCCGGCAAGGAAGAGTAGAACACGAGATACGGACCGGCCAGTTGGCACACAATGCCCTGCCGCCTCCCATGCCCTACTCTTCCTCGGAGGAGTCCCCGACCTCGGCGGTGCCGGACGTTGGACGGCGGCAAGTAGGACGCGTGGCTGATGGTGCTCCCGTCGTCGGCCGCCAGCGTGGCCACCGCTTGTGCGGTCGCGTCTGCGTCCGGCTACGCCGCTATTGCGTCGCGAGAGGCGACTTGAGCGAGGGTGGCGACCTCGAGCTTCATCCCCGAAGACAAGCCCTCCCGCAGAGCGTTCGCACTTGCGGTCATGGCGGATGACGATGCGCTATGGTGTGGAGGTTAGTTGGGCGTTGCCGCTTTAAGTAGCGCATTCCGGTGAGGCCAAGTGTCCGGGTGCGTCATTAAGTCGCAGAAGTTGGTTCCTCGGGCACCGAGCCTCTTAACGACGACATACAAACGGACGGCATGAATGCGGGCAGCTGGCGCCGGCTAGGAACGCACTGCGCGACTGCGCGAGGGACGAGGGCTTTGGTGTGCCAGGGTAGTCAGCTGCGGTCGTGGCAACGTTGGAGATGCCCTTTGCTCAAATGCGATCCCCACATGTCATTGAAAAAGCAAGACGACCCGGCATGGTCTCGGGTCCAGAGGATGCAGTTGGCCGCGCTACACCACTCCGCGGACGCGTCGCGGCGCCCCGTGCATCCTCGACGAGCCAGGTGTTGGGGTGTGTTTGGATTGTGGCCAAAGTGCACCTTACCAAAATTTTGGTCATACCCAAAGATTGGTCTTTGTTTGGATGGTTGCCATTTTTTTGGCATGCCAATGAACTCTAGCCAACTCTAGTTCATTTTTCTTGCCAATGTCGGCCAAATCATGGGCAACCAATACCTCAACCAAAATTTTGGTCATGACCCAAAGATTGGTCTTTGTTTGGATGGTTGCCATTTCTTTGGCATGCCAATGAACTCTAGCCAACTCTAGTTCATTTTTCATGCCAATGTCGGCCAAATCATGGGAAACCAATACCTCAACCAAAATTTTGGTCATGACCCAAAGATTGGTCTTTGTTTGGATGGTTGCCATTTCTTTGGCATGCCAATGAACTCTAGCCAACTCTAGTTCATTTTTCTTGCCAATGTCGGCCAAATCATGGGCAACCAATACCTCAACCAAAATTTTGGCTACCCAATGCTTTGATGGGGCAACCTTGGGCACAAACCAAACATACAGTTGGTCGCCCACAGCACTAACTCCACCCTCGGCACACTGAAACCGACCGTGTCTAGCGACGAAATGAGTGTGTCGCTCACCACGGTCGCCGTTTCCAGAGGCAGTGCTATAGCTGTGCCCCGTTGTTGGCCCCAACGACCCACATGAACGGTTGTTGGTGGCGAGGAGGTCGTGGGCCAGCTCCTCCATTGGACTAGTCTGCGCTACATTGTCCCGACGGGTGTGCCCCACATGTCGGTTTCCCTGTTTTCCCGGCCATATTCGAGCGTCAGTGCTCCGCGTTGCGCACTAGGCCTTTCACTATGTAGGCCAAGCGAGACAACTTATTGTTTATTTGAGCCGTTCAAGTGTAATCATGTGGCGTTTGCTTATTTCTCATTCCTCTCAACCCTCTTCTCCATCGATCATGTCACCCTCCGAATGAGTCCATCCTCCCACATGCCTCATTTGAACATTCCGCCGAGTATCATTCGCATGTACCCACCTAGTCCTCTTTCAATAGATCTCCGGACCCGAGATGAAATCGAGAGGGAAAGTGGGGAACACGTGATACCTAAGGCGGATTCAAAATTTTGAACCGGTGATCATAGCATCTGCAAATCATATATAAAGGGTATTCAATGTTCGTTTCGTTTTTGAACGTACAATATACTCCCGCCTATCCTTTCTACTTTACATATAAGTTTTATGTGTAGTCAAAGTATCTCTACTATGATAAAAAAGGTATGAACATTCAACAACGCCCAATCAATATTGTTAGATTCGTACATACTCCTAGATTTGTACTCGAGATGGTTTCCAATTTGACTATTGACAAGATTAATAGTACATGAGATGTATAATGTGAAAATTATATCATTGGAAACTCCTTTCACATACGAAATTGACTGTATGCTTTGTGTAAGTTGCATGTCATATATTATTACTCTAACATTTGGTCAAAGTTAGCCTCGAAAAACGCATTAGACCCTGTATGCTTTGTGTAAGTTGCATGTCATATATTATTACTCTAACATTTGTGTAAGTTGCATGTCATATATTATTACTCTAACATTTGATCAAAGTAGTATAGTGGAAGTGGATCCTGTGACGTAGGTATCCCTACCTTACCCTCCCTTTCAGTCACTTACTGGCGGACCCCATGCTTGCTAGGCCCCGTATGTCGCTTACTCAATGGGTTCGCCATGTCGGGGATCCTCATCCGTAGTATACTCCCTCTGTTTTATTTACTCCGCATAAAAGCGGAGGAGTGGTGGTATAATAAATGGCGTGGGCGGGGAGGGGAGGGACGTCGGTTTGCTCTCAAGCTGCGGTCCCTGGCGAGTGAAAACGCAAGACGAAGCGCGTTCCATTCGGTGAGCGACGTGGAGGGTCCAGCGTGCCGGGCTGCAACGCGAACGCGACAAGAGCGATGTACAGTCAAAACCGATTGACCGGTCGTCATCGGAACCACTATTCACACCAGAACCTTCGCTGCTCGGCCTAAGCCAGCCACTGCCCTAAAACCACACCAAATCTCCAGCCCATTCCCTCACCTTTCGATCCCCTAGCCTGCATCAAGCGTCCCCTAGTTTCCCGGAAAGCCATGGTGCGCCGCAAGATCACTTACTACATGATGTTTTCGCCGGAGCACCGCGCAGAAATCGCGGCGGCGGTCGGCGCCACAGACCTCCGTTCCCAAGCTCGCTTTGCGGCGGGCCAATCCCCGAGTTCTCTGGAGCCAAGCTACAAGGAGGAGGAAGCCGATCCAATGTTCACTGCGGAGGTCGCGGCGCAGAAGGCCCCCGATGGGTATGAGACGATGGACGTCGACCTCGTGCCGGCGTCCAAGTCCCCCATGGTGCAAGCGGACCAGCGGTTCAACATGGCGATACTAAAGGAGGACCGGGAGGCAGAGGCTCAACTCGACGCGGAGCGCGCACATGCCGCTGCCATCGAGGATCTCGTGCAGGCGGAACCGGATATCGTGGATGTGAACCGGGCGGCGGAGGCTCAACTTGAGGCGGAGCGCGCGGATGCCGCTGCCATCGAGGCCCTCCCGCAGGCGTAACCGGACGTCCTGGACATGAACCGGGCGGCAGAGGCTCGACTCGCGCAGAGCGCGCGGATGCCGCTCTCATTGACGCCCTCCTGCAGGCTAAACCGGACGTCCTGGACTTGAACTGGGCGGCGGAGGCTCGACTCAACGCGGAGCGCGCGGATGCCGCTGCCATCGAGACCCTCCTGTAGGCTGAACCGGACGTCCTCGACTTGAACCGGGCTGTGCTCTCATCCGTGCAGAGCGCCCGCACGCTCCGCTTGAACGAGTAGTTGGAGGCCGAGGACAACCACGGTGTGGAGATACACGTCTGCAGCGACGGCTGGTTCGCGCCGGCAGCCAAAGACGACGAGGCCGTCTCTTTCCGCGAGCAGTGATAGTTTTTCTTTATGTTGTTGTTTTTATGGATCTTTTGCTGTGTAAAAACATACTTTACTATATTTGTTATGCAAGTCGCCTGACTAGGGTCAGTCTACCATTTCAGGCGGTTGGATCAATATCCTACATCTCCTAACCCTTCTTTCCTTCTTCATCACCTCTTCTTCTTCCCCAACAGACTACCGCACGGTCCATATGGATACTCCCCAACATGCGGTTGGATAAAAATACTCTATGAACGAAAATTATGTGTCGGCGATAGGATGGCTGAGTTTGGTTTGTTCACATGCGACAACACGTGTCAGTGAGGGTGCGTTCCCTTGGTTGGGTTTGCGGTGTGCAGAAGCGACTGTGTGAGGGTGCAGTTCGACCGCGGCGTGCAGGAGTGACCATGTGAGTGTGCGGTGCGACCGCGACAGCCGTGCGCAAGTGTACCTCCTCATTTTGAAAACTTTAGGCAAGCTTGGCAAAAATGTGTGGCGAAGTTTGGCAATGCAAGGCCTAGACCCAAACACGATAAGTACGTACGTACTAGGAGTACTAGTGTTAAAAAAGAAATGCGGGGTTTTCCTTCGCAGGATTTAATCGATACAAATCCTCGTTTCACGTGTCAATTAATGCGTATTTTTTTCGACAGACCAAAGAGCTAACCATCTCACTCCTCATCGCTTGATTAATGCAGCGCCATGCAAACGAACCTTCTCACTTCCGCATGCATGCAGGGGATATTAATGTCCTTGGTTGCTAACCCCATCAATTTTGCCTCGATTAGTGTTAGTGGCCCTTTGCAAATTGTAATTTTGATAATACTAGCCTTGTGTACAAAAAAATGGAGGTAGTAACTATATTTGACTTCCTTCCCATTGCGGTGACGTCGACGATATTTTTTTGTGGTTTTGCGAAGTGCGTTCGACGGAGAACACCATTGAGGGAGACCACGGTAAGTCGTTCGCAAGTGCCGCCTGCAAGCCGAGACAACCGCCTTATTTGCATCCAGGAAGTCCTTTACTAGTACTACTATTAGGAGTACTAGTGCGGTGAGATGGTTTCTTGAAGAAGACGATGGAGAAGCGGAGTCAGCGAAGAGTGAAATGATGGTTTCTTCGTCCATGCTTTGTGATTTGACGCCTCACTGCTTTGTGATTTGTGATAGAAGGGACAGGGGAGTAGACTCTATGCTCTATCTTGTACTGCATGCGTCCAAGCATGGGAGAAAGAGGAGAGACGTTGCATTTTCTATTCCTTCAATCAATCAATCAGGGAGCTTGGTTCCATCTTTTGGCTTTGGCAACACCGTCCACAATGGTTCCCACGATGCCAAAAGCTATTTTCACATTTGGCTACACATTGTGGATGCCCTTAACTGTACCACTTGGTTTTGCTCCTGTGTGCTATCTATACAAATCTCAATTATATTTATCTAAAAAATTATAGAATAAAGATTAGTAAAAAGGAGGTGATTTTGCCACGCGGATGGCGGTTTGCTAACATGAGGTCCCACGTGTTAGTGTTTTACCAAGCCGATCCGCGTCCCACATGAAGCAGAACAATAGCAGAAGCAACACGTGGTTAAGTTGAAGAAGATGAGGGAGAAGCGGATTCAGCAACGAGTGAAATGATGGTTGCTTTGTCCCTCCAACTTCTTTTTTTAGCATTATTACTTCGTCCCTCCAACTTAACCTGCGGAAAGGTGCAGCTTTGTGATTTGACGCCTCATTGCTCATTACTACGTCGGCGCCATGGTAGGGTGCTTCACCCGGCTGCTCGCATCAGATTCGGTATGGCACGTGGACCCGGTAGCTTGATGTCCCACATGTCGCGAAAGGGACTAGAAGATTTATGAAAGCGAGCACTCCACTCTTCTGACGGAGGAGTAGGCGACACGACGGCCCGGTGAACTGTCACTTGTATCTGTATAGTACTATAGTTTTGTTGTTTCGCACGATCCATCGATACAAACCCGATTAAGCAGGAAAGGGCGGATTTTTCCTTGCGGTAGATGATAATCGCCATACATTTCAAAGGCAATTTTAATGTATGCAAACTGAATAATTATAAGTAACAATATGATATCTAGTAAAACTAAAACACATATGATTTATTGTGTTAGAGTGTAGTAGTAGTCTTGTATTGCATAGTTGTTAGATGTAACATGTGAGCGTGTAGAGATGTAGTTTTGGAGGGCCTACAGAGAGAAAGCGTAATCGGTCACGAACTTGAGAATAAGCTGATTACGGTCACTATATCGTTTTGCGGTGATTATCCGGTCACTTGCTCACAGATTCAGCATCGGATTGCACTCGTTGACCGGCCAAATAGTCTGCGTGGCGCCATGTTGACTAGTTAAATTGACCATGTTCCTTGTGGGTCCCACCTGTCAGTTCGCATAGGGAAAAGGTCGATAAACACAAATTTACGCAGCGCGACAAGGCTCCAACCCGTGCGCGCTGGAATCACCTGGTTGTGTATGTATCTCGTGGGCTGATGTGTGCGCATGCGTGTAGGTTGAGCACTTGAGTGTGAGAGTGTGTGTTGGTCGTGTGGTGTACTGGTGTGTGCATGCATGCGTGCGTGTGTGCGTGTTAGTGTTGCATGCGTGCGTGGCTGCGTGTGTACGTGTGAGTGTTGCGTGCGTGCGTGGGTGCATGTGTTTGTGTGAGTGTTGCGTGGATGCAGTTCGTGTGCATGCGTGCGTGTGCGTATAATCACCACACTAGCTCATGTGTGTTAAAACAGACGGCTCAGCATACCAATACAAGGCCACCTTGTCCGCTGTGCCCGCGGTCATGACTTCGAACCACCGTCAAAAAAAATTTTTGTCGTTTGTTTTCATTCTTACTAGCAAGATGCTCGTGCGTTGCACGTAACATCAAGATGCATTTGTATGACTTGTTTATCTTGTGAGAGAAAAGGATGAACGAGGGAAGGCCTTATTTGCAAATGTGGAGAGGTGTGTGGGTACCTTTTTGAAAAATTGCCATAGTTTCTTTCCTATCCGTTAGATATAAATCGGATGCCTATATTGCAGGATGGCAGGCACACCATCATCACCAACTCTGTTTTTTATAAGAGTGTATTTTATAAGAGTGTAGATGTAGAGTAGATACAAGTCGACAGGTGGGCACAATGGTAGTGAGATAATGTGATGCAACACTAGAGGTGCCACGTGGATCATTTAACTGGTCAACTAGTCATGTCATGAGCAAATACAGAGTTGTACGGTGAGCCCGTGACTGTATAATAACCATTAAACGTAAACGGTGACCGTAATGAGTGGATTATGAAGTCCAATGTATGTATCTTGCTTTCGCTTCAAATACAATGATCGTCATTGCATATATCGCGAGAGAAAGATGAAACACGCGTGAATTTTCTGGGGGCTTACTTTTAGAGGACCTGGAGATAGTTTTGTGTGCATATGTGAAAGGGCTGAGGGGGTGTATGCGATGGAGAGAGAGATGCTCTTCGTTTCTCTTTATTATGACTAACTTTTTATATAATATAAAAATATATAAATTCACAGTGCGGAATAAATATCATTGTGGGCACCATGCAATGCAAATTAGCGTTCGTACTCCTCCATATAACTTTGTAATGTTGTATATATGTAGAAACTCTAAAATAATTTTTGGCCACACTTTATTCAAAAGGAATGTTGTATGCGAAATAAACGTGAAGAGAGGGCTCTTTAGATCAATGGGGTGCGTGATGTAACATGTGTGAATGTGTAGTTGATGCATTTGGCGGGGCCTAGAGAGGTATGTGTGTGTATTACGATTCGAGAGAGGCATGGATAGAGGGGCCGACGGGGGTGGGAGAGATAGCACGAGAAATGAGAGTGGTCTAGAGAGAGAGAGCGAATATGATGTCACAACAAGAGATTCCATTCCCTTGAGTGTGTATATGCAAGGGAGAGGAATAGAGGCACCAGGAGAAATTTTACGTGTGTTTGGTGTTTGTGTTGGTATGTGTGGGTGTGAGAAGATAATGAGACGTGGGGGCAGAGGGTGTGTCACGCGTGAGGTCCCGTGGGTCGAGGTGAGGCCCTTCGTTCGGTTCCGTCCTGCGCCACATTGGTCGGCCCATGACACATTTAGGAAGACCCATGGATGACTAGTCGTACAAGACAAAGATAGCAGAATTGCGAAGGACTCTGTGTCCACTGACAAAGCCATCTAGGATTTGTAACCCTAGGTTCTTGGACTAAGGTAACCCTTTATCTCGATATTACTATTCATCCAACCTAACTTTAAGGGCATCCCTGAATGCTCGCTAGAATCATACTAAATCGATTAGGAAGAGAGGTGTGAGACAATGCGTGAGAGACAGGCGTAAAGATAATGTGCATACATGAGACACGTAGGCTGGTCCATGTATATAGAAAGGGTTGATGAGGATTATGCGTGTGTATGTTTGCGAGAGGAAGAGTGCTTGTGATAAAGGTTAGTGAAAACAGTTGTAAATGGTTACGAGAGGGAGGGAGGGTTATATCTAGAGCATGTGTGCGAGAAAGACACCTCGGGAGAGAGTGTGTGAGCATGTGTGAGAGACCACTGATGGAGAGTGAAACTACACGTAAAAGACTGCTCTACACATTGATTAAAGATATAAATTGTATCCAAATATTAGGATGGGATCATGATATTTGCAATTCGCGTAAGGAGCGGTCATTGATCCATCAGACATCTAGATTCTATCGAATTTGAGCATGTCTATGTTATTATTTGACACAATTGATCCACATAGTTAGTATTTTGAACCGGACAATGCATCACTTTAGCAATCGAATATAAGCGTGAGTATAGTTCATGTTGTGTGTGTAAAGCACATTATACATCTGAAAGTTACACAATGGACATTATAAATAGCTACATATGAACTAGCATACATTTGAATTCAACTTAAGGTGGTTTAAAAATTGAATTCAACATGAAGTCCATTCAATTATTTGAATTTGATATCATGGCATTTGTAAACCATACCTAAATTATGGGGCACCAATCTTTGCTCGATTTTGTACATAATAGAATATGTAGTCGTGTACAAAATAGATTCAAATTTAGCTCCTCCATTCCAAAATAATCGTAGTTATAGGATTTTTAAATGTCAAATTTTCAAAAGGAAGCGGATAATTTAATGAGGTTTTCAAACATACAAGGTCAAATATAACATTGTCTATTTAGGTCAATCCTCATAGTTCAAGAGTACTCTAAACGTGAATGCTTGTGTTTCAAAATTTCGAACGAAGCGCCAAAAGAGCCTCTACTCGCCCGAAATTGCGTGAGACCAATGTTTGGTAGTACAAGGAAATTACTTTTCTAATAACTCCGACCCGTGAAACCTACGGGCCCGACGTCCAAAGGTCTAAACCGGGGTAGGTTTGTAGCTTCATCTAGGCGCCACGCAACCGCCTCCGAAAACATACACAATGGCCGCCTAAGCACACATGCGCGCGGCCGAAATCGCTCCCGCCCACTATTTGGGACACCTGGGATTACCATCCTACCCCGACCCATGAGAGGTCCGAAATTTAAGAGGGGGGCAAAGTTTGTACTTTCCCCAAATTTCAAACAAGCGTGTCCCATCTTCTGTTCAAAAAAGCCAAAAACAAGCGCGTCCTAGACCGAAACATGGTTCCCCCACCCGTCCGATTCCCCATTCGTACTCCGTGGGCGCCAAAACTACCTCTCCACCAGCCGCGAAACCCCGGCGTTCTCCGTCCGCCACCCCATCCCACCTATCAACCGCCGCCCTCCTCCATCACGCCGGAGCCGATACCCCGACATCGTCATCCACCGCAACCTCAACCGCAACGCCCTCCACGGCTAGTAGTTGAAGCCGAGGCCGAGCCGTCCGTATCCGAGCCAGTTCAACCACGCCGTCCTGCGCCTCACCGCTGCCGCTCCAACTTAGCCACCCTCCACCGCACCAGAGTTGTTCCTGCTACGCCGTCCTTCGCCGCCTCGGATCTGCTTCCCCTTCGCCGACATACGGCCACGGCAACATAGTCAACAATTTGGCCATGGGTTCGTCCAAGCCTGCACCCTCCAGAACATCGGTTTCCCTGGTAAAAAGAAGAAAATCGGCGCGACATGTGGAGGTGACCACACCGACAACCGAAGAAGGTACTCCTCTTCCCTTATTCATGCAAATCTTACGTCTCTGCTTGCACGGTATTCATCCCACAGAAGACACTAGTTGCCTGCTTCTTCTTGATACTAGATGTTCCTAGTAACTCACGATGCACAAGGTTTCTCCTCATATACTATTTCACCATAGCTAGAGGTCCGTCGCCCCCATGAATTTCAATTTCTGTCCAGTTGATTCCCAATTAAAGGAAAGATTCCCCGGCGTAACAGGTGCTAGTACGACTATTACGCCGGGGAAGCATTGCCTTGGTGTTTATCTTAGGGGCGTGTGCGGCCTAGAGCTACTGGCGCCCGATCTGGAGGTCGGCCGGGATTAAAGGGATGGCCTGGGGGCGCTGCCAAGCACGGCGGTGGTGTGAGATAGATGGGAGGGCGGGGCGGCGGAGGCATGGGTATGAGCCTGTGGTCGCTGGCGATTCGAGGAAGATCGTCAACAGTGACTGGCGGGAGGTAGACAAAGGCCATCTGCCCGTTCCTTATAGATCGGACGGTTCATAAAAAAATCGACTGACCTGTTTATTTTTAGTCTACTGTTATCTTGATAGGACCACATGTGGTGGTGTGCTGGAGGAGTACCTGCATTTCCTATGCTCATATATTACAATATCATACGGAGTAGAATCTAATTTTGTTTACCATGCAATATTGTAAAGCTATCATATGTCTCCTGTCATTTATTTTTCAGCCACCTGCTATCGCTACTTTTACAAAGGCACTACTTACGCACACACTTCACCCATACTCTCACTATTGTGTTTTTATACAAGGGTATTTCAGACCCTGCCTTCGTGAAGTAAAAGAGAAGAGAGAAGTCGCTCCGGTAGGTACGCGGCTAGGCAGACATGTTTCAAGACTTTAAAGGGTGTAGTGTCAGCAGGTGGAGACGAGGAACGTAGCTCTGGAGTTGATGATCTCGCTCGCCGTGAACCACCATCCCAGGTGCTTGCTTTAACTTCACGGTGTCATATGTGGTTGCATATTGCATATGGTGTCTAGCTTGTATTCGAAAGGCGGTATCAGTCTTTATCAAGATAAGGAAAGATATTTTTTACATGAACCACCATCCCGGGAGCACCAGAAGACAAATAGCTAGTCGGGGCCGGCCGAGCCAAAGTGACAAGCCCAGCAAAGATAGGCATCACCTGGAAGCCAACTAAAAAGCTGCGATGGTGGCGAAGCAGCCCGCCTCCCACCAGGCTCTCAGGTCCTAGATGATCATGCTCACCACCCCAGCCGGATGTCTAGCTTGTATTGCTTCCAATTTGGTTAAATTGCATCTGCTTAGCTTACACATTATACTTTTGAATATGACATGCCTTTCTGTTTTTGGTACATACTAGTACATCTGTGTATTAACCATGTTCTTACATCAAAATAATGTTCGTGTGTATCCCTCATCAATCACTTATGACGAGGCAGGCAGGCAGGCAAGGGACTACTCATTTAAAGAATGCAGCGTCGACCTCCGACATGATTCTCAAGAAATGAAATGCTAGATGAAGATAGTGAGCGTAGCTCAGTAGTTGATTACAGCATTTCCCTACACTAGCATCGCGGTGCTTGCTCTAACTTGGCAGCGTGATATGTGGTTGCATGTTGCATATGGTGTCTAGATTGTAATTCTTCCAATCTGGTTAAACTGCATGTGCTAGTCTGCTTAGCTTATAGTACATTATACATGTTAATGTGACATGCCTTCCTGTATTTAGTACATTGTACATCTATCTATTAAGCATGTCCTTACATAAAACTATTGTTTTTTTGTATCCTGCATCAATCAATATGACGAGACACCTTTAGTATATGCAGCACGATATTAGTTGCATCTTTCATATGATTTATAGCATGCGCTGCTTCTAATTTGTTGAAATTCCATTTATGATGGGACGCTTTTAACTTGGCAGAGTCATATTGGTTGCATCTTTCATGTGGTGTCTAGCTTGCATTGCTTCTTATTTGCTGGAATGGTTTCTGCTTAGTTTACACAAACAATTGTGAACATGCCATGCCGTCCTGTTTTTCATACATATTCCATCCTGGTATCATGTGTTTGCCTTACATCAAAGTAGTGATTGTCAAGTATCATGCATGAATGAGTTACGAAGAGAATTTTATTGCTTTTTCTTATCGGTTTTACTTGACAATTCAAAATCAATAAAGCGGAAGGAAGTTAGCAAGGCAGCGGATAAAGGTGCTCCTTCGAACGGAGGGCCTCTCTGATTTCTACTCCTCCACACCCCCAAGATGATTTCCAAGACAACACATGCATAGACACTCAACAAAGTTGTGTTTATGATGAGCATGTCTCCCCTAGTGCAGCATCACTAGTGCTCCCTCTAACTTGGCATTGTTATATGTGGTTGCATGTTATGTGTGATGTCTAGCTTGTATTGCTTCTAATTTTGTTGAATTCCATTTGCTTACTTTACACATTATACTTGAATAAGACATGTGTTCCTGTGTCTAGAACATACAATATCTGTCTATCACACCATGTTCTTACATCAAATTATTATTGTTGTGTAACCTGCAACAATCACTTATCATAAGACACGTTTGACTTCAGATTGTGATATAGGTTACATCTCACATTCTTTTCTAGCTTGTACTACTAATTTCTTGAAATGGCACTTATGACGAGACAGTTTTAACTTGGTAGAGTGATATTTGTTACATCTTTCATATGGTGTCTAGCTTTCATTGCTTCTAATTTGTTGAAATGCCTTCTCCTTAGTTTACACATCATAAGCTGTGAATATGCAATGGCACTAATGACGAGAAACCTCTAACATGGTAGTGTGATGTTGTTTGCATCTTGCATATGATTTATTTCTTGTACTGCTTCACATTTGTTTAAACGCCATTTATGATGAGACATTGTTAACTTGGTAGAGCGATATTTGTAGCATCTTTCATATGGTGTCTACCTTCCATTGCATTGCTTCTAATTCGGTGAAATGTCTTCTTCTTAGTTTACACATCATTGTTCTGGTTATCTCTTCCGTCCTGTTTTTCATACATATTACATCCTCCTATCATGTGGTTGTCTAACATCAAAGTTCAGTTAAATCGATCACACATCAATTTGTTTCGAAGAACTAAATTGTTATTCGTTTTCTTGTCGGCTTGACTTAACATGGCACGAGAGAAAGAGGAAGAAACACAGAATGGCAGGGAATGAGAAGCGGATGAATCCTGCAGATTTCGCTTTGATGCGATGGTGCAATAGATGGTCAAAGTCCAGCGGAAAATTCTACAAACACGGCATCCCATGCTACACGAGCTGCAAAAAAAAAGCCAAACAAAAACAAATAGCTGCCACCAAACAAGCAGAGACAGCCCTAGTTCTTGCAACACCTACCACAGTACTACCAGCTACACGACATACTCGTGCGTCTACTGAGCTAGAAGCACGTTCCCAAGCTCCCTTGCCACCTGATACAACTTCCCAAGCACTCTTGACACAAGACAAGTTGGCAATATCAGATGAACCTTGTGAGATTCAACAGCAAGAAGGTAGTTGCTGGAATCAAGTTACAGTTCCATGCTTCTTTATATGTAGTCTCACAGTTTGATGTACACTAACACTTCATATGTTCGTTGTTGGACTAGCACCTAGGCGCAAGAGGAAACAAACATCAGGGATAATGCTCGATAGGTTAACTAAATCTAGAGGAGGAAGAATGGAGATCCGTTTTTAGGCAGGTTTAAAAAGACCACGTGATGCTACTGAGTCACCAAGTTAGTATCGAGGCAGCGGTTGCCGTTAGGTGTCATGTACGTATCCTCCCAACATGGATTCAAGACAGAATGACAAAGACGAAACCAGTTCAACACCTTCCTCGACCATTTATCTGTAAGTATGGTTATGTATGGAAACTAGTAATATCGCCTTGCTCGTCCCATACTTTCTAGGTTGTTGATAATGAGACTCCCATAATTTTCAACACATGAGTTTCTAGTTGGATAGCCAAGATGATGCAACTGACAAGCTTACACCCATGTTTTCAAGTCCGCTCTCACGACAAGATCGGTATAACTTGAGGAAAACTCACTTTGAAGGCAAGGCTAACGGTGAACTTTCCCAAACATCTCCGATGGAAAATATATCGGATGAAGACGGAGGGCCTTGTTAAACACTGGTCCGATCCAAGTATCGGTACATATATATATATGTGATCGATCACATGTTGAAGTCCTATTTACGCATGTGTCACACAAATCTATCTTCTTGTAGGTGAACTGTTCAAAGAACAAGGCAAACCGCATAAAAGTGAAATTCCAATGCATTTACGAGGATCTCGTAGCTATATTGCACATTGTGAGGCTCTTGTAATTAGCTGTTGTTTCACTCTTTTCGTTGTACCATATTATCGATCTATATTGACTTGTTCAAAATGGAGAGGAAAGCCGCAAGGACCAAAAAGTACCGAACCAAATGTTGTGGAAATGTTCAAGGACTGTCACACCAAGCAAGAAGAAAGGCATGACTACACCGGTCAAAGCCGCTGTTGTAAGTCCTTAATCCTCATGCCTTTTAACTACTACTTACTCGACTTGTGCCTTGAACTGCATGGTTTGCAGCCAATGTCTATTACTCTTTTCAATTTTATACACAATTGTCTTAGTGTATCATTGCACCTTACAAGGTTTAAAAGAGAGGAGTGATGTTCCTTTGATCTTGACCCATAATCTAGTTCCGTGCTGGACTTGCCCACACAACGTTACAATTTCTGCTTTATGCATTCTCGGTTGTTTTGTGATATGAATGATGTCATACGTACTATGCTTACCGTATTATAAACTTCGTCTCTTTATCCTTAGCCCTCAATACAATGTGAAGAAATAGAAAATACATTAGCGATGGTACATGGTCATATGTTTGGAACCTGGTTTTATTATGTACTTTGCAATAAAATACAACTAATATTTTACATGGGTTCACCAGAATAAGTTATGTATATAGACCAAAGCTATTTTGTTTGGTTTTGCTGCCTCCTTAATATCTTCTGCTCGGTACTACTAATGTAAAACCTCAACTTTTCAAAGGAGCTATGGAAAAATGGTGGAACCGCCACCTTCGAAGGTGGCGAGGCAACTATAACCGCAATGTCGGCTCTTGCTGCGGTGGGTCGATACCTATCCACTAACGATTGCCAAAAACATGTTCTACGTAATCTTTGGGTTGGTTGTTAATGCAATATCGTCCAAACTGCCTCATGATCAAGATATGCAAGCTCAAAGCAATATTGTATCTGCGCTCGCACAAAAGTCCATTCCCTAACAGAGGCCCTTTGTGAAACAAGGAGAAACATTGCTCAATGTCGCCAAGATATGCATGGTTTTGAAACCGACTATCGGACATTTGCTATGTTGTTCAGAGCCTAGGGAAATGAAGGCGAGGGTCATGGTGCTCCATCGGACAACACAAAGATGAAAACGTAATATCCAGTCAAATGGTGAGCTTGAACTTCGGTGGTGCATTTATCGCTAGGCTGTTAGGTTTTATGCCAACCTTCCTTTTTTATATAGTTGTAATTTGTTTTGGTGCGATACAAAATTTATTCTTAATGTGCAGCCACCGGCTGAAGAAAACAGCAAGCCATTTTTGTATAGTGTAGGGTGTTCCCTATATTTGCACTGGTGGCGATCTTTGATGCCGAGTGGATGTAATCTGTGCAATCGCCTTAATAGCCTAGCGTTAGTTTCGGCCTTATTTATTTCCTAGTCTTCTTTTTCCCTTGTTTGCTAGTGGCCGCAACTACCATGGGCCATATACGGGTCGTAGGATCCATGGGTCTCCTATGGGCCGTCGATAAATGGGCCTATAATCGTTGGGCCTCGGGCCGTCGATAAATGGGCCTGTAATCGGTGGGACTCAGGCCGTCGGATAAATGGGTCTACATGGGCTGTAATCGAGCGTAATTGGTATCGGCCCAGCATGGTAACGGGCCGTTAATAGGCCGTAGGACTGCAAAGGCTTAATTCTGTCACAGGCATAACGGGTCGTTAATGGGCCAAAATATAGGACAGGCTGGAAATGGCGCAACGGGTTAATAGGTCAGAAACGGGTCGGCTCTTGCCATTGGCCGAATTTGGCCCATTACGGTAACAGGCCAGTAACAGGCCGACTCTTGCCATTGGCTGAATTTGGCCCATTTGGGGAACATGCCAGTAACGGGCTGACTCTTGCCATGGGCCGAATTTGGCCCATTAGTGGAACAGGCCAGTAACGGGCCGGAAGTAATCGAGGGCCGAAAAGGAGCCCAAGAACGTATGGGCCGTCAATAGGCCGAAAGCTAACACGGGCTGGAAACGACCCATGTAAATCACGTGCCGTTAACGGGTACAAAGAAAATTATTGTTCATTATGGGCTAGAGTCACTGTGGGCCTGTAAAGGGCCGAAAGATATGAAGGCCTCTTATGGGCCGAAAGACGTTGTGGGCTATACATGGGACGAAAGTGAAATGGGCTGGTGTTATATTCGACGGCCCACATGACGTTGTTGGGCCGATTTCCTTTAGGGCCTAACGGGCCGTGAGTTAACGGGTCGTAAAATGGGCTATTTGCAAAGAGACCGTTAACAGGCTTTTCATGGGCCAGCCCGTTAACTTTTGACCAAGTCAAACGGGCCGGCTTTGTAAGCTAAATGGGCCAGTGGTGGGCCGTGGCACGTGTCGACATATCATAGGCGCCTATCGACCCAATCGGTGAGCCCGTGTTTCGTCCGCCAATAAGAATTTTACGTGGAAATTTCCCATTGGTCGGGGCTGTTAACGGGTTATCGGATCCAAAACCCGACCCGATAGCTTAACGGCGTTCCGTTGCGGTGGATGCCACGTGTCGGTCACCCTTGACGAAAGCACATATGTGACGCGTGATTTATCGTCATGGAAGTGGACACTTCCGTGATGATAATTTTGGTAATGTCATGGAACACTTCTACGACAGCACAGGTATGACTATCTTGATTCTGTCATAAAATCGTCATGGATGTACATGCATGACAAAAAATGCAACCTACTGTGACAAACACGTATCATCACAGAAGTGTATTTTTTTTTGTAGTGATGCAACAACAAATGCAATCAAGATCGCAACTAAGGTAACAATTGATCCAACAACATAATGATACCAAGCCTCACTATCAATGGCATATTTTCTAATCTTTCTAATCTTCAAGCGCATTTTCTCCATCTTGATCTTGTGATCATCGACGACATCGGCAACATGCAACTCCAATTCCATCTTCTCCCCCTCAATTCTTTTCAATTTTTCTTTCAAATACTCGTTTTCTCTTTCAACTAAATTTAACCTCTCGACAATAGGGTCAGTTGGAATTTCTGGTTCACAAAACCTCCTAGATAAAAATATCTATGTCAACTTGATGGGCATAATTTGTCATAAACATGAAATGCAACAACTAGTTTTACAAGAGAATATACCACATCCGAATAATAACAAGGACGAGGGCCGACGGGGACGGATATCAAAACCATGGCACTATGTATAACAAACAACGTACGGGTAAGGTAATTATACGAGTAACTATATATCCAAATCACACAAACATCAATTTGGTAATGTAAAACATTCATGAACAAGAGGCTCACCACAAGGTGGTGCCGACGACAGACGGTGCGGGCGATCGACGGTGGTTACAACGGCGGTTCAGAAGGCACTAAGTAAACCACACCTACATATGCAAACTAAGTGTTATTTTTGACCTCAAATTGCATATAAATCAAAAACTGGCACATATATTTCCTCCCAAATTACTAAACTCATAAATTAATCACTATACAAAGCATTGCAAGAGCTAATCTAGCAATGAGAGATGAAAGGACAAAGTTGCTAACCTTTGTGATCATTTGAATGGATGGGGGCCTTCAAATCTTGACAAATTTTGGGCAAAATGTGTGATGAGCACGAGAGGAAGAGGGGAAGAATAGAGAGAAGGGGGGAAAGGGGAAGAACAGAGCAAGCTCGGGTGGACGAAGGGTTTATGTAGGATGACCTTTAGCACCGGTTCGTGCCACGAACCGGTACTAAAGGTGCTAGAGGGGCCCCGGACTGACAACATCCCGCCACCACTCACTTTAGTACCGGTCCGTGGCACGAACTGGTGCTAAAGGTTCGCCATGAACCGGTACTAATGAGAGCGGCCGGCTAGCCGTTGGAACACATTAGTGCGGACTCAAAATCAAACCGGCACTAATGTGCTTGACATTTGACCCTTTTTCTACTAGTGAAAGATACCATCTACTTGGCACAATCTACTTTGGTCAATGTTTTCCGTAGAGATCCCATTGCCTAATTTAAACGAAAAACGCACGACCCACATTTAAATGAAGAACAATTATTTATTGAAATTCGATGGTCCAAGTGGCCGGTTATTATCATATAGTAGCACCACCTGAAAGCATCATATAGCAGCAGCAGCTCATAGCAACTCATCATACAAGCAAAGACAACGGTGTGCAATTCATCATATACCAAAGACAGCTCATAGCAATTCATCATATAGTAGCAGCAGGAGCAGCTCATAGCAATTCATCATATAGCAGCAGCAGGAGCAGCTCATAGCAATTCATCATATAGCAGCAGCAGGAGCAGCTCATAGCAATTCATCATATAGCATCAGCAGGAGCAGCTCATAGCAATTCATCATACAGCAGTAGCAGGAGCAGCTTATAGCAACTCATCATATAGCAGCAACAGCAGCTCATAGCAATTCATCATATAGCAGCAGCAGCAGCTCATAGCAATTCATGATATAGCAGCAACAGCTCATAGCAATTCATCATATAGCAGCAGTAGGAGCAGCTCATAGCAATGCATCATGTAGCAGCAGCAGAAGCATCTCATAGCAATTCATCGTATAGTGGATTAGAATGAAAATTTGGTAAAAAAATCAGAGGAGATCCTCACCTTGTTGGATGAGCTCATCCTTCAACAGCACCTCAAGGCCACGGCCTGGGAGGTGAGGAGGGGGAATAAGGTGCCTTTCGCGCATGTGGCATCACCAGAAGTTGTGCAGCGCCTGCCGGAGTAGTGAGTTGGACGAACCACAGTGGAGCAGCTGCTGGAGACCATGAGAATGAGGGGTGGCACCGGAGGGAGGAGCAGCCAGGGAGATTTGCTCCTACCCGCCGGCCATGTAGCCTAGCTGGACAGAGCATCGTCGAAGACCAGGCCAGATGGGACCAGTGGCAACGGCTTGCTGGAGGAATCCTAGTGCTGCAGGCAGGGGATCGAGGTAGAGGGAAAGGGGAGAGGAGATGCAAGCGGGCAGGGCAATGAATGCTTGCGTGTTTGTTTTTACTTGAGGGTGAGGTGTGACGCGGGCGTCACCAGTTGCATTTTGAGTGTAATATAGGCAGACAATAGAGTCATTTCACTATTCCCCTTCCCTTCAATTTTTAGTGAGGTTCTACCTGAAACACCCCCCTCCAAAGCGAAATTAGTTAAGCCCAAGCCCATAACTCAAAAATGACTTTGTTACATCTTTTATGGCTTATTTTGACAATAAGCCTGAAAAGGCGGAATAGAACTGGCCCTTAACCTGCAATTCAATTATGCGTGCAATGATGAATCACTCCTTCCTGCTATAGTGTACATTTAGGCATCATCATACATGGCATAACCTAATACATGTGCATTCCATTGTAGAATCTGGAATATGCAATGTTTATGTTAGTTAATATGTTGCACATGATGTTTAAATGCCCCTTAAATCTGGTCAGTCAAGTGATGGTCTTTAAGCCTCCTTCTTTGCTTCTTTTCTTGATATGTAAGATTTGCTCACACATATGTTCAATTGCTTGTTTGCATCAGCCAACCATACTAGGACTGTTTGCTTTGATTACTTGTTGTTCTTGACCTAACACTCTAACACAGCTTGTCAACGATTTAAACACTAAGGGCTGCTGTAGTGGGGCCTTTTATAACTCATAGGTGACATAAAGGTTTGGCTGTACACTAAAGTAGGCTCTCAAAGAGTACCTGGAGATCCAGTTCGAAGGTATGCCTAGTTTTTACATAGTGCAGACATAGTAAATGCTCATTTCATTGTGTGCAAGTGCAAGAGATGTGGCATGTTTCATTATGTGGTGTTGTTTTGTTATAATCTCATCCTTTTGTGTTCACAGACTGGAAAGTATGCATATTTATCTTCCAAGGATACGAGTAACTAGTTTGTGTCACCTTGCAGAGGGGGTGCAATGAAGATAAGATTGAGGATTTCCAAGTACAAGTTGTTAGGAAGGAGCCTTGCAAGAGAAGTAGGAGCTGCGCTGAGCCTCTTCAACCTGTTAAGGTAAGTCACTATATCCAACTCAACAGTTCAATTCCTTGTTTGTTTCAGGCATAGTTAATTTTCTCTTTTCAATTGCTTTATTTGTCGTCGGTTAATGAGATGCCCAAAGAATGATGCCTGATGTTGGGTACTTGTATAACTATTAGTTGACATAATTAAAGGCCTAACCATTTAATTACCCTGCCGAAGTGTGCCTGAAGCTTTGAAGTCTATTAACCAACTATTATTGCATGAGGCTCACAATATAGTTTATACTAGGCTAATGATTGCATAGTTTTGCTTGATGTAGTATGTTTGTATGAAATCATCTACTGTTCATTATGCTCCCTAAGACTTTATTGAGCTACAAAATGGCCAACTGCTTGCTTACTTCTACGCAACGTACTGTCTAAATTTGTAACTTGTCTGTGTTTTGTATTGGGCCCCAACATCATGATCCTCTGGTGAGATAAGAGAGATTTCTGTATGCAGGCTGCACATACTACCTTTTTATAATTTTTAAAATATCACCTGCTTATGCTTTATGACGTGCAACATTATTTTTAGTCCTGTTTTGCCATGTACAAAATAGTCTGTCTTGCTCGCTTCACAGTTGTAACTATATTTTCGCCCTAGTCATGTGTACTTACAGAAACATTTCAGGATGAAGTGACATCAACACAAAGATCTGCGAGTAGTGCAGCATGGCCGTTACCGAACGATTATGGATTGGAATTGGAATGTGCTGATGTTCTCGAGCATCAACTAGTGGTGGCAAGACAATGTGTACATGATTCTGAACGTACAATCAACAAGTTGAGACTAGACATGCAGGTATTAGATGAAGGAGTCAAAAAATTGAAATAATACACTGAGGTAACAACGAAGGAATTGGAGATTTTGCAGACTGAAATTTGTGCTATCTAAATCCGGCCAATCCTATTTTCTGAAGAGATTATAGTTCAAATGGTAAGTTATGTTGATGCGCGTCCATGATGTATGAGCTGTATTTTCCCAGTGTATGTAATTTGATGTGTGTGTATGCTTTATTATCACTGGTGCCGAACCATAATGCCCAGTGGGTATAATTGGCTATAATTTCTTTATTGTATAGTGTAGGATTATTCTACTTTTCTATGCCTTAGTCTCTTTATTGTATAGTGTATGTTTTTTAGAGGTGATAGTATAGAGTAGGATAATTCTTTGAATATGCTATATCGTTCAAATGGGGGCCAACTTGCCCAAACGTTGTAGTGACCATGGCCCTCCACAGG
The DNA here is from genome assembly GCA_021605205.1 of Aegilops longissima. Lineage (NCBI taxonomy): Eukaryota > Viridiplantae > Streptophyta > Magnoliopsida > Poales > Poaceae > Aegilops > Aegilops longissima. The sequence continues at coordinate 673,957,250 of CM038678.1, read as the reverse complement.
CCGCACGATCCATGGGCCATCTACGGGATGGACGATCCATGGCCTTCTGTGGCCATCGGATACATGGGCCTTCTATGGGCTGTCGAATCGGTGTGCCTTCTATCGGCTGTCGGATCCATGGGCCTTCTATGGGCCATCGGATCCATGGGCCTTCTATGGGTCGTCGGATCAATGGGCCTTCTATGGGCCGTCGGATCAATGGGCCTTCTACGGGTCGTCTCATCTATGGGCCTTGTATGGGCCATATAAGGGGTCGTAAACGGGCTAGAGTGGAAATCGTACGTTTTATGGGCTGACCATAACGGGCCGTTACTAGGCCGTATTTGATGATGCTATGAAAATGGCCCAACAGATTAACGGGTCGACTGTATCCACGGGCTGAATTTGGCCCACAAGCAGAAAAGGCCAGTAACGGGCCATAAGTAACCGAATGCTGGAAATGAGCCCAAGAATAAATGGGCCCTCAGAAGGCCGAAAGGTAACACGGGTAGGAAACGACCCAATGGAATAATGGGCCACTAATGGGTATAAACAGATACACTGTTCATTACGAGCCGGTTTCACCACGGGCCATTAATGGGCCAAGAGTTACAAAGGGACTCATATGGGCCGAAATACGTCATGGCCCATACATGGGCCGGATGTTAAAATGGGATGGAATTATATTGGACGGCCCAGATCACGCTACTGGGCCTAATTCGGATAGGCCGTAAACGGGCCCTGGGTTAGCGGGTTGTAAATGGGCTATATGCGAACAGGCCGTTAACAGGCTTGCCATGGGCCGGCCCGCCACCTTTTGACCAAGTCAAACGGGCCGGCCTTTTCACAGGAATGGGCCTCTGTTGGGCCGTGCCACGTGTCGACGTATCATAGGCGCTTTGGGTCCAATGAGTGGATGACATTTGTCCCAACGGTGAGCCGACATCGCAGTTTCCTCCACCAATGATGATTTTACGTGGAAAATCCCCATTGGTCGGGGTTGTTAACGGGTTATTGGATCCAAAACCGGACCCGATAGCTTAACGGCGTTCCGTTATGGTGGATGCCACGTGTCGGTCAACCTTGACGAAAGCACTTCTGTGAGGCGTGATTTATCGTCATGGAAATGGACACTTCCATGACGATAATTTTGGTAATGTCATGGAACACTTCTACGACAGCACAAGTATGACTATCTTGATTCTGTCATAAAATTGTCATGGATGTAAATGCATGACAGAAAACGTGACCTACTATGACAAACACATATCATCACGGAAGTGTATTTTTTTTGTAGTGAGAGGCTGTCCTAGCAGGGTTCTTCCACCGCTTACTTGACCCCCTCTTATTAGCTTGCTACGCCTCTAGGATAGATTTCATGAAAGGTAACCTTCTCTTCAGCAGGCTACCGCGTGCTCATTAGGATCCACCTAGTTGGCTGAGGGCTCGACACTGCATCAATTAGTGACTAGCGTCTTGATGAGGTGGAGCGGTGGAAACTAGTGGTGGTTTGCTGGCATAAGGCCTAGCGGGCCTATGCCTTGAGGTCTCTCTTGGGCGTTGGCGGCCCCGATGACCTTGCCGGCGCGGCTCGGTCTCGATCCCAGGCATAACTTTGACCCCGCCAGCCCGGCAAGGGAGGCTTTCCTGGAGATCCTTCGACCGGTTGTTTGCTTGGTCTTCTTAATGTTGTCTTGTATCTCACGAAGAGCGGCTTCTCTAGCTTGAATTTTTTTGAGTGTCAGCCCACTTTGGTTCTCGCCACGCCTGGCAGGACCTGGCTGCCCCGGCAGCAGATACGTCTTCATTGATCTACTTTTCCAAACTCTTTTGCCCTTGTTTTGGACTCTAACTTGCATGATTTGAATGGAACTAATTACCCGGAATGACGCTGTTCTCAGCAGAATTGCCATGGTGTTATTTTTGTGTAGAAATAGAAGTTCTCGGAATGACTTGAAACTTCACAGAGATCAGTTTTGGAATAAATAAAAAATATTGGCGAAAGAATCAACCGAAGGGGGCCCACACCCTGGCCACAAGGGTGGAGGGTGCGGCCACCCCCCTGGGGCGCGCCCTCTGTCCTTGTGGGGCCCCCGGACCTCCACCGACCTCAACTCCAACTCCATATATTCACGTTCGGGGAGAAAAAAATAAGAGAGAAGGATTCATCGTGTTTTACGATACAGAGCCACCGCCAAGCCCTATTCTTCCTCGGGAGAGCAGATCTGGAGTCCCTTCGGGGCTCCGGAGAGGGGAAATCGTCGCCACCGTCATCATCAACCATCCTCCATCACCAATTTCATGATGCTCACCGTCGTGCGTGAGTAATCCCATCGTAGGCTTGCTGTACGGTGATGGGTTGGATGAGATTTACCATGTAATCGAGTTAGTTTTGTTAGGGTTTGATCCCTAGTATCCACCATGTTCTAAGATTGATGTTGCTATGACTTTGCTATGCTTAATGCTTGTCACTAGGGCCTGAGTGCCATGATTTCAGATCTGAACCTATTATGTTTTCATGAATACTAGACCATGATGGCGCGCGTTGCCGCACCCGTCCATTTTTATAATTAATGATAGGTATTTTGGCAAATATATTGAGATACAAAACATAGAAATTAATTTTATCCATATTAGAAGAATATGTTGTTGTTTTTTAAGCTTGATTATTTCTCACTGTCAACATCATCATCATATATAATGGAAAGGTAAGTAAAGAAAAGGATTTAGCAAGCCCGCATTTGTGATCAAGCAGAGAGCGGAAAAATATATCCGACCGTTGATCAGAATGCCTCCCAACGAGGAAAAGACTTCCCTTCTGCAACAACACACGCAATTTGTAAAAAAGTTATAAATGAAAGTTTATAAACAACCACCAAAAAGAAAATACTTATATTTAGAGAGAAAACTATGCAAAATAAATAAGATGAGCAATGGTCCCGTTTTTATTAACGTTTTCACCAATTTCGCAAAGCTACATCCCATGCTAGTAGCAGTGGGACCATGTTGCTCCCTGGTCCTCACCCTTCCTCTTGTACTTTCTTCTCGCCCTCACCTCATCCATCATCTTCCTCAACAGCCATGGCAGCATTACAGCAAGGATTTTCCCTAGGCTGGGAGAGCATGGAGGTAGCAAGGGCGAAGTTGAATAAAATAGTTGACAATGAGACGATACCTATTTTGAACTGCAAAGTGAATACAAAATGTAACTACATGTGAAGTAAATTTAACTAAGTTACATTTAAAGTTATAAACATTAGTACATAGCATATGTACTTTATATGTGCAAAGTTGATAATTCAGTTTTGGTTTCCACAAAATGGGAATACTCAATTGTGCTGGATATAATAATACATCCAGAGAACTTCAAAAGAAGTTGTAGGAATTACTCCATGAAGACATAATTGTTCAATGTTAATAATAAAATAAAGCTTTAACTTACATATTTAAACTATTTTTCTGCTTTTTTCATAGAGAACAGAAGAAAAAAAATAAAATGGGATCAAGCGTGTTGGGTTATGTGGTGCACCCCTGCAGGGAAGTTTATCTATTCGAATAGCCGTGATCTTCGGTAATAGGACGACTTGGAGTTGTACCTTGACCTTATGACAACTAGAATCGGATACTTAATAAAACACACCCTTCCAAGTGCCAGATACAACCCGGTGGTCGCTCTCTAACAGGGCGACGAGGAGAGGATCACCGGGTAGGTTTATGCTACGCGATGCTACTTGGTGAACTTACCATCTACTCTCTTCTACATGCTGCAAGATGGAGGTGGCCTGAAGCGTAGTCTTCGACAGGATTAGCTATCCCCCTCTTATTCTGGCATTCTGCAGTTCAATCCACCGATATGGCCCTTTACACATATACCCATGCATATGTAGTGTAGCTCCTTGATTGCGAGTACTTTGGATGAGTACTCACGGTTGCCTTGTTCCCCTTTTCCCCTTTCTTTACCCGATTGCTGCGACTGACGATGGAGCCCAGAGCAGACGCCACCTTCGACGCGACTCCTACTACATCGGAGGTGTCTACTACTACATGCAGGCGGCGGCGACCGGGAGTAGTTTAGGAGGATCCAGCGGGAGGCCTGCGCCTCTTTGAATCAGATCCCGCTTTGTGCTAGCCTTCTTAAGGCAAACTTGTTTAACTTATATCAGTACTCAGATATTGTTGCTTCCGCTGAATCGTCTATGATCGAGCACTTGTATTCGATCCCTCGAGGCCCCTGGCTTGTATTATGATGCTTGTATGATTTTTTTTATTTGTAGAGTTGTGTTGTGATATCTTCCCGTGAGTCCCTGATCTTGATCGTACACGTCTGCGTGTATGATTACTGTATGATTGAATCGGGGGCATCACAAGTTGGTATCAGAGCCGACTGCCTGTAGGAATCCCCCTTCCACACTCGTTGGCCGAAGTCGAGTCTAGGCAATTGCAAAAGTTTTACTAACATGGCTGTGTGGCTTACGGGCCCACGTCGTCATTGGGTGGTATTAGGATCTTTTACTCCTTGTCTATACTCTGGGACTCTGATCTCTCTTCTATTTGGGTTAAATGATTTTGCTAACTCTAACTCTAAGTTCCCGTAACTATTTCACCCTGAGAGCCCTCATTCCGAAAGATCACCTGCTTCGTCAGAAGATTCTGAGGATATCCCTCGATATTTTCCAGAGACCCTTGTGCTCATCGCCTTTGCAATCCACTATCACCGATATATCCCTATGGATATCTACATGCACTTGTCATTCTCATAATCATTTCTCGTCGCTCTTGTTGTTACAAGATGCCTCGAACTATTCTCCGTTGTCCCGAGAATCCTTTGAGTTTCCTGTCTTGTAGTTTTTCCTCGCATTAAAACCCTTACGGTTTTTCCTCACATTTATCAAGGATCCATTCTTCTCAATTGTTCATGTGTCTCAAAAAAGTCTTCGAAATACCATTCGTTCTTCTAAAAATCCTTGACATCCTAATGCTCTTGAATTTCTTGCTTACTAGCATTATGATTAATCCCATAAGTCTGGTAATATTATTGGCATCCTTTGTCAATATCATTTTGAGTCCGTTGATTCAATATGTTGCGAATGCTTGCAATCCTCAATCATATCATAGAATTCATCCTTCCGGCTCAGACCTCATTTTTAACATGAGCTGGATCTCGACCAATCAAATTGTCGATGTTTGTACCCCTAAGTTTACTCAAGTTATCCATCCTTAATCAGAGCATTTGCTTCTGATCCCTTGATGTGGAAATCATTAATTCTTTTGCATTTGAGCTTTGAATTAGTTAGTTGTTTCTATAGTCTAATCTCCTTGCATTTTATCTTCCTCTGGTTGAGTACTGATGCTCACATCAGATCCCTTGAGGACCACCGGGTCCTTTGTTGCATTTTATCCGATAGCGTCCTTCATATCCAATCACTTTGGAAGTTCTTTCTCCATTGGTAAATCCTATCCTCTGATTGACCAACCATGCTCTGCCTTCGAGCTTGTGTTATTTACTCTTGAAGTTTGTGGTATATGTTCCTAAGAGACCCTGATAGGTTGAACCTATGCCTTTTCTAATCTGTGTGAACCCGAAAACTACTACGGGTCATACTCTACTGTTGTTATGTCAGATAAAATTTCAACACAACTTCGTTGAAGGCGAGAAGTGAATGAAAGGTTATGCATTAGAGAAGTGGGAGTCGACCTTGAACTTTGTGTTCATGCCCATGAAGATGATGTAGATTGTCTCGGAAGCTTCTTGCAAAATGATTATCCAGCTGTATGATTCTTTCAGTATTCTTGAAATTGATTCCTTACAATTATGGTTCCGACCATGTTGTCCTAATCTAATATATCATATGGGAATTCATTCCAGTGCCTCGTCTATTTCTTGGCAAGGTTGAAGTACCTACTGTCATAGGTCAATGACCCGGTTCTACTTCTAACATGATCTACCTTTGAGTATTACCCCCTGGTATCTTGAGATTGTCATGGAACTGCATAACCTCTTATGAGTTCTTCATCAAGTACTACATTCTCACGGATTCCAATTTTTCACGGGCTCTAAGTTATTAAACACTCAAAGACACCGATAACTGAACCGAGTCCACTCTACGGTTCAACAACTCTTCAGTAATCTTCTTTAAGTACGAGTTTGTGACCGATCATGTCATTCCTAGCCTGCTCTGCTATATCTATGCATGTTGATTTTAACTGTGCTACCTGGTCCTTCTTCTAGGAGCACAATTTTCGATGATGAGCTAAGCTTACGTCGATTTTCCTCATCATGTCATTTCGCCTTGAACAGCAAACTTGGTTTGGAGTTTGTGACGTACCCGTGGCTCCAATAACCTTTCGCTTCATCATTCCTTTGACTTGATGTCATCGCGGATCGATTACACCTTCATGAAATCTCTCGACAATTGTGTCGTGATCATCATCAACATTTTGAGCTCTTCTAGGATATCAATTGAATTCATGATGAGAAATACCATCCTTGCCCTCGATGAATTTTATTATCATCGACCACTTTATTGCCTTCCCACCAACACAGCTTGTTCATGTTTGGTGTTGTACCTTGAGTTCCCTGCCATCCAGCAATTGTTCTTCTTTACTCGGAACCTTACCATCTCTTATGTCATCAATGTTGTGAAAATTACACCACCTCTTAATAATTTGTGATACAGTGATGCTTCCCACCATCACCATTTTTTCTTGGTCCCCGTGTTGATTCCAACAAGTGAACAATGTTGTTTGGATTCTTTCCTTCTAGCAACCCTATTGCTTTGAAGTTAATGGTCGATAGTTCATTTTTAGAACTATTGGTTATTGAATCACCATTCTAACATCGATCATGCTACCTAAGACCATATTTCGGGTGCACCTTTCAACCAATGTTTAAATTGTGTATGTTTCCCTCGAGCATACATCATTATGTCATTTGATCAGAAAAATGTGATCTCCTTGTTCACATGATTGTGGAAATCCATCTTTCTGGAAATCTCAATGGATTGTCGCTGAGTCCATCAGCTACCTCCTAGTCCTCTCCTTGGATTAATGATGAACTCTTGTTTCAGGACTCGCTTCCCTAGTTCATTTCCCGAGGATCTTATGATGTCTTCTCGTTAATTTGTGTTGCACCTTTTCATCTCAGGCATCCTGAGTCTGAGGTATCCTGACACCAATCAGATCTGAATCCCAATCAGATATGATGGTTGGAATATATTTCCAAGAGTTTTACATTGGTCTATATATCTCTCGGTAAGGTGATGTCATGCCTAGCACACCTGGCCGGAGGACCTATTGTTATAGTTTCCTTTTTAGCAAGGTGTTAGCCATTCTTCCATGAGGAAATTGTAAGACTTATTCAATAAGTCGTTCCTGATGGATCCTTTGTGTATCCAAAGTCTGATATCTACCTGATGACCATGTCAATACTATCTTGAAGCATGTCTATGGTACTCCGATCTTCAATAAGAACGTTTGAAGTACAATGCTAAATTTTCCTTATCAAATTTCCAAACACCGTTGTATGGGTGATATCATGAGATTCTTCCCCCTTACCTAAATGGTTTTCTACTTTCTATCATATCATGGATATCATGCTCCGCTTGTCCTTGGGAAGGATATACCCCTGAAATATGTGTTTAAACACATTTTCCTTTCCATTGTTCTGTTTAACCTAATGATCAAATTTTCCTTTCCATTGGTTTCTTTGACCTTTCTTGTGATCTATATAATCTAAGTAGTAATAATTCACTGCTTAGGTAAGCACCTCGTTGTATCAGTCTGTCAGTATGACCCTGTTACTACTGTTGATAACATTTCGGTAACCACCGATGGACGAGAACTTTGCCTACTGGTCCGCCTCGTTCAACGAGCAGGAAAATGGTTCTCTTTGCCCCTCGCCCTTGGTACCAATGTTGTTACCGACATAACCGACAGGTTATTCTCTGACATGCCTTGATATCGTGATCGTACAAGATGTCTGCCCCTTTCTACTTTATACCTCATGGTGGGCCCATAACCCGCAGTTCCATAGGATCGAAACCTAACTCTCTTGTACACCCTGTTGCCCAAGATATTCCTAAAGCTTGAATTTGTATGTAGTTCACGGACCACCTGCCTAGTGATCTATTCTGGTATCAGACGCAATACTTATTCCCATGTCTCTGAACCCCTTATCACACTCTGTTTCAGGCAACGAGCGATTGCATACCCGCTCGAAACTTCTCATACGACCTTCATACTTTGCTCTCGATATATCATTAAGTTTCAATTTGAGAGTTACTTTCCACCACCTCCCCCGATGTTATCTACCAGATAGACAACCTTGGAGAGGTCCATTCTCCCGGATACCCCCTTATTCTTTTGTAAGTACGATGGAGTTCCCGAAGAAAGGATGCCAACATCATCATGATGACCGGAAGCAGAGAAATGAAGACCTCAAGTAATGGATCGACCTCTTTCAGAAGAGCAACCAAGACCGAGAAGATTCGATAGAATTTCGTAACCAGATCTTTCCCCCTTACTCCACCTCCTAAATCTCGGGACGAGATTTCTTGTAGTGGAGGAGAATTGTGACGCCCAGATAGTTAAGCTACATTAACCATCTACTAATGATGCCACGTCACCACGATTACTGTTGTTAGTTTCACGATGATTCAAATCTCATTCTGAATTCAAATTCAAAGTCAAGTCAGATAATAAAAGTTTTAAAATATTTAAAACTAAAGTGTTCGAAATGTAGCAAATAAATCATAGATCATAATGGTGGAGGAACCACATTTTCGTAAAAAGACTGAATGCACAAAAATGATTTAAATAGTGGCAAAACAACTATTTAGATGCCTTTGGTATTTTATAAAATACTAAACTATTTTATATCAGGGTAAAACTTGTTATAGTAGTGGATTGTTCTGAAACATTATTTAGGGGCTATAGTCATATTTTACTAAACTAAAATTAAAGTGTAACTAAAATAAAACATCAAAGGAAATAGATGAAAAGGAAATTAAAAAGAGCGGAAAGATACACTGTGCACTTGTAGCCCAATGCTACAGTGCAGGCCCAAGCCCACCACGGCCTTTTCCTCCTCCTCTGTACAGAGAAGAGGCGGTGCCCGTGCGTGGCGTGCATCCACGCCCGCCATGGCCTTGTCTGTCGCCGTGTCGATCATCCAATGGCACCCCGAGGTGTATAAAGCCCTCCCCGACGCATCGGACAAACCCTAGGCCAGCCATTCATCCCTCTCGCTCGCCCCTTTATTTTTCTTCATCGTTTGAGCGCGTGGTCGCCGCCACCTTGTCGATCCCGCGGCCACCAGACTCCCCTCGTCGCTGCAATAAGTCCAGGAGCTTCGCAGTTTTCGAATACATCCTCTACGCACCATCTTTCGAGCTAGAGGGGACGACGTCGCCAGGATCGACTTCATCTACTTCCTTCGACCGTCGGCGTTCATCGCCAAATCCGGCTACCCCCTACTGCTCCTAAGCTACTAACCGAGCCTCCTTGTGCTCCCTAGGTGAGCTCTGCGTCAACCCCCTCTCTTCCCCGCTCATTTTTGTCGCCCCAACGCTGTCCGTCGTGACCGAGAGCTCCTCGTCGCCGGGCTTGGCGTAGCCGTGGCCACAGCCACAACGGCTCGCTTCTGAGCACACTAGCGTACTCAGCGCATCGCCTCAGAGCCCATGTGCCTGCAATCCCTCTTGACGTGCACCGTAGTGCCACGCACGAGCTTGCTCGAACTCCGGCAGCCACCCCAATCGTTGATGTCGTCGATGTAGATCGCATCCGCCTTCGTCGTATGCTCTGTTGGATGTGCGCGAGACTCAACCTTCGAACGCAACAAACTGCACAGAATTTGGCCATTGGAGCGCCATTACCGAGCCCGCCGCCTAGCGCCACTCCCGCCGGCTGGCGCGCGCGCGGCGGGCCGCTTGTGCCCTGTTTTCGCATGCTCTCTGTCGCCCGCTTTGCTTCCCGCCGCTGGCGCCCCTCCTCCGCCGCGCGTCGCCCCGCTCTTGCCGATTTCGCTTGCCTCCGACGCCGCTGCGACCGCCGCGGCCGCCGGTGCTTCCCCCCGTGCCGCTTCGCCTGGAGCCCGCCTCGCGCCTCCCCAAGGCCCCGGCCTGCCGCTCCTGGCCGCAGCCGCCGAACGCCGGTGAGCACGCAGGCGTGCGTGCGTGCCTGGCGAGGCCGCTTGGCCTTGTGTAATGGAGGTCGGCCCCTTGTGGATTAAGGGGCTAATCCCTTTTTAGTGCTAACCCCCCAATAGTCAATGACAGTGGGCCCAAGGCCATTAGGAATAAATTAAGTACAAGGGTTTTATTTTAAAATATACACCGAGTCACTTACAGGTGGGGCCAAAGACACTGTTCATGGTCTGACCAGTCAAACGTTGACTGCTGACTCGGCAGTCAACGGGCCCACATGTCAGCCTCTGTGGCTAGACAGCCACCAGGTACACGCAATTTTATTGTTCTTTTTCGATTTAATAATAAATCAAGAATTGAAAATTAATAGAAAAATAACCGTAACTCGGATGAAAATGTTTTCTATATGAAAGTTTCTTAGAACGACGAGACGAATCCGGATACGTAGCCCGTTCATCCGCCACTGTTGTTACCTTTACCTGCAATCCTACATGCTTAGTATAGGATGCTAGTATTCCATCAGTGGCCCTACATTCTTGTCCGTCTGATGTGCTATACTATCGGGCTGTGATCACTTGGGAGGTGATCACGGGTATATACTATATACTTTATACATGATACATGTGGTGACTAAAGTCGGGTCGGCTTGTGGAGCACCCGCGAGTGATTCACGGATTGGGGGCTGAAAGGACCTTTGTCCCAACGGCCCTCTGTGTTGATCTTTGTGGCGGAGTGACAGGGCAGGTTGAGACCGCCTTGGTGAAAGGTGGGCCTGGCCCTGGTCGGTGTCCGCGGTTACATCATTAACACGCTTAAAGAGATTTTGGTATTTGATCTGAGTCTGGCCATTTGGTCTATACGCACTAACCAACTACGTGGGAAAGATATGGGCACTCGGCGTCGTGGTATCACCAAGCCTTCGTGACATCACGATCGGCGGCGGCTGGCGGCGGTTCGAACGTAAGCCTACTCTTGTATTAAGGGGGCTAGTTCTGCTTCCGTCCGCCCACGCAACATGCAGGTGTGCTAAGGGCGATGGGCCGAGACCCCTGTGCGCTTAAGTTTAGACCGGCGTGCTGACCTCTCTGTTGGCCTAGGTGGGGCTGCGACGTGTTGATCTTCCAAGGCCGGGCATGACCCAGAAAAGTGTGTCCGGCCAAATGGGATCAAGCGTGTTGAGTTATGTGGTGCACCCCTGCAGGGAAGTTTATCTATTCGAATAGCCGTGATCTTCGGTAACAGGACGACTTGGAGTTGTACCTTGACCATATGACAACTAGAACCGGATACTTAATAAAACACACCCTTCCAAGTGCCAGATACAACCCGGTGGTCTCTCTCTAACAGGGCGACGAGGAGAGGATCGCCGGGTAGGTTTATGCTACGCGATGCTACTTGGTGAACTTACCATCTACTCTCTTCTACATGCTGCAAGATGGAGGTGGCTCGAGCGTAGTCTTGACGTGATTAGCTATCCCCTCTTATTCGGCATTCTGCAGTTCAGTCCACCGATATGGCCCTTTACACATATACCCATGCATATGTAGTGTAGCTCCTTGCTTAAGTAGTACTTTGGATGAGTACTCACGGTTGCCTTGTTCCCCTTTTCCCCTTTCTTTACCCGATTGCGCGACCAGACAATGGAGCCCAGGAGCCAGACGCCACCTTCGACGACGACTCCTTCTACACTGGAGATGTCTACTACTATGTGCAGGCCACTGACGATGACCAGGAGTAGTTTAGGAGGATCCCAGGCAGGAGGCATGCACCTCTTTCGATCTGTATCCCAGTTTGTGCTAGCCTTCTTAAGGCAAACTTGTTTAACTTATGTCTGTACTCAGATATTGTTGCTTTCGCTGACTCGTCTATGATCGAGCACTTGTATTCGAGCCCTCGAGGCCCCTGGCTTGTATTATGATGCTTGTATGATTTTATTTATTTGTAGAGTTGTCTTGTGATATCTTCCCGTGAGTCCCTGATCTTGATCGTACACGTTTGCGTGTATGATTAGTGTACGATTGAATCGGGGGCGTCACACTACTTCACCTATCTTTGTTACAGATAAGGATTATGAATTCTCTGTCGATCCTGAGTTAATTACTCTGGTTGAATCTGATCCTTTCTATAATTATGAATTTGAAACTGTTGTGGCACATCTTACTAAATTTAATGATATAGCCACCCTATTTTCTCATGAAGAAAAAATTCGCTATTACTATATTCTTAAGTTGTTTCCTTTCTCATTCGAGGGTGATGCGAAGTTATGGTTTAATTCTCTTGCTCCTGGTTGTGTGCGTAGTCCCGAGTATATCATTTATTACTTCTCTCAAAAATATTTCCCTGCTCATAAGAAACAAGTTGCCTTAATGGAAATATTTAATTTTGTGCAAATTGAAGAAGATAGTCTCCCACAAGCTTGGGGAGGCTTCTCCAATTAATTAATGCTTGCCTGATCATCCTCTCAAGAAAAATGAAATACTTGATATCTTTTATAATGTACTAACCGATGCTTCCAGAGACCACCTGTATAGTTGTGTTGGTTGTGTTTTCACAGAAAGAACTGTTGATCAAGCTGAATTGATATTGAATAATATATTGAGTAATGATAATGATTGGACACTTCCTGAACCATCTCCTAATCCAACTCCAAAGAAAAGGGGTATTCTATTTCTCAATCCTGAAGATATGCAAGAGGCAAAGAAATCTATGAAATAAAAAGGTATTAAAGCTTAAGATGTTAAGAATCTACCACCAATTGAAGAAATACATGGTCTTGATAACCCGACATAGGTAGTAGTGGTAAAATCTCTCCATAGATTTGATGAAGGTGATATTCCTCATAATAAGTCTGCTAGTCAATGCTTGGATTAGTTTGATAATTTCATAATTTAACAAGAAAACTGCAATGCTTATGCTAGTAGACAATTGAAACGTAATGCTTACATGCTTGACCACTTAGGTGATTATATGAGTAGAACTGTTAATGATCTTAAGCTTATTAGTAAACATGCTTCCATGGTTACAACTCAAGTAGAACAAGTACTTAAGGCACAAGATGATTTGTTTAATGAGTTGAATAGTAAGAATAATGATAATGTTGTTAGGGTTATGACCAGAGGTGGTAAAATGACCCAGGAACCTTTGTATCCCGAGGGTCATCCTAAGAGAGTTCAGCAAGATTCTCAGAGAACTAATACTGATGCACCTAGACCTTCTAACAAAAAGAAAAATAAACCTGATCGGACTTTGCATGCTAGTGAACCTGCTATAGACACACCTGAGAATCCCAATGATATTTCTATTTCTGATGCTGAGACACAATCTGGTGATGAACATGAACCTAGAGATAATGTTAATAATGATGTTCATGTTGATGCTCAACCTAGTAATGATAATGATGTAGAGATTGAACCTGATGTCTATCTTGATAACCCGCAATCAAATAATCAATGTTACAACGAGAGAGACTTCGTTGCTAGGAAACATGGTAAATAAAGAGAACCATGGGTTCAGAAACCCATGCCCTTTCCTCCTAAGCCATCCAAGAAAAAGGATGATGAGGATTTTGAGCGCTTTGCTAAAATGATTAGACCTATCTTTTTGCGTATGCGTTTGACTGATATGGTTAAAATGCCTCATTATGCTAAGTATATGAAAGATATTGTTACTAATTAAAGAAAGATACCGGAAGCTGGAATTTCCACCATGCTTGCTAATTACACTTTTAAGGGTGGAATACCAAAGAAACATGGAGATCCAGGGGTACCAACTATACCATGCTCCATTAAAAAAACTATGTTAAAACTGCTTTATGTGATCTTAGAGTCGGTCTTACTGTTATGCCTTTATCTTTATATCGTAGACTTGAATTGAATAAGTTTACACCAACTGAAATATCTTTGCAAATGGCTGATAAATCAACTGCTATACCTATCAGTATTTGTGAGGATGTGCATGTTGTGGTTGCAAACATTACTATCTTAACGGACTTTGTTATTCTTGATATTCCCAATGACGATAGCATGTCGATTATCCTTGGTAGACCCTTTTTGAATACTGCAGGGGCTGTTATTGATTGCAACAAAGGCCATGTCACTTTTCATGTTAATGGTAATGAGCATACGGTACACTTTCCGAAGAAACAACCTCAAGTTCATAGTATCAATTCTATTGGAAATTTTTCAACTATTACTATTGGAGGTTTTGAATTCCCACTTCCTATTGTCAAAAATAAATATGGTATTCTTATTGTTGGGGACATGCATATCCCCGTTGAGGTAACCTAGTGCTATTCATAAATTCTCCGGTTTCATGTCATTCGAAAGAAGTTTGTTAATAAGACTTGATCAACCTTGTTAATGGATTCCTTTTGATGGGCATGAGATGGATGAATTTAGAAAGCACAACTCTCTGTACCTGTCTTTTACTTTTTGTTATTTAGATTAAATAAGGTAAAAATAGTTTTTTTTTGTCTGTTTTCTGAACTATCCAATCAAAGAATCAACGTTATGATGAGAGAGACTTTGTTGCTTGGAAACATGGTAAATAAAGAGCACCATGGGTTCAGAGCCCCATGCCCTTTCCTCCTAAGCCATCCAGGAAAAAGGATGATGAGGATTTTGAGCTCTTTGCTGAAATGATTAGACCTCTCTTTTTGCGTATGTGTTTGAGTGATATGCTTAAAATGCCTCCTTATGCTAAGTCTATGAAAGATATTGTTACTAATAAAAGAAAGATACTGGAAGCTCAAATTTCCACCATGCTTGATAATTACACTTTTAAGAGTGGAATACCAAAGAAACTTGGAGATCTAGGGGTACCAACTATACCATGCTCCATTAAAAGAAATTATGTTAAAACTGCTTTATGTGATCTTAGAGCCGGTGTTAGTGTTATGCCTTTCTCTTTATATCGTAGACTTGAATTGAATAAGTTGACACCTACTGAAATCTCTTTGCAAATGGCTGATAAATCAATTGCTATACCCATCGGTATTTGTGAGGATGTGCATATTGTGGTTGCAAATGTTACTATCTTAACGGACTTTGTTATTCTTGATATTCCCGAGGACGATAATATGTCGATTGTCCTTGGTAGACCCTTTTTGAATACTGCAGGGACTATTATTGATTGCAACAAAGGCAATGCCACTTTTCATATTAATGGTAATGAGCATACGGTACACTTTCCGAAGAAACAACCTCAAGTTCATAGTATCAATTCTATTGGAAAAATTTCAACTATTACTATTGGAGATTTTGAATTCCCACTTCCTACTATCAAAAATAAATATGATATTCTTATTGTTGGCGACATGCATATCCCCATTGAGGTAACCTAGTGCTATTCGAAAATTTTCCGGTTTCATGTCATTCGGAAGAAGTTTGTCAATAAAACTTGATCAACCTTGTTAATGGATTCCTTTTGATGGGCATGAGATGGATGAATTTAGAAAGCACAACTGTCTGTACATATCTTTTACTTTGTGTTATTTAGATTAAATAAAGTAAAAATAGTATTTTATGTCTGTTTTCTGAATTATCCATGCAATAAAAAAATGTCCCGAAAATAAAAGTTCTCCAATTGCTCTGAAAATTTAGTATGATTTTTTATAGAAAATTTGAGAATTTCTGGCACTGAACACATGCCAGTGGGCCTCACCAGTGGGCCACAAGGGTGGAGGGTGTGCCCTACCCTCATGGGAACGCCCCTATCCTTGTGGGCCCCATGTGCCCCCCGCCTCTTATTCCAGCACCCATCCACTTCGTCTTCCTCAAAAAAAGATCACTCCATAGCTCAAACTCGCGTTCTTGCTCATTTTGCTGCCATTCTTGATCTCCTTGCTCAAAGCTCCATTCACAAAACTGCTTTGGGGGATTGTTCTTCGGTATGTGACTCCTCCAATGGTCCAATTAGTTTTTTTGTGCTCTATTTATTGCAAATTTTTGCTGCTGTGGTGACCTTGTTCTTGAGCTTGCATGTCAAATTTATATGGTACAAAGTAGTTTTGATGCATGATTTAGCCTCTAGACACTTGTAAGAGTAGTTGCTATCAATTTTGTTGAGTTTGGTTCACTTTTATTTTGAGTCAATAAAAAATTTAGAAATTTTCAGAGGAAGAAAATGTTGAGGAGATTGTTGAGAGGCTCCTCGAGCCGGGGTCCGAAGGATAAGGAAAATGAGGAGAAGGAGAAGCCCAAGTACAATCTTCCTCGCGCCACGGAGATTCGGTTGTGTGAATGGCCATGTGATGCATTCCTACAGGTGGCCAGAATTTATGATGATTTCTATTATTTGGCTGAGAATGCAGGCATCGCCGACTTCATCCATGACCAGTGTGATCAGTATCATGCTAGGGGATCACCACCCACGGTAGAGTTTCACTTATATGATGAGCATAATGAGATGATGCTTTATGACTTTTGTGAGGTTTTTAAATTACCTTATGAGGGTAGCATCAAGGAACCACGTCCTATAAATGTGGAAGATTTAATTGATGAAGTCACCGTAGGGGAAAGGAGAAGGGTGTCGGAAGCGAGAGTGGCTAGTTTACATTTTCCTATTTTGCGCTACTACTCATTATTTGTTGGTAGATGTTTATTTGGTCACGAGGAGAGTGGAGGCCTTAGTGTCCTGACCTTGCCATTTTGCTCCATGCTTTACTTCGTGAGAAAACTTTCAGTTTAGGCGTTATGGTTACTAAATGGTTGAGTTTAAACCGTACCAATGGTCCTATTTTCGGAGGCATCTTCGCCTCCACCTTGCTAGACGCTTCGAGATACCCATTAGGCACCATGAAAAAGTGGAGAAACTGCTACCCACTATGTACTTATTTTATGACAGCATGGTAGCAGATAAGTTTATTCGCTCTGATGAGGAAAGGAGACTTATTTATAACTTCATATTTAGCGAGGATACTTTTCAGATTATTACCTGGCCTGCACCTGCTTTGTTTGATATTCATTCGGGCAGGTACTTTGTTTTGCCTGCGGACATTCGTGCATACTGGGAGGGGACACGATCCCCAGCTCCTGAGCCAGAGACATCACCTGATCCATATTAGGAGTCTATTTATCAGTGGGATCCACAGCAGCTCGCTAACCAGTGGATCCCCTAGGATTCTCCTCAGTACACCTGAGAGGGCTATTTTGATCCATGGGCGTAGACCAACTTAGGCCAAAAGCCTAAGCTTGGGGGAGTATATATTTCTCACTGACATTAATTCATGTTCACACATTCATTTCAGTTGTCGGTGTTCATACTTTTTCATTGTATTATCCATGTTAGTTTATTTCTTTTTCCCGCTTTCTTCTTGTGTGTTTGAAAAACCTTAAGAAAAACCAAAAAAATAGTTGTAGTTAGTTTACTTTCCATGCATGCTTAGTAGTAGTATTAAAAGAAAACCCAAAAAGATTTCTTGTTCTTCTTTTGCTTGTTGGGAGCTTTCCCATGTAAATAGTTTATCTCGTTCTTGTTTTACTTTCTTCAGAAAAACAAAAACTCCAAAAACATTTTATTGTGTTTCTTTGAAATTCTTTTCTTTTCTTTGGGGTTCTAGAGGAGAAGACCACGATGAAAATATTGAGTGGCTCTCATATGCATTATTGTTAATCTAACAAAGAGCCCATATTACCTTGTCTTCTCCTTTGAAATAAATGATTGCAGATTCTAGCCTAGTCCAATGCACGTGCACTATTATTATTATCCACACTGTTCGGTCGTGCAAGTGAAAGGCAATAATGATGATATATGATGAAATGATTGATATGAGGAAAAGCTGGTATGAACTTGACCTATCTTGTTTTGTAAATATGATTAGTTCATCGTTCCTGATTCAGCCCACTATGAATGAAACATGTTTGCAATGACAATTAGAGATTATAGTTATTCATGCAATGATTAATTAGCTAGGAGTTTATAATGGTTTACCTTGCGTGCCAACATGCTTTTAAAATGGTTGTGATGTAGTATGATAGGATGTATCCTCCTTTGAATGATTTGAGTGGCTTGACTTGGCACATGTTCACTCATGCAATTGAAACAAAATCAACGTAGCCTCTACGATATTTATGTTCATGGTGGTTTATATCCTACTCATGCTTGCATTCAATGTTGGTTAATCTCAATACATGTTTATGACTGTTGTCGCTCTCTAGTTGGTCGCTTCCCAGTCTTTTTATAGCCTTCACTTGTACTAAGCAGGAATACTACTTTTGCATCCACTTCCATAAATCCAAAGTTGTTCCATATGAGTCCACCATACCTACCTATATGCCGTATTTACCTACCGTTCCAAGTAAATTTGCATGTGGCAAACTCTAAACCTTCAAATGGTAATATGGTTTGTATGCTCGAATCGCTCATATAGCAACTAGGGTTGTCAATATCATCCATGCTAGGTGGGTTATTCTAACGATGAGTGGACTTCGCTCATCATTCACGAGAAAATGGCTGGTTGATAACCCACAAGTATAGGGGATCGCAACAGTTTTCGAGGGTAGAGTATTCAACCCAAATTTATTGATTCGACACAAGGGGAGCCAAAGAATATTCTCAAGTATTAGCAGTTGAGTTGTCAATTCAACCACACCTGGATAACTTAATATCTGCAGCAAAGTATTTAGTAGCAAAGTAATAAGATAGTAGTGGTAACGGTAACAGTAGCAAAAGTAATATTTTTGGTATTTTGTAGTGATTGTAACAGTAGCAACGGAAAAGAAAATAAGCGAAGAACAGTATATGGAAAGCTCGTAGGCATTGGATCGGCGATGGATAATTATGCCAGATGCAGTTCATCATGTAACAGTCATAACATAGGGTGACACAGAACTAGCTCCAATTCATCAATGTAATGTAGGCATGTATTCTGAATATAGTCATACGTGCTTATGGAAAAGAACTTGCATGACATCTTTTGTCCTACCCTCCCGTGGTAGCGGGGTCCTAATGGAAACTAAGGGATATTAAGGCCTCCTTTTAATAGAAATCTTGGACCAAAGCAATAACACATAGTGAATACATGAACTCCTCAAACTATGGTCATCACCGGAGTGGTCCCGATTATTGTCACTTGGGTTGCGGATCATAACACATAGTAGGTGACTATAGACTTGCAAGATAGGATCAAGAACTCACATATATTCATGAAAACATAATAGGTTCAGATCTGAAATCATGGCACTCGGGCCCTAGTGACAAGCATTAAGCATAGCAAAGTCATAGCAACATCAATCTCGTAACATAGTGGATACTAGGATCAAACCCTAACAAAACTAACTCGATTACATGATAGATCTCATCCAACCCATCACCGTCCAGCAAGCCTACGATGGAATTACTCACGACGGCGGTGAGCATCACGAAATTGGTGATGGAGGATGGTTGATGATGACGACGGCGACGAATCCCCCTCTCCGGAGCCCCGAACGGACTCCAGATCAGCCCTCCCAAGAGGTTTTAGGCCTTGGCGGGGGCTCTGTATCGTAAAATGCGATGATTTCTTCTCCTTGATTTTTTTCTCCCAAAGCAAATATATAGAGTTGGAGTTGGCGTCGGAGGAGCTGTGGGGCCCACGAGGTGAGGGCGCCTAGTGGGAGGGCGCCCCCACCCTCATGGATGTGGTGTGGGCCCCTGGTCTTCATCTTTGCAACGATTTTTATTATTTCCAAATAGACGTTCCGTGGAGTTTCAGGTCATTCCGAGAACTTCTGTTTCTGCACATAAATAACACCATGGCAATTCTGCTGAAAACAGCGTCAGTCCGGGTTAGTTCCATTCAAATCATGCAAGTTAGAGTCCAAAACAAGGGCAAAAGTGTTTGGAAAAGTAGATACGACGGGGATGTATCAACTCCCCCAAGCTTAAACCTTTGCTTGTCCTCAAGCAATTCAGTTGATAAACTGAAAGTGATAAAGAAAAACTTTTACAAACTCATTTTGCTCTCGTTGTTGTAAATATGTAAAGCCAGCATTCAAGTTTTCAGCAAAGATTATGACTAACCACATTCACAATAACTCTTAGGTCTCATGTTTACTCATATCAATGGCATAATCAACTAGCGAGCCATAATAATAAATCTCGGATGACAACACTTTCTCAAAACAATCATGATATGATATAACAGGATGGTATCTCGCTAGCCCTTTCTGAGACCGCAAAACATAAATGCAGAGCACCTTTAAAGATCAAGGACTAACTAGACATTGTAATTCATGGTAAAAGAGATCCAATCATAGTCATACCCAATATAAATTAATAGTAATGGATGCAAATGACAGCTGCGCTCTCCAGCTAGTTCTTTTAATAAGAGGGTGATGACTCAACATAAAAGTAAACAGATAGGTCGTTCGCAGAGGGAAGCAGGGATTTGTAGTGGTGCCAGAGCTCGGTTTTGAAATAGAGATAAATAATATTTTGAGCGGCATACTTTCATTGTCAACATAAAAACCAAGAGATGGCGATATCTTCCATGCTACACACATTATAGGCGGTTCCCAAATAGAATGGTAAAGTTTATACTCCCCCTCCACCAACAAGCATCAATCCATGACTTGCTCGAAACAACGAGTGTATCCAACTAGCAACAGTCCCAGGGGGAGTTTTGTTTGCAATTATTTTGATTTAGTTTGCATAAATCATGGGACTGGGCATCCCAGAGACCAGCCATTTTCTCATGAATGAGGAGCAGAGTCCACTCCTCTTGAGAATAACCCGCCTAGCATGGAAGATACGGACAGCCCTAGTTGATACATGAGCTATTCGAGCATACAAAACAGAATGTTTATTTGAAGGTTTAGAGTTTGGCACATACAAATTTACTTGAAACGGTAGGTAAATACCGCATATAGGAAGGTATAGTGGACTCATGTGGAATAACTTTGGGGTTTAAGGGATTGGATGCACAAGCAGTATTCCCGCTTAGTACAAGTGAAGGCTAGCAAAAGACTGGGAAGCGACCAACTAGAGAGCGACAACAGTCATGAACATGCATTAAAATTAATAAACATTGGATGCAAGCATGAGTAGGATATAATCCACCATGAACATACGGATTACGTTTTATCAACAACGAAGAGTGGAGTTTCTTTTTTTCACAAAATATACCAAAAATTCAAGGTAATACAAGAAATAGGATAGGATCCTTTACTACGTCTTTTGGGGCTAAAAACACTTTTGCCTATCCCCATGAAACGGGAAATACTATGTTATTTCCTCTTCTTATATTACTACTTTTCACTTTGTTCATTGGATTCATAGGAATCTCTTTTGATAATGGAGGAATTGGTAATGGAATAGCAGAGTTAACCGTATTATCAAAGTGGTTAACTCCCTCAATAAACTTTACCCAGGAAAGTTCTAATTCTTTTGTAAATTCATATGAATTTATTACTAATGTAATTTCTTCTGTAAGTCTAGCTTATCGTGAAGGCTATGTTGATTTTGTTTCAACTACATGTGTGAACATGTGCCAAGTCAAGTCACTTAAATCATTCAAAGGAGGATAGCACCCCATCATACCACATCACAACGATTTTAATAGCATGTTGGCACGCAAGGTAAACGATTATAACTCATAGCTAATCAAACATGGCACGAGCAACTATGATCTCTAATTGTCATTGCAAACATGTTTATTCATAATAGGCTGAATCAGGAACGATGAACTCATCATATTTACAAAAACAAGAGAAGTCGAGTTCATACCAGCTTTTCTCATCTTAGTCAGTCCATCATACATCATCATAATTGCCTTTCACTTGCACGACCGAATGAGGTGAATAATAATAAGAGTGTACGTGCATTGGACTAAGCTGGAATCTGCGAGCATTCAACAAACAGGAGAAGACAAGACAATATGGGCTCTTGGTTAAATCAACAATAATGTATATAAGAGCCACTTCAACAATTTAATCATGGTCTTCTCCTACGACCCCCAAAGAAAAGGAAAGACATAAAAACTATTTACACGGGAAAGCTCCCAACAAGCAAAAGAAGAACGGGAAATATTTTTGGGTTTTCTTTTTTATTATTACTACTACAACAAGAAAGTAAACTAACTAAAAGTTACTACTAATTTTTTACTTAAAGTTTATTAAACACACAAGAAGAAAGCAGGAAAAAGAAAATAAACTAGCATGGATATTACAGTGAAAGAGTATGATCACTGACGTCTAGCAATGAGTGTGTGAACATAAATGTAATGTCGGTGGGAAATACGTACTCCCCCAAGCTTAGGTGTAGCTGGGGTTGTACTACGATGCGGCGGTTATCGCTTCCGGAGCTGCAGCGTGGCGGCGAGCTGCCTCCGCCCTCCTCTCGTACTCATCTGCCTCCTCTCTAGTAATAACATATCTTCCTTGATTCCCGCTCGATCCATAAAATTTTCTGAAGGCCATTAACAGGGCCGCACAGGAGAGTCCCTTGGTGGCTCATCATCAGCATCACGCATTGCAAGCCTGGGTCCTTGCTTCCTTGAAGAACCACCTTGAAACATTTTCCTAAACATATTTCTTCCTCTGAAAAATTTCTGAAATTTTTAGTAACTTCAATATAAAAGTGAACCAAACTCAACAAAATTGATAGCAACTACTCCTACAAGTGCCTAGAGACTATATCAAGCATTAGAACTACTTGGAACCATATAAATTTGACATGCAAGCTCAAGAACATGGTCACCTAGGCAGCACAAAGTTGCAATGAATAGAGCACTAGAACAAAAACTAATTGGACCAATGGAGGAGTCACATACCAAGGAACAATCTCCCCAAGCAGTTTTGTGAGAGGTGCTTTGAGCAAGGAGATCGAAAATCGCAGCAAAATGAGCTAGAACTCGTGCTTGAGCTGGATATTGGTGTTTGTGGGAGGAAGAAGGAGTGTATGGGTGCAGTAATAAGTGGAGGAGGGCCACCGTGGGCCCACGAGGTAGGGGGCGCGCCCTGGGGAGTAGGGCGCCTCCACCTCGTGGCAGTGGTTGACCCCTGCTGTGTTCTCGGCCCAAATCCTCAAATATTGTAGAAAAAGCATATTTCATTTTAAGGGCATTTGGAGAACTTTTATTTTCAGGGTATTTTTATATTGCACGGATAAATCAGAAAACAGACAGAAAAATACTATTTTTACTTTATTTCAACTAAATAACAGAAAGTAGAAAGAGGGTACAAAAGGTTGTGCTTCTAGTTTCATCCATCTCATGCTTATCAAAAGGAATCCACTAACAAGGTTGATCAGGTCTTGTTAACAAACTCATTCCGACTAACATGGAACCGGAGAAATTTCGAATAACACTATGTTACCTCAACCGGGATATGCACATCCCCTATAATAAGAATATCATATTTCTTCTTGACAGTAGGAAGAGGAAATTCAAAACCTCCAAAAATAATTGATGGGATTTTCCAATAGAGTTGATACTATGAACTTGAGGTTGTTTCCTCGGAAAGTGTACCGTATGCTCATTACCATTAACATGAAAAGTGACATTGTCTTTGTTGCAATCAATAACAGCCCCTGCAGTATTCAAAAAAAGTTCTTCCAAGAATAATAGACATACTATCATCCTCGGGAATATCAAGAATAACAAAGTTTGTTAAAATAGTAACGTTTGCAACCACAACAGGCACATCCTCACAAATACCGACAGGTATAGCAGTTGGTTTATCAGCCATTTGCAAAGATATTTCAGTAGGTGTCAAATTATTCAAATCAAGTCTATGATATAAAGAGAGAGGCATAACACTAACACCAGCTCCAAGATCACATAAAGCATTTTTAACATAGTTTCTTTTAATGGAGCATGGTATGGTAGGTACTCCTGGATCTCCTAGTTTCTTAGGTATTCCACCCTTAAAAGTATAATTAGCAAGCATGGTGGAAATCTCAGCTTCAGGTATCTTTCTCTTATTTGTAACAATATCTTTCATATACTTAGCATAAGGATTCATTTTGAGCATATCAGTTAATCGCATACGCAAAAAGATAGGCCTAATCATTTCAGCAAAGCACTCAAAATCCTCGTCATCCTTTTTCTTGGATGGTTTGGGAGGAAAAGGCATGGGTTTCTGAACCCAAGGTTCCCTTTCTTTACCATGTTTCCTAGCAACAAAGTCTCTCTTATCATAACGTTGATTCTTTTATTGTGGGTTATCAAGATCAACAGCAGGTTCAATTTCTACATCATTATCATTACTAGGTTGAGCATCATCATGAACATCATCATTAGCATTTTCATTAGGTTCATGTTCATTACCAGATTGTGTTTCAGCATCATAAATAGAGATATCATTTGGATTCTCAGGTGGTTCAGCAATAGGTTCACTAGAAGTTTGCAAAGTCCTATCATTTTTCTTGTTCTTCTTTTTAGAAGAACTAGGTGCATCAATATTATTTCTCTGAGAATCTTTCTCAATTCTCTTAGGGTGGCCTTCAGGATACAAAGGTTCCTGAGTCATTCTACCAGTTCTAGTAGCCACTCTAACAGCATAATCATTTTTCTTACTATTCATTTCATTGAGCAAATCATTTTGAGCTTTAAGTACTTGTTCTACTTGAGTGGTGACTATAGAAGCATGTTTAGTAATGATTTTAAGTTCACCTCTAACATCAGCCATATAATCACCCAAGTGTTTAATCATATCGGAATTATATTTCAATTGTCTACCAAAATAAGCATTGAAGTTTTCTTGCTTAACCATAAAGTTGTCAAATTCATCCAAGCATTTGCTAACAATTTTAGTAGGAGGGATTTCAGCTTTATCATATCTATAGAGAGAATTTGCCTTTACTACCTGTGTCGGGTTATCAAGACCATGAGGTTCTTTGATAGGTGGAGGATTAAGATCATATGTTTCTTCAACAGGCGGTAAATTAAGACCATGTATTTCTTCAATAGGAGGTAAATTCTTAACATCTTCAGCTTTAATACCTTTTTCTTTCATAGATTACTTTGCCTCTTGCATATCTTCAGGACTGAGAAATAGAACACCTCTCTTCTTTGGATTTGGTTTAGGAATAGGCTCAGGAATTGGCTCAGGAGCTGGCTCAGGAAGTGTCCAATTATTTTCATTTCCAACATATTATTCAATAGAATTTCAGCTTCATCTGGTGTTCTTTCCCTGAAAACAGAACCAGCACAACTATCCAGGTAATCTCTGGAAGCATCGGTTAGTCCATTATAAAAGATGTCAAGTATTTCAATTTTCTTAAGAGGATGATCAGGCAAAGCATTAAGTAACTTGAGAAGCCTCCCCCAAGCTTGTGGGAGACTCTCTTCTTCAATTTGCACAAAGTTGTATATTTCCCTTAAAGCAGCTTGTTTCTTATGAGAAGGGAAATATTTAGTAGGGAAATAATAAATCATATCCTGGGTACTACGCACACAACTAGGATCAAGAGAATTAAACCATATCTTAGCATCACCCTTTAATGAGAACGGAAATATTTTAAGGATATAAAAGTAGCGAGATCTCTCATCATTAGTGAACAGGGTGGCTATATCATTTAATTTAGTAAGATGTGCCACAACAGTTTCAGATTCATAGCCATGAAAGGGATCAGATTCAACCAAAGTAATTATATCAGGATCAACAGAGAATTCATAATCCTTATCGGTAACATAGATAGGTGAAGTAGCAAAATCAGGGTCGGGTCCCATTCTATCATTAAGAGATTGCTGATTCCATTTAACTAATAGCCTCTTGAGCTCAGATCTATCTTTGCAAGCTAAAATAGCTAACGAAGCTTCTTTATCAAAAATGTAACCCTCAGGAATAACAGGCAAGTCTTCATCATCAATTTCATCAACAATATCAGTTTCAATAATTTCTTTCTCTCTAGCCCTAGCAATTTGTTCATCAAGAAATTCACTAAGTGGCACAGTAGTATCAAGCATAGAAGTAGTCTCATCATAAGTATCATGCATAGCAGAAGTGGCATCATCAATAACATGCGACATATCAGAACGAATAGCAGAAGCAGGTTTAGGTGTCGCAAGCATACTCAAAACAGAAGGTGAATCAAGTGCAGAGCTAGATGGCAGTTCCTTACCTCCGCTCGTAGTTCAGGGATAAATTGTTGTCTTAGCGTCTTTCAAGTTCTTCATAGTGACCAGCAGATATAAATCCCAAGTGACTCAAAGAATAGAGCTATGCTCCCCGGCAACGGCGCCAGAAAATGGTCTTGATAACCCACAAGTATAGGGGATCGCAACAGTTTTCGAGGGTAGAGTATTCAACCCAAATTTATTGATTCGACACAAGGGGAGCCAAAGAATATTCTCAAGTATTTGCAGTTGAGTTGTCAATTTAACCACACCTGGATAACTTAATATCTGCAAAAATTATTTAGTAGCAAAGTAATATGATAGTAGTGGTAACGGTAACAAAAGGTAACAGTAGCAAAAGTAATATTTTGGTATTTTGTAGTGATTGTAATAAGAGCAATGTAAAAGTAAATAAGCGAAGAACAGTATATGGAAAGCTCAGAGGCATTGGATCGGTGATGGATAATTATGCCGGATGCGGTTCATCATGTAATGATCATAACATAGGGTGACACAGAACTAGCTCCAATTCATCAATGTAATGTAGGCATGTATTCCGAATATAGTCATACGTGCTTATGGAAAAGAACTTGCATGACAACTTTTGTCCTACCCTCCCGTGGCAATGGGGTCCTAATGGAAACTAAGGGATATTAATGCCTCCTTTTAATAGAGTACCGGACCAAAGCATTAACACATAGTGAATACATGAACTCCTCAAACTATGGTCATCACCGGGAGTGGTCCCGATTATTGTCACTTCGGGGTTGCCGGATCATAACACATAGTAGGTGACTATAGACTTGCAATATTGGATCAAGAACTCACATATATTCACGAAAACATAATAGGTTCAGATCTGAGATCATGGCACTCGGGCCCTAGTGACAAGCATTAAGCATAGCAAAGTCATAGCAACATCAATCTCAGAACATAGTGGATACTAGGGATCAAACCCTAACAAAACTAACTCGATTACATGATAGATCTCAGCCAACCCATCACCGTCGAGCAAGCCTACGATGGAATTACTCACACACGGCAGTGAGCATCATGAAATTGGTGATGGAGGATGGTTGATGATGATGACGGCGACGAATCCCCCTCTTCGGAGCCCCGAGCGGACTCCAGATCAGCCCTCCCGAGAGGTTTAAGGGCTTGGCGGCGGCTCCATATCGTAAAATGCGATGATTTCTTCTCCTTAATTTTTTTTCTCCCCGAAAGCAAATATATATAGTTGGAGTTGGCGTCGGAGGAGCTCCAGGGGGGCCACGAGGTAGGGGGCGCGCCCTAGGGGGCAGGGCGCGCCCCCCACCCTCGTGGACAGGGTGTGGGACCCATGGTCTTCATCTTTTGCAACGATTTTTTAATATTTCCAAATAGACGTTCCGTGGAGTTTCAGGTCGTTCCGAGAACTTTTGTTTCTGCACATAAATAACACCATGGCAATTCTGCTGAAAACAACGTCAGTCCAGGTTACTTCCATTCAAATCATGCAAGTTAGAGTCCAAAACAAGGGCAAAAGTGAGATATCACTGGTAACCGGGATGCCCAATCCCATGCTCAAATCAAAATATAATTGCAAACAAAATTCCCCCAGGACTGTTGTTAGTTGGACGGGACCCGTTATTTCGGACTAGCCGTGGAGTGTGCTTGTTGGTGGTGGGGGAGTATAAACTTTACCATTCTATTTGGGAACCGCCTATAATATATGTAGCATGGAAGATACCGAGATCTCTTGGTTGTTATGTTGACAATGTAAGCATACCGCTCAAAATGTTATTCATCTCTGTCTTAAAAATTCGAGCTCTGGCACCTCTGCAAATCCCTGCTTCCCTCTGCGAAGGGCCTATCTATTTACTTTTATTGCTGAGTCATCATCGTATTATAAAAAGCACCAGTTAGAGAGCACCACTGTCATTTGTATGTGTTGTTATTAATTTATAGTGAGTGTGACTGTGACTGGATCTCTTTTACCATGAATTACAATGTCTAGTCAGTCCTTGATCTTCAGGAGTGCTCTGCATTTATGTTTCGCGGTCTCAGAAAGGGCTAGCATGATACCATCTTGTTATATCATATCATGATTGTTTTGAGAAAGTGTTGTCATCCGATATTTATTATCATTGCTCGCTAGTTGATTATGCCATTGATATGAGTAAATGTGAGACCAAAATGTTATTGTGAACATGGTTAGTTCATAATCTTTGTTGTAAACTTGAATGCTAGCTTTACATATTGCAACAACAAGATCAAACATAGTTTGTAAAAGGTTTTCTTTATCATTATCAGTTTGTCAACTGAATTGCCTGAGGATAAGCAATGGGTTAAGCTTGGCGGAGTTGATATGTCTTCATCTATCTACTTTTCCAAACTCTTTTTCCCTTGTTTTGGACTCTAACTTGCATGATTTGAATGGAACTAACCAGGACCGACGCTGTTTTCAGCAGAATTGCCATGGTGTTATTTTACTGCAGAAATAAAAGTTATCGGAATGACCTGAAACTTCACGGAGAACAGTTTTGAAATAAATAAAAATATTGGTGAAAGAATCAACCAAAGGGGTCGCACACCATGGCCACAACGGTGGAGGGTGCAGCCACCCCCTGAGGCGCGTCCTCTGTCCTTGTGGGCCCCCTGGACCTCCACCGACCTCAACTCCAACTCCATATATTCACGTTCAGGGAAAAAATCGGAGAGAAGTATTCATCACATTTTACGATACAGAGCCGCCGCCAAGCCCTGTTCTTCCTCGGGAGGGCAGATCTGGAGTCCGTTCGGGGCTCCGGAGAGGGGAAATCGTCGCCACCATCATCATCAACCATTCTCCATCACCAATTTCATGATGCTCACCGCCCTGCGTGAGTAATCCCATCGTAGGCTTGCTGGACGGTGATGGGTTGGATGAGATTTACCATGTAATCGAGTTAGTTTTGTTAGGCTTCGATCCCTAGTATCCACCATGTTCTAAGATTTATGTTGCTATGACTTTTCTATGATTAATGCTTGTCACTAGGGCCCGAGTGCCATGACTTCAGATCTGAACCTATTATGTTGTCATGAATATATTTGTGTTCTTGATCCTATCTTGCAAGTTATAGTCACCTACTACGTGTTATGATCCGCCAACCCCGGAGTGACAATAATCGGGACACTTCCCGGTGATGATCGTAGTTTGGGGAGTTCATGTATTTACTAAGTGCTAATGCTTTGGTCTGGTACTCTTAGTTTCCAATAGGACCCCGCTGCCATAGGAGGGTAGGACAAAAAGATGTCATGCAAGTTCTTTTCCATAAGCACGTATGGCTATATTTGGAATACATGCCTACATTATATTGATGAATTGGAGCTATTTCTGTGTCACCCTATGTTATAACCGTTGCATGATGAATGCCATCCAACATAATTATCCATCATTGATACATTGCCTACGAGCTCATTTCATATTGATCTTTGCTCCGTTACTTTTCCGTTGCTACTGTTACGATTGCTACAAAACTGCTACTGTTACTTTTGCCACCATTACCGCTACTCCCATACTACTTTGCTACTAAATATTTTGCTGCAGATATTAAGTCTTTCAGGTGTGGTTGAATTGAAACTCGTCTACTAATACTTGAGAATATTCTTTGGCTCCCCTTGTGTTGAATCAATAAATTTGGGTTGAATACTTTACCCTCGAAAACTGTTGTGATCCCCTATAATTGTGGGTTATCAGCAGCTGCTCTTGTCTGTGCACAAGTCAGGGGGAAACAAACACCCCAGTTTGTGTACAGCGACACTGCACCTCCTGCAAAAGGAACCATCAATCTTAATAAACAGAGATGCATTGTTGGAATAAGGTATCACCATATTCCACATACCATATGTTGTTGCAAAGTGGTTAGGTTGTGTCTCCCCTGGACATGTGCCGGGCCTGGCATTTTCGCACAATCCTTTCCCTTCTCCACATGTTGCCCCTGCCATGCTGGGTCACACCACATGTTAACCAGGGCCTCCACACAATCTTCTTCATCCATGGTCCATTCACCTACTCAGACATAATCAAATTATTGATTAATGCTTTTAAAAAGCGGCGGATGACTAAAAATATTAGCAAGCAACATTGCTACTTATCATAGACAAGTACTCTTCTCTCTCCTAGTTGGTCTGGCAAGCAGATTTCCTCGCATCTTAATCCCCTTGTCTTCGAGCGCCCGACACTACATCACGGCCTTGTACCGCAGCGTTTGCTTGACGTCGAAGAGTATCTTCTAGCATGCTTTCACGAGGGCTTTTTCACGTTCTCTTTTTTACCATCCATGAAAGAAAATTGTTCCTACAAAAATACATATGGCAGTTAATTACCAGAATTTGGATATTGAACAATGAAGTGGCAAAAGATACTTACATGTAACCTTTGATGACCCTGGCAGCCATGGTGACATCATGCTCATCCTTGGTGTACTGGTAGTGATCCGAGGTGAAACCTGGTGATGGAGGGTCATCATCACCCGGCCTGACCAACTCGGGGAAGCACTTCCTCACGAGGGAGTCGATGACATGGTTCGACAATCGCGTCCCCTTATGCCTGGCAGGGACAAATGCCCATTGTCTGCATGATGAAAAAGACAAGCATATGTGTTGTGGTGGAACACGATCACCTATGGGGCCATCGACCCCTTGTGGTTCGGCAAGGGGGAAGATCACGTTGCACAAAGAGCGGAGGCCATGAAATAGCACGACGACGGTGACGCTGGTGGTTTTTAGCAAGGCTCGGGCCACTGAGAAGCGTAAAATCCTACTCCTGCTTTGGTGGATTGGATGGAGGAACACGACGAGCACACAACGCTCAAGCCCGGCAAGGTCGCCTCGGGGAGAGCAGCTACGTGCGTACAAGTGTGCGGGGGTCCGCATCCTTTGCTAGGTTGCCTTGGACCTCCTTTTATAGTTTAAGGGGTAATCACAATGGCAAAACAGTCTTTATCTATTGATTAGATAGCTAACAGTGTGTAACATCCCAAATTTTCAATTTGGAATGTTATACATAGGTCATCATTTGCATATCATATTTTATTGCATTTTGGCTCGATCCTAGAAATTTCACGCAACTCAAGGACCCACGGAGAGAGTTGGAGATTTCGTTATTTTCATATTTGAGTTTTCTCAAATTTTGAAAATAGGATCATTTGATTTTATTTATTTTATCTTCAATTATTTCTATTATCAAAATATGAGAGAGGGAATAAAATGACTTTCCCAAAATAAAGAAATATAGAAGAGTTAGTAAAAAAATCAAATAAGATTTTTATTTGGATTTTATCACTATTTTATTTGAATTTAGGAAAAATGCGCGTTTTTCAAAATTGCATTTAGGCCCCAAAAAAATGTTCATCTTGTCCGTCTTGATTTTGGAAGTCGGGGAAAATTTATTTCGGGATTTTTGGAGTCCGTTTAGCATTTCTTTTGTTTGTTTTTCTGCACGAAAATATTTTAAAAAAAAGTCCTAACCGACCTTGGGCCGGAATTGGCCAGGACTCCTCTGGCCGGGGCCTTTATATAGCGTGCCACCGGCCGCCAGCCCAGCCAACCCTAGCCGCGCCGCCAAGCCGCAGAGCGCGCCGCCGCCGCTTGAGACTACTCGCCACGAGGTTGACCCGCCGCCGTTTTTTTTAGAAAACCGTTCGTTTTTCCGTCAGTTTTTTGTCAGTTTTTTTTTAGATCCGGTTTTATATTAGATCAGTTTTTTATTTTAGGTTAATTACCGAGCGTTCGCTCATTCGTTCGTTTTAACGAACGCGTTCATCGTTTAGATCCAGATAACGAACGTTCATTCGTTAATCTGTTCGTCCGTTTTTCTTTTTCTCGTATTTTCCGCGATTATTCCAGATCGCGATTTCTGATCTGATTTTTGTTTTAGTATAACTTTTCGCTCGTTTATCGGAATCAGGCGATTCAAGTGCCTAGAGTTTCGTCTCGAAACTCTCTTTCCGAATAATCAACTCAAACAAGTTTTTGCTTCTGTAAAATTTGACTTAGGTCCATATTAGTAAATGAAGCTTGTTTCTTTCGCCGTTTGACTTTCGTTGCTTCGTTCGATTTGATTCTTTTTGCAAACCGGAGTTCTTAAGTTGAAATTTCAGGTTAGATCTTTTATTTGAGTTTTACCTGTGCACTATTTGAGTACTCATTGTTTGTTTGTTTGTTTGTGATAGAATACCCGGAGTGCGCTGCTTGCTACTTTGAATCTCTAGGTTTCGCGGATCATCAGCAAGGCAAGTAACACTTTGATCATATCCCTTTCATACCTAGTTTTTATGCATTTGTTCAATCCTCAAACATTGCATGATTAGGATCTAATTAAATTGTGGGTTTTGGGGAAGTAGATGAGGTAGTACCTATTACCTATTTTATTATCAAACCCTTGGGAGTTACTTCTACGTTTGCTTATTATGCCATGCTATGCTGGTGGACGTGGATTGGGTGAGTGAATCCATGACAGATGTGAGATTTTTATTTAATGGTTTATTTAAGGTGGCAACTTAAACACACATCCGGGTGGATTGAGGTACCTGGGTATTCCAGGATTGCCTGTTTCTTTTTGGACCGCCACCCAGGCTCAAAGGGATCTTGAGATTATTCATGCTAGAAACTTCCGTGTGCGGCCGCAAGCTACTATGGGCTCTAGCATAGTTGACTAAGTCATGCAAACTCTTACAGTGGTAGACTAGCATATGTAGGGGATGTAGGTTGGTACTGTCTACCCGTTCGTAAGGTGCTAGCACTTCAGAAAGACTATGTCTCGGTCATCCGTTTCTCAAACACCGTGTAGTGCGAGAATCCCAACGGAGGAGATCGAGTCTTGTGGGGAAAAGTGCACAAACCTCTGCAGAGTGTAACAAACTAATCATGGTTAGCCGTGTCCCCGGTTATGGACATCTTGAGTATCTAGTACTTGGATTATCAAGTGAATCTCATCATGTTACTTTAATTAATATGTTGGGTTTTAATGATGATGCTTAATTGGGATTGAGAATGCTGTCAACCATTCTCAATGTTTAACAACCACCATGATAGTTAAATAAAATTTATTCCTTTGTAGTTGGGAAAAATTGGCTTTACGCAAAATTGTAACCATAGAGCTTTCCACCAGCCATATATGCATGTAGTATAGCATTAGTCTTTTACATTACTCTCTATGTGTTACATTGCCAGCATATTCCATGTGTTGAGCCGTTTTCGGGCTGCAACGTTCATGTTGCAGACTTTTCAGACAACGAGTAAAGGTGCCTTAGGTCGTGGTTCTATACTCAGAGATGCCGTTGGAGTTGATGGACTCGCTTATCTTCCAAGCCTTCCGCTGTTATCGTTATTAGATGGCCTTAAGCCATATTTATTGTAATAAGTTCTCTTTTGAGACATTCGATGTAATAAGTGTGTGATTGCTACTCTGTTATAAATCCTTCAAGTACTGTGCGTGTCAGCATTACTGATCGAGGGATGACACTCATGCACAGAGGTCAGACTGTTTGAGGTCTGGTCGCTACAAGATGGTATCAGAGCCAGATTAACTGTAGGACACGACCACTAAGCTAAAGCCCTAGATCACTACTCTTTCTTCTCATTTCTGACTCCTCATCTTTTCTACTCTTTTAGGATGGCGGGTGCAAGGAACAAGTTCATGCAACCAGATGATGATACACCCTTTGTATGTCACTTGAAGGAAGTCACTAGATACCTGAACATCGGAGTACCAAGCTTCACCGGGACCTACAACGCCACTTTACCCGAAGAGGAAAGCTAGATGATTCAAGTTCAAGTTCCAGGAAGGACGTTCACGCCAGTCATGGAGCCCATAGAGTTTTCCTTTGATGCACCAACCTGGAATCTAGGAAAGAGCATGGCATCCCACATCACCATGGGACGTATTGGAGAAGTTTACCACAATGGTCTCAAGGATACTATCTACCAGATTTGTGGGTGCCGAGATGAGCAATGGGAGATGATCAGCACCAGGAAGGATAGATCAATCACAGCTTTTATCCAGGAGTTAAACCAGCACATCCGACATCAGGAGAACCAGATGTGCGCGGGCATGATGGATCTGCAGAAGGCCTTGACCAAGATCACGGAGCTAGAGGAAGAACTCAAGGCTACACGTGAACATTACATGGAAGAAATTGAAGTGCTGGTGGAGAAGAATGACGACTTAACTAGGAAGCTAGGAGTTTTCA
Organism: Aegilops longissima; assembly: GCA_021605205.1. Taxonomy (NCBI): domain Eukaryota; kingdom Viridiplantae; phylum Streptophyta; class Magnoliopsida; order Poales; family Poaceae; genus Aegilops; species Aegilops longissima. The sequence goes on along the minus strand of CM038678.1, from coordinate 673,922,877 downwards.
TGGGAGACCCCGCACCAGGCAGAGAAGACGACGATTGCACTTGCCCGAATAACTATATCATCATCGACGACACTGACTCGGACCCCGACGATAGCGATGATGACTATGTTGATGAAGCTGGAGCGGATATCATGGAGTCTTCATCGGAGCAGTTTTAGTAGTTGACCACCATAACAGTAGTAGTATTTCCCTATGTATCTAGTATAGTTCGAGCACTTTTGTAACGATAGATAGACCGTTGTATATCTTTGTTTGAATTGATTGGAGTGAATTTGTTTGCATTTGTCTCATGTGCATATGGGTAGTGTTTTCTCACTAGACCTCATTCTATTCTATATTCTCATCTTCTCTAACACCCCAGATGCCTCCGAGATGCGACACCGGATTTGTTTTCCCACTGGAGATCACTCAGTTGATTCAGCAACAGAATGCTTTGATGCAAGCACTAGTACAGAACCAAGGAAACAACAACAACAACAACCCACCGCCACCACCACCTGTTGACCATTTGACTCGTTTCTTGAGGCTAAATCCGCCGGTGTTTTCCAGTAGCACCGAGCCGATTGTTGCAGATGATTGGCTCCGCAAGGTTGGAAGGGAGCTGGCCACTGCAGGATGCACAGATGCAGAGAGAGTGTGTTTTGCCGCACATCAGCTTGATGGACCCGCAGCATCATGGTGGGAGAACTACACAGCCACACACCGTATTGACAATGTCACATGGGATCAGTTTCAGCAAGCTTTCCGTACTGCACACGTTTCAGCAGGAGCTATGGCCATGAAGAAGTGTGAGTTTCGCAACTTATGCCAAGGAGGACGCACTGTAAGCCAGTATGTGGAGGACTTTAGTAAGTTAGCACGTTATGCCCCAGATGACGTTGCCACAGATGCAGCTAAGCAAGAGAAGTTTCTGGAAGGACTAAATGATGAGATGAGCATGCAGTTGATGGTAGCAACTTTCAACAACTACCAGGAGTTGGTAGATCGTGCTCTTATGATTGAAGGAAGCGAGAATGATTGAAAACCGCAAGTGGAAGTATGGTCAAGGGAAGTACAATTCTGGAGCTCAGCAAAAGCTACGCTTTACCCCGAAACCGGGAGGACAATTTCAGCATACCCATGGAGGAGGTAGCTCGCACAATCATAATGGTTCCAAGAATGGAAACGGGAATGGAGGAAGCAACGGACAAAACCACACCAACCCGTCAACCCCAGCCAAGAGAGACCTGAGCCAAGTCACTTGCTTTAATTGTCAGAAGACTGGACATTATGTAAATGAATGTCCCGAAGCCCAGAATGGAAATGGCAATGGAAGCTCAGGGAAGAAGCCGAACCCTTTCAACAGGGGACAGGTGAACCACGTTAACGTGGAGGAGGTTGAAGCTCAGCCAGATGTAGTAATAGGTAAGTCTTTGGTTAAGACATTTACTGCAGTCGTTCTTTTTGATACGGGTGCATCACATTCATACATATCAAGGGGATTTGTGGATAAGTATAAACTGCCATCCCAAGCCCTTAGGTCACCATGTTAGTAAACTCGCCAGGAGCAGAATATATGGCTAGTCTATGGTGTGATCGATTACCATTAAGGATTGGTAACTACGTGTTTCCCTCGGACCTAATAGTATTGGAATCGCAAGGATTGGATGTGATATTAGGCATGGATTGGTTATCGAAGTATGGAGGGAACATTGAATGCGCCAGTAAGACGATTTTGCTTACAACGCCAGAAGGAAGAAGGATCAAGTATGTATCACGGCATGAGCCGAAGAGGACACAAGTAAATTCCTTATCAGGAGTTGTGCAGGAGGAAGTACTAGTGGTGAAGGAATTCCCTGATGTATTTCCAGAAGAGTTGTCAGGCATGCCACTGGACAGAGACATTGAGTTTTTGATTGAGCTGTTGCCAGGCACAGGGCCGATATCTAAGAGACCGTACCGGATGCCCGCACAAGATTTGGAAGAAACTAAGAAGCAGATTAAGGAGTTACTGGATAAAGGTTTTATTCTCCCAAGTTCTTCGCCTTGGGGATCGCTAGTACTTCTAGTGGAAAAGAAGGATGGATCATTGAGAATGGTTGTTGATTATCGTGGATTGAATGAAGTAACAATTAAGAACAAGTACCCGTTGCTGATGATCAACGACTTGTTTGACCAATTGCAAGGAGCTAAGGTATTTTCCAAGATCGATTTGCGATCAGGATACCATCAGTTAAAGATTCGGGAGTAGGATATATCCAAGACGGTTTTACCACCAGGTATGGACTATATGAGTATACCGTTATGTCATTTGGGCTAACTAAAGCACCTGCCTATTTCATGAACATGATGAACAAGGTGTTTATGGAGTTTTTGGATAAGTTTGTCGTGGTGTTCATTGATGATATTTTGGTTTATGAAAAGAATGAAGAAGAGCATAAGGAGCATTTGCGTTTAGTACTTGAGAAGCTCAGAGAACATCAGTTATATGCCAAGTTCAGCAAATGTGAGTTTTGGTTGAAGGAAGTTGGATTCCTCGGACACGTTATATCCGGAGAAGGTATAGCAGTAGATCCCACCAATGTTGTCACTGTGACAAACTGGGAAGCACCAACGATAGTTGGAGAGATCCGGAGTTTCCTTGGACTGGCAGGATACTACCGGAGATTCATTGAGAATTTCTCAAAAATTGTGAAGCCTATGACGGAGTTATTAAAGAAGGATACCAAGTTCAATTGGACTGAGGAATGTGAGGCTAGTTTCCAAGAGTTGAAGAAACGTTTGGTTACATCACCAGTGTTGATTCTGCCTGATCAGCGCAAGAATTATGAGATGTATTGCGACGCTTCACGTCGAGGACTTGGAGCAGTGCTTATGCTGGAGGGAAGAGTTGTTTCGTATGCTTCACGACAACTTAAGCCCCATGAGTTGAATTATGCTACACATGATTTGGAGTTAGCAGCCGTAGTACGCGCATTGAAGACTTGGAGACATTTTCTCATTGGAAACCACTGTCAGGTGTACACGGATCACAAGAGTTTGAAATACATCTTCACACAGAAGGAGTTGAATCTCGAGAAAAGGAGATGGTTGGAGCTCATCAAGGATTATGATATGAGATTGCATTATCACCCCGGAAAGGCTAACATAGTAGCAGATGCGTTGAGCCGCAAGAGCCATGTCAACACACTAATGACCGGAGGTTTACCAAAGGAGTTAGCCGAGGAATTTCGAGAGCTATGTTTAGAGATAGTTCCGAGAGGCTATGTAGCAACATTGGAGATTCAGTCTACTTTGATGGATAAGATCAGAGAAGCTCAGAAGACTGACAAGGAGATTACCTCTATTAAAGAGAAAATGAGCAAGGGAAAGGCTAAGGGATTTCGTGAGGATGAGCACGATACCCTATGGTTTGAGGACCGCGTTTATGTACCTAATGATCCGAAGATCAGGAAGTTGATTTTGCAAGAGGCCCATGATTCGCCGTACTCGATTCACTCAGGAAATACCAAGATGTATCTGGATTTGAAGGACACTTTCTGGTGGACCGGAATGAAGAAGGATATTTCGGAGTATGTAGGAGTTTGTGATGTATGTCAGAGAGTGAAGGCAGAGCATCAGAAGCCAGCAGGACTGTTACAGCCACTATCGATACCCGAATGGAAGTGGGAAAAGTTAGGCATGGATTTTATCACTGGATTGCCCAGGACTCATTCAGTCTATGACTCAATTTGGGTTGTAGTTGATCGATTGACGAAGGTAGCTCATTTCATCCCAGTGAAGACCACTTACAGCAGTGCCAAGTTGGCTAAGATATACATGACCAGGATCGTATGTCTGCATGGAGTTCCGAGGAGCATCGTATCAGATAGAGGAACCTAGTTTACCTCAAAGTTCTGGAATCAGTTGCATGAAAATTTGGGTACCAGGCTAGAGTTCAGTACACCTTTTCATCCGCAGACAGATGGACAGACCGAGAGAGTCTATCAGATTTTGGTGGATATGTTGAGAGCTTGTGCATTAGATTATGGATCAAGTTGGGATGATAATTTGCCGTATGCAGAGTTCTCTTACAACAACAGTTATCAATCCAGTTTGAAGATGGCCCCTTTTGAAGCCTTGTACGGAAGGAGGTGCAGAACCCCGCTGTTGTGGGATGAAGTTGGAGACCGCCAGTTGTTTGGACCAGATTTGATTAAGGAGTCTGAACAGAAGGTGAAGTTGATTCGCGATAGGCTCAAGGTAGCTCAATCTAGGCAGAAGAGCTATGCAGATTCTAAACGCAAGGAGACAGTTTTCGAAGTCGGAGATAGAGTCTATCTTCGAGTATCTCCACTTCGAGGAGTTAAGCGCTTTGGAGTTAAAGGAAAATTAGCGCCACGTTTTGTGGGACCATACAAAGTTTTAGAGTGCATGGGAGAAGTTTCTTACAAGTTGGAATTGCCCGAAGGATTGCCAGGAGTTCACGACATGTTCCACGTTTCCCAGTTGAAGAAGTGCCTCTGGCTGATATAGCGCTGAGGAATACTGTGCCGCTGGAAGCCATTCAGTTGGGTAATGATTTGACCTCCGAGGAGAAACCAGTTAAAATTCTCGAGTATGCCAGCCGAGTCACCTGCAGCAAGGTTATAAAGTTTTGCAAGGTCCAGTGGAGCCACCACACCAAGGATGAAGCCACCTGGGAGCGAGAGGAAGACCTGCTGAAGGACCAGCCTCACCTATTTTCTAGCCAACCCGAATCTCGAGGGCGAGATTCATCTTAAGGGGGGTAGGTTTGTAACATCCCAAATTTTCAATTTGGAATGTTATACATAGGTCATCATTTGCATATCATATTTTATTGCATTTTGGCTTGATCCTAGAAATTTCACACAACTCAAGGACCCACGGAGAGAGTTTGAGATTTCATTATTTTCATATTTGAGTTTTCTCAAATTTTGAAAATAGGATCATTTGATTTTATTTATTTTATCTTCAATTATTTCTATTATCAAAATATGAGAGAGGGAATAAAATGACTTTCCCAAAATAAAGAAATATAGAAGATTTAGTAAAAAAATCAAATAAGATTTTTATTTGGAGTTTATCGCTATTTTATTTGAATTTAGAAAAAATGCGCATTTTTCTAATTTGCATTTAGGCCCCAAATAAATGTTCATCTTGTCCGGCTTGATTTTAGAAGTTGGCGAAAATTTATTTCGGGATTTTTGGAGTCCGTTTAGTATTTCTTTTGTTTGTTTTCTGCACGATAATATTTTTAAAAATAAAAAAGTCTGAACCGACCTTGGGCCGGAATCGGCCAGGACTCCTCTGGTCGGGGCCTTTATATAGCGCGCCACCCAGGCCGCCAGCCCCCAGCCAACCCTAGCCGCGCCGCCGCCGCCGCCGGAGCCCCCGAGGTTGAACCCGCCGCCGCCGCCGTTTTTTTAGAAAAACTGTTCGGTTTTTCGTTGGTTTTTCTTTAAATCCTTTTTTATTAGATCGGTTTTTTCGGTTTAGGTTAATTAGCGAGCGTTCGCTCGTTCGTTCGTTTTAACGAACGCGTTCATCGTTTAGATCCAGATAACGAACGTTCGTTCGTTAATCTGTTCGTCCGTTTTTCTTTTTCTCGGATTTTCCGCGATTATTCCAGATCGCGATTTCTGATCCGATTTTCATTTTAGTATAACTTTTCGCTCGTTTATCAGAATCAGGCGATTCAAGCGCCTAGAGTTTCGTCTCGAAACCCTCTTTCCAAATAATCAACTCAAACAAGTTTTTGCTTCCGTAAAATTTGACTTAGGTCCATATTAGTAAACGAAGCTTGTTTCTTTCGCCGTTTGACTTTCGTTGCTTCGTTCGATTTGATTCTTTTTGCAAACTGGAGTTCTTAAGTTAAACTTTCTGGTTAGATCTTTTATTTGAGTTTTGCCTGTGCACTAGTTGAGTACTCATTGTTTTTTTTGCTATAGAGTACCCGGAGTGCGCCGCTTGCTACTTTGAATCTCTAGGTTTCGCGGATCATCAGCAAGGCAAGTAACACTTTGATCATATCCCTTTCATACCCAGTTTTTATGCATTAGATCAATCCTCAAACATTGCATGATTATGATCTAATTAAATTGTGGGTTTTGTGGAAGTAGATGAGGTAGTACCTATTACCTGTTTTATTATCAAACCCTTGGGAGTTACTTCAACGTTTGCTTATTATGCCATGCTATGATGGTAGACGTGGATTGGGTGAGTGAATCCATGACAGATGTGAGATTGTTATTTAATGTTTTATTTAAGGTGGCAACTTAAACACACATCTGGGTGGATTGAGGTACCTGGGTATTCCAGGCTTGCCTGTTTCTTTTTGGACCGCCACCCAGGCTCAAAGGGATCATGAGATTATTCATGCTAGAAACTTCCGTGTGCGGCCGCAAGCTACTATGGGCTCTAGCATAGTTGACTAAGTCGTGCGAACTCTTACAGTGGTAGACTAGCAGATGTAGGGGATGTAGGTTGGTACTGTCTACCCGTTCGTAAGGTGCTAGCACTTCAGAAAGACTATGTCTCGGTCATCCGTTTCTCAAACACCGTGTAGTGCGGAAATCCCAACGGAGGAGATCGAGTCTTGTGGGGAAAAGTGCACAAACCTCTGCAGAGTGTAACAAACTAATCATGGTTAGCCGTGTCCCTGGTTATGGACATCTTGAGTATCTAGTACTTGGATTATCATGTGAATCTCATCATGTTACTTTAATTAATATTGTTGGGTTTTAATGATGATGCTTAATTGGGATTGAGAATGATGTCAACCATTCTCAATGTTTAACAACCACCATGATAGCTAAATAAAATTTATTCCTTTGCAGTAGGGAAAAATTGGCTTTACGCAAAACTGTGACCATAGAACTTTCCACCAGCCATATATGCATGTAGTATAGCATTACTCTTTTACATTACTCTCTATGTGTTACATTGCCAGCATATTCCATGTGCTGACCCATTTTCGGGCTGCAACGTTCATGTTGCAGACTTTTCAGACGACGAGTAAGGTGCCTTAGGTCGTGGTTCTATACTCAGCGATGCCGTTGGAGTTGATGGACTCGCTTATCTTCCAAACCTTCCGCTGTTATCGTTATTAGATGGCCTTAAGCCTATTGTAATAAGTTCTCTTTTGAGACATTCGATGTAATAAGAGTGTGATTGCTACTCTTTTATAAATCCTTCAAGTACTGTGCGTGTCAGCATTACTGATCGAGGGATGACACTGATGCACAGAGGTCAGACTGTTTGAGGTCTGGTCGCTACACAGTGTTATCATACCTAACTCTGGCAATTAGGACAAAGTGCATTAAATGCACTGCTAGGTGTCATGCTGAGGAGGCAGATTGGCAAGCCTGTCGCGCCACTTAACCATCTCTTGTTTATTATCTTGACACGCCTCTGGACGGGTGTCACTTGGGTAAAACTTGTCTTCCAACGGGCCGCCACGTGCTTAGCAGAGGCCACTTAATCATTTGAGGGATTGACACCACATCGATAAGTGACTTGCGTCATTGTGCGGTGGAGCGGTGGTGCCTTGGCGGGGAGATTCGCCCCTAGCGGACCCGACATGCTTGCCGGGGAAATCTTAGACTTGTCCTTGGGATGATCTCAACCTAGCCAGGCTCTCCTGCCTGGAAAGGGAGGCCCTCCCAAGATGATGCCTTGTTGTTTTGTTTGTCTTGGTCTTCTTGATCCTCTCTTTGATCTCACTAAGAGCTGCTTCTCTAGCTTGGCCTTGGTTTGTAGTGTTGATGCTGAACAGACGATGCATGTATGCCTGTGTATAAGTCTGGGGCAACAAACGCAAATGTTTGTTGTACCGACAGGAGCCCCCGGGCCTGGCCCATATGTGCTGCTAAGCATCGCTGGGGCAGGCCCCAACAATTACACAGGCGAGCACTTGAGCCATGCCACTACGGGTGTTAAATCTCTCTTGATGTTCTCCTTGCTTCTTCATTAACCTTCGATTGAGTCAGTTTCCGGTTTTCCCGTTCGTCGTGCGAGATGACGTGGGGTAATTTTAAGCCATGACCCATAGGTTGCCCACGTCCCACGTTCACAGGATGGTAACTGCCATTTTACTCGTCCACCGCTCCTGCCGTTTCCGCCCACATATGCTGCATGCATTACGCAGCAGGGTTGGTAGCGGAGGCGTAGGGCGTGGGATGGAGTGTCATGGCAGAAAGCCAGGTGCCACGGATAGGCGCAGGAGGGCGGTCTTGATTCTTTGGGCCGTGAGCAACGCAGAGGAGCTGGATTAGTGGAGTGTGGCGGTTGCCTCCTAGGTGAGGAGTCAGCCCCCAGCCACGTTCGCCTATAAAAGGGGGCGTGGGTGAGGTGCTCGCTCAAACACATCTCCTTCTTATTCTTATGGTATCTTTCTTCCACCATGGTGAGGGGAAGAGGACGAGGTGATGCTCCGGCAGTGGTGACGAGGGCCTCTTCTCGACAGCGCCTTCCTCCCCCAGCTGGTGATGCAGGGGCAGAAACCAGCACTCGTGATGGCAGCGCGGGATGAGGGCGCGGTAGACGTGGCGCCCGGGGCCGAGGAGGATGTGGTGGTGCTCTGATCGCCCCTCCTCCAGTTGCCCTCGGCACGAACGAAGTCCATGTCGGGGACCAGTCGTTGGAGTTCATCGTCAAGCTGCGGGCCCCACGCAGCTGTCTTCGGCTTCCAACCCATTTCGCAAGGGTGATGGAGGTAGAACATCCGCTGAGATTGAGGCTGCACATGAGGGGCTATTGCAACGGCAACATGCGGGCGGACATAGAGTTCCCTGCGCCTCATGTCATGCTTCTCTGGTGTGGCTGGAAAACTTTTGCTCGTGCTCATAGCTTGGCGGCAGGGCACATTCTCCATTTCAAGTTCATTTATAAAGTTGTTCACAATAGCCCCTTGAATGCAAAGCATGATTGCAATGATGTTATTATAAATTCTATTAATGTCAGTTGTCTTAATACTATGCAAAACCCCAATCTTGGGGATGCTTATTTTGCTATGTCCACTACTTATTGCAATGATCATGATTTGGGTGATGATTTTTATGATCTTGAAAATGTATTTAAGCCTCATGATGAACATGTTTGCGATAATATTGAAAGTGGGATTGGAATAGCGTCAACTTTAGGTAAAAAATAATCCCACAAATTTGGAGAATGTTCAATCTTATGAATTTTTTGATCAAAGTGGGTTTGGAGAGGTCATGACTTTATTTGATGATAATCCCACTATTTTGGAAGAGTGTCAACTTTACATGCATGTGGATCATGTAGAGAATATTTTATGTGATAGCTATATTATTGAATTCGAATATGATCCCAGATGTAATTATTATGAGAGAAGGAAATAAGGTTGTAGAAATTTTCATGTTACTAAATTACCTCTCGTCGTGTTGAGATTGTTATTGTTTCTTTCTTCTTCCTTGCATATGCTAGATATTTCTTGTCTTGATAATTTGGTTGCCTAAAAATTCCTATGCATAGGATGTATGTCAGACTTAAATGTGTTTGTCAAATGTTTTATGATGCTCTCTTTGTGCTTCAGTTCTTGTCTTTCACGTGAGCATCATTAAAATCTCAAACCTATCTTAATGGCTATAAAGAAAGAGCTTGTTGGGAGGCAACCCAACTAATAAAATAAAATTTTGATTCTATTTCTGTTCTTGTGTGTTTACACAAATATGCCTCCGATTAGATGTGTTTTTGTGATTTAACTTAGTGTTTGTGCCAAGAAAAGCCTTTGAGCTGATTTGGGTGATAGCTGATTTGATCTTCTTGGAAAACAGAAACTTTTGTGCCCAGTACAGAAAATCCTAAAAATCACCAGAGCATGATAAATTTCTGAATTTTCTACACAAGATTGATATACAAATTGCCTACGTTTTCCTAATTTTTGAGAAGTTTTGGAGTTACATAAGTATACTAAGTTTCCAAATTACTACAGACTGTTCTGTTTTTGATAGATTCTTTTTTCTTTGTGTTGTGTGATTTTTTTGATGAATCTATGGATTGTATCGGGGGTATAAGCCATGGTAAAGTTAGAATACAGTAGGTATAATGCAAAAATTAAATATGAATGGGTTTGCAACAGTGCTTAGAGTGGTGATTTGCTTTGTTATACTAACGGATTTCATGAAGGTTTTGTTAAGTTTTGTGTGATTGAAGTTTTCAAGTTTTGGGTGAGATCACGATGGATGAAGGAATAGGGAGTGAAAAGAGCCTAAGCATGGGGATGCCCCATGGCACCCCAAGTTATTATTCAAGGATAACCAAGCAACTAATCTTGGGGATGCCCCAGAAGGCATCCCCTCTTTCTTCTAACAACCATCGATATTTTACTTGGAGCTATATTTTTATTCGTCACATATCATGAGTTTTGCTTGGAGCGTCTTGTATTATATGAGTCTTTGCTTGTTTTTATTTTTTGTTTGTGTCATCTATCCTTGCTGGACACACCTATTTGAGAGACCCAAAATTATTCTATGATCTGATAGAATTGCTCTATGTGCTTCACTTAAATTTTTTGAGTTATGGAATTGCTCTACTACTTCACTTATATCTTTTTGAGCGCGGTGTGCTTTAATATTTTGAAGAAATGCTCTCATGCTTCACTTAGATTTATTTGAGAGTTAGTAAGATTTTGAAAAAATTCTCTCATGATTCACTTATATTATTTCGAGAGACAAAAAATTTTATGCTCATGTTCTTCACTTAAATTTGTTTGATCTTATCAAAAAGCAATTGCAACATATGAAATTATTCCCAAAGAGATAGATAGTCAAGAGGGATAAAAAAATAAAAAATGCATGAAGATCATTGGACAAAATAAACTTGATTCTTTGTAATAGTTTTGAGATATGATGATAGTAATATGTGAGTCATGTTGGTGAGTAATTATGCTTTAGTAAGAATATTGGTGTTAAGGTTTGTGATTCCTTATGCAAGCACAAAGTCAATAGTTATGCAATGAAATTACATCCTACTTATGGTGCATTATGCGGTGTTAGTTATGCTTAATGCTCGCTTATGTGATTTTTGTTTCTTGGTTCGTTGCTTCTCAATCTATTTGCTAGCCTCCACTTGTACTAAGTAGAAATACTACTTGTGGATCCAAAATCTTTAAACCCAGTTAACACATGAGTCCACCATACCTACCTATATGCGGTATTTCCATGTCGTTCTAAGAAAATTTGTATGTGCCATCTCTAATTTTCAAAATGAATTTCCTTTTTGTGTGCTCGTACCGCTCATGAAGCGGCATGGGGTGGCCAATATATTCCATGCTAGATGTGTTATTCTCAAGATGAGTGTTTATTCACTTGTTATTGCACGATAGTACGGCGGTAATAGGGATGCCCTGTCCTGAAATGAAAACAAAATTTACTTTACACTACTAGGGAAAACCTTATACACAGAACTTTAGCAGTAGCATGGGTCAAAAAAGCACGCTGGTGCTAAGTAGCAGTAGCGCGCCCGCGCAAACCGCGATGCAGATAAAGATCTAGCAGTAGCGCGTCTGTCTTTAAACACGTTGCTACTAAAATTCACACGGCTTAGCCGATAGGCTACACATAGTAGTAGTGACCTATGACGAACCGCGCTACCGCTACTTCATTTGTAGCAGCGCGTTTTAATAAAAACTCGCTATTGCTAAAGGTTATAAAATTAAATGGAAAGAAAATTGAAAGGTAATTGAAAATGAAAGAAATAGAATAAGGTGAAAGGAAAAAAAATAAAATGTGAAGACAACTAAATGAAAAAGGGAAAAAAAGAGAAAGGAGTAGCAGTAGTGTGTATCACGGAACGCGCTGTAGCTAAGATCGCAGCAACGCTTTTCCTGGAATGCGCTACTGCTACTGCTGACTTAACCACGGGGTTCGTCCTTCCCCACGCGGCCACTTCCCCCAAATCCAACTTTCTCCACTGTCGCCTGTTGTCGCCCGTTGGCGCCAAGGCCTCCGCACCCCTCTCGCGCCCGACCCAGATTCAACGCCGCCCGCCCCCGACCCGACCTCGACGCCGGCCGCCATCCGCCAAGGCCCGAGCCCGACCACGACCTCGGCGCCCCCCCCTCCTCCTCGTCAGCAGCACCGAGATGAGCATGCCCGCTCCTCCCTCTCCCCTACCTCTGCCTAGGGTTTGTTTATATTTTAGTTGCATCAAATTAGTTAGGGTTCATGTACGAGTGGAAACAAATCGGATGCGGATGCGGCTCAAATGAGTTAGGGTTCATGTAAGGGTGAAAACGAATCAAATTTCTAAGATGAATCATAAAACGAGTAAAATTTGACCACTTATTTCACTTTATAGTTGGATAATTGAAATATCCGCTACCACTTTCCACCCCTATAGGTTCATCAAATTAGATGGTAATTAGGGCAGAGTTCCTAGGTACTAATTAGTTAGTAAGAACTAGGTACTAATTAGGTACTAGAATATTTTTATTTATAGTAAGTTTATTTTAGTAAGAACTAGTTGAATTAATAGAACTAGTTAGTAAGAACTTGTTGCTATTTTTTAGTTAAAGCATTTTTTCCCGCTCGACGTGGGCGATGCCTATCCAAAGATCCTCGTCGTCAAGTCGGCGGAGGACGACACTGCTTGACCAGATCGGCCATGTCCGGACTGGCTCCGCCGGTGGTCTCGAAGGCGCTACCTACCGGGGGCGAGGTTGGTGAGGAGCCAGCCTGTCATTGACCGAACCTTCTTTGGTGGTGGTCGCGTGGGCGATGGCGATCTAGAGGCTCGAGGACTCATGGAGGTGGTGCGCCACCGTGTCGGTGAGGAGGACGCGACGTCCGTCGCTACTTGTTTGCGTTGGAGCACAGTGTCGTTCTCCAATACCGGCAGGTACTCAGGATCTCACTTGGAGCTATGATCCGTGATGGTTCCTTCTCTGTGGTGTCCACCGCCCGCGCCGATGCCCGTCGTGTGCTAGGGTTTTAGTTGTATTAGTGATGTTATATGTTTGACACTATTCATGATGCATTAGTGATAATATTCGACGATGTAGGGACGCATGAGATGATTTACTTTTGCTTATTGAATGCATGCTAATTTGAGTCCTATAAGATATTTTGAAATGTATATCTTGTGTTGCTCAATATCCAAGTGGCCGGTCATGTTTGCATGTTACACCTCCGAGTGGCCTATGTTTTGCCAGAGTGTTGATTCATTTCCGTTCCGGCAAATTTCAGGCGCTCGATATGTCCTATTTTAGCAAAGGTCATGCCGGATTTTTCCGTGAATTTTGGCATGACTTGTGCCAGAATATGTAGGAAATATCGAGTGCCCCGGATTTGTGTGTTGAGTATCCTGGTAGTTGTCTTCAATCGATTTTCAATTAATGTTTTAACTATGAACATAGGAAATGTCTGACGACGAAAAGGATTTCGTATTCGCAAATCCGCGAAGACGAAGCGCTTGACTCGTGCGACGGAATCTTCCTAGATGATGATAGGCGCTTCAGCATCAAGCTGGACGAGAACTTCGAAGTGGACATAGTAAGTCATAACGACAAGTCTTTTTTCGTAGCTAAGCATGACATCTGCTTCAATTGCTTGAACTTATATTTTTTTTTTACTATTCTACTAGCGTATCCCCTGCCATGCAAGAGTTTTGTATTGGATAAGATAGGTTTCAGTCATACTACGGAGGTAAAAAAAGTTTATTTGAAGACCAAGCATGGTTATATTTTCCATGCAAAATTATACAATTCAGACGACTACACCTATTTTGGATGCAAAACATGGCGAGCACTATGCAAGACTTATGCATTTGAGCCTGATATGGTTATCACCTTTGATATTCGTCCAGGAAGATGATATTGGAGGTAATACCGACATCGGGTTGATGTGCGACGCCTCAGTTATACCATTATGTAAGTTTCTCAACCATATTTATGTCTTTGATATTGTTTATTCAAAATAGTTGACAACTAATTTGTATTGTCGACTTATTTTGGTGCAAGCAAACATGTCCAGTAGCTTGGTAGACAGGACCTACTACTGTCCCGAGGCTGAACTAAACTGCGAGGAGCTAAGTCATTATGTTTCATGGCTTGAGGATCTTGATCTGTCAAGACAAATTTTCTTCTGGATTTAGAAATGTTAGTCTGAAAACATGCGACCAATAGTGTTCGTAATGAACTACGGTCACATCCATTTAGGAAGGATGGTAAGATTTTTACTATTTGTCCTCATTGCATCTTTTCCATACATTATTTTTGAAGCTAAACTTCATTGCTAAGTATGTTACCATACGATGTTCTTCAACAGGACTCCCGATGAATGTTGTGCCTTATGGTATCGAGACTAATGGTACCATGAGTATTATCACTTACGCCAAGATATCCTCTGATTACTTTAGTGCCTTCAAGATTAGCGACGGATGCTTAATAGTGCAAGACTGGACCAAATATGTGTTGGCGGAGCGCAGAGAAGTACTAGGGGGCAGCAAACAGAGGCGCTTTCCACGATTAGGAGACAGGTTCATCTGCATGCTCCAACTTGATCAAGGAGGAGAGCTACACATGTTTTATGTTGTTTTACCTAAGAGAGAGCAGCATGAGTGATTAGCTAGCTAGAAATGATTTTCAGGATGATGATGTGCTACACTATTACTATAATGATAAAATAGCTAGTGTTGGTGGTAATGACTATGATGATTATTATTAGCTAGTGTTAGTGGTGATTAAATAAATACTGTTGGTGGTAATGACCATGATGATGATTAAATATCTTGTGCTGGCGGATTAGATTTGAGTGGAGGCAACATGTGGTGCACATCGAAAGTACTACTAGTCCAAACTAGATCAAGTTTGGATTAGTAGTATACTTTTGACATGCACCACATATTGCCTCATCTTGAACCTAATCGACCTTCATTTGACACTGTTATGGACATAATGATGTAAACCTCATAACTGGTATTGTATCAATATTTGTATGATGGCGAATAAATAAACTAAAACCGAAAAAATAAAAAAAGAATACTAGTAGCGATGGAGAGAAAACACGCTGCCAAGAGTTACATTAGCGATGGCGTGGGAGTGAAACAACGCTACAGACTATTAAATCCTAGCGAGAAGCGCGTGCGGGCACGCGCTACTGCTAAGCAGTAGCTGTAGCGCCTTATTAGTAGCGCGCCTACCCGTGCTACTAGTGAGCACAAAACCAGCGCTACTACTAGGGTTTTCCCTAGTAGTGTTATGTTGTCAAATAATAAATTCCTTGGAAAGTGTTGGTATGGATGGCACCCGTGGATACGGCTAACCATGGATTGTGAAAGAATGGTGGAAAAAGGAACCAACTTTATTTGCTGTTTGGGAACCGCCTAAGATATATCTAGCATGGAAAGTGTTGGGAATTACTTGGTCGTTTTCGTTGACGGGAAAAGTATGCCTCTCAATTCTTTTTGTATCTCTCTATTTAAGCTTTGAGCTCTGGCACCTCTACAAATCCCTACTTCCCTCTGTGAAGGGCCTTTCTATTTACTTTATGCAATTTTTATTTTATTTTGAGTCTCCATCTTCTCTTATAAAGCACCGACTAGGGAGCACTATGATCGTACTTGAGCATTGGATGTAGCTAATATGCGAGTGTGTTTCATGAATGGATCAATGATTGAGCATGATGGGCTAGGGATAGCTTTCTTTAGTGGTGATATTTTGAAAGACATGGTTGCTTGTTGATATGCTTGAGTATTGAAATCTTCATGTCAAAACTAGACTATTGCTTTGAACCATATAAAAAGTCCAAATGTTCATGCTACAAAAGAAAAGAATATGTGATAAACATGTTAGGCAACATTCTACATCAAAAATTCTGTTTGTATCATTTACCTACTCGAGGACGAGCAGTTATTATGTTTGGGGATGCTGATACGTCTCCAACGTATCTATAATTTTTGATTGTTTTATCCTGTTATATTATCATTCTTGGATGTTTTACAATCATTTTATAGCAACTTTATACCATTTTTTGGGACTAACCTATTGACATAGTTCCCAGTGCCAGTTGTTGTTTTTTGCTTGTTTTTTTACTTCACAGAATATCAGTACCAAACGGAGTCCAAACGCAGCAAAACTTTTTGGTGATTTTTTCTGGAGCAAAAGACACCCAGTGGGCCAAAGAAGTACATGAGGGGAGGCCCGTGGGGAGCACAACCCACCAGGGCGCGCCCATGGGGTTGTGCCCCCCCCCCCATGGAGCCCCCCTGCACCGCCTCTTCGCCCTATAAATTCCCAAATATTCCAGAAACCCTAGGGGAGTCGACGAAACACAATTCCAGCCGCCGCAACTTCCAGAACCATGAGATCCAATCTAAACACCATCACGGAGGGGTTCATCATCCTCATTTGTGCCTCTCCAATGATGCGTGAGTAGTGCACCATAGACCTAAGGGTCCATAGGCAGTAGCTAGATGGCTTCTTCTGTCTTTTCGATTCTCAATACAATGGTCTCTTGGAGATCTATTTGATGTAACTCTTTTTGCGGTGTGTTTGTTGGGATCTGACGAACTTTGAGTTTATGATCAGATCTATATTCATGAATATTATTTGAGTCTTCTTTGATCTCCTATATGCATGATTATTTATAGCGTCATATTTCTTCTTCGAATCTTTGGTTTAGTTAGGCCAACTAGATCGATTTTTTCTTGCCATGGGAAGAGGTGCTTTGTGATGGGTTCGATATTCCGGTGTTCTTTCCCAGTGACAGAAGGGGCAGCAAGACACGCATGTATTGTTGCTATCAAGGATAACAAGATGGGGGTATTCCTACATGAATTGATCTCGTCTACATCATGTCATCGTTCTTATTGCATTACTCCGTTTCTCCATGAACTTAATACACTAGATGCATGCTGGATAAAGGTCGATGTGTGGAGTAATAGTAGTAGATGCAGGCAGGAGTCGGTCTACTAATTTTCGACGTGATGCCTATATATTGATCATTGCCTTGGCTATTGTCATAATTATTCGATCTTCTATCAATTGCCCAACAGTAATTTGTTTACCCACCGTGTGCTATTTCTCGAGAGAAGCCACTAGTGAAACCTACGGCCCCCGAGTCTATTCTTCATCATATTTGCTTTTTGATCTATTACTTGCTTTGAGATAGATTTTTATTTGCTTTATTTTTAGATCTATATTTCCAAAAACCCAAAAATACTTTGCTGCACTTCTTATTCGCATCTTTTGTTTCGCGTTTCATCGAGAGCTATTTATCCAATCTATCACAAATATTTCTACCATCACTTGACAATTTCTGGCATCGTTACCCGGTAGGGATTGACAACCCCTCATACGCGTCGGGTTGTAAGTATTTGTTCTTTGTGTGCAGGTACCATTTACATAGTGTTGCTTGGTTCTCCTAATGGATTGATACCTTGGTTTCATAACTGAGGGAAATACTTACCGTAGTTGTGCTGCATCATCCCTACCTCTTTGGGGAAATACCGACGCAGTTTCAAGTGACATCAGCGGGCGTGGTGTTGTTGCCATTGCCCTGGTCCTCGATGTTGTCTGGGGTGGCGTCGTCATCGGTGGCATCCGTATTGTTGGTTTGGCTCTTGCCCCCGTCAGTACCCTTTGGCTGCCTACGAGGGTGTCGGCGTTTGGGTGGATCCTTGGGTGTGTCCACCATTTAGACGGCATAGGTAGATGTTGCGGCCCAGTTGCCGGTGCGGGATATGGCCATAGGCGACGCCGGCCTTGTTGTGCCATTGACATCTTCATCCATGTCAGTTGCCTCGTTGGAGGCGTAGTTCAGTACGTCGGTTAAATCCTCGACAAAAGCGACTAGGTGGCTAGAGGGAGGGACATAAATTTCCCTATCACCAGCTTTACATCCAATTTGATCATAGACCGAGGATGAGATCGCAAGATTTTGAATCCGATCTAGCATATCGTTTAGTTGCGAGAGATCCTCGGTGTCCATGGCTTGACTGAAAGACAAATTGATCTGAATATGCTCTATCGGTTGCTTAACGCAATTTCAGAGTCTTGGTTAGCCAGGGTTGACTCCGGGTCTGCTAGAGAAAGATCAGACTTGGGCTTAACCCCGGTTCCGAGTTCGGACTTGACTCGAGGTCGAGATCCAATGAGATAGTGGTCGAATCTGTGCTTGAAGTTGGGCACGACGCAACGATGACAGATCCATACTCGAGGTTGGCTCTGATGCGAGATCCGATATGAGGCCTGGATTGGGGGTCGGCTCTGGGGTTAAGGCCACGGTGCTCGAAGAGTTATCAAGATGATATGGCATCCAGCTAGTTAGGGCGAGATCACCGCCAGAGTCGGCGCTGCATTCCAAACTCCCGAACGTAACAACTTGGTTCGGAACAAAGCTTTCGACGCGGTCGAGCCGGCCGGTTGAATTGGCATGAAGAACGATGTTGCCGAACGTGAAAAGCTACCAGGGGATGAAGATGCCACTGCAGCCGACGTTGCTATCAATCTGAAGACGAGCCATCGATCCTTTTCGACCACACAACGGGATCTGCATGGGCCACCAATGTCCGCACTAAAACCGGTGGATCTCGGGTAGGGGGTCCCGAGTTGTGGATCTGGAACGATGGGTAACAGGAGACAAGGGACACAAAACTTTACTGAGGTTCGGGCCCTCTCGAAGAGGTATAACCCTACGTCATGTTTGATTCTACTGATGAGGGAGTACCGAGTACAGGTTGATCTACCTCAAGATCGTATGTTGTGTTCTAAACCCTAAGGTATGTAACTGTGATTGTGTCTCTACGGACTAAACCCTATGGCTTATATAGATGCCAGAGTGGGTCGGATCTGACGTGGTGGGCGCGTTCGGACACATCTGAGCGTCCGCATATCCGCCCCAGATATGGGATGAACATGACGAGTGTCGGTTAGTTCAGGCGTTTGGGCCAGCTCTGGTTAGGTGGCAATTTTCCGTCTGGTCACTGACCGGGCAGTCCGTCCGGGTGTTTGTCGTGGATTTGAGGTCTTCGGTTGTAGATGCTATAAGTACCAAAACAATGGACTTGCTTTGGGTCAGACTTCATGGTGCCATGCAAGATCCACAAATTTGAATAGAACATATATAATTTGTTTTCACTTTCCACAAATTACATATTAACTTTTAATTGAAACTTTAAAATATCCAAATACAAAAATTCCGGAGTCACTTTCAACAACTTTTTGTGTCAGTTAAAAAAATGGCACGACTTTCAACACTTGTGAAGAACATTCAAAAAAATCAACTCAATTTCAAAAATATCGAGTATGGAGCTTTTAAAAATTAGGTGAATTTTCGGATGCTTGGGTCCTAGCGTGTCAAAGCATATTTGGGTCCTAGCGTGTGAAAGTTGTACTGTAGTTGGAGTGCGACCAGTGGTGTTGTACTTCGTAGTGGTACCCCAAGTAAGGATGGCAATTTTACCCACGGGTACCCGCGGTTACCGTACCCATATTTGCAGGGTATGGGCACACTGTTATACCTACGGATAGTACCCATATCCTACCCGTTAAGTCATGGGTAGGGTACGAGTATAAGCTTGTACCCGCGGGTATACCCATACCCTGCCCGGTTGTGAACTAATGTTAAGTTGTCGTCAATTAATCATTAATTTTTCATGTGACTTTTCTACTCCTATTGACTTATGAGTATGTTGTACTCATCTACCTGTTATTGAGCTAAGATGATTGTTTTTTTATCAAATTTGCTATCAATGAGTGTAAAAATGTGAACGACTCATGTGCTATTTGTTCTACCCGCTAGGTATCCAACGGGTATGGGTACCCATCCGGTATGGGTATGGGTAAAGTTTCATATGGTATGGGTATGGGTAGAATTTTGTATCCACTGACTATACGGATATGGATATGATATTGCTCTACCCTGCCCATACCCTACCCATTACCATCCTTAACCCCAAGCATCAAATCAAGTAGCACTGGGCTAGATATCGCCGGATCTGGATGAGTCAACCTCGCCAAAATCTCAAATCCGGTCGCGCAAACTTTCCAGGTCGGCACATAGAGAGGACAGGGAATGAGAACACAATTCTAGCTCGATCCGCGCGAGAGAGAGAGATAGAGGGAGGGAGGAAGGGAGGGAGAGAGAGAAAGAGAGAGAGATTATCATATTTTTATATGAAGAAAAGAGTGGAGAAATTGCGGGATACCGTCGCAGACAACCAAAAGTACAGTCACCCCTGCAGACACTATATACCGCTTATGTCTGCAATAGCTCCACATCACGGGAAGGTTTCGACGTTGTGATTGCTTGTTTATGTTTGAATCTCCATACTTTAATATTTGCATGTTATTTTTGTGTTTTCTTCTCCTGCTTCAAAACTTGTGCATAATTGATCTTCCTTGCCGCCGGGAGCTCTCTTTATTTCCAGTGTATTATATTTTGGGTTATCTCTTTTATTTTATTTCTACTTTATAATATCATTATATTACTCTATTTCATTTGTATTTCTTTAGTTCTAATTTTTTAGCTTCATCTTAAACACATTTTTGTAAGGAATTTTCTTGTAGCAGCATATATATGATGATCTAATGGATTCTCTTAGTCCATCGGGCCCTGACCCGGTGTGTAGGCGCGCACATCTTCTCATAGGAGGCGTCAAATAGGTGGGCAGGCACCAATACGGCAACCAAAACTTCAGGTTTTATTCCATTATTTATATTTTAAATACTTGACCTAGCCCGCCACCGCCACCAAAAAGCTAAGGTTTTCTGCCTCCCGCCGGCACCGGTGCCGGTCCGTTCCGTCTCCGATGGCCTTAGGGCCATGGAGGCGAAGTGGATCTCGGCCATTGCCGGTGGGAGGGCTCCGTTTTTAGATATTTTTTCAAGCTTTGTTAGGGTTTGTGTCCTGCTCAGAAAGGCGAGACGGCAGCGGCTCCTTGAAGATGGATAAAGGCCTCCCGCCTAGCCCCTATTCCGGTAATGCGTCTAGCATCATCGGTGGGCGTGTGGAGGTGTGTCTCCGGTAGATCTGTCTTTGATGGATTTGCTCGGATCCGTTCGTCGTTCGTCTTCGTTCGTGTGTATTCAGGTTGGATCCTTTTGATCTACACTCTTCATCTGCGGCGGCTGCTGTTCTGGTGCGTTTGTTCTATGGGGCCTTAGCACGACGACTTCCCGACTGTCTACTACAACATCGTTTGCCCCGCTCCGGCGAGGGAGGGGCGATGACAACGGCGCGCCTTGGGCTCGATTCAGTGCTTGTAGTCGTCGCTAGGTGGTCTCCGGATCTGGATGTAATTTTTTATCTCTGATGTTTATTTATATTACCATGATTGAAGATAAATAGATTGAAAGTTTTCCCCGCAAAAAAGGTTAAGAAATTACAATTTCTTACAAGATGTATTGAAAAACCCTGGCGTGTATTTTTGACATTCATCATGTAGCTGAAAAATATCCATTGTGTATTTAAAACATTCATGTATTTGGAAAATATTTGTCATGTAATTTGAAAAGGATCATTGTGTATTTTCAAGAAATATTTAATTTATACAAAAACATAAGATATATCAAAAAATGGAAATCAGAAATAAAAACAAAATATAAAACAAAAGACCCTGAAAAAAATAAAAAATAAAACCGGCCTGTCCTAGAAAACAAAAAAGAATAAAGAAAGAAACTGAAATAGTAATTCTTTTTAGCACAAAACAAAAAAGCTATTTTAAAGTTAGAAACCAAAATAGTAGAAAACCCATGGAAGCCGGGCTAAGAATTGGCAAATGGGCCTGGCCCAGGAGATGCATGCGTTGGCGCTATGCATGCATTCTATGTGACGCGGGACCTCCATTACGCCGCTTACGGGAGCTCCTAGTCGGCGCTGCAAGCGCCGATTAGGAGATGCCGAAATCACTAACTAATTAAGAAGTATTTGTTGTTAAGAACACTTCACTTTCTCATGTCGCGACAAGTGGCGCACATGCAGCGTGTCAATTGTCGTAACATGGGAGTTTTTCCTTTTTTCGTAGATCCGTTTATTCAAAATGTTTTATCTTTTAAACCGTGCGTCCAAATCTTAAACCGTTTTCACCATTGGATTCCTCGCGTCGAGATCTTTAAAACTAGATCCCATGTTCATAGGTTTTGACGAACTTTTTTTTCATGAAAAAAACCGGATGAAAAAACCGGACGAAAAAACCAAACCGGGAGCATGGTTTTTTTACCTTTCTGAAATAGGCACGCCCGTGCCTCTCGCGAAATCACAACCGTGCCTCTCGTGAAAGCAAAACGTGACTCGTGGAAGAAAAAAAACAGAAAACGCGTTTTTTTTTCCTTTCTGAAAGAGGCACGGCCATGACTTTCGCGAAAGCACAACCGTGCCTCTGGCGAAAGCAAAACGGTGACTCTCGCGAAAGGAAAAATACAGAAAGCGTGTATTTTTTCCCTTTTCGAGAGGCACGGCCGTGACTCTCGCGAAAGCACAACCGTGCCTCTCGCGGAAGCAAAACCGTGACTCTCGCGAAAGAAAAAAAACAGAAAACGCGCTTTGGTTTTCCCTTTCTGAGAGGCACGGCCGTGACTCTCACGAAAGCACAACCGTGCCTCTCGCGGAAGCAAAACCGTGACTTTTCATGAAAGAAAAAAAAATAGAAAACGCGTTTTTTTTCCGAAAGGCACGGCCGTGACTTTCACTAAAGCACAACCGTGCCTCTCGCGGAAGAAAAACCGTGACTTTTCGTGAAAGAAAAAAAACGTGTTTTTCCATAAAAAAATTCAATTTTTTTTTTTGAAAAGCTATGAAAGACTGGGGAAAAACCAAAACGTCAAAAAACACTGAAAAAATCCGTTTAAAAAGCCGAAAACGCGTATGAAAAAAATAAAAAAACAAAATCTGGAGGAAGCGTCCAGAGCGCGACACGTGGCGCTGATCGTTGCGAGGCTCCCGAAGAAGCGTTCGTTAACTAGTTGCTCCCAGAAGATGCGGCGCTCGCTACAGCCCGGAGTGGGCCGGCCCACTAAGGGGCACCGCACAGAAAAAGCGCGAACACTATCCAGAAAATAGCGCCACAACGGGGAATCAAACTCACGACGCACACAGCATACTGTGTTCGGCTAACCACTCGGACATGCGGTTAGAAGTGATTAAGTACAGCACGAAATCTTTAAAAGCTATTAAAGCAGCTGTTACATGATTTCCTTTAAAAAAACTGAAACATTACAGATTTCAGAAAAAGTTTCTGAACAAGCAAAAATACTTTGCCCTATTCAATAGAAGTTCAATGATTTTGAAAAAAGTTCATCAATAATGAAAAATAGTTCACAAAAAATTCGAAAAAGTTCATTGAATTTAAACGTAAACTTTTGGTTCTTTGAAAAAAAGTTCATTAAATTTGAAAAAAGTTCATTGAATTTGAAAACTAGTTCATCTAATTTGAAAAAAGTCAATGATTTTGAAAAAAAGTTCATCGAAATTGAAATAGAGTTCATCGGATTTAAAAAAAGTTCATCGGTTTTCAAAAAAGTTCACCGAATTTGAAAAAAATTCACCGAATTTGAAAAAAGTTCATGGATTTGGGAAAAAGTTCACAAATTTGAAAGAAGTTCATCAAATTTCAATAGAAAAAGTTCATGTATTTGCAAACAATTCAATGAACCAGGATGAAAAAGAAAACGGAAAACGGAAAAGGACATGCATCAAACTTTCATGTACATTGGACTTGAGATTATCCCATGAGAACCTCTGCTACTCCAAAGACTCCATGTGACTCCACCTGCAACTTGTAGTCCCTTCATTTCTTGATCAAAGTCAACGCTCGAGCAAAAAAAAGATTAAGTTCCTTGTTACTCTAGTTTGTGCTCCCAGCTTCCAGAGTATCGGTCAACGCCATCATACACCGGTCACTGACCTGCGTGAAAGAGAACAACTCACATATTGGGTGTCACACATAAGAGTTATCTGAACTCAACATCACCGCTCCTTTCTTGACCACCTGTCTGAAACTTGAAGGAATTTCACCGTTGCTTATAGTCATCCCGAGTCAAATTCGCAGTTGTCTCACCTCATGTATGACCACCAGAGGCCTGGCCCGTCTCCATGTCCCGTGCGTACCGCACGCCTCACCGCTATTACCGCGTCAAGCCTCCGCTGTTCCGGTCAAGTCTCAAGGGTTACAAACCCACACCACTCAACCCCACTGCAGAATACCATCGATCATCACCGACCGATGACGAGTTTCACGCTTCCATCAGACCACTAGGCTCCAGTTCGAATTGCATGTCACTCGCTTTTCCCGCTGAATAGGCTTCGACTCTCTGTCGACTTACGCCGTAGCCTCTCAATCCAGCTTCACCTTCTACATGACTCCATGGTAGATGATGAGTCCACCCTTGTGCCTCATCGACTTCAGGATCCGTGTATACACCACCTTGAATCAATCCCGCGCATAGTCTTGTCGAAGCCGCACAAGCCTCGGGCATGTGCACCACGTGTTTCCATGCCCAGAAGTCGGTCACCATCAGCATCACGCCCCTATGTCGTCGTCGCCAATTCCACCACCGTCTTCTGTATCAACCGACTCGTGTCGACCCGTCAGACTGTCCAGGCCAACTGCCCAATGTGTCTGACCTGAGCCGAACTTACTGCAACCATTTGCAAATCCTCACAACCATCATCGTCCATCTTAACTGGCTTGACTTCCCGCAACGCCTTCAAGCATCCATGTTGTGCCAACATATTTTTCATCTTTGTCTGCCATAACCCAAGGTTTCCAGTTCTGTTGAACTTCTCCACCTCAAACCTAGTATCCGTTGACGCCATGGTTCTTTGTATGACTGACCCAATGAAAAAATAACCGAGCTTATTTTCATGTGATGCCCAAGTACACGAGCAAAACCTGAACATGGTACACCCTCATGTACTAATAGTAAATCCAAAAAAAGTTGGTCTTCAACGTGAATTTGGCTCCTATTTGGCTCAACTCCATATGCTAGCAATTGATGTCAATCCCTTAGCCTATTCCAACGGACGTGTTGCTGGAATTTAGTCTATATTGGGGCAGCCCAATAACTATTTCAGAAATTCCTAATAAATCCTAGAGGCCCACTTAGCCCATTTGTGCAAGGCAAAGAATACTACTAAAGTTTAGTCCCACATTGCTAGTTGAGTGGGAATTGGACCTCCTTATAAGGGAGGTTCTTTCCCCACTTGTATGAGCATGAGAACAAGAGGGACATCCACGCGTGCTCCTCCTCCCCCGCCCGCCGCGCCATGCCACGCCTCGTCACGACGCGCCGCGCTGCGGGTTGCGGGAATGAGCCGAGCCGATGTCTAATTTTTGCCACGCACTACGGGCATACGAAAGGTCACCTGAGAGCTGAAAAGTTTTTGTGGTAGTGGATAATGAATACGAATGGCGCACCTCTTCGCGTGCTGCCTGTTCACCGTCTCCTCCGTTGCTTCACCTCCGCGCAGCCTTTCAAGGCCCCTCTGCTGTGCCTATATAAGAGAGTTCGCTCCTCTCCCGAGAGACACATCGAAGGTCCTCTTCCTCTCGCCACACAGTTCCAATCTCTGCGCTCGCTGTCTTTCTCATCCCGGCTTGTGGCGTGCACCGCACGTCGGGACGATGAGGCCTCCGAGACCGCACCTTTTGTGTCTGACGGAGAAGGGTGATAAGGTTTTTGGGGGCGCCAGCGCGACTCGGCTGTTTCATCACGGACGATCCGGTCACCGACGACTACTTCCCCGACGACGACTTCTTACCCGACGTCCATGACCTCCTCGACGACATGGCAGGTGAGAACACCGACCCCAAGACCAGCGCTTCTGCTACTGCTGTGCCGTATGTGTTCTTCTCCTTTCTGTTAGAAGTCCTCCTACAGTTCTTGGCTCTAGTTTTTGCCCTACGTATGTTAGGTTCTGTTTCGTATAAGCAACTTCATCTAGTGCCTGTTCTAGATGTGTTTATCTCAAGTTCATATATGCAGATGATGTTTACCTTTCTCTCGTCGATTGCATGACTTGCTTTATATTTGCTATTTTAGTCATGCTTTATCTAGTATTTTTGTTAATAAAATCATATGATAAATTGCTCATATTTCCAACAATCCAAAAACCTTATTATAGCCAATTTACCCCGAGCGGTTTTGCTGCTTCCATGAGACCTCCTATGTTTGAGGGTATCCACTATAAGAGGTGGCGTGAGAGCAGTCTTATGGTTTCGAGCCATGAGCTGCTATGACGCCACTCTTGGCAAACCTAAAAGAGAGCAAGATGCCCAACAGCACAAGCTTTTGAGAAAATGGATACCTTGTTTAAGGCTGCTCTCTTGAGTGTTCTTGGTGAGAACATAGTTGATGCTTATCGTCAATTGACAATGGAAAAGATATGTGGGGACTTTTCGAGGCCAAGTTTGGGGTCTCGGATGCCGACCGAGCTGTACATCATGGAGCAATTCTATGATTACAGGATGACCAAGAGCGCTCCATGGTTGAGCAGGCTCATGAGATCTGATCATTTGCTAGAGAACTTGAGCACTTAAATTGCATGCTACGGACAAGTTTGTTGCGGGGTATCATCACTAAGCTTCCTCCTTCATGGAGGAACTTTGTTACTCTTGAAGCATAAGAGACAGGAGTTTTCCGTTCCGGATCTCATTGGTACTCTTGATGTGGAAGAAAAGGCGAGAGCAAAGGACACACGTGCTTGAGTTATTGAGGGAGGATCTAGTGCCAATGTGGTACAGAAGCAGAACTTCCAGCCCCACAAGTTCAAGAACAAGGGCAAGTTTGATGGGAAGAACAAGGCTGTGCAACACACGAACTTCAAGAAGAAGAATGGCAAGAAGAAAGGTTCTTGTCATGTGTGTGGAGATCCTGATCATTGGGCTCCTAGTTGCCCTAATCGCTATGACAAGCGTCATCCTAGGAAAGGCGGCAAGACCGCTAACGTTGTCATTGGAGACACTGACATGAAGGATGCTGGGTATGGTATATTTCCCACTATTCTTTCAGTATGTCATTCTCCTGATTGGTTGATTGACACGGGTGCTAATGTGCATGTATGCGGTGATATTTCCATGTTTTCGTCTTATCAGACCGCAGGGACTTCAACCGTGCTGATGGGCAACAGTTCAAGTGCTTCTATTCGTGGTGTTGGCACGGTCGATCTGAAGTTTACTTCGGGGAAGATCGTGCAGCTGAAGAACGTGCATTATGTCCCCTCCGTCAATAAAAATCTTGTTAGCGGATCTCTTCTGTGTAGAGATGTCTACAAGCTTGTCTTTGAGTCGAATAAATTTGTAATATCCAAGTATGGAACCTTTGTTGGTAAAGGCTATGACTCAGGAGGCCTATTTCGTTTATCCTTGTCAGACGTTTGCAATAAAGTTGTTAACCATATTTGCAACAATAGTGAATCAAATGTGTGGCATTCACGTCTTTGTCATGTTAACTTTGGTTGCATGTCACGACTAGCGAAGTTGAACTTAATCCCTAGTTTCACCACTGTCAAGGGATCTAAGTGTCAAGTGTGCGTGCAAGCTAAGCAACCTCGTAAGTCTCACGTGACTGCGGAGACGAGAAATCTTGCACCACTAGAACTTATACATTCAGATCTATGTGAACTGAATGGTGTTTTGACAAAAGGTGGAAAGAAATATTTCATGACGTTAATTGACGACTCCACTAGATACTGTCGTGTGTATCTTCTGAAATCTAAGGATGAGGCTTTGAACTTTTTCAAGACCTATAAAGCTGAAGTGGAAAACTAACTTGATCGAAAAATCAAGAGTCTTAGGTCCGACCGTGGTGGAGAGTATTTTTCCAATGAATTTGATGCTTTTTGTGCGGAACATGGTATAATCCATGAGAGGACGTCTCCCTACTCACCTCAGTCAAATGGGGTGGCCGAAAGAAAGAACCGTACTCTAACTGATTTGGTTAACGCCATGTTAGACACATCGGGTCTCTCAAGGCATGGTGGGGAGGCGATATTGACAAAGCATGTCATGTCCTAAATCGAGTCCCCACAAAGAACAAAGAGATAACTCCATTCGAGGAATGGGAGAAGAAAAGGTTAAAACTCTCTTATTTGCGAACATGGGGTTGTTTGGCGAAAGTCAATGTTCCAATTCCAAAGAAGCGGAATCTTGGACCAAAGGCGTGGATTGTGTTTTCTGGGATATGCATTTCATAGCATTGGCTATAGATTCTTGGTTGTAAAATCTGAGGTACGACATGCATGTCGAGACGATCATGGAGTCGAATGATGCGACTTTCTTTGAAGATATCTTTCCCATGAAGGATATGGCTACCTCATCTAATCGGGAGATGCCTAGTTCATTGAAACAGAACCGATTACAATTACCGAACTGGCATTTTGATGGAACACTTTGAAAGTCTGTGGAGGAGAACAATGAAGTTCCTACTAGGAGCAAGAGGCATGAGGACTGCAAAGTCCTTTGGTGATGATTTTCTTGTGTATCTTATAGATGACACTCCCAGTTCTATTTCAGAGGCCTATGCATCGAAGATGTTGATCTTGGAAGGAAGCAGTTCAATGGCGAGATGGATTCCATCTTGGCGAATGAAACTTGGGAGATAATCGATCGTCCTTATGGGTGCAAACCTATAGGATGCAAATGGGTATTCAAGAAGAAGCTTAGGCCTGATGGTACTATCGAAAAGTACAAGGCTCGGCTCGTGGCTAAGGGTTATACCCAAAAGGAAGGTGAAGAATTCTTTGATACTTACTCACCGTGGCTCGATTGACCACTATTCGAGTTCTACTTTCACTAGCTGCCTCACATGGTCTTCTCGTTCATCGGATGGATGTTAAGACTGCTTTCCTAAATGGAGAGTTGGATGAGGAAATTTATATGGAATAACCAGATGGGTTTGTAATAGATGGTCGGGAAGGAAAGTGTGCAAGTTTTTGAAGTCTTTGTATGGACTCAAGCAAGCACCCAAGCAATGGCATGAGAAGTTCGAAAGAACTTTAACAGCTGCAGCTTTGTTGTGAACGGTTGACAAATGTGTGTATTATCGCCATGGTGGGGGTGAGGGACTTATGCTTTGCTTGTATGTTGATGACATACTGATTTTCGAACAAATCTGAATGTTATTAAGGAGGTCAAGGATTTTCTATCTCGCTGTTTTGAGATGAAGGATTTAGGAGTGGCTGATGTCATTCGAACATCAAGTTGTTGAGAGATGATGATGGTGGGATTACATTGCTTCAATCTCACTATGTGGAAAAGATCTTGAGTCGCTTTGGCTATAGTGATTTGCAAGCCCTCTCCAACACCATATGATGCTAGCGTCTTTGCTTGAAAGAATCGAAGAATTGCTAGAGATCAATTGAAGTATTCTCAGATTATTGGCTCGCTTATGTACTTAGCTGCTACAAGACTGACATCTCTTTTGCTGTTAGCAAACCTGAGTCGGTTTGTCTCAAAACCAGGAGATGTGCATTTGAAAGCTCTAGAGAGAGTTTTGCGTTATTTGAAAGGCTTTGCAATTTATGGAATTCACTACACGGGCACCCAAAGGTGCTTGAAGGGTATAGTGACTCAAAGCTGGATCTCGATGTTGATGAGATAAAGGCCACGAGCGGATATGTATTCACTCATGGAGGTGGCGCTGTTTCTTGGAAGTCTTGCAAGCAGACCATCTTAACGAGGTCAACAATGGAAGCAGAACTCACAGCACTAGATACAGCTACGGTTGAAGCAGATTGGCTTCGCCGGCTCTTGAATGACTTGCCGGTTGTTGAAAAACCTATACCGGGTGTCCTTATGAACTGCGACAATCAAACTGTGATCACGAAAGTGAGCAGCTCAAAGGATAACATGAAGTCATCAAGACACGTTCAGAGAAGGTTAAAGTCTGTCAGGAAAATGAAAAACTCTGGAGTTATTGCGTTGGATTATATCCAAACATCTAAAAATCTGGCAGATCCTTTTACTAAGGGTCTATCGTGTAATGTGATAGATAATGCATCGAGGGAGATGGGTATGAGACCCACAATATGAGTTGTTCACAGTGGTAACCTATTCTTTGTGATCGGAGATCCCGTGAATTAGATGTGGAAGACAAGCTGTTGGTCAACTGAGAGGAGAGTATC
Organism: Aegilops longissima; assembly: GCA_021605205.1. Taxonomy (NCBI): domain Eukaryota; kingdom Viridiplantae; phylum Streptophyta; class Magnoliopsida; order Poales; family Poaceae; genus Aegilops; species Aegilops longissima. Next base: position 673,892,812 of record CM038678.1, on the reverse strand, counting down.
CCTACTACTCACAATACCACTCCATGAAGATGCAATACTCTCCTAATCTGCATGGCAGGTTGATGTATATCTTAATGTGCTCTAAGTGGCTTTTTGAAGCAGAGATGTTGACCTCTGTAACATCTTTTGAAGAACGCACCTATATGAGTCGATTGTCAAGCGTCGTAATCTATGAGAGTAGGGTTCTCTCTAGTAAACTCATGAAAGGTCACGGAGTATGACGATAAGCTCCACCAGCTGGGAAGACCCACGGTAGCCACGTATCGGTCAAGGCTTTATGTGAAGCTAGATTTGCGAAAACTTGCAGTTCAAGGCCCGATCCTTTGTTCAAGTTGCTTACTAGTGTAGCATAGAGTTCTAGGTGGAAGTTCAACTTAACAGTCTCCACCTTGCAGATCGGTATATAAAACAGTGTTTTGGAACCAAAGGCAAATTTCTGTGTGCCTCCCGGATCTGGTGGGGGATTGCTGGAATTTAGTCTATATTGGGGCAGCCCAATAACTATTTCAGAAATTTCTAATAAATCCTAGAGGCCCACTTAGCCCATTTGTGCAAGGCAAGGGATACTACTAAAGTATAGTCCCACATTGCTAGTTGAGTGGGAATTGGACCTCCTTATAAGGGAGGTTCTTTCCCCACTTGTATGAGCATGAGAACAAGAGGGACATCCACGCGCGCTCCTCCTCCGCCGCCCGCCTCGCCATGCCACGCCACGCCACGCCTCGCCACGACGCGCGCGCGCGCCAAGGCCGAGCCGCTGGTTGCGGAATGAGCCGAGCCGATGTCTAATTTTGCCACGCACTACGGGTATCTGAAAGGTCACCAGGAGCTGAAAAGTTTTTGCGGTAGTGGATAATGAATCTGAACGGCGCACCTCTTCGTGTGCTGCCTGTTCACTCGTCTCCTCCGTTGCTTCACCTCCCGGCGCAGCCTATTCGCGCCCCTCTGCTGTGCCTATATAAGAGAGGTCGCTCCTCTCCCGAGAGACACATCGAAGGTCCTCTTCCTCTCGCCACAGTTCCAATCTCGCGCATCTGCTGTCTTCCTCATCCCGGCTTGCGGCGGCACCGCATGTCGGGACAAGAGGCCTCCGAGACCGCACCTTTTGAGTCTGTGACGGAGAAGGGTGATAAGGTTTTTGGGAGCGCTCAACGCGACTCTGGCTGTTTCATCACGAGCGATCCGGTCGCCGACGACTTCTTCCCGGCGCCCACGACCTCCTCGGCGACATGGCGGCGAGGACACCGACCCCAAGACCAGCGCCTGCTGCTGCTGTGTCGACGTGTTCTTCTCCTTTCATTAGAAGTCCTCCTACAGTTCTTGGCTCTAGTTTCGCCCTGCATATGTTGGGTTCATTTCAGTATAAGCAACTTCATCTAGTGTCATTCTAAATGTGTTTACCTCAAGTTCATATATGCGAGCGATGTTTACCTTCTCTCTGTCAGATTGCATGACTTGCTTTATATTTGCTATTTAGTCATGCTTTATCTAGTATTTTTGTTAATAAAATCATTCGGTAAATTGCTCATATTTCCAACACGTGTTACACCAAGGAGCTGCCCTGTTGCTGCACATCTCCGGCTCAAACACGACGACGCTTAATCCTCCCGGGACTCGGTCCCTTTTTGTTTCCAAAACAAATCACGTGACTCGCTGTTTCCGATTGCACCGAGAAAACCATCGAACCTGTTGCCACCTCGCCCCAGCAAACACCACGTACGCGCACCCGCGCTGGACTCTGCTGGCCCGCCTCCAGCCGCCGTACTGGACCGTACCTTGGCCCACAATGTTGCCACGCACGCTATTGCTGCAGACTGCAGATCACTTTTGATCTCGCCGACTCCGAATCCAATTCGAGGCTGCTCCATGGCATTGCCGCGCCGTTCCGATTGCATCGTCGACGCCTGATCTTTCCGCGGTATCTTCGTCTCCTCTAGATCAACTATAAATATCACTTGTTAGAATAAATTCGAGGCATATATCCGAGAATCAAGCAATCACACAAGCACGACATCGAGATTTGTTAACGAGGTTCACCGATATGGCTACACCCCCGGGGCATGACTATGGGCGCTCCTCCCCATGACACTGCTACAATACCACACCAGGTCGCCCTGGACGCCGGCACATGCCGCCGGCTTCCCCTGCGTTCCTGTGCTATTATGTTGGCATAGGTTACATCGTGTGTCTACCCTCACTATATATGAGAGGCCTAGGATACAAGTGTCCTAGGCGCTAAATAGGAAATGCCGCCGCTTACTGCGTCAAGGAATTGCGGTTTCGCACCGGGAAGCTGACCTGGGCCGGCCCATTTGCTGTGCCTCCTCCCGTCGCGAGGTGGTGAGGTGGAAAATCACAAAAAGAACAGCGCGCTACCAATATGACTCTAACACGCAACCTTACATAGTTGCGTGCCTTGCGCTAACCACCGTGACTGGCTAGCCCAAGTGCAAGGTTTGCAACGCGAAAATTAAAATATTACCTCAGATTGTGTCCAAAAAGGCAGCCCGATATATATGAACCATAAGCCTTTGCAGATTTGATCTTTTTCTAAAATTTTGAACGTGATTTTTTTGAAAGCAGACATTATTTCTGAAACTCATTACTTTTATGGAACAAGGAAAAAAAATTAATAAGAGAACATTTTTCCGAATTATGAACAATTTTTCGGAAATACAAAACATTTTTTGAAAAACAAGTTTTGTTAAAAAAATTGAACATTTTTCAAAATTACAAACAATTTTAAGAAAAACTCAAATGTTTTCTAAAATTCCTCGGAACAGTTTTTGAATTTTAGAATTTTTAAATATGAGCATTTTTAGATTTGAGAATAAATAACCGAAACGGTAACATTTGTTGAATTTGTTAACAATTTTCGAAAACTGGAACATATCCTGAAATTGTCGAACATTTTTAAATTTGTGAGCAATATTTAAAAGTGTTAACATTTTTTAATTTGTTAAAAATTGATTCATGAACATCTTTTAATGTGCAAAAACAAATTAATATGGGAAGACTAGTGTTGAATTATTTTGATAAAATTTGAAATGTTATTTTTATAAAATTCTAAGCTTTTAAGAATTTTTAACATTTTCGAAAAAAGCTAACAAAATTTGAAAATCTTAAATTTTTAAATTTCGAATTTTATTCAAAAGAAACGAACAAAATTTGAATTTCTAAACTTTTTATAATTTCTGAATAAAACATTTTTTGAAATAAAAATAATTTTTAAAAATAAAAGTGAAAGAAAATAAAAAAGGCAATAAAAAATGGAAAACAAAATAAAAAAGACGAGATAGACAAAAAAGAAAAACGAAAACGAAAAAGAAAAAACGGTTTAAAAAACCTAATAGAAGGTCCCCAAAACCGGCTAGGAACATCAAAATCCATATCACTGAATTGCTAAACGGGCCAGGCCATGCCCGAATGGTCGGTCGATTTGTTTTGCGAAACAGCGGCAACTTTTCACAAAGTGCGGCAAATAGGAATTTTGATTTGACGCTACAGACATTAAATAGAATTTGCGTCCTAATAGACCGTAGCTTGCAACTCGCCAATTTGAACAAATTTACGAAACGGTAACATTTGTTGAATTTGTTAACAATTTTGGAAAATTTGAACATTTTCTGAAGTTGTCGAACATTTTTTAATTTGTGAGCAATATTTAAAAATGCGAAAATGTTTTGAATTTGTTAAAATTATTCATGAGAATTTTTTAATCTGCGAAAAAGTTAAATATGGAAGACTTGTATTAACTTTATCGATAAAATTTAAAATGTTATTTAAAAAAAAATCAAGCCTTTAAGAAAATTTTAACATTTTTACAAAATAAGCTAAGAAAATTTGAAAATCTTAACTTTTAAAATTTTCGAATTTTATTCAGGTGAAACGAACAAAATTTGAATTTATAAACTTTTTAGAATCTCTGAATAAAACATTTTCTTAATTCAAAATAAATTTTATAAAAGCTAAGTGAAAGAAAATAAAAAAAAAGGCAGGAAATGAAAAAAATGGAAAATAAATAAGAAAGAAAAAAGAAGAGAAAAAAAGAAAAACGAAAAAGAAAAAAAAAAGGGTTCAAGAACCTAATAGAAGGTTCCCAAAACCGGCTAGGAACATCAAAATCGATATCGCTGAAACGCTAAACGGACCGACCCACACCCGAATGGTCAGTCGATCTCTTTTGCAAAACAGCGGCAACTTGTCGCAACGTGCGGCAAATAGGAATTTTGATTTAACGCTAAAGGCATTAAATAGAATTTGTGTCCTAATAAGCCGTAGCTTGCAACTGGCCAACTTGTGCTTTTGCTGTCAACCCACTGAACGACGCCCAAGGAAATTCTTTACCCCTGAAGTTTACGCATGGTTTTTTGCACATTGTTTCTGGGACAAGCATAGAGAGAGAGAGAGAATTCATGCTCCAGCTAGTTGGTTTTAAAGTTTGAACTGATATATTTCAACACTCCTCCGCACGTCTAGACTTATTTAGTCCTTAACAATGGGATCGATGTAGATCGCATAATCTTTTTCTTAAATACTGCATTGGCAAGGTCTTAAACTTGAGACCTCTTGGCTCGGATACCATACTGAATTAATGCTCCACCTAGTTGCTTCGAAAGTCGAATGGATGAAAAGAGACGCGTAATATATTTCACACACACACACACGGATACACACACAGAGAGAATGAGGTGTGACTTTGTGTAGTTGTAATGTACTACTGTATGGCTGTCGTGGAGATTTATATTTAGAGGTAATATCGCTGACGGTAATACAACTTACGTTGGATGTTCAGTTTGATACTAAAACTCGTAAAATATGGATTTGTGGACATCTAACTTGTTATTTGGTGTAAATACAATGCTTTTTACTGTATCCGAGCGTATATCCTATCAGCATGACAGCGGCCCACATGTCAGTGGCAGGGAGTATTGTCGGAGTAAATGACCACAGGTAGCCTAGCCGGCTCCCCCCGGCTCTTTAGAAAAATTACAGGCCGATCGGGCCCTCAAGTATCCAAGGCGTGGGGCCGCCTTCCCTTGGCCGGCTGTCTCTCATGCCGGCTACCGGGAGGCGGCCCGGCCCTAAACCCACAGGAGAAAAGCCACAAGAGGTCCGACTCCAAGAAGCCGGCCACGAGAAGGCCGACTCCAAAAACCCGGCCCCCAGCAGGCGGCCAAGATCGTACCCTCAAACTCTGCACCCACATAACGACGATGAGACGGGGCGTGGCTAGCTGTGGCTCGCCACCCCGAATCCGAGCTTGGCAGTAGGTACAGTCTGCGCCGTCGGGCGGCCATCACCCGTCCGGCGCGGCACTATGGCCATGTTGACCATGACGTCACCCACGACAAGCTGTCTGAACAGCCCGCTGGCGGCAGGCCCCTTCGGTCAGAGAGACGCCCGAAGGCGGACTGGTCTCCCCCAGTCGGCCTGAGATGTGGCCGGCTCCCAGCAGCCGGTTTGCTCCCTCCCTCGAAGGAGGCGCCTCATTAATGAGACAAGACGAGGTAAGGCTACAGTGAACGCCCGCAAGGCGGCGGCACTGTAGCCATGCTTACCTCGACAAAGCCCTCGTCATCAGGAGCGAGGCAACAGTAACCAGCCCCCGACAAGGCCCTCGAGCGGTGGGACCAGCTTGTCGACCAGGAAGCCAGCAGTCGGCGAGACCCACCAGTCGGCGGGCCCCAGAAGCTGGCGGAGAAGCCGGCGAACATAGACGCTGACGGCTAGGGCCCGCGCCCAGCCGGATTACCATTGTACCCCTGGGGGTAGGCCTATATAAACCCCCCAGGGCACCCATGCAAAGGGTTGATCTCTGAGAGTTTTAGACACCACATAGAGGGAAGAGGAGAGCTAGCCTTGCCCTTCTTCTTCCTCTCGCCAAACAGCTCAAGGAGCCTCTTGTAGCTACTTGTTAACTTAGTGATCATGCGGAGACCCCGCAGAGCAGCAGTAGGGGTATTATCTCCCCGGAGAGCCCCGAAGCTGGGTAAGATTCAACGGTGTGCATGTCTTCGCCTTATCCCGTTTCCAGGCACCGGCGATGTCTTATTGGCTCCCACAATGATAAGCCACCCGTTGGCATATGTCGCACCTGGGGCCAGGTGCACCGTCGTCCGGAGACCTGTTCTGGACGGGAACCCTTTTCCTTCCCAGCGAGCGTAGCCAGCCCGGCACGCCTGATGGCGCTTGTGTCGGCGTTCTGGGAACGGGGGTCCCCAGACTTACCTGCCTGCGGCCTGCGGCGTGGCTCGAAGGAGGCCCAGACGCCCGCCTTCATCAACGCAAGCTCAAGACCCTCGCGAGGGGCAAGCCTCATGGGCGGACGACAAGGAGCTTCCTCGGGCACAACCTCGTCAGTGGCTCATGAGGAGGCGGAGAGTTCAAGGCAGGGTACCTCGCGAGGTGCCCATGGCGCAAGCCATGACGCGACCAAGGGCGCCCGATCGAGGCGCCAGCCAGCATGATGTCCTCCTTTCCTCTTTGGTGCAAAGGGAGCAAGCGCAGGCGAGAGCATCAAGCAAAGGCATCCGTTTCGGTGCAACAAGACCAAGACCGGCCCCAACGGCTGAAAGGGAGTCATCGTGGAGCCCAAACAGGCGTCATCACCAGAGCCTTTGGCAGGTGAGGACCAACTTTAGTCAGGATAAGTGTACCCGTTGTTCCCCTTCAAAATGGCCAATTGTTGGCGCCCTTCCCGCTCAATATTTGGGAAGAGGCCCAGGGCCTTCGCCTATAAATAGGAGTAGCCACACCCAGAGCTAGGGGCAGCTGGAAGAAGGAGGACGGGGAGGCGATCTGAGATCCGAATCCTCATCAAGAAACCAGTAGCTAGAGCGACTGAACCCCACCTAGCAGCTCATCGCACCCGCCAAGAACAGACCCTCACGAGGCTGTTCTTCCTTGTATTGTTCCTCATCAACCCAAGAGGCAATCCACCACACCACACACCGGAGTAGGGTATTACACCACAATGGTGGCCTGAACCAGTATAAATCTCGTGTCTCTTGTGCTGTTCCATTTAGTAGTTTAGGTCCCAGCGATTCGGCGAGGTGCGAGACAGTGGAGGGTGTTGGAAATATGCCCTAGAGGCAATAATAAAAGTATTATTATTTATTTCCTTGTTCATGATAATTGTCTTTTATTCATGCTATAATTGTATTATCCGGAAATCGTAATACGCGTGTGAATACATAGACCACAATATGTCCCTAGTGAGCCTCTAGTTGACTAGCTCGTTGATCAAACAGATAGTCATGGTTTCCTGACTATGGACATTGGATGTCATTGATAACGGGATCACATCATTAGGAGAATGATGTGATGGACAAGACCCAATCCTAAGCATAGCACAAGATCGTGTAGTTCGTTTTGCTAGAGCTTTTCCAATGTCAAGTATCTCTTCCTTAGACCATGAGATCGTGTAACTCCCGGATACCGTAGGAGTGCTTTGGGTGTACCAAATGTCACAATGTAACTGGGTGACTATAAAGGTGCATTACAGGTATCTCCGAAAGTGTCATTGGGTTGACACGGATCGAGGCTGGATTTGTCACTCCGTATGACGGAGAGGTATCACTTGGGCCCACTCGGTAGTGCATCATCATAATGAGCTCAAAGTGACCAAGTGTTTGGTCACGGGATCATGCATTCTGATGCGAGTAAAGTGACTTGCCGATAACGAGATTGAACAAGGTATTGGGATACCGCGATCGAATCTCGGGCAAGTAAAATACCGATTGACAAAGGGAATTGTATACGGGTTGTTTGAATCCTCGACATCGTGGTTCATCCGATGAAATCATCGAGGAGCATGTGGGAGCCAACATGGGTATCCAGATCCTGCTGTTGGTTATTGCCGAGAGCCGTCTCGGTCATGTTCGCATGTCTCCGAACCCGTAGGGTCTACACATAAGGTTCGGTGGCGCTAGGGTTGTATGAATATGAGTATGCAGCAAACTGAATGTTGTTCGGAGTCCCGAATGAGATCCCGGACGTCACGAGGAGTCCCGGAATGGTCCGGAGGTAAAAATTTATATATGGGAAGTCTTATTTTGGTCGCCGGAAAAGTTTCGCGCGTTATCGGTATTGTACCGGGAGTGCCGAAAGGGGTCCGGGGGTCCACCTGCCCCGGGGGGGCCACATGGGCTGTAGGGGGTGTGCCTTGGCCTATATGGGCCAAGGGCACCAGCCCCAAGAGGCCCATGCGCCTAGAGATAAGAGAGAAGGGAGAGTCCTAAAGGGGGAAGGCACCTCCGAGGTGCCTTGGGGAGGATGGACTCCTCCCCCCCTTGGCCGCACCCCTTCCTTGGAGGAAGGGGCAAGGCTGCGCCCTCCCCCTCTCTCTTGCACCTATATAAAGGGAGGGGAGGGAGGGGCAGCCGAACCATAAGCCTTGGCGCCTCCCTCCTCCCTGCAACACCTACTCCTCCTCCTCCCGTAGTTGCTTAGCGAAGCCCTGCCGGAGTTCTGCTGCATCCACCACCACGCCGTCGTGCTGCTGGATCATCATCAACCTCTCCTTCCCCCTTGCTGGATCAAGAATGAGGAGACGTCATCCGCTCCGTACGTGTGTTGAACGCGGAGGTGCTGTCCGTTCGGCACTAGGTCATCGGTGATCTGAATCACGGCGAGTACGACTCCATCATCCCCGTTCCATTGAACGCTTCCGCACGCGATCTACAAGTGGTATGTAGATGCAATCACTCTCCCATGACTCGTTGCTAGATGAACTCATAGATGGATCTTGGTGAAACCGTAGGAAAATTTTTAATTTTCTGCAATGTTCCCAACGGTGGCATCATGAGCTAGGTCTATCGTAGTTCTCTATTGCACGAGTAGAACACAATTTTGTTGTGGGCGTAGATCTTGTCAACTTGCTTGCCGCTACTAGTCTTATCTTGCTTCAGCGGTATTGTGGGATGAAGCGGCCCGGACCAACCTTACACGTACGCTTACGTGAGACCGGTTCCACCGATCGACATGCACTAGTTGCATATGGTGGCTGGCGGGTGTCATCTCTCCCACTTTAGTTGGAGCGGATTCGATGAAAAGGGTCCTTATGAAGGGTAAATAGAAGTTGACAAAATCACGTTGTGGTTATTCGTAGGTAAGAAAACGTTCTTGCTAGAACCCAATTGCAGCCACGTAAAAGATGCAACAACAATTAGAGGACGTCTAACTTGTTTTTGCAGCAATTGTCATGTGATGTGATATGGCCAGAAGTTGTGATGAATGATGAATGATATATTGTGATGTATGAGATCATGTTCTTGTAATAGGAATCATGACTTGCATGTCGATGAGTATGACAACCGGCAGGAGCCATAGGAGTTGTCTTAATTATTGTATGACCTGCGAGTCATTGATTCAACGCCATGTAAATTACTTTACTTTATTGCTAAACATGTTAGCCATAGTAGTAGAAGTAATAGTTGGCGAGCAAATTCATGGAGACACGATGATGGAGATCATGATGATGGAGATCATGGTGTCATGCCGGTGAGAAGATGATCATGGAGCCCCGAAGATGAAGATCAAAGGAGCTATATGATATTGGCCATATCATGTCACTACTATATATAATTGCATGTGATGTTTATTATGTTTATGCATCTTGTTTACTTAGAACGACGGTAGTAAATAAGATGATCCCTTATAATAATTTCAAGAAAGTGTTCCCCCTAACTCACCGTTGCTAAAGTTCGTCGTTTCGAAGCACCACGTGATGATCGGGTGTGATAGATCCTTACGTTCACATACAACGGGTGTAAGACAGTTTTACACATGCATAAACACTTAGGGTTAACTTGACGAGCCTAGCATGTACAGACATGGCCTCGGAACACAAGAGACCGAAAGGTCGAACATGAGTCGTATGGAAGATACGATCAACATGGAGATGTTCACCGACGATGACTAGTCCGTCTCACGTGATGATCGGACACGGCCTAGTCGACTCGGATCATGTAACACTTAGATGACTAGAGGGATGTCAAATCTGAGTGGGAGTTCATTAAACAATTTGATTAGATGAACTTAATTATCATGAACTTAGTCTAAAGTCTTTGCAAAATATGTCTTGTAGATCAAGCGGCCAACGCTCATGTCACCATGAACTTCAACGCGTTCCTAGAAAACCAAGCTGAAAGGCGATGGCAGCAACTATTCGGACTGGGTCCGAACACGAGGATCATCCTCATAGCAGCCAAGAAACAATATGTCCTAGAAGCACCGCTAGGTGATGCACCCATCGAAGAACCAAGACATTATGAATGCTTGGCAGTCTCGTCTTGATGATTACTCCCTCGTTCGGTGCGGCATGCTTTACAGCTTAGAACCGGGCTCCAAAAGCGTTTTGAGCAACACGGAGCATATGAGATGTTCGAGGAGCTGAAAATGGTTTTCCAAGCTCATGCCCGGTCGAGAGATATGAAGTCTCCGACAAGTTCTATAGTTGTAAGATGGAGGAAAATAGTTACATCGGTGAGCACATACTCAAAATGTCAGGTTGCACAACCTTTGTCCCACTGGACATTAACCTCCCGGATGAGGCGGTCATTGACAGAATCCTTGATCTCTCCCACCAAGCTACAAGAGCTTTGTGATGAACTACAATATGCAGGGGATGGTGAAAACTATTCTGAAGTATTTTCAATCTGAAGTCGCAGAGGTAGAAATCAAGAAGGAGCATCAAGTGTTGATGGTCAATAAAACCACCAAGTTCAAGAAGGGCAAGGGAAAGAAGAACTTCAAGAAGGACGGCAAGGATGTTGCTGCGCCCGTAAGCCAGATTGCGGGAAGAAGTCAAAGAATGGACCCAAGCACGAGACCGAGTGCTTTTATTGCAAAGGAAGGGTCACCGAAGCGGAACTGCCCCAAATACTTAGCGAGACAAGAAGGCCGGCAACACTAAAGGTATATTTGATATACATGTAATTGATGTGTACCTTACCAAGACTCGTAGTAACTCCCGGTATTTGATACGGTGCCGTTGCTCATATATGTAACTCACAGCAGGAGCTGCGGAATAAACGGAGACTGGCGAAGGACGAGGTGACGATGCGCGTCGAGAATGGTTCCAAGGTCGATGTGATCGCCATCGGCACGCTACCTGTACATTTACCTACGGGATTAGTTTTAAACCTCGATAATTGTTATTTAGTGCCAAGTTTGAGCATGAACATTGTATCAGGATCTCGTTTAATACGAGATGGCTACTCATTTAAATCCGAGAATAATGGTTGTTCTATTTACATGAGAGAAATGTTTTATGGTCATGCTCCGATGGTCAATGGTTTATTCTTAATGAATCTCGAACGTAATGTTACACATGTTCATAGTGTGAATACCAAAAGATGTAAAGTTGATAACGATAGTCCCACATACTTGTGGCACTCGCCGCCTTGGTCACATTGGTGTCAAGCGCATGAAGAAGCTCCATCTTGATGGACTTTTAGAGTCTCTCGATTATGAATCATTTGACACATGCGAACCATGCCTCATGGGCAAGATGACCAAGACTTCGTTCTCCGGAACAATGGAGCGAGCAACCAACTTATTGGAAATCATACATACCGATGTGTGCGTTCCAATGAGTGTTGAGGCTCGCGGAGGATATCGTTATGTTCTCACTCTCACTAATGACTTGAGTAGATATGGGTATGTCTACTTGATGAAACACAAGTCTGAGACCTTTGAAAAGTTCAAGGAATTTCAGAATGAAGTAGAGAATCAACGTGACCGAAAGATAAAATTCTTGCGATCAGATCGTGGAGGAGAATATTTAAGTCACGAATTTGGCACACACCTAAGGAAATGTGGAATCGTTTCACAACTCACGCCGCCTGGAACACCTCAGCGTAACGGTGTGTCCGAACGTCGTAATCGCACTCTATTGGATATGGTGCGATCTATGATGTCTCTTACTGATTTACCGCTATCATTTTGGGGATACGCTCTAGAGACAGCTACATTCACTTTAAATAGGGCACCGTCTAAATCCGTTGAGACGACAACGTATGAATTATGGTTTGGGAAGAAACCTAAGCTGTCGTTTGAAAAGTTTGGGGATGCGATGCTTATGTCAAGAAACTTCAACTGAAAAGCTCGAACCCAAGTCGGAAAATGCGTCTTCATAGGATACCCTAAGGAAACCATTGGGTATACCTTCTACCTTAGATCCGAAGGCAAGATCTTTGTTGCTAAGAACGGATCCTTTACGAAAAGAGTTTCTCTCGAAAGGAGTAAGTGGGAGGAAAGTAGAACTCGATGAAGTACTACCTCTTGAACCGGAAAGTAGTGCAGCTCGGGAAAATGTTCTGTGGTGCCTACACCGACCGGAGAGGAAATTAATGATGATGATCAAGGTACTTGGATCAAGTTGCTCTTGAACTTCAGGGTCCACTAGGACACGTTCCGCACCAGTGGTACGACAATCCTGTCCTGGAAATCATGTTGTTAGACAACGGTGAACCTTCGAACTATGAAGAAGCGATGGCGGGCCCAGATTCCAACAAATGGCTTGAAGCCATGCAATCCGAGATAGGATCCATGTATGATAACAAAGTATGGACTTTGACAGACTTGCCCGATGATCGGCGAGCGATAGAAAACAAATGGATCTTTAAGAAGAAGACGGACGCGGATGGTAATGTTACCATCTATAAAGCTTGACTTGTCACTAAGGGTTATCGACAAGTTCAAGGGATTGACTACGATGAGACTTTCTCTCCCGTAGCAAAGCTTAAGTCCGTCCGAATCATGTTAGCAATTGCCGCATACTATGATTATGAGATATAGCAGATGGACGTCAAAACGGCATTCCTTAACGGTTATCTTAAGGAAGAGCTGTATATGATGCAGCCAGAAGGTTTTGTCGATCCTAAGAATGCTAACAAGGTATGCAAGCTCCAGCGATCCATTTATGGGCTGGTGCAAGCATCTCGGAGTTGGAACATTCGCTTTGATGAGATGATCAAAGCATTTGGGTTTATGCAGACTTATGGAGAAGCCTGCGTTTACAAGAAAGTGAGTGGGAGCTCTGTAGCATTTCTCATATTATATGTAGATGACATACTTTTGATGGGAAATGACATAGAACTTTTGGACAGCATTAAGGCCTACTTGAATAAAAGTTTTTCAATGAAGGACCTTGGAGAAGCTACTTATATATTAGGCATCAAGATCTATAGAGATAGATCGAGACGCCTCATAGGTCTTTCACAAAGCACATACCTTGATAAGATTTTGAAGAAGTTCAAATGTGATCAGTCCAAGAAAGGGTTCTTGCCTGTACTGCAAGGTGTGAGATTGAGCTCGGCTCAATGCCCGACCACGGCAAAAGATAAAGAAGAGATGAGCGTCATCCCCTATGCCTCGGCCATAGGATCTATTATGTATGCCATGCTGTGTACCAGACCTGATGTAAACCTTGCCGTAAGTTTGGTAGGAAGGTACCAAAGTAATCCCGGCAAGGAACACTGGACAGCGGTCAAGAATATCCTAAAGTACCTAAAAAGTACAAAGGACATGTTTCTCGTTTATGGAGGTGACGAAGAGCTCGTCGTAAAGGGTTACGTCGACGCTAGCTTCGACACAGATCTGGATGAATCAAAGTCACAAACCGGATACGTGTATATGTTGAATGGTGGAGCAGTAAGCTGGTGCAGCTGCAAGCAGAGCGTCGTGGCGGGATCTACATGTGAAGCGGAGTACATGGCAGCCTTGGAGGCAGCGCATGAAGCAATTTGGGTGAAGGAGTTCATCACCGACCTAGGAGTCATACCCAATGCGTTGGAGCCGATCAAACTCTTCTGTGACAACACTGGAGCTATTGCACTTGCCAAGGAGCCCAGGTTTCACAAGAAGACCAGGCACATCAAGCGTCGCTTCAACTCCATTCGTGAGAATGTTCAAGATGGGGACATAGAAATTTGCAAAGTGCATACGAATTTGAATATCGCAGATCCGTTGACTAAACCTCTTCCGCGAGCAAAACATGATCAACACCAGAACTCTATGGGTGTGCGCTTCATCACAATGTAACTATATTATTGACTCTAGTGCAAGTGGGAGACTGTTGGAAATATGCCCTAGAGGCAATAATAAAAGTATTATTATTATATTTCCTTGTTCATGATAATTGTCTTTTATTCATGCTATAATAGTATTATCCGGAAATCGTAATACGCGTGTGAATACATAGACCACAGTATGTCCCTAGTGAGCCTCTAGTTGACTAGGCCGTTGATCAAACAGATAGTCATGGTTTCCTGACTATGGACATTGGATGTCATTGATAACGGGATCACATCATTAGGAGAATGATGTGATGGACAAGACCCAATCCTAAGCATAGCACAAGATCGTGTAGTTCGTTTTGCTAGAGCTTTTCCAATGTCAAGTATCTCTTCCTTAGACCATGAGATCGTGTAACTCCCGGATGCCGTAGGAGTGCTTTGGGTGTACCAAACGTCTGGCGAATGGGTGACTATAAAGGTGCATTACAGGTATCTCCGAAAGTGTCATTGGGTTGACACGGATCGAGGCTGGGATTTGTCACTCCGTATGACGGAGAGGTATCACTGGGCCCACTCGGTAGTGCATCATCATAATGAGCTCAAAGTGACCAAGTGTTTGGTCATGGGATCATGCATTACGGTGCGAATAAAGTGACTTGCGGTGCGAGATTGAGCGAGGTATTGGGATACCGACGATCGAATCTCGGGCAAGTAAAATACCGATTGACAAAGGGAATTGTATACGGGGTTGTTTGAATCCTCGACATCGTGGTTCATCCGATGAAAACATCGAGGAGCATGTGGGAGCCAACATGGGTATCCAGATCCGCTGTTGGTTATTGCCGGTGAGCCATCTCGGTCATGTCGCATGTCTCCGAACCCGTAGGGTCTACACATAAGGTTCGGTGGCGCTAGGGTTGTATGAATATGAGTATGCAGCAAACCGAATGTTGTTTGAGTCCGGATGAGATCCCGGACGTCACGAGGAGTTCGGAATGGTCCGGAGGTAAAGATTTATATATGGGAAGTCTTATTTTGGTCGCGAAAAAGTTTGGCGTTATCGGTATTGTACCGGGAGTGCCGAAAGGGGTCTGGGGGTCCACCTGCCCCGGGGGGGCCACATGGGCTGTAGGGGGTGCGCCTTGGCCTATATGGGCCAAGGGCACCAGCCCCAAGAGGCCCATGCGCCTAGAGATAAGAGAGAAGGGAGAGTCCTAAAGGGGGAAGGCACCTCCGAGGTGCCTTGGGGAGGATGGACTCCTCCCCCCCCTTGGCCGCACCCCTTCCTTGGAGGAAGGGGCAGGCTCACCCCCCCTCTCTCTTGCACCTATATAAAGGGAGGGGAGGGAGGGGCAGCCGAACCATAAGCCTTGGCGCCTCCCTCCTCCCTGCAACACCTCCTCCTCCTCCCGTAGTTGCTTAGCGAAGCCCTGCCGGAGTTTTGCTGCATCCACCACCACGCCGTCAGGTTGCTGGATCATCATCAACCTCTCCTTCCCCTTGCTGGATCAAGAAGGAGGAGACGTCATCCGCTCCGCACGTGTGTTGAGCGCGGAGGTGCTGTCCGTTCGCACTAGGTCATCGATGATCTGAATCACGGAGAGTACGACTCCATCATCCCCGTTCCATTGAACGCTTCCGCACGCGATCTACAAGTGGTATGTAGATGCAATCACTCTCCCATGACTCGTTGCTAGATGAACTCATAGATGGATCTTGGTGAAACCGTAGGAAAATTTTTAATTTTCTGCAACGCTCCCCAACAGAGGGTTGGATCTCCGCGCGCACCCCAGTGTTCGAACCTCAAGGGTCTGCCGGAACCCGAAATCCGACATTTGGCGCGCCCGAATGCAGGTGCGCGGAATCCACCTTCGCCACCTCGTGTTCCATCGCGATCGGCATCACCATGTCCGGCGACCAAGCGGGCAACCCAGATCCTTGGGCGGCGTGGCCCGCCCACGCAGAGCCGCTCGCCTCGGGCGACCCCGTGCCCCAGGCAGCTCGCGGTCCGCAGGGCGCTGCGGGCCGCGGGCGACGCGGACAGGCTTCGACGGCTCTCACGCCGCGGCAGGCGCGGTCGGCAGCAAGGGCCTCCAATCACGCCGCGACCACATCACCGTACACCCGCCGGGAGCAAGGCGAACTCGAGGGCGCTCACGGTGGCCGAGAGCTACTGCAGTGCAGGCTCTTTGGAGAGCGGCCGCGACGTCTTCTTGGAGCTAGTGGCGAGCTCCTGGCCGCCGCCTCGAGGCTCACCCTTCGCCCCCAGCTTCCATCTCTCAGCCCGGGCGGCCCAGACGAGGGCTCCATGGCGTGCCGCGGGCTCCAAAGCTACTCCAACACCGGCGGCTGTCGACTGGCCGGGCGGCGGCGGGGTTGCCCCCGCCCCCGGCCCGCGGAGAAGAAGGACTCGACGTAACCCACGGCCCAGGTGGACCACCGCGCCACCACCCCACGGTGGGCGCATCAAGCAGAGCCGCATGGCACGCTGAGCACTACGGCGTGGCCTTCGGGATGACGGCGCCAGAAGAATACGTGCCCCACATGATGGACCAAGGGCACCCGCATGAGGGAGAACAAGGCTCGCTCCTCAGCCCGAGCTGGGGGGATGAGGCGCCAGAAGCTGAGCTCTTCCAGGAGCCTCGGGATTGTCCCACTGGTCGCGCCGGCGGCGACGATTATCGGGTACCGCTACTTCCTCAAGAGCAAGCATACGCTAATCATGGATCGCAGGAGGTGCAGGTTGTTGGGGAACGTAGTAATTTCAAAAAATTTCCTACGCACACGCAAGATCATGGTGATGGCATAGCAACGAGAGGGGGAGTGTATGTCCACGCCCTCGTGAGACCGAAGCGAAGCGTTATAACAACGCTGTTGATGTAGTCGACGTCTTAACGATCCGACCGATCCAAGTACCGAACGCACGGCACCTCCGAGTTCAGCACACGTTCAGCTCGATGGCGATCCCGGACTCCGATCCAGCAAAGTGTCGGGATGAGTTCCACAAGACGACGGCGTGGTGGCGATGATGATGCTCCACCGGCGCAGGGCTTCGCCTAAGCTCCATGACGATATGACCGAGGTGGAATATGGTGGAGAGGGCACCGACACGGCTAAGGCGATCACATAGATCAACTTGTGTGTCTGGGGTGCCCCCTGCCCCGTATATAAAGGAGCAAGGAGGAGGTGGCCGGCCTAGGAGGGGCGCACCAAGGGGAGTCCTACTCCCACGGGAGTAGGACTCCTCCTTTCCTAGTAGGAGTAGGAGAGAAGGAAGGGGAAAGGAGAAGGGAAGGAAGGAGGGGCAGCCCTCCCCTAGTCCATTCGGACTAGGCCTTGGGAAGCGTCTTGGCCTGCCCTAGGCAGCCCTCTCTCTTTCCCGTATGGCCCAATAAGGCCCAATACTTCTCCGGCGAATTCCGTAACTCTCGGTACTCTGAAAATACCGAATCACTCGGAACCTTTCCAAGTCGAATATAGTCGTCCAATATATCGATCTTTACGTCTCGACCATTTCGAGACTCCTCGTCATGTCCCCGATCTCATCCGGGACTCCGAACTCCTTCGGTACATCAAAACTCATAATATAACTGTCATCGTAACGTTAAGCGTGCGGACCCTACGGGTTCGAGAACTATGTAGACATGACCTAGAACTGTTTCCGGTCAATAACCAATAGTGGAACCTGGATGTTCATATTGGCTCCTACATATTCTACGAAGATCTTTATCGGTCAAACCGCATAACAACATACGTTGTTCCCTTTGTCATCGGTATGTTACTTGCCTGAGATTCGATCGTCGGTATCCAATACCTAGTTCAATCTTGTTACCGGCAAGTCTCTTTACTCGTTCCGTAATACATCATTTCATAACTAACTCATTAGTTACAATGCTTGCAAGGCTTAGGTGATGAGTATTACCGAGAAGGCCCAGAGATACCTCTCCGAGCAATCGGAGTGACAAAACCTAATCTCAATTATGCCAACTCAACATATACTTTTGGAGACACCTGAGAGTACCTTTATAATCACCCGATTACGTTGTGACGTTTGGTAGCACACAAAGTGTTCCGCCGGTAAACGGGAGCTGCATAATCTCATAGTTGCAGGAACTTTGTATAAGTCATGAAGAAAGCAATAGCAACATACTAAACGATCAAGTGCTAAGCTAACGGAATGGGTCATGTCAATCAGATCATTCAACTAATGAGGTGATCCCGTTAATCAAATAACAACTCTTTTGTCTATGGTTAGGAAACATAACCATCTTTGATTAACAAGCTAGTCAAGTAGAGGCATACTAGTGACACTCTGTTTGTCTATATATTCACACATGTATTATGTTTCCTGTTAATACAATTCTAGCATGAATAATAAACATTTATCATGATATAAGGAAATAAATAATAACTTTATTATTGCCTCTAGGGCATATTTCCTTCAGTCTCCCACTTGCACTAGAGTCAATAATCTAGATCACATCACCATGTGATTACCATCGATAGTTCACATCATCATGTGATTAACACCCATAGTTCACATCGCCATGTGACCAACACCCAAAGGGTTTACTAGATTCAGTAATCTAGTTCACATCGCTATGTGATTAACACCCAAAGAGTACTAAGGTGTGATCATGTTTTGCTTGTGAGAGAATCTTAGTCAACGGGTCTTTCATATTCAGACCCGTTATGTATTTTGCAATTTTCTATGTCTACAATGCTCTGCACGGAGCTACTCTAGCTAATTGCTCCCACTTTCAATATGTATCTAGATCGAGACTTAGAGTCATCCAGATTGGTGTCAAAACTTGTATCGACGTAACCCTTTACGACGAACCTTTTGTCACTTCCATAATCGAGACACATATCCTTATTCCACTAAGGATAATTTTGACCGCTGTCCATTGATCTACTCCTAGATCACTATTGTACTCCCTTGCCAAACTCAGTGTAGGGTATACAATAGATCTGGTACACAACATGGCATACTTTATAGAACCTATGGCCAAGGCATAGGGAATGACTTTCATTCTCTTTCTATCTTCTGCCGTGGTCGGGTTTTGAGTCTTACTCAATTTCACACCTTGTAACACAGGCAAGAACTCTTTCTTTGACTGTTCCATTTTGAACTACTTCAAAATCTTGTCAAGGTATGTACTCATTGAAAAAACTTATCAAGCGCCTTGATCTATCACTATAGATCTTGATGCTCAATATGTAAGCAGCTTCACCGAGGTCTTTCTTTGAAAAACTCCTTTCAAACACTCCTTTATGCTTTGCGAATAATTCTACATTATTTCCGATCTACAATATGTCATTCACATATACTTATCGAAATGCTGTAGTGCTCCTACTCACTTTCTAGTAATTACAGGCTTCACCGCAAGTCTCAGATAAAACTATATGCTTTGATCAACTTATCAAAGCGTATATTCCAACTCCGAGATACTGCACCAGTCCATAGATGGATCCTTTGGAGCTTGCGTATTTTTTCAGCACCTTTAGGATTGACAAAACCTTCGGTTGCATCATATACAACTCTTCTTCAAATCCATTAAGGAATGTAGTTTTGTTTATCCATTTGCCAGATTTCATAAAAATGCGGCAATTGCTAACCTGATTTGGACAGACTTAAGCATCGCTACGAGAGAGAAAATTTCATCGTAGTCAACACCTTAAACTTTGTCAAGAACCTTTTTTCGACAAGTCTAGCTTTGTAGATAGTAACACTACTATCAATGTCCGTCTTCCTCTTGAAGATCCATTTATTTTCTATGGTTTGCCGATCATCGGGCAAATCCATCAAAGTCCATACTTTGTTCTCATACATGGATCATATCTCAGATTTCATGGCCTCAAACCATTTTGTGGAATCTGGGCTCATCATCGCTTCCTCATAGTTCGTAGGTTCGTCATGGTCAAGTAACATGACCTCCAGAATGGGATTACCGTACCACTCTGGTGCGGATCTCACTCTGGTTGACCTACGAGGTTCGGTAGTAACTTGATCTGAAGTTACATGATCATCATCATTAGCTTCCTCACTAATTGGTGTAGTAGTCACAGAACAGATTTCGTGATGAACTACTTTCCAATAAGGGAGAAGGTACAATTACCTTATCAAGTTCTACTTTCCTCCCACTCACTTCTTTCGAGAGAAGCTCCTTCTCTGGAAAGGATCCATTCTCAGCAACGAATGTCTTGTCTTCGGATCTGTGATAGAAGGTGTACCCAACAGTCTCCTTTGGGTATCCTATGAGGACGCATTTCTTCGATTTGGATTTGAGCTTATCTGGATGAAACTTTTTCACATAAGCATCACAACCCCAAATTTTAAGAAACGACAACTTTGGTTTCTTGCTAAACCACAGTTCATATAGTGTCGTCTCAACGAATTTAGATGGCGCCCTATTTAACGTGAATGCAGCTGTCTCTAATGCATGATCCCAAAACGATATTGGTAAATCGGTAAGAAACATCATAGATTGTACTATATCCAATAAAGTACGGTTATGACGTTCGGACACACCATTATGATGTGGTGTTCCAGGTGGCATAAATTTGTGAAACTATTCCACATTGTTTTAATTGAAGACCAAACTCGTAACTCAAATATTTGCCTCTGCGATCAGATCGTAGAAACCTTATTTTCTTGTCACGATGATTTTCCACTTCACTCTGAAATTCTTTGAACTTTTCAAACGTTTCAGACTTATGTTTCATTAAGTAGATATACCCATATCTGCTCAAATCATCTGTGAAGGTCAGAAAATAATGATACTTGCCGTGAGCCTCAACACTCATCGGATCGCATACATCAGTATGTATTATTTCCAATAAGTCAGTTGCTCGCTCTATTGTTCCGGAGAATGGAGTCTTTAGTCATCTTGCCCATAAGGCATGGTTCGCAAGCATCAAGTGATTCATAATCAAGTGATTCCAAAATCCCATCAGTATGGAGTTTCTTCATGCGCTTTACACCAATATGACCTAAACTGCAGTGCCACAAATAAGTTGCACTATCATTATTAACTTTGCATCTTTTGGTTTCAATATTATGAATATGTGTATCACTACGATCGAGATCCAACAAACTATTTTCATTGGGTGTATGACCATTGAAGGTTTTATTCATTTAAACAGAACAACAATTATTCTTTGATTTTTAAATGAATAACTGTATTGCAATGAACATGATCAAATCATATTCATGCTCAACGCAAACACCAAATAACATTTATTTAGGTTTAACACTAATCTCGAAAGTATAGGGGTGTGCGATGATGATCATATTAATCTTGGAACTACTTCCAACACTCATCGTCACTTCCCTTCAACTAGTCTCTGTTTATTCGTAACTCCTGTTTGAGTTACTAATCTTAGCAACCGAACAAGTATCAAATACTGGGGCTACTATAAACACTAGTAAGGCACACATCAAACACATGTATATCAAATATACCCTTGTTCACTTTGCCATCCTTCTTCTCGACCAAATATTCAGGTCTTTTCCGCTTCAAAGGACCATTTCCTTTGCATTGTAAGCACTCGGTTTCAGGCTTTGGTCCAGCTTTGGTCTTCTTCACGGGAGCGACAACTTGCTTGTCATTCTACTTGAAGTTCCCTTTCTTTCCCTTTGCCCTTTTCTTTTGAAACTAGTGGTTTTGTCAATCATCAACACTTGATGCTCTTTTCTTGATTTCTACCTTCGTCGATTTCAGCATCACAAAGAGCTTGGGAATTACTTTTGTCATCCCTTGCATATTATAGTTCATCACGAAGTTCTACTAACTTGGTGATGGTGACTAGAGAATTCTGTCAATCACTATCTTATCTGGAAGATTAACTCCCACTTGATTCAAGCGATTGAAGTACCTGCATAATCTGAGCACATGCTCACTAGTTGAGCGATTCTCCTCCATCTTTTAGCTATAGAACTTGTTGCAGACTTCATATCTCTCAACTCGGGTATTTGCTTGAAATATTAACTTCAATTCCTGGAACATCTCATATGGTCCATGATGTTCAAAACGTCTTTGAAGTCCCGATTCTAAGCCGTTAAGCATGGTGCACTAAACTATCAAGTAGTCATCATATTGAGCTAGCCAAACGTTCATAACGTCTGCATCTGCTCCTGCAATAGGTCTGTCACCTAGCGGTGCATTAAGGACATAATTCTTCTGTGCAGCAATGAGGATAAACCTCAGATCACGGATCCAATCCGCATCATTGCTACTAACATCTTTCAACACAGTTTTCTCTAGGAACAAAACATATGAAAGTAACAAACATAGGGAAGCAACAACGCGAGCTATTGATCTACAACATAATTTGCAAAATACTACCAGGACTAAGTTCATGATAAATTAAAGTTCAATTAATCATATTACTTAAGAACTCCCACTTAGACAGACATCTCTCTAGTCATCTAAGTGAACACGTGATCCAAATCAACTAAACCATAACCGATCATCACGTGAGATGGAGTAGTTTTCAATGGTGAACATCACTATGTTGATCATATCTACTATATGATTCACGCTCGACCTTTCGGTCTCCGTGTTCCGAGGCCATATCTGCATATGCTAGGCTCGTCAAGTTTAACCTGAGTATTCTGCGTGTGCAAAACTGGCTTGCACCCGTTGTAGATGGACGTAGAGCTTATCACACCCGATCATCACGTGGTGTCTGGGCACTACGAACTTTTGGCAACGGTGCATACTTAGGGAGAACACTTCTTGATAATTTTTAGTGAGAGATCATCTTAAAATGCTACCGTCAATCAAAGCAAGATAAGATGCATAAAGGATAAACATCACATGCAATCAACATAAGTGATATGATATGGCCATCATTATCTTGTGCTTGTGATCTCCATCTCCGAAGCACCATCATGATCACCATCGTCACCGGCGCGACACCTTGATCTCCATCGTAGCATCGTTGTCGTCTCGCCAACTATTGCTTCTACGACTATCGCTACCGCTTAGTGATAAAGTAAAGCAATTACATGGCGTTTGCATTTCATACAATAAAGCGACAACCATATGGCTCCTGCCAGTTGCCGATAACTTGGTTATAAAACATGATCATCTCATACAATAAAATATAGCATCACGTCTTGACCATATCACATCACAACATGCCCTGCAAAAACAAGTTAGACGTCCTCTACTTTGTTGTTGCAAGTTTTACGTGGCTGCTACGGGCTGAGCAAGAACCGTTCTTACCTACGCATCAAAACCACAACGATAGTTTGTCAAGTTGGTGCTGTTTTAACCTTCGCAAGGACCGGGCGTAGCCACACTCGGTTCAGCTAAAGTGAGAGAAACAGACACCCGCCGGTCACCTTTAAGCAACGAGTGCTCGAAGCGGTGAAACCAGTCTCGCGTAAGCGTACGCGTAATGTCGGTCTGGGCCGCTTCATCTCACAATACCGCTGAACCAAAGTATGACATGCTGGTAAGCAGTATGACGTATATCGCCCACAACTCACTTGTGTTCTACTCGTGCATATGACATCAACGCATAAAACCTGGCTCGGATGCCACTGTTGGGGAACGTAGTAATTTCAAAAAATTTCCTACGCACACGCAAGATCATGGTGATGGCATAGCAACGAGAGGGAGAGTGTATGTCCACGCACCCTCATAGACCGAAGCGAAGCGTTATAACAACGCGGTTGATGTAGTCGACGCCTTCACGATCCGAGCGATCCAAGTACCGAACGCACGGCACCTCCGAAGTTTAGCACACGCTCAGCTCGATGACGATCCCCGGACTCGATCCAGCAAAGTGTCGGGATGAGTTCCACAAGACGACGGCGTGGGACGATGATGATGCTCCACCGGCGCAGGCTTCGCCTAAGCTCCGCGACGATATGACCGAGGTGGAATATGGTGGAGAGGGCACCGACACGGCTAAGGAACGATCACATAGATCAACTTGTGTGTCTGGGGTGCCCCCTGCCCCGTGATATAAAGGAGCAAGGGAGGAGGTGGCGGCCTAGGAGGGGCGCCAGGGGGAGTCCTACTCCCACCGGGAGTAGGACTCCTCCTTTCCTAGTAGGAGTAGGAGAGAAGGAAGGGAAAGGAGAAGGGAAGGAAGGAGGGGCAGACCTCCCCTAGTCAATTCGGACTAGGCCTTGGGGCGCGCGCCTGCCCTAGGCAGCCCCTCTCTCTTCCCCTGTACGCCCAATAAGGCCCAATACTTCTCCGGCGAATTCCCGTAACTCTCCGGTACTCCGAAAAATACCCAATCACTCGGAACCTTTCCGAAGTCCGAATATAGTCGTCCAATATATCGATCTTTACGTCTCGACCATTTCGAGACTCCTCGTCATGTCCCCGATCTCATCCGGGACTCCGAACTCCTTCGGTACATCAAAACTCATAATATAACTGTCATCGTAACGTTAAGCGTGCGGACCCTACGGGTTCGAGAACTATGTAGACATGACCTAGAACTGTTTCCGGTCAATAACCAATAGTGGAACCTGGATGTTCATATTGGCTCCTACATATTCTACGAAGATCTTTATCGGTCAAACCGCATAACCCTTTGTCATCGGTATGTTACTTGCCTGAGATTCGATCGTCGGTATCCAATACCTAGTTAAATCTTGTTACCGGCAAGTCTCTTTACTCGTTCCGTAATACATCATTTCATAACTAACTCATTAGTTACAATGCTTGCAAGGCTTAGGTGATGAGTATTACCGAGAAGGCCCAGAGATACCTCTCCGACAATCGGAGTGACAAAACCTAATCTCGAATTATGCCAACTCAACATATACTTTTGGAGACACCTGAGAGTACCTTTATAATCACCCGATTACGTTGTGACGTTTGGTAGCACACAAAGTGTTCCTCCGGTAAACGGGAGCTGCATAATCTCATAGTTGCAGGAACTTTGTATAAGTCATGAAGAAAGCAATAGCAACATACTAAACGATCAAGTGCTAAGCTAACGGAATGGGTCATGTCAATCAGATCATTCAACTAATGATGTGATCCCGTTAATCAAATAACAACTCTTTTGTCTATGGTTAGGAAACATAACCATCTTTGATTAACAAGCTAGTCAAGTAGAGGCATACTAGTGACACTCTGTTTGTCTATATATTCACACATGTATTATGTTTCCTGTTAATACAATTCTAGCATGAATAATAAACATTTATCATGATATAAGGAAATAAATAATAACTTTATTATTCCCTCTAGGGCATATTTCCTTCATAGGTCGCCGCGGCGAGCAGCTGCCCCGCTCCCGCAGTCTCCTACCCCTCGGGAGGAGGGCGCAGGGAGGCTATAGGAGAGGGGCCGAGATCCAACATCACCACCGCGGCATCCGGAGCAAGGCGTTCTCAGGAGGTAGGCCCTCTGCTGGGGAGGTGCCTCAGGGCCTGCCCCTGGCGGAGGACCCGTGGTCGTCGGGGGAACCGCTGGCGACCGCTCTACCCCATCGGCGGCGTCCTGGTTTCCGGTCGTCGTTGATGGCACTAGAGTGTGGCGCAAGGAGGGGCCCTCGTCTGGCGATATGAAGCAAGGCCGGTACCTGTGAAGAAGGCCCAGTGCCTGTGAAGCTCGCCGCCCCGTGACACTCTCACGTAATAATGAGTGGGGCTGTACACGCCCCGGAGTCTCAGGGGTGCCGGCCTCAGGCCCTGGGGCTCCCTCCCACGCCCAGTGGCAGCACTTAGCTCCGCGCTGGTGAGAAGACGTCCAAGACTAGACTAGGTGCCGGACGCGGCTTTTCTTCTGCTTTCTTCGCCTTTCCATTTGGTTGTCGCTTTCCCCCGCTGGATTTAAGTTGGATTCGAATTTGAGATTTGAGTGTGTTCGGGGAAAGGGTGCTTAGTCTCGTTCAAGCAAATCTCTCGCGTTTCGGTTACCACTCCGCCTCAGCAGCCTCCCCTCGCGAGCCCCTCGCGAGCCGGGCCAGGCCTAGCTTGCGCGTAGCCCAGCCTGCCGCCGCCGCGTCCTCTCCGGAGGGTTTTTATTGCAGATCCTACGGATTCGATCAGGAGACACTCGGGTCACCGCAGCCTCCCACAGGCTATCTCAGGGGTCGTACGAAACAAAGGTAAATCAGCCAACCAGCACGTCGCTTAGCCAACCACTTGGCGCGGGCGTATGGACAATGTAGCACCTGCTAATACGATGAACACAAGTTTTACATGAGGGGCTCCCCCTCCCAAAATGCTCTCACAGCCATCAGGCCAAAGCCTGAGTTCTATTCATGCAGGTAATGGAACAGGACAATACATAATCGAGGATAAATCCCCAAGTCGCCCTCGGGAGCACCTCCCGAGCCGCTCTTGGCATCACGGCCTTGCCGCCATCGTTCAAGGTGGCCATCGGCGGCGCTGTGGCTGTTCACCATGCCGCCTCATCTGCAGCCACGATCACGCCGCCGTTGTCGAAGCTAAAGGCCCCGACGAGAGCATCCACATTGTCTTCCACCCAAGGCGCCAGTCGCCCGGACGGCTCGGGAATCTGGGCGATAACTGCGTCAAAGTCAAGTGGGGGTCCATGTTAGGAGATGATGAAGACACGAGAAAAGCGCGCGCCAAGCAGCGCGCATGCTCCTCTCCTCCACCAACCTGTTGGCCCTAACCGATCCGCGCCTCGGCCAGCGCCACCACGCCGGTGAAGAACTGAAGGTTGCCGCGAGTTAACGTGTAGCGGCTCGCCAACAACCGCCTCGCAGATGTTACCCAAGGCTGTGTTGGCTCTTTCCGAGCGGCAGGAGCATGGGGCCGTGCTCGTGCTCCAGATTCGCCACGACGATCTCGTCCGCGATTCTCAGCGCGACGGCCTCGGCCTCCTCCACCGTTGGCGAAGAAGGAGCACCTCGCCCGAGAGGTGGTTGACTCCTCGCGCCACCTCGAGGGCGGCCCAAGAGCATCGCCCGCCGCCGCCTCCAGCTTGGCCTCAAGGCAGTAGTCCCGCCTTCAGCCTCGGCCTCGATCAGCCCCAGCCTCTCCTCGAACTCGCCGAGGTTCAGCGCCGCCGCCACTCGGCGTCCGACCTCCTCCAGACGCGGGCTTCCTGCAGCGACCTCATCCTCTGCCCGCGCCGCCAAATGCTCCTCGTCTCCAAGCACTTTCAGACTGCGCTGGCGGGCGGCTTCAGCGCGCCAACGCCTCACGCTTCGAGCTCCGCCCGGGTTGCCGGAGGCCACCTTCATCGACGCGAGGGCTGCCTCGCGCAGCTCTACTTGCTCCTCCAAAGGAGTGACACCGGGCCAGAGTCCTGTGCCCGCTCCTCTGCCGCCTCTCGCCGCCTGTTAGCTTCCCGGGCATCCTCGACGGCCCGAGAACAGGCCTCCCGAGAGGCTGCCACGACGCCTTGGCCTCTTCATCGTCAAGATCGTGCTGATGGCGCGCAAGGGCGATGGCGCCCCAGCTCACGCCTCTCATGCCGGCGCAGGCCTCGGCCTCAAGGCTGCGTCTTCATCAGCGAGCTCTTCACCAAGAAGGCTTACGCGCGGCCCGCCTTTGAAGAAATCCTTGGCGGGCGGGCGCCCCGGGCGCGTGCACGCCTTCCACACCATCAACCGCCCCAAGCGGGCGCCGGAGCCACGAATCAGCACTCCCCTCCGGGCGGGGGGCTGGGGCTGGCACCTCGCGACGCCGGGCACGCCGCGCCAGAAGCCCGGCCCGAGCTAGCCCACCCTGCACGAAGAGCGCAGGAAGCGCCAGCCAATCGCCGCCCACGACCAGCGAGAAGCCCACGGCAGGCTAGCTATGCCACGAGAAGGCTCACAAGAAAGGTCGCGGGCGCAGCAGGCCTCGCAGCGCCTCGGGCGGTTCGCCTCGACGCCCTCACCAAAAGGGCTCCACCGCCGAGCACTCAAGGATGGGGAGGGGCGGCCGAGGCGGATGGCTCACCCGCCTCCGCGAGCTCGGCAGGAAGGGCCTGCAGGCAAGGATCGAGACAAGCAGCAGAAGAATCGGGAGCTGGAGAAGGAGAAGGCTTACTCATCGCTGGCGAAATACTTCCTACGCTTCAGCAGGCGATAAGGGTAATCATCGCCCAGGGCCTCCCTTCTCTTCCGGAGGGCCTTGAAGTCCACGCGGAAGCGACCCAAGATTTGAGCGCAGGGGTCAGCCTGCGACGAGGGAGAAGCATCAAGGCGACCTGCGTCGAGGACGCCCGCTGACGCTACCGCTGGTCGCCTCACCAAGAGAAGCAGCAGGGCCTCGGGGCTCCATCCGCAGGCGCCGGGCGGCTGCTGCCGCCGCCTCAGCCCAAGGGCGGCATGAGCCTCTGGAGCTGCTCCCTCATGAGCGTCGCCCGGCGCTGTCACCCCGGCGGGGGTCCCTTCGTCCTCTGGCGGCTCGTGCCTCCCTGCCCCGCCACTTTAGGAGGAGTCTCCTTGGCCGACTGGAAGGGCAGTCACCACCACTGGATTCTCGCGAGGCCCCTGGAGGCCAGAGGTACAGCAAGGCCCCTCCATGCCGGATGCCACCGGGGTTGGGGTCACCAACAGACCAGAGCACTGCCCTCAAGACTTCAGCGCCAGTCCTCTTTCAAGCCTCATACGATCAACAAGCCAGCCAAGGCCCACATCCGTGGGAGTGGCGTTGGAGAGGAGCGACACGGCATAGCAGGAACTCCTTCACCACCTTGGGCGCCACACGCCAAGCTTTCTCAGAACTCAAGCGGTGCAGACGAAGGCAAACCGGGGCCCTCGAGTGTCACTTGGCCCCAGCCTGAGTTGGGGACAGCAGCGAAGATGGCTCCATCAGCAGGGGCTGGGCACCCCAACGCCCACGTACAACCACCGCCATGAAACCCAAAGTAGGGCGGGGAAGGCTAAAAGTAAATTCCTGAAGCCGCTGTCTCGCAAGCAGCGATGAAGCTCACGCACTCGAGCATTGAATGGGGTCGACGAGGCGCAGGAGAAGAAGTGGCGCAGCAAGGCAACCGAAGGAATGATGCCCGCTATTGCCTCACAAACGAATGCAAATACCGCGAGAAGGGTGATGGATTCAGACCCGGATGCATCATATGGATCTGGTAATGGGAAAGCACTGCATTGAAGAAATCTGAGAAGGGGGAACCAGTCCCGCCCAAAGGGCGTCGGGCGGGCACGGACCTCGGTGGGAATCTGCCGACGGAGAAGCGAGACGCAGGCCAGGCCGTCGCCCTCTCCGCACTCATTGAAGATGGTGGCAGGGCAGAGCGGACCTTGCCCAGTGCCCTCTCGGTTGACTATGATCGCCAATCGATGGCGGGGCCGCCGACGGCGGCAGCGAGGTGGCGGCATGGGTTTCTTCCTTTTCCTTCTCACTGGGGCCATGACGGCAGGAAGGAGATGGGGAAGGTTCGAGATCAGAGTGGATGCAAGAGCTGGAGTTCGAGAGAAGGAAGGACAGGAGCGCCAAGCAATGTATGGGGGGAACAGATGTATACAGACAGCGTGTCCGCTTAGCAAGGCACGAAATAAGGAGGCGTGGGGAACAATGCCGCCACGCCCAATCAACCGCCACGCTGGCGCCTAAGGTCGCAGAGGCTGTTAGGGCCGCGACGCCCAGACTTGCCCTTTCGCCTCTCGATCGCCTGTTCGGGCGGCATTTGTGGGCCTGGGGCTCTGTCGGCGCTGCAGGGGAACGGGGTCCCCAGACTTGCTCGCCTGCGGCCTGCGGCGTGGCTCGAAGGAGGCCCAGCACGGCCGTCTTCATCAACGCAGCTCAAGACCCTCGCGAGGGGCAAGCCTGCTGGGCGGACGACAAGGAGCTTCTCGAGCACGGCCTCGCCAGGCTGGCTCATGAGGAGGCGGAGAGTTCAAGGTGGTACTCGCGAGGTGCCCATGACGCAAGCCATGACGACCAAGAGCGCCTGGGTCGAGGCGCCAGCCCGCATGATGTCCTCCTTTCCTCTTTGGTGCAAAGGGAGCAAGCGCAGCGAGAGCATCAAGCAAAGGCATCCGTTTGATTGCAACAAGACCAAGACCGCCCCAACGGCTGGAAGGGAGTCATCGTGGAGCCCAAGCATGCGTCATCACCAGAGCCTTTGGCAAAGCGAGGACCAACTTTAGTCAGGATAAGTGTACCGCTGTTCCCTTCAAATGGCTAATTGTTGGCGCCCTTCCGCTCAATATTTGGGAAGAGGCCCAGGGCCTTCGCCTATAAATAGGAGTAGCCACACCCAGAGCTAGGGGCAGCTGGAAGAAGGAGGACAGGGAGGCGATCTGAGATCCGAATCCTCATCAAGAAACCAGTAGCTAGAGCGACTGAACCCCACCTAGCAGCTCATCGCACCCGCCAAGAACAGACCCTCACGAGGCTGTTCTTCCTTGTATTGTTCCTCATCAGCCCAAGAGGCAATCCACCACACCACACACTGGAGTAGGGTATTACACCACAATGGTGGCCTGAACCAGTATAAATCTCGTGTCTCTTGTGCTGTTCTGTTTAGTAGTTTAGGTCCCAACGATTCGGCGAGGTGCGAGACGATGGAGGGTTGGATCTCCGTGCGCACCCCAGTGTTCGAACCTCAAGGGTCTGCCGGAACCCGAAATCCGACAGCTTGCCCCGACGCGCTGCAAGGCATCGCCGACGCCTGCGCGGCGAGCTGCCTCACCGATCTTCTTGGCGAGGCTCGCATCTCCGACGAGCCCGCATCCGACGCGGGCACAGGCTGCCCCGAGAGCCACCTCGTCAGCCTCCTCGACCAACTCCACGTCTCCAGCGAGCCTGCTGCGGATTCGGAGTCGGTTGGCTCCACCGACCCGATGCTTGTCGAATCCGACACGGCATCGCTCGACGCTTTCCCCACCAATGTAGTGATCTTCAACGACCCGCTCCCTCGAGCCGACAGCTGTGGCAGCGCCATCACCGAGGTGCTGGTCATCAGCCACGATGTCGCCTCTGGCGAGAACGCCCACGACGCCCTGCAAGCGGCGGTGCACGATTTGTCTGTCCCCCTTCCGGCCGATGCCGACGCCGAGGCACTGGAGGCACGCCGCCTCGCCCTCATCACGGAGGCCCAGAAGATAGCCTCCATGAGACGCCTCACCGAGGCTCACCAGCGCGAAGTCGACCGTACCGCCTTCGGCACGCCGCCCCCTGATGGGCCAAGCCGAATCGGCGTCATCAATAAACGTGGCGCAGCCATCACCGACATGCTGGGAGCAGACCGCCCGGTCTATGCCACGCCCCTTGAGAACCTACACGCCGCCCAGGCGGCCGTAGACGAGTTGAATGGACTGGGGGCCGACGAGCTCCCCTACATGACCAGACGCATCCAGCAGCTGATCGACGCGGCCGCAGAGCGGCATGAAGCTGGCGTCCGCGCTAAGAGTCTTCCCCCATGCCGACATCACGGCGCGACTTCACGGACGCCAACTGCGGGCAACACCCGCGCAAGGCAAGAAAAGGAGCCGGCTGCTAGCCGCAGCCGGACCCGAATCTCCATCGAGCGTGACACAAAAGGCCGCCCTCGAGCCGTGGAGCAACGAGGCAACCCGCCTCCTCCTCCGCCTCGTGGGGAGAGATATCCCACCCTGCTGCCTGTCACACATCCGACTCTCAGCGGCCGACTAGGCCGCCGCAAAGGAGTCGACGAGAACGACGCCCGCCATCGGATCGACCGCCTAGCGTGATCCCTGGCGCTAGAAGAAGAAGACGATTGTCGGTGTCAAAACCGGCGGATCTTGGGTAGGGGGTCCCGAACTGTGCGTCTAGGCGGATGGTAACAGGAGACAAGGGACACGATGTTTTTACCCAGGTTCGGGCCCTCTCAATGGAGGTAATACCCTACTCCTGCTTGATTAATATTGATGATATGGGTAGTACAAGAGTAGATCTACCACGAGATCAAGGAGGCTAAACCCTAGAAGCTAGCCTATGGTATGATTGTTGTTCGTCCTACGGACTAAAACCCTCCGGTTTATATAGACACCGGATAGGTTAGGGTTACACAGAGTCGGTTACAATGGTAAGAGATCTACATATCCGTATCGCCAAGCTTGCCTTCCACGCCAAGGAAAGTCCCATCCGGACATGGAACGAAGTCTTCAATCTTGTATCTTCATAGTCTTGGAGTCCGGCCGTGATAATAGTTCGCTATCCGGACACCCCTAGTCCAGACTCCTCAAGAGTCTCTGAACCAGGCTTCAATGACGACGAGTCCGACGCGCATATTGTCTTCGGCATTGCAAGGCGGGTTCCTCCTCCGAATACTTCATAGAAGGTTTTGAACACAAGGATAGTGTCCGGCTGTGCAAAACAAGTTCCACATACCACCTTAGAGAGAATAATTTTTGCACAGATCTGCTGACGTATTCCGCGGCGTGACATCACACCCCGGCCAAGCCTTTATATGAATAGTTTTTCACTGTTCCACCTCAGCGCGTTTAGCGAGGCGGTTTCCTTGGCACATCTTATCAAAGCATAGATCGTGCCCCCCTTATTCCGGGATTCCCATCAATACTGACGTGGGTAACCCAAACGCGTTCGCTGGCACGCCTCCTCTATCGGCGCAGTCCTAATCGACCACGGGAGGGCTCTTGATATTCAACCTCTTTATAATGAGACCAAGGCCCTCTTCTTTTTACACCCTCCATCGAGTTCGCCTCGCGCTTCGAGTTCTAACACCCAAAGCTTCAGATTTAGGCGCTTCAGACCTTCGACGATGTCCGCTCCGATCAGCACGGCCGATGGATGTCTTCTTCCGTCATAGAAGAAGATGTGCTAAAGCTGCGAGACGCCAGTATCCGACCGGCGAGATTTCGATAGGCTGCCTGCTGTGGAAGGTCATTCCCACTCCCGAGCCCGCGAGAGCGTGGTGTTCGTGGTCACACTTCCTTCGGGTTTAGGCTTCCCGATGGATCCCTTTGTGCGGGGCTCATGTTTTATTATGGGCTGGATTTCCATGACTTGAACTGAGTCCATCCTCCATATCTCGCCATTCATTGTCGATGTGAGGCCTTCCTCCATATTACCCCTCACTTTGGATTGTGGCTCAAGACCTTCAAGGTGGAGCCAAAGATGATCGAGGGGCAGCAAGAAAAGTCGGAGGGGCGGTCATAAGAAAATGTGCTGATGTCTCCGGGTCCGATGGCTCTTTTCAAGAGGAGCTTGGTTTGTGGCAACGGAGTGGTTTTATATCATTGCTCCTAGGGGCACCAAATGGGTGGCGCTTCCGCCTTCCGCCAGTCCCACAGCGGTGGCGCCATGGGTCAACAAGGGCTTGACTGGGGCCATCCAAGGACGCCTTTGTTGCAGGGCCGTGATTCGAGACCTCCAAGAAAGAGAGATCAATCTGGTTGCAAGGGCGCAGTTATGTTGATTCGGTGCCTTCGCCTGCAAACGCCGCCTCCGCCTGTGGGAATTTAATCCGAGGGACCACGAGCTCTCCAAAATTTTATGGGTATGACGCCTGTGGAGATGTATAAACTGTTCTTGAATCACAAGAGAAGTGTCCGACTGACCGAGGACGCAGGACTAAGCTGCAATCGCCTGTGATACTCAAGTAAGTAGTCCCAGAACGGACAGGCTGTTCATTCATTTATCATATACATGCCCTTTAAAGGAGCCGTTTCTTGAACAGGAGTGGATAGCCAAGGCAAAGTTAATAAGGTGTTCGGCTCCCCTCCTAGAGAACACGCCGGATCCCATGCTGGCCAAGATGTTGAAGGCCGCGCCTTTTAAAGAAGGCAAGGGGAGCGGGGAAGCCACTGCCTCCACGAAGGAGGCCTTTGAGGAGGGAGGGATCAAAAGTCCCACCCTCCAAGGAGAGAAGAGGACCGCTTCAGAAGATCTGGAGGTCAAGGCCTCAAGAGGGAAAGAAATCTTCGCCGAGAGTCCGCGCTGGGAAGTACCCCAGCCGACTGCTTCCCAAGGGGATCAGCCTCCAATGAGCCGTAAGTAAAAAGAAGGGTTTTGGAAGTAAGTAACATCCCTGTATTTATTTCTCAAGATAACCAAATTGTACCTTGTAGTTCGGATCTCAGCCCTTCTCGCAGAGCTCGTCTTCGGGGGATCTTCTTCCGGAGATGATGGAGAGCGAAACACCTCCACCTGTCGCACCCTCATGCGAGGCGGACGACCCTGAGGTGTGCGGTCGGAGGAGCTGAAGGATCTGCTTGGGCGAGCGGCTATCTCAGAGGATCACCGTGTGCTAATGGGTATGGTGATTGAAAGAATTGCATCCGCGGAGAGCGGATTGCATGAAGCCGTCAGAAGCTTACTGACGGGGTTCGAGGTACGCAAAAATGATGTACCTTATGACAGTTATGCATATAGAATGCGCCCTGTATAGATAGTAGCCCCTGAGACTCGGTATGTTGTCAAAATTGACAGCGTGCCGAGGATCAAAATCTCAGTTATAACATATCGCCGCTCCTAAATAGGTGGCGGGCGTCCGTGGCCAGCCGGATCGATGAATATGCCGAACTAAAGCGGCAACTTGACGAGGCGGATGCGACATCGCTGGTCAATAAACGGTTTGACGAGTCACAAGGTATGCGACTTCACGCGGACACCGGTAAGGGAGCTTGACGCCCATGCCTTACTACTTGTATGCTTAATGCAGATGGTGCCGCTGCTTGTGGAGGAGCTGCGGGCGGAACTCGCCGAGCGAAAGAGCAAGCCAAAATAGTAACGCGTCGCTTTAAGGGCGGCAAGAGCTAGAAGCGAACGGGCTGCTCATCGCCAAGTTAAAGAGGAAATGGCCGATATGGCCGAAAGTTGAAGAATACTACCGATCGCTGCGAGGTTCTTGAAAAAGAACGTCAAGCGGAGCAAGAGGGCCTGAAAAAGGCCACCGCCGAATCGAAGGATGCCCGTTCGGCTTTGAGAGCTGCCATGGAGGAGCTGAGTCAGGCCGGGGCTATTACGGCTGGAAAACCGTTTCTGCTGTGGAGGAAATATACGGATCCGAACTATGCTCAGTTGGACAAGTTGTGGAGTTCAGAGGATGCTTATCTGGACTTAGTGGCGAGCGCTACGGACGTGATTGAGCACTTCCGAGGCCAGAAAGGGCACAGAAGGGAAGAGCTATATTGGTCGCAATTCCATAGTCCGGAGCGTCCTCTTCCGTTGACCGATCGGTTGGCCGAATGGGCCGAGCTGAATCGATTATCCGGACTTGCCATGAAGCATGTCATGACTCATTTGTGGCCGGGCGGACCCCAGCCGAAGAGTTATTTTGGTTTAGTGCAGCAGTTCCTTGGTGCGGTACCGCGTATCGACGCAATGAAGCGGTCGGCGTGTATTGAGGGAGCGCGGATGGCTCTGGCCCGTGTCAAGACATACTGGGCGGAGATGAAGGCCACCGACGTTGCATCCCAAGATTCGCGCAGGTTTAGTACCGCCGAGCACTATTTTGAGGAAGTCTCCGCAGGCGCTCGCTTAATAGAGATGCAGTGTTTCAAGGATATTATGTTTAAATGACATGTATGATTTGTGAAAACAATGTTTCAATATAATATAAGAGCTTTTTATACTTGTGCGTTCAAGTAGTAAACTACTCCCTGTGCGGGCGTTTATGTATATGTATGTATAACCTGAAAGATGGCAGTCCTTGGCTTCAGCCCCCACGCACATAGTGCGGGGGTGTTTGCAAATAAGGCGCTTTTTCACACTTAATCCAACGTCTTGGTCCTGTTAAGGAGGTGGTAGCGTAGCAAACTAGGCAACCGGACTATAATGCTTTATCACTTTCACTTAGCCATAGGAGTTCGAGGGTGGGGCTACTATATAGCTCCTGGGGGCACCGCACTCTCCCGAATTCGGGGTACGTATGTGCCTGACCGAAAAACGGTCCTTCGTTAATGCGGAGGAATTTTAAACATTCCGGTGAGTCATCGAGTGGTTGACCAGTCTCTCGCTATATCATGATAGTCAGGCCGGCTTTCTATTGAGGTGCTCGCCGCCGAACCGGGGCACAATCGCAGTAGTTCTCCTGGTGCCGCGTTAGCCGATTGAACGGAACGTAAGGCAGCAAGACACAGGAGCCGGGCAAACCCAACATTTGACCAAAGACATGATTCGGAGCTGATGCATATAAGGCCTAACTCGAGACGCCGAATACTCCCTAAGGTATTCGGTCTTTATAAAAACGGGCAGAATAATGCCCTAAGCCCCTGGTGTCCAGGTACGCGCAAAAATTCTGGTGCGGCCAATGTCAAAACACCAGCCTCCTCCTCGGTTATAGTAAGAAACCGGGGATGTATATCAACAAGAGATAGTAAAAAGGTTTACGCAGGGTCTTAATCAAAAGAATCCTTGCAACGGGTCCCTACCGCGCTCTGCGCCTGTGTCTCCGCGCAGCCGATCCTCGACGGGTGTAGCACGTTGTTCATCTCGTAAAAGAGAGGAACTTAGTTTAAAAGAAAAAGGATCGTGCAAAAGATATACTTTATATTAAATAAACAGAGTACGATTCGAAGAAGTGAATAAAATTGAGCTTTATTGTCTCTTGTTGTACATGCATGCAGCCCCTTGTATGGGGGTATGCCGCTAGTAGGCGCCGGACTCGTCTAGCCGTGTCCGGGGTTTGAATGACCTATTCAGGTTCTTTGACTAGCGGAGCCGGATAGGTGTGGGGCTGTCAAGGCAGTGTCACGTTCTTCCGTGCTCGAGTAACACTTAATACTCCCTTTTAATGAGATGATGCCGCATGGACCGGGCATTTTAAGTGTTAGATATGCATAATGCGGTATTGCGTTAAAGCGGGCGAAAGCTTCGCATCCCAATAGTGCTTGATGGCTACTTTTAAATGGGGCGACATGGAAGACTAACTTTTCATGACGGAAGTTGTCGGATGAACCGAACACAACTTCTAGCAAGAGGGAGCCCGCATAATGGGCATATGGGCTGGCATTACCCCTTTAAAGGAGGTGTTGCTATGGCTAATTTTGGTTGGGTCTATCCCCATCCTCATGGATTGTGTCCTCGATATATCAGGTTTATGTCATCGCCGCCATCCATGAGGACTTGTGTAAATTGGAATCCATCGATTATAGGATCCAATATCAAGGCAGTCCATCCTGTGTTCCGGATACTTTCGGAGTAGTCCTGATGGTCGAAGGTGATTGGTTTTGACAACCAGTGTTGGTACTCCGCTAGGGTAGTATGTGCGCCGCGCCTTAATGGGCGCCGCCTGCTTTTTTCCTTTTATCATGTGAAGTGAGTTTACTGTTTTAACCTCTTGTGGAAATTCTTTTGTTTTCCGGTGCTCGCTTCGGGGTTCGTCATCATCCTCGCTGGTGTGTCGGGCCCTTGTGTTCGGGCGTTGAGTCTGCGGACTGTTTGAAGACCCAACAATCTGTGGGTATGGTTTGCGTGCCTCTGTGAGTACTGTGGATTTGACATATCTTGTCCAAGATTTTGTTTAAGTTGGATAGCTCATCGCTATTGTCCTTAAGGGGCAGTTTTTTATTGTTTTGCCGTGAGCTTTTGAATCCGGCGTTGAATGTCGCGCTCTTTGGACCGTTCCCTTTAATCCGGCGCTGGTCCTTGTTGCACCGTGGTTTCCCATTTCCATCCCTGACTTCGGATGTACTTGGGTCGCTGGTGCTGCATCTTGCTAGCTAGCTATCCTCTCCCATGCAAAAGTGGGTCATGAGGCTTGTTAATGCAGCCATGGTTCTCGGCTTCTCTTGGCCGAGGTGTCTGGCGAGCCATTCGTTTCGGACTTGTCTTTGAAAGCTGCTAAGGCTTCGGCGTACGGACAGTCGACTATTTGGTTCTTTTTGGTGAGGAACCTGTTCCAGAATTTGCGGGCTGACTCTCTGGGTTGTTGAGTTATATGACTTAAATCATCTGCATCCGGAGGACGGACATAAGTCCCTTGAAAATTTGCCCGAAAACCATCCTCGAGCTCTTCCCAACTTCCAATGGTATTTTCGGGGAGGCCTTTGAGCCAATGCCGGGCTGGCCCTTTGAGCCTGAGGGGTAAGTATTTTATGGCGTGGAGATCATCTCCTCTAGCCATGTGTATGTGGAGGATATAGTCCTCAATCCAGACTCCAGGGTCTGTTGTTCCGTCGTATGCCTCTATGTTTACGGGTTTGAATCCCGCTGGGAATTCGTGATCCAGCACCTCATCGGTGAAACACAGGGGGTGTGCGGTGCCCCTACATTTGGGTGTGCCGTGATGTTCGGATATTTGGCATGTTGCATTGCTTTGAAGAGCTTGCTTTCTCGGCCCATAGATGGACCTTACTGGGCCATCATTTTGATGTGAATCCTTATGCGGATCGCGTGCCGGCTTGCGTGCGGCGCCTTTTGCCGCTCTCTTTTTGCCGTGGGGTCGTCCATCCGACCGGGTGGCCTTCTTATTTTTTTGATTGTGGGGGCTCTATGGCCTCCTCATCAAATTCGAGCAGTAGTTTTCTCTTTGGGTAGCTCTTTGTTTGGCGACTGTCGCCGTATTTGTCTGCGGTGTTGGATACTCTGCTCCATCTGATTCTGAGTGCATCTTCTGCTGTTTTGAGCTTCCGCTTCTGCTTTTTCAGGCTACGCGCATTGGCGACGAGCCTTTTGTGGAGGTTATTTTGCGCCAACAATTTGTCCGGTGTGAGATCGTCCGGACTGTTGTCTTTGCCGGGGACGGGTTGTTTATCCAAGTTGTCTTGTTAGGACGATTGCTCGATAGCATGTTCATCGTCCACCGGTTTGCCCTGCTCTATGGCTGGGTCTTTGTTGAGGCGGGACTTGGTTCGGCGTTTACGTTGCCATTTTTGACGGCTTTTCGAGGGATTTATCCTTCATAGCGTCCCGTTGTTCCTCGTCTTCATTTCCTTTAGGTGTATCCACCATGTATACATCATGGGATGAGGTGGTTTTCCAGCATCCTATAGGCGCTGGTTCATGGTTGTCTCCTACATCGTCGTTCATACCGTCGATGTCTTCGGAGTCGAAATCGAGCACGTCTTGTAAGCTTTCGACAGTGGCTACGAAGTGGGTGGTGGGTGGGTGTTGAATTTCTTCATCGTCCGCATCCCAACCTTCCTGACCGTAGTCCGGCCATGGCTCTCCGGATAAAGAGAGAGACTTTAGTGAATTCAGGATGTCGCCAAAGGGCGAGTGCTGAAAGATGTCCGCGGCAGTGAACTCCATGACCGGCGCCCGATCGGATTCGATTGGCAGGGCGCGGAGGGTTCGAGTCGGAGAGGAGTCCGCACTGGAGTCACGGTCTTCGCAAAGCGACAGGATTGTGTTCGCTTAATCGCCAGAGATTTCAGCCCCGAGGTGGTGTCCAACCAACCATCCTCGATCGGCGAGATCGGCTCGAATCAATGTTCGAGCGACACTATCGCGGCCTCCGTGACACTGCTCGACGGCAGAGTTAGATCATGCCCATCGAGACAAAGCAGCACGCTATTGTGGCTCGAATCCGTCAAGATCAAGTCTCCGCGGATGTCGGCCGATAATTCAAGCTTCCAAATCTGACCTGATGGCTGTGGGCGTGGCTTTCGATCTGCTCCAGATGGCCAAGTGAATTGCCCCGATGCAAAGCCGCCGAATACGATGATCTGTCCGGGAGAAAAGTCTCACCTGGACCGCGCCGTTGTTGATGATCAAGGAGCCATCGGGCCTACACAGTGACGACACGAGGAGCTCTCAATGAAAGCACCAATGTCGGTGTCAAACCGCGGATCTCGGTAGGGGTCCCAACTATGCGCCTTGGCGGATGGTAACAGGAGACAAGGGACACGATGTTTTTACCCAGGTTCGGGCCGCCTCGATGGAGGTAATATCCTACTCCCGCTTGATTAATATTGATGATATGGGTAGTACAAGAGTAGATCTACCACGAGATCAAGGAGGCTAAACCCTAGAAGCTAGCCTATGGTATGATTGTTGTTCGTCCTACGGACTAAAACCCTCCGGTTTATATAGACACCGGATAGGTTAGGGTTACACAGAGTCGGTTACAATGGTAAGAGATCTACATATCCGTATCGTGAAGCTTGCCTTCCACGCTAAGGAAAGTCCCATCCGGACACGGGACGAAGTCTTCAATCTTGTATCTTCATAGTCTTGGAGTCCGGTCGTGATAATAGTTCGGCTATCCGGACATCCCCTAGTCCAGGACTCCCTCAACGATGTCGACACGCCTTGCTTCGGCCCCCGCATCCGCGACGAGCCCTTTCCCAAAGGGTTCTCGCTCCCAAGAGACACGCCCAAGTACAACGGCTCCGTAAAGCCGGAAGACTGGTGATCGACTACTCCACTACAGTCAGCATAGCAAACGGCAACAGGCGCGTTGCCATGAAGTATGTCCCCCTCATGCTCCAAGGCACGACACGTACCTGGCTCAACAGCCTCAAGCCTTACAACGTCAACAGCTAGCTGGACTTCACGGAAGCCTCCATCCGCAACTTCACCAGCACCTACAAGCGGGCTCCCAAGCCCCGACATCTCTCGTTGTGTGTTCAAGGGCCCAATGAATCAACTCGCGACTACCTCACGCGTTGGGCCGAGCTCCGCAATTCCTGCAAGGGGGTGCACGAGGTTCAAGCCATAGAGTACTTCACCACCGGGTGCCGAGAAGGCACCCTCCTCAAGCACAAACTCCTCTGCGACGAGCCAACTACCCTCGACGAGCTGCTGGTCATAGTAGACCAGTACGCCACGGCCGACTCTTCAATGAAGACCGAGCTCTGGGTAGACACCCTCCAGGAAGGTGCTCAATCCGGCTCCCAAGACGCCGGCTGGGGACTCCAGCCGACGCCCGTACCAGAACGACAACAAGCGCAAGGGCCCTATGCCGCCTTCCACCAGTCGGCAGGTGGCCACAGTCGAAGATGAACAACCCGAGGGGCGGCCCGTGCCCAAGAAGCAGAAGGGCGGCAGGCCGGCTTGGCAGCCGGCTTTCTCCTACGAGCATGCCCTTGATGCCCCTTGCAAGTTCCACAGTGGCGCGAAGCCGTCCAACCACACAACCCGGAAATGCCACTGGCTCACACGAATCTCCAAAGGCGAAGGGCTGGTGCCGCCTCCGGCCCCTCAACAGCCGGCTGCCCGACCAGCAGTCGGGGCCGTTCAAGACGAGTTCCCCGACGAGCATGCCACCTATGTCGTCTTTACAAGCCAGCCCGAAGACCGGCGCAGCCGGCGTCGACAGCACCAAGAAGTCAACGCAGTCGCCTCCAACAACCCCGAGTACATGCATCGGTCGAAGGCCTATCACCGAGCCGGGCCGACCACCCGTAGGTGATGCCGCCTCCGGCTCTTATGCCTTGGTTTTGATGCCACCCTAGCAACAGACAAAGGCAGCGTCTGTTTCTCCCGCGCAGGCCGATAGATGGCGGGAGCAGCATCAACATACTGTACCGTGACACAATGGAGAAGTTGAACATCAAGACGAAGCAGCTCATGCATAGTCGGACCATGTTCCATGGCATCGTACCCGGCCTGTCCTGCTCACCAACCGGTAAGATCAAGATAAATGTTCTCTTTGGGGACAAGGATCACTTCTGCCGAGAAGAAGTTTGGTTTGAGGTAGTGGATTTGGAGAGCCCTTACCACGCGTTGCTTGGCCGGCCTGCCCTGGCCAAGTTCATGGCTGTACCCCACTATGCCTACCTCAAGATGAAGATACCGAGTTCCAAGGGCATCATTACCATAGCCGGCGACTACAAGAAATCCTCCGAGTGCGCAGCAGCTAGCAGCCGGCTGGCCAAGTCCCTCGTGATCGCCGAAGAGAAGAAGATGCTCGATCGGGTCGTGGCCATGGCCGGCAAGCAGCCGGCCCTGTCCCCCCGAACCCAAGGAGTGTGATGCCCAAGGTTCTTTCCAGCCGGCCAAAGAAACGAAGAAGATACCTCTGGACCCAGAGAACCCAGAGAGGTTTGCCGTCATTGGGGCAAACCTGGACAACAAATAGGAAGGCGAGCTCGTCGATTTCCTCCGTGAGAATCGGGACATCTTCGCATGGTCCCCCAAGGACATGCCGGGTGTTTCGAAGGAATTCGCCGAGCACAAGCTACACGTCCGAGTAGATGCAAAACCAGTCAAGCAGCCCCTCCGCCGACTGTCGGAGGAAAAGAGAAGGATTGTAGGAGAAGAGATAGCACGGCTTCTGGTAGCTGGCTTCATTATGGAGGTGTTCTTTCTGGAATGGCT
This sequence comes from Aegilops longissima, assembly GCA_021605205.1. Classification (NCBI taxonomy): domain Eukaryota; kingdom Viridiplantae; phylum Streptophyta; class Magnoliopsida; order Poales; family Poaceae; genus Aegilops; species Aegilops longissima. The sequence goes on along the minus strand of CM038678.1, from coordinate 673,850,692 downwards.
TGCCAACCCGGTCCTCGTGCTGAAGAAGAATAACAAGTGGCGCATGTGTATAGACTACACTAGCCTCAACAAAGCCTGCCCCAAAGATCCCTTTGCCCTGCCAAGGATTGATCAAGTGATAGACTCCACAGCCGGATGCGAGCTGTTGAGTTTCTTGGATGCTTACTCAGGCTACCACCAGATAAAGTTGGACCCAGCTGACCGCCTAAAGACCGCCTTCATCACACCATTCGGAGCTTTCTGCTACCTGACTATGACATTCGGCTTGAGAAATGTCGGTGCCACTTTTCAGCGTTGCATGCAGAAATGCCCCCACGTCTATGTAGACAATATTGTGGTGAAGACGAAGAAGCGCGGCACCTTGCTGGAAGACCTCAAAGAGACGTTTGAAAACTTGCGCCAGTTTCAGATCAAGCTCAACCTCGAGAAATGCGTGTTCGGAGTACCAGCCGACCAGCTTCTAGGCTTCCTGGTCTCCGAAGGCGGCATCGAATGCAACCCAGTGAAGATCAAGGCCATAGAGAGAATGGAGATTCCCACCAAGCTACAAGACATCCAAAAGTTTACCGGATGCTTGGCCTCCCTGAACCTCTTTATCAGCTGGCTCGGAGAGAAAGCTCTCCCCCTCTACCGACTCATGAAGAAGACCACTCACTTCGAGTGGAATGACCAAGACAACCAAGCTTTCCACGAGCTAAAGAAGATGCTGGCCACGTCGCCTGTCTTGGCGGCACCGACTGAGAAAGAGCCCATGCTCCTTTACATTGCCGCTACCAGCCGGGTGGTCAGCACCATTATCGTGGTTCAGCGCCCGGAAGAAGGTCGAGCTCAGCCAGTCCAGAGGCCGATGTATTATTTAAGTGAAGTACTGTCCACCTCGAAGCAGAACTACCCGCACTACCAGAAGATGTGCTATGGTGTGTACTTCGCCGCCAAGAAGCTCAAGCCCTACTTTCAAGAGCACCCCATTACGGTCGTATGTACTGCCCCGCTCGTCGAGATCATAAGCAGCCGGGATGCATCCAGCCGGGTGGCAAAATGGGCCATTGATCTGACCCCTTACACGATCTTCTACCAGCCTTGCACCGCCATCAAGTCCCAAGCATTGGCCGACTTCCTTGTCGATTGGGCCGAGACCCAGTACCTGCCGCCGGCCCCTGACTCCACTCATTGGCGGATGCACTTCGACGGATCCAAGATGCGCACCGGCTTGGGAGCCGACATCATCCTCACCTCTCCCAAAGGTGACAAGCTCAGGTACACATTGCAAATTCATTTTGCCGCTTCCAAAAATGTGACCGAGTACGAGGCGCTCATACACGGGCTCCGGCTAGCCAAAGAACTCAGCATCCGCTGGATCCTGTGCTATGGCGACTCGGATTTGGTGGTCTAGCAATCATCTGGCGATTGGGACGCCAAGGACGCAAACATGGCGAGCTACCGCTTCCTCGTTCAGCAAATCAGCGGGTATTTTGAAGGAGGCGAGTTCCTCCACGTGCCACGGGCCGACAACGAGCAAGCAGATGCCCTGGCATGAATAGGCTCCACCCGAGAAGCTATACCAACCGGCGTCTCTCTGCAATGCCTCCTCAAGCCGTCTATCAAGCCGTCTCCAGAATCCGATTCCATCTTCGTACCGCCTAACCCCGACGCAGTCGGATCCGGCTTGGGGAACCAAGCAGGCGGCTCGGGGACTTCGGTAGGCACCCCGGGGACTTCAACATGCGGCTAGGAGACTGCCATAGCCGCACCCGGCCCGGGGACTTCAGAGCCCGGCCCGGGGACTACGGCAGTCGGCCCGGGGACTGCATCGACACAACAGGCGGTGGCCGACTCCAGCTCTTCACCACCCAGCCCACCCGCCCTGGTCGCAGTAGCCTTGTTGGCAATAGAAGAAGTCACAGCTCCATCATGGGCCCAGCCCATCCTCAACTTCCTGGTAAACAGAGAGCTGCCGACTGACGAGATCACGGCAAGACAATTCCAACACCGAGCCGGAGCATACACAATAGTTAACCGAGAGCTCGTTAGGCACAGCGTCACTGGAGTCTTCCAGCGCTGCGTCGAGCCAGAGAAGGGCATAGCAATCCTCAAGGACATTCACCATATGCGAACGCGCCACCACGCTGCTCAAGATCACTCGCCGCCAAAGCTTTCCGCCATGGTTTCTTCCGCCGACTGCTTTGGATGACGCGAAGGAGTTAGTCAAATACTGCAAAGGATGCCAAGTCTTCAGCTCCAAGCAACACCTGCCGGCTTCTGCACTCAAGACTATTCCCCTCACCTGGCCTTTTTCCATCTGGGGACTGGATATGGTGGGCCCGTTCAAGATGGCGCACGGCGGCATGACACATCTGCTCGTCGCCGTGGACAAATTTACCATGTGGATTGAAGCGAAGCCGATCAAAAAGCTGAATGGGCCGACTGCCGTGACATTCATCGCAGATATTACAACCCGGTACGGCGTACCACACAACATCATCACCGACAATGGCATGAATTTTGCCAAGGGAGCACCGCACGTTTGCGCGATTGTGGCATCCGATCGACTTAGCGTCTGTTGCCCACCCGCAGTCAAACGGCCAAGTTGAGTGAGCAAACGGCCTCATCCTCTCCGGCATCAAGCCCCGACTGGTCGTGCCTCTAGAACGTTTGGACGGCTATTGGCTCGACGAGCTGCCGGCCGTCCTCTGGAGTCTGCGCACTACCTCGAACAAGTCAACCGGCTTCACCCCTTTTTTCCTTGTATATGGTGCCGAGGCTGTCATCCCAACTGATATCGAGTTCGACTCACCTCGGGTCACCATGTACACGGAGGCGGAGGCCAAGGAAGCACGAGAAGACGGCGTCGACCTGCTGGAAGAAAGCCGGCTGTTAGCCCTCAGCCGGTCCGCCATCTACCAGCAGGGTTTGCGCCGCTACCATAGCCGGAAGGTCAAACCAAGATCCTTCCAAGATGGTGACCTTGTGCTCTGGCTGATCCAGCGAACAGCCGGCCCGCACAAGCTCTCGGCCCCTTGGGAAGGCCCCTTCGTCATCAGCAGAGCATTAGGCAATGACTCCTACTACCTGATCGACGCGCAGAAGCCGAAGGCATGCAAGAGAGATGATTCTGGCAAGGAGTCAGAACGACCATGGAACGCCAATCTCCTTCGAAGATTTTACAGTTAAAATGCAGTATGTACCATGCTACCTTTTGTATTAAGTATGAGACAATGGGGGCCCCGAGGAACACTCGGGGACTACCCTCTTTCATCTATGAATGATGAGTATTATGCCTATGATTAAGTTACTACATTCATTTTTCTCGTCCGGCACCGGGTTCGACCAGTCGGCCCGGGGACTTGTCGCCTTAAGTTATATTCAAGTTCTACCTGCAGTCAGACAAGTAGTGTGCCGGCACCCAAGCCCTCTCTTGTCGAAAGCCGCAGCTCGAAGAATCGGCTGCCCGGCTGGCAAGAGCCAAAGGTAGGAAAGGATGCCCACATGAAAAACGGCTAAGGACTAATGAACTTATATAAAGCAAGCCGGCTTCCCACCCCGCCGATCGGCTGCCAGAGCAGCCGGCTGGCCAGCTTCCCATTCACCTTGCTACAATCTAAGAAAGCTCGAGTACTTGCCTTCCCAAAAACGGCCAAGCTCTTCCCCAGCCACAGACTGCAGAGCAGCTGTCCGACTGGGAAGGCGGCGACCAAAGGAAGGCGGCAAAGGAAACAGTCAAAAGGATGAAAAGCAAACTTGAATGGAAGCGAAACACATGCATGATTATATTTACACAAAAGGCCTTCGAAAGGCCAGCATTCAACATAGTTTGAATACACCCCCAGTGGGTGGAACTGCGCAAATTTAATAAAAAGATTGTTCAAAGAGTAACAAGCAGGAAAGCAAAGATGGCGGATCAGGCCAAGGGAGTGACAGGCGAGTCGGGCAGGTTGGTGGAGACGGCAGTGCCGGCTGGAGGAGTGGCCGGCTGGCGAGTCTCGGCATGATCATCACCTCTGGCAGGCGGCATGCTCACACGAGCCTCGTTGCTGGAGGCGCGATCAGGCTGAAGCTGGCTGGTCGCTTCACCGTCTGGCACGAAGTCTTCGCCATCCTCCCCCTCTTCATCTTCGCCCTCGTCGCTAGAAGCGATCTCCTCCGCCGAGTCTTCACCTTCTACCGGGTTCAGCCCGAACCACTCCTCCGGCTGAGCGACGCCGTCATCATTTACCTCAGGGGCAAAGGCGCTGGTGTTGGTGTAATCGGTGATCGCCGAGGCGCTCTGGATGATAGCCGGCCGCACCGCCACCAGCTCTTCGTCGGCCTCCTGCCGCCAGGTACTCAGCTGGGCCAAGCTCAGCCCAGGATACCAGGCTCGGACGAACTCCAGCGCTCGCCTGGCGCCGGACCGAGCCGCAGAAGCCTTCCAGGCCTCGAAGCAGCCGACTGCAACCTCCAGCCAGTCGGCAGTCCGACTGGGGGTGCGGGGAACTGCCTCGCCGGGCCAGAGGGCGGCCAGCACTTGCGCCCCGGCACGCTGAAGACGGCGGGGCATGCAGTGAGACGGCTGCAGATGAGCCTGAATCGCCAGAATCTGCTCCTAAAGTGTCCGGCTAGCATCTGGCGCGATCTCGACCCCTGCCTGCCGGCGTGCATCGCGGTGGGCCTCGATGGCTTGGGTGGCGGCGACGGAGTAACCGGGAAAGTAATCTGCACAAAAAAGAAAGAAGTAGCACAAACTCAGAAGACAAATCAGATGACAAAAGGGCAAGCAAAGGGACGAAGAGGAAGGCGGCCTAGCGTCGATCAAATCCTCAACCCGTCCGTAGCCTTCGCTCAACGCTTGCTTCGCCTCAGGCCAGCCTGTCGTCTCGGTCTCATATTCGGCTTTAAGGGCGGCCTCGCTGTCCTGCTCGTCTTCAGGGCCGCCTTATGGCTCTCATCCTGGTCGGCCAGTTTCTTGGCCAGGCGGTCACGTTCCTGGGCCAAGGCGTTGCACTCGGCTTCCTTGGCGCGAAGGGTGGTCTGGACCCCGCCTAGCTGCTCCCTCAAGTCGGCATTGGCCCCTGCAAATATGAAGAAGAAGAAAAAAGCAATAAGGAGGAAGTCGTCAGGAAAGATCCGACCCGACTGCTCAGCAGTCGGCCCGAATCTCGAGGACTACACCCAGTGGGTGCGCTGACGTGCCCCCACGTGAGATAAAAAAATAAAGCACTTACTCCGGCTCTCAGTCAGATCGGCAGTCTTATGGCTCATCTCCTGGGCCTGGGAGTTGAAAGCAGCCGCGCGGAAATTGTGATATTCCTGCAAATAGGACAGAGGTGCGAATAAGAACAAGACCACAATCTAAGTTTACTAAGAAGTTCCAAGCCTCCTACTCAGCAGCCGACTTGGAACTCGGGGACTACACCCAGTAGGTGCGCTGATGCGCCCCCACAGAAGAAATCAAGAAAGCAATGGACGAAAAGCGGGAGGACTCACCCGAATGATCGTCCGCGTCGTGAGGAACTCTTGATTGTACCGCTTCAACGCGGCGGCCTGGGCCTGAAACCGGCTCCTGACCTCCTGCGCCGCCGCGTTCAGCTCGGTTGTCCCACCGCCGGGTGTCCACTCAGACGAGCTGGCGCTGGCCGCCTCCACATCCTGAGCCGACGAGCTGGTGCCCGCGGCTTTCTGCGACTCTGGCGCTGAAGTCGCCTCCCCCGCGCGCCGACGAGACGGCGACAGGACCACAAAATCCGCCCCCACAGCCGGCTCGCCCCCAGCCGGCTGCTCGAGCGGCACGTCAAGCCGGCCGCCTTGGCCCGTCCCTGTCGGTGGTGACGGTGCCGCCTCCACCTCCAGGACGACTACATCGCCCTCCTCCCTCTCCGTCGCCGGCCGGTTGCGGCCGGTTTCCTCTGGCGGGGGTACTGGGATGTCGGGGGACGCGGTGCGAAGAAGGATGACGAGCTGCGGAGGCTGGTTATGCCTGGCCTCCGCCGCCTTCTCCGCGGCCGCTGCCTACGCCTGAGCCTTGGCCGCCGCGTCGGCTTGCGCCTCCGCCGACTTCTCCCTCGTCTCCTGGGCCGCCCTCCGCACCTCCGCCTCCCGCTCCTCCCGCGCCTCCCGCGTGTTCCGCTCTGTCACCTCTCCCGGCGGGGATCCACGCGGCGGGAGCTTGCAAGCCCTCCCGCCGCTCCAACTATGGAGGCGGCAGGGACCCGCTCGAGAGAGAGCGGGGCCCTGTTTGACAAGTCAAGAAGAAGCCTTAGAAGAATATCAATCAAAGAGAAAAAAGAAAGGCGTGAGATATTCAACACTTATGCCGAAACTGCCTGCGGCTGCTTCACCACCTTCCGGAAGCGGGCCGCCTTCGCGGTCGCCTCGTCCCGCTTGGTCGCTGCCACGAAACCCCTGGGCTTCTTCGGCCGACTACCGAAAAGGTTTGGCGCGACCCGGCGTTTCTGCGCGCCACCACGAGCAGCTGGCGCGGCAGATGGGCCCGCGCCTTGACGATCGGACGTCGGCTGACGACGTGGAATAACTTCGGCCTCTTCGTCATCCGGCCAGTCCCCGAAGGCGGCTCCGAGCTTGGGGCCGCCTGCCTCACCGCCTCCTCCTACAACGGCGTCGTCCTGGGCGGTCGCCCCCAAGTCTGGATCGTCAAAGTCGTCCGCCGCGCGGTCTGGCATGAACTGGCGCTCCAGCCCCGCGGCTCCAGCCGCTGGTCGAAGAAGGGGGCTCTGCTAAAAACAAGCCAACTGGTCAAGAGTCGGCCATTATGAACCTGGTAACAAGAGAAGAAGAAAAGAAGGGAAGCTTACCGTAGGCGGAGGGTTGGCGCGAGAGTACAGCTCCTTGCCGTACCGCCACTCCTCGGTGAGGTTGCAGTTGGCGATGTAGTTCACCATGTAAGATACCTTGTCATGAGGCATCTCCTTGGTGCTTAGTGGGCTTGGGTCGAAGCGGCCGCTCATCTGGCAGATCATGTGGGGTCGGCCTTGAAGTGGGAGCACCCGGCGCTCCACAAAGGCGGCTACCAGGTCGGCCCCGACCAGGCCTTCCGACTAGACCATCACCCGGAGCCGGGCGACGGCAGCAGCCCCAGCCGAAGACAGCGTCCTGGCTCGGTAGGACCATGAAGGCTGCCACCCAGCCGGCGGGCCGGCTACGTAAGCCGGCAGATTGACGAAGTCGCCTTGCGGGGCGACGTTCTTCACGTAGAAGTAGGATTGCTGCCAGAGCTTCACCGACTGGATCAGCGGGATGGGTGGAAACGGGTTGTTGTCACTCGACCTCCTCATGGCGATGAAGGCGCCGCATGGGGCGGGCACGCCCGCAGTGACGGTACCGAGCTTGCATTGGAAGAATTCCCCCTAGAGTTCGAGGGTGGGGAGGATGCAAAGAAAGCCTTCGCACAGAGTGACGAAGGCCGACAGCAGCATCACCGTGTTTGGGGTGAGGTGATGCGGCTGGAGATGGTAAAACTTGAGGAAGGCGCGGAAGAACCCGCTCGCCGGCAGGCCGACGCTGGGCAGGCAGTCACCCACGACAAGCTGTCAGGATAGTCGTTTACTCCTACAGTAGACTTGAAGAACGTCAGAACGGCCCGCAGTCAAAAAGACGCCCGAAGGCGGCCTGGTCTCCCCCAGTCGGCCTGAGATGTGGCCGGCTCCCAGCAGCCAGTTTTCTCCCTTCCTCGAAGGAGGCGCCTCATTAAGGAGACAAGACGAGGTAAGGCTATAGTGAACGCCCGCCAGGCGGCGGCACTGTAGCCATGCTTACCTCGACAAAGCCCTCGTCATCAGGAGCGAGGCAACAGTAACCAGCCCCCGATAGGGCCCCCCGAGCGGTGGGATCAGCTTGTCGACTGAAGAAGCCAGCGGCGGGACCCACCAGTCGCCGGGCCACAAGAATGGCGGAGAAGCCGATTTAACATAGACGCTGACGGCTAGGGCCCGTGCCCAGTCGGATTACCATTGTACCCCTGGGGGGTAGGCCTATATAAACCCCCCAGGGCACCCATGCAAAGGGTTGATCTCTGAGAGTTTTAGACACCACATAGAGGGAAGAGGAGAGCTAGCCTTGCCCTTCTTCTTCCTCTTGCCAAATAGCTCAAGGAGCCTCTTGTAGCTACTTGTTAACTTAGTGATCATGCGGAGACCCCGCAGAGCAGCAGTAGGGGTATTATCTCCCCGGAGAGCCCCGAAGCTGGGTAAGATTCGCCGGCGTGCATGTCTTCGCCTTATCCCGTTTCCAGGCACCGGCGATGTCTTATTGGCTCCCACAATGATAAGCCACCCGTTGGCATATGTCGCACCTACCACCCGACAAATATTCTTTTTCTAGATGACTCTCTAGATTTTTTTTAACTACATAAAGAAGCCTAAGTAATACCAACTTGTCTGTCAAACGGTATAAGGGAAAAATTATAAATATGTTTTGAACCACCAACCGTCTTATAGCGAGCACACCAGCTGAACCAACACGCCGAAGGAGAGTTGTTGCCTCAAAACGATAACTAGTTTTTATTTTTATTTTTTTGAGTGATAGATAACTACTTTTTATAACTTTTTTAGGTGAACTAGGGAATTTATTCAAGGTTCAAAGCTGGAGCAATACAAGCAATGTCTGGCAAAATCCCTAGCCACATGCGACAGCCAGAGGGAAACACTGAAGCCGCCTTTGCAATGGCGTGTGCTTCCAAAATTGCTTCCCTACACTCACAGAGAAAACTAATTTTTACAAAATCATTCATGGACTCCTTTATCTCGCCTATAACCAAAGCGTATGAAGATAACATTCTCCCATTGATGCCCGCCACTACTTGCATGCAGTCCGAGGCTATGATTGCATGTATGACGTTGAGGTCCCTCGCCAAAGCAAGAGCCTCATTGCATGCGTGCGCTTCAAGGCTTGCAGCATCCACCAGGCCCTCGAAGATTACTGCTGAAGATCCCAAATAATTGTCGTCCTTGTCCCTGCATATCACTACAGCCGACCCTGCCTTGCCGTTGCGAGAGATAGCCCCATCAACATTTATCTTTACTGCATCTTCACCAAGTGCAATCCACCTATGAACACGCTGCTATGGCGGTATTCAATTGATGACTGGTTTCAGAACGGTAGCTATATCGAGGTCCTCCAAGTAACGGTTTATGAAGCACATAGTAGACAGAGGACTTTGGAATTCATCATCATGTATGGCCCTTCTCCTTGCCCACTGATGTCTACTACGCAACCTTCTTCTTGTAGACGTTGTTGGGCCTCCAAGTGCAGAGGTTTGTAGGACAGTAGCAAATTTCCCTCAAGTGGATGACCTAAGGTTTATCAATCCGTGGGAGGTGTAGGATGAAGATGGTCTCTCTCAAACAACCCTACAACCAAATAACAAAGAGTCTCTTGTGTCCCCAACACACCCAATACAATGGTAAATTGTATAGGTGCACTAGTTCGGCGAAGAGATGGTGATACAAGTGCAATATGGATGGTGGATATAGGTTTTTGTAATCTAAAAATATAAAAACAGCAAGGTAACAAGTAATAAAAGTGAGCGTAAACGGTATTGCAATGCTAGGAAACAAGGCCTAAGGTTCATACTTTCACTAGTGCAAGTTCTCTCAACAATAATAACATAATTGGATCATATAACTATCCCTCAACATGCAACAAAGAGTCACTCCAAAGCCACTAATAGCGGAGAACAAACGAAGAGATTATAGTAGGGTATGAAACCACCTCAAAGTTATTCTTTCGGATCGATCTATTCAAGAGTTCGTACTAGAATAACACCTTAAGACACATATCAACCAAAACCCTAATGTCACCTAGATACTCCAATGTCACCTCAAGTATCCGTGGGCATGATTATACGATATGCATCACACAATCTCATATTCATCTATTCAACCAACACAAAGTACTTCAAAGAGTGCCCCAAAGTTTCTACCGGAGAGTCAAGACGAAAAGGTGTGCCAACCCCTATGCATAGGTTCATGGGCGGAACACGCAAGTTGATCACCAAAACATACATCAAGTGGATCACGTGATATCCCATTGTCACCACAGATAAGCACGGCAAGACATTCATCAAGTGTTCTCAAATCCTTAAAGACTCAATCCGATAAGATAACTTCAAAGGGAAAACTCAATTCATTACAAGAGAGTAGAGGGGGAGAAACATAATAAGATACAACTATAATAGCAAAGCTCGCGATACATCAAGATCGTATCACCTCAAGAACACGAGAGATAGAGATCAAACACATAGCTACTGGTACATACCCTCAGCCCCGAGGGTGAACTACCCCCTCCTCATCATGGAGAGCGCCGGGATGATGAAGATGGCCACCGGTGAGGGATTCCCCCTCCGGCAGGGTCCCGATTGGTTTTTGGTGGCTACAGAGACATGCGGCGGCGGAACTCCCAATCTATTCTGTTCCTCGATGTTTTAGGGTATATGGATATATATAGGCGAAAGAAGTCGCTAAGAGGAGCCACGAGGGTGGGGGGTGCGCCTAGGGGGGCAGGTGCGCCTCCCTGCCTCGTGGCCACCTCGAAGCTTCCTTGACTTCAACTCCAAGTCTCCTGGATCACATTCGTTCCAAAAATCACGCTCTCGAAGGTTTCATTCCGTTTGGACTCCGTTTGATATTCCTTTTCTGTGAAACACTGAAACAAGGGAAAAAACAGAAACTGGCACTTGGCTCTAGGTTAATAGGTTAGTCCTATAAAAGTGCATAGTAAAGCCCATTAAACATCCAAGATGGATAATATAATAGCATGAATACTTCATAAATTATAGATACGTTGGAGACGTATCAGCATCCCCAAGCTTAATTCCTGCTCGTCCTCGAGTAGGTAAATGATAAAAGAAATAATTTAGGAAGTGTGAACGCTAGTAGGTGCACAGGTTTGATCAATGATAATTTCAATCACCTTTTCTAGCATCATTATATGTCATAACAATAGCTCATATCATAAAACTTTGCATGATCAAGTAACAAACTAGTCACATGTTAAAGTATAGATCATAAACTTTCTTGAAAACTAACAAACCGTGTTATTAGTCATCAAACAATTACAATTCATCTTATTTTCAGGAAGAGTCTATGTCAGAGCTTTGATTTCACAAACTTCACATACTCAACTATCATTTAGTCTTCCATGATTGCTACCACTCAAAAAATATTTTTAGAACAAATAGTATTCATCGAACACAGAGAAAGATAGGGGCTTAATGTTTCGCCTCCCAACCTTTTACCTCAAGGGTAATGTCAACAATAATAATTCATGCTCAAATATATTTGAATGGCCATATATGCTTAGATCTTTCCATCACATGCTTCTTGCCAACTAAAGAGTAGGTTGGAATGAGAAGGAATACTACTGACTCTTGCATAAAAGTAAAAGATAGGCCCTTCGCAGAGGGAAGCAGGGATTTGCAGAGGTGCCAGAGCTCGAAGCAAAAATAGAGATGAAAATAATTTTGAGAGGTATGCTTTCATTTTCAACATAACAACCAAGAGTTCCCAATATCTTCCATACTACATACATTATAGGCGGTTCCCAAACAGAAAGGTAAAGATTTTACTCCCCCTCCACCAACATTCACACTCCACGGCTTGTCCGAAACAACGGGTGCCGTCCAACTTTCAACAATCCTGGGGGAGTTTGTTTAAATTATTTGCGAATTTGTTTTGATCTTTTGATCATAGGACTAGGCATCCCAGTTACCAGCCATTTTCTCGTGAATGATGAGCGGAGTCCACTCATCGTGAGAATAACCCACCTAACATGGAAGATACTGACAGCCCCTAGTCGCTACATGAGCGATTCAGGCATACAAAACAGATGATTATTTGAAGGTTTAGAGTTTGGCACATGCAAATTTACTTGGAACGGCAGATAAATACCGCATATAGGTAGATATGGTGGACACTCATGGAATAAACTTGGTTCAAGGAATTTGTATGCACAAGCAGTATTCCCGCTTAGTATAGATATTTTGGCTAGCAAAGGATTCTAAATAGCAAGCACCACATGTTAGAGGATCCATAACAATATAACTTCTATACAAATATACCCAAGCATAACTCATTATGTTGTCTTCCTTGTCCAACTTCAACTAATTTGTTCAGGTTTGAAAATAATTAATGGGGCTCACAATCATAGAATATGTCCAAGATAGTATATTTATATGCGAAATCTCTCGTCCTTCAATATTCTTTCATGAATTGTTCAAGTGACCAATACAATGTTTGCTAACCTTCAATAAATTTACCACCTCTACTTCTTATATGTGAAGGCATTACTCCCCATGGGAAAAGCATATGAAACATATATAATTTCAGATTTATGACATTCAAATCATTCAACCATTTACTCATAGGATATAAGTGAAGCACATGAGTAAATGACAAACTACTCCAAAAATATAAGTGAAGATCAATGAGTAGTTAAATAATTATGTAGCTATGTCAAGACTCTCTCTCATTTAAGAATTTCAGATCTTGGTATTTTATTCAAACAGCAAGCAAAACAAAATAAAACGACATTTCAAGGATAGCACTCATCATGTGAAGAAGCAAAAACTTAGGCTCAACCGATACTAACCGATAATTGTTGAAGAAGAAAGGTGGGATGCTTAACGGGGCATCCCCAAGCTTAGATGCTTGATACTTCTTGAAATATTATCTTGGGGTGCCTTGGGCATCCCCAAGCTTGAGCTTTTGTGTCTCCTTAATTCCTCTTATATCACGGTTTCCTAAATCCCGAAAGCTTCATCCACACCAAACTCAACAAGAACTCATGAGATAAGTTAGTTTAAAGCAATGCAAAAACCTTATCATACTATACTGTAACAAATCACTAAAATTACTATTCAACATTGCATACTAAATTCCTCTGAATATTTAATACTCCTATCCTCAAATAGAATCATTAAACAAGCAAACATATGCAAACAATGCAAACATAACAGCAATCTGCCAAAACAGGACAGTCTGTAAAGAATGCAGCAAGATCCATACTTCCCTAGCTCCAAAAATTATGAAAGAAAATTGCCAATGTAGTAAATTTAACAGAGCTTATTATGCAAAAGGTTTCAACATTTTATCATATTCTGAATTTTCTAGGGAATTTTTGAAACAGTGGTAAACTTTCTGTTTTAAAACAGCAACATGTATACTTGCAAAATAAGCATGGTAAAGGCTATCCTTGACATTTTTATTGAAAATATAGATGAAAAACATTAATCTAAATAATAGAAAGAAAATCCTAACAAAATAAATTGACACTCCAAGCAAAACACATATCATGTGGTGAATAAAAATATAGCTCCAAGTAAAGTTACCGATGAACGAAGACGAAAGAGGGGATGCCTTCCGGGGCATCCCCAAGCTTAGGCTCTTGGTTGTCCTTGAATATTGACTTGGGGTGCCTTGGGAATCCCCAAGCTTAGGCTCTTGCCGCTCCTTATTCCATATTCCATCGAATCTTTACCCAAAACTTGAAAACTTCACGACACAAAACTCAACAGAAAACTCGTAAGCTCCGTTAGTATAAGAAAATAAAACCACCACTTAGGTACTATTGTGAACTCATTCTAAATTCATATTGGTGTAATATCTACTGTATTTAAACTTCTCTATGGTTCATACCTTCCGATACTACTCATAGATTCATCAAAATAAGCAAACAACACAATGAAAACAGAATCTGTCAAAAACAGAACAATCTGTAGTAATCTGTAACTAACGCAAATTTCTGGAACTAAGAGAAATCTACCAAAATAGGACGACCTAGATAATTTTATTATTTATCTGCTGCAATTGGAATCAGTATTTTATCACGTTCTGGTGATTTTAAAAAATTGTTTTCGTGAACAGAAAGTTTCAGGAGTTTTCAGCAAGATCAAATAACTATCATCCAAGAAGATCCTATAGGTCTTACTTGGCACAAACACTAATTAAAACATAAAACCACATCTAACCAGAGGATAGATAGATTATTTATTCCTAAACAGAACCAAAAAGCAAGAAACTAAAATAAAGTTGGGTTGCCTCCCAACAAGCGCTAACGTTTAATGCCCCTAGCTAGGCATGATGATTTCAACGATGCTCACATAAAAGATAAGAATTAAAACATAAAGAGAGAATCATGAAGAATATGACTAGCACATTTAAGTCTAACCCACTTCCTATGAATAGGGATTTTGTGAGCAAACAACTTATGGGAACAATAATCAACTTGCATAGGAAGGTAAAACAAGCATAACTTCAAGATTTTAAGCACATAGAGAGGAAACTTGATATTATTGTGATTCCTACAAGCATACATTCCTCCCTCATAATAATTTTCAGTAGCATCATGAATGAATTCAACCATATAACCAGAACATAAAGCATTCTTTCCATGATCTACTTGCATAGAAATTTTACTACTCACCACATAAGCAAATTTATTCTCATCAATAGTAGTGGGAGCAAACTCAACAAAATAACTATCATGTGATTGAAAATTAAAATCAAGATGACAAGTTTCATGGTTATCATTATTATTTATAGCATACGTGTCATCACAATAATCATCATAGATAGGAGGCATGCTTCCATCATAGTAAATTTGCTCATCAAAGCTTGTGGGGGCAAAAATATCATATTCATCAAACATAGCTTCCCCAAGCTTGTGTCTTTGCATATCATTAGCATCATGGGTATTCAAAGAATTCATACTAACAACATTGCAATCATGCTCATCATTCAAGTATTTACTACCAAACATTTTAATGCATTCTTCTTCTAACACTTTGGCACAATTTTTCTTTCCATCATACTCACGAAAGATACTAAAAAGATGAAGCGTATGAGGCAAACTCAATTCCATTTTTTTGTAGTTTTCTTTTATAAACCTAACTAGTGATAAAACAAGAAACTAAAAGATTCGATTGCAAGATCTAAAGATATACCTTCGAGCACTCACCTCCCCAGCAACGGCGCCAAAAAAGAGCTTAGTTGACGGGGTGTGAGTGCCGCTTACCTAGCCTCCCCGGAAACGGCGCCAGAAAAGAGCTTGATGTCTACTACGCAACCTTCTTCTTGTAGACGTTGTTGGGCCTCCAAGTGCAGAGGTTTGTAGGACAGTAGCAAATTTCCCTCAAGTGGATGACCTAAGGTTTATCAATACGTGGGGGGTGTAGGGTGAAGATGGTCTCTCTCAAACAACCCTACAACCAAATAACAAAGAGTCTCTTGTGTCCCCAACACACCCAATACAATGGTAAATTGTATAGGTGCACCAGTTCGGCGAAGAGATGGTGATACAAGTGCAATATGGATGGTGGATATAGGTTTTTGTAATCTGAAAATATAAAAACAGCAAGGTAACAAGTAATAAAAGTGAGCGTAAATGGTATTGCAATGCTAGGAAACAAGGCCTAGGGTTCATACTTTCACTAGTGCAAGTTCTATCAACAATAATAACATAATTGGATCATATAACTATCCCTCAACATGCAACAAAGAGTCACTCCAAAGCCACTAATAGCGGAGAACAAACGAAGAGATTATGGTAGGGTACGAAACCACCTCAAAGTTATTCTTTCGGACCGATTTATTCAAGAGTTCGTACTAGAATAACACCTTAAGACACATATCAACCAAAAACCTAATGTCACCTAGATACTCCCATGTCACCTCAAGTATCCGTGGGCATGATTATACGATATGCATCACACAATCTCATATTCATCTATTCAACCAACACAAAGTACTTCAAAGAGTGCCCCAAAGTTTCTACCGGAGAGTCAAGACGAAAACGTGTGCCAACCCCTATGCATAGGTTCATGGGCGGAACCCGCAAGTTGATCACCAAAACATACATCAATTGGATCACGTGATATCCCATTTTCACCACAGATAAGCATGACAAGATATACATCAAGTGTTCTCAAATCCTTAAAGACTCAATCTGATAAGATAACTTCAAAGGGAAAACACAATTCATTACAAGAGAGTAGAGGGGGAGAAACATCATAAGATACAACTATAGTAGCAAAGCTCGCGATACATCAAGATCGTATCACCTCAAGAACACGAGAGAGAGAGAGAGAGAGAGAGAGAGAGAGAGAGAGAGAGAGATATCAAACACATAGCTACTGGTACATACCCTCAACCCCGAGGGTGAACTACTCCCTCCTCGTCATGGAGAGCGCCGGGATGATGAAGATGGCCACGGTGAGGGATCCCCCCTCCGGCAGTCTTGGAACAGGTCCCGATTGGTTTTTGGTGGCTACAGAGGCTTGCGGCGGCGGAGCTCCCGATCTATTCTGTTCCCCGATGTTTTTAGGGTATATGAATATATATAGGCGAAAGAAGTCGTTAAGGGGAGCCACGAGGGGCCCACGAGGGTGGGGGGCGCGCCTAGGGGGGCAGGCGCGCCTCCCTGCCTCGTGGCCACCTAGAAGCTTCCCTGACTTCAACTCCAATTCTCCTGGATCACGTTCGTTCCAAAAATCACGCCCCCGAAGGTTTCATTCTGTTTGCACTCCGCTTGATATTCCTTTTGTGCTAAACATCAAACAAGGGAAAAAAAAATGGCCTTCGCACTGGCTCGGGTTAATAGGTTAGTCCCAAAAATAATATAAAAGTGCATAGTAAATCCCATTAAACATCCAAGATGGATAATATAATAGCATGAATACTTCATAAATTATAGATACGTTGGAGACGTATCACCCACCAAATTTCCCACATTGAGATGAGAACCCTCGCTAGATCCTGCTGGTTCAACGTTTCAAAGAGCCAGAACAGTCACAGCCTCGCATCTTCAGTTCTGTTGGAGAGTAAAACTTCGACGATCTCCTCATCACCCAAGGCCCAAACACATCACGCCATCTGACACTCAAAAGGGAGTGCCGCCAAGAGTCATTTTCTGCATTACATATAGAGCATGCCAGATTAGTTTCCATCTTCCATTCATGCCTCATTGAGCCTGTTGGTAGTGACATATGGGACAGTCTCCAAACGGAAACTCATACTTTTGACAGAACTTTAACCTTCCATAACAACGACCATGATTTGTTTTCCTGTGCTAAATTAGAGTGCCCCCCATGTGCTCCAGCCAATCTTCCCTCTGATGCTTGATACCACTTATCATCCTATAAGCCGACCGAACAGAGGAAGTACCCTTTCTCTTGTAGTGCCATGCCTAGAAGTCTGGCTGCACATTGTGCTCAACGGTATGTTTAGAATTACATCTACATCCGGTGCAATAAAATGCTCATTAATCACCTACCTATTCCACGAGCGCGTGACTGGATTAATCAGCTACGAGACCAGTTGAGGCGAGTTAGCTGTGTTAGGGCATATGGGTCTCAGTTTGTAATCCTGTGGTAGCCAGTTGTCATGCCAGATATGAGTTTCACCACCTGTCCCAATTCTTATGATGATTCCTAGATTAAGAACATCTCTCCCCTCTATCAGAGACCGCCAAACTTGGGATGGGTGAGCCCCTAAAGTTGCCTTAAAAATATCAGTTTGGGGATAGTATCTTGCTTTTAAAACTCTAGCGCTAAGAGTATCCGGATCCTGGAGTAAACGCCAAACTTGCCTTGCTAGCAATGCTAGATTGAAGAGTTAAATATCACGAAACCCCATGCCTCCCATATGCTTAGGCTTGCACATAGTTCGCCACGATACCCATGCCGACTTCCTTTGGCCCTGCTTGCTACCCAACCAAAATTTTCGGAGTAGACCATTGATATGTTCACACAGGCCACGAGGCAATTTGAAACATTCCATGGAATAAGTTGCGATAGACTGAGCAACAGACTGGATCAAAATCTCTTTACCTCTTGCCGACAAACATTTCTCCATCCAACCATGGATATGCTTCCAAATTCTATTCTTCAAATACGGAAAGCAACCCTCCTTCGCTTTACCAACATCAGTGGGTAGCCCCAAATATTTTTCAGACAAGGCCTCATTCTGGACATCAAGTATATTTTTAAGTTCAACTCTTTATTGCTCCGGGGCCTCTTACTGAAATAAATGGAAGACATATCGGTGTTTATGCGCTGTCCTGAAGCAGCACAATAAATGTTCAGGATGTCCCTTACCCTGCCTGCAGTAGCATTTGTGGCTTCAAATAGCAGAAGACTGTCATCAATCAATAGTAGGTGGTTAATAGATGGCGCCATGGGGGCTACAAATAGCCCTCCCACACCACCGTCCTACTGAAAGTGCTAGTTATCGACTAGAGGGGGGGTGAATAGGCGATTTTTATGAAAGTCTTCAAAACATGGAAGTTTCGAAGACAAACGATAGAAATGATCCTATTAATATGCAGTGGAAGGTAAACTACACTAAGCAAGCCATAGTCAAGTATGCAATGAAATGAAAGCACGAAGACTAATAGCAGCTAGATAGCAAGGATTAGGATGGAAGATGGTATGAAGCCAAACGATGATTGAAGTCAAACAGTGAAGTCAAACAAATAAAGCAAACAGGCAATGACTTCACGAAGACAAACTTTAAGTAAAGAGAGAGAGGATAGAACCAGTCGCTTGTTGAGGACACATGATTTGTTGGACCAGTTCCAGTTGCTATGACAACTGTACGTCTGGTTAGGGAGGCTGAGATTCAACTCAGAAGACCGTGTCTTCACCTTATTCCCCTTGAGCTAAGGACACACAGTCCTCGCCCAATTACTCTGGTAAGTCTTCAAGGTAGACTTCCAAACCTTCACAGACTTCGTTCACCGGCGATCCACAATGACTCTTGGATGCTCAGAACGCGACGCCTAACCAGCTGGAGGATTCATAGTCCTCAAGTGTAACAAGTCTTCAGGTCACGCAGACGGAAAGACTTCAGTGATGCCTAACACTTTTTGGCTCTGGGTGTTTGGGCTTTGTCCTCGCAAGGATTTCTCTCTCTCAAAAGCTTCGGAGGTGGGTTGCTCTCAAACGACAAAAGCCGTGCACTAACTCTGAGCAGCCAACCAATTTGGGGTGTAGGGGGTGGGCTATTTATAGCCACTAGGCAACCCGACCTGATTTGTCCGAAATGACCTTGGGTCACTAAGGAACTGACACGTGTTCCAACGGTCAGATTTCAAACACACGCGGCAGCTTGACTTGGGCTACAAGTAAAGCTGACTCATCCAGCTCTGGATAAGATTTGCTCTCATTGTCTTCACTCGAAGACATAGGATTTGGTTGAGCATCACTTTAGTCACTCTGACTTTGTTCACTGGGACCCCACTTAACAGTACGGTGGTTCCTATGACTCAACAAAGAAGAAAAGGAAACAACGAAACAACTAAGTCTTCACGCTCCATAGTCTTCACGCAATGTCTTCTCTTGTCATAGACTTCAATGTGAATATCTTCATATACCACCATTGTCGTCAATGTCTTCATACATTTTTAGGGGTCATCTCCGGTAGGTAAACCGAATCAATGAGGGACTACTACCTGTGTTATCCTGCAATTCTCACAAACACATTAGTCACTCAACCAGGTTTGTCGTCAATACTCCAAAACCAACTAGGGGTGGCACTAGATGCACTTACAATCTCCCCCTTTTTGGTGATTGATGACAAAATGGTTGAAGTTTTCAACGAGGATAAAGTATGTGAAATTGTAGGGATTTAGGTATTGTCTATATAATTAGCAAAAGGCTCCCCCTGAAGATGTGCATATCAGTAATTTGCTTTTGGAATGCAAATGCACATGGCAGGTGGTACTTGTGGAGATCCTCTTCAATTTATGAAGACAATTCATCATGCATGATTTGATATAACGAAGATAACGACATGCATGAAAAATGGACGTCTGCGATATGACTAAGTGCGGAATTTATCATCACATCACAGAATAGCAGAAAACGTAGTAGACGACCATCAAGTTTCAAGTGTTACAACTCAAAGAACTAAAAGTATGAAAAGCGAGAGTTGTAAACACTAGGCAAAATATAAAGCAACCGCCCATATGGACCCGCTTGAAGACTATCAACTCATATGCTTCTCCCCCTTTTGTCAAGAAGGACCAAAAGGTTTGAAGACATAGAGCTTCTACTCGCTCCCGTATGACTAGGAGAAGTTGGTGGTCGGCGTCGGGGTTCGGCGGTGCATTTAACTTGGTGCAAGGTCGATATCGCTGAAGCTTGATGTGGTGAAGTAGCATCATCTTGATCATCGATCACTCTGGCATTCACCGTGGCAGCGGAGGAGGAATAGTCAGAGTCTTCAAGAGATGGAGTTCGACGTAGGACAACATTCCTTTGGGGGAGTGGTGTCAAACTTGAATCTTTCAGTGAAGCCATCATCTTGAAGATCTGCTTCAGCACTCAGCAATGTCAAACTCTTCCAGGACCTCCGACAGGTTTCATGTGTAAAAAAGGCATTCTTGGTGGCAAGATTGCGAATGTGATTAATGTCCACCAAGAGGCGTTGTATCTGCCGCTTTAGCCAGAAGTGATGCTTATCTTGTTTCTGATGCAGTGCCACAAGAAGTTCTCGGTCATTGAGAACACGAGAGAGCTTCCGAGGCCTTTGAGCGATCGTACTCTCAGTGGCTTCAGTCTGAGCTCGGTGAGGTAAACGAGTATTTCCAGCCAATGGATAGACACGAGTGACTGCTTGGACTCCTTTAATGGGTTGCGAGAAGCTTTGGTGATCAGCATTGTGAAGACAAACAGGCTCCTTGGCAGGCTCTGAGTATATGGCTTCAACTGACATATCAACCTCTGGCAGAAAGATTAGATGGTTGCGAGCAGAGGGCTGATAGTTGACAGCTGAGTGAAGCTTGATGAGGCGCATGACCCACGGATCATAGAATTTCATTCCAAAAAGATTAGAGCCAGACGCAGCCAACTGTCTGATAAAGAAGTCTTGAGTATTGAAGCTGATGACATTGAAGATATAAAAGACCAAAGTCTTCATTGCTCCTTCAAGTTTTGCTGCTGATGAATGTCGTTTGACAGGCCATAGAGTTCGCCTGATGATGTGATAAATGGTGCGGGGCAGATACTCTAGGTCGTCGACAAAGAATTCCTTTGGATAATCAACGTCAGGTGGCAGAGGCTTCATCATGCTCAGCATTTGGCTCATGTTGGGCTCTGGCTTATGGAAGATGCTCTCCAATGCATTGCGGTGAATCTGACAACCAGGTTCATATAATTCTCCTGCAGTGGGCAGGCCAGTAAGCTCAATGATGTCAAAGGCTTTGGCTTCAGATGTACATTGCCTGCCATCCACTCAAGGACCCAAGTCTTCGGATCCCTGTTGTATCCGCGAATGTGGAGGGCAGCATAAAATTGAAGCAGAAGTTCCTCATTCCAATGCTCCTTGTCAGTCACAAAGTTAAGAAAACCCGCATCACGAAAGCAGTCAAGGGCTTCTTCAAGGCATGGCAGTCCAGCAATGGCTTCGCAGTCAAGACACATATGAGGGAAGATGTGCCCTTGATCATAAAGAACACATGAATAATAGCTGCGCTGCTGATAGCTCCAGAACCGATCAGAGGAGATCCTTGCCCTTGAGTAGGGGTTCTTGGCGCTATCGAAGAAGGTGTTGTGCGCTTTGAAGACATTAGCATTGAAGGACCCTAGTGAAGTGGCAGTCCCTCGAAACCTGGGCAGTCTTGGCTTTGGCTTCTGAACCTGAGGCCTGTGCTCGACATGGTAATCAAATTGAGGACCAGCAGCAGGTGGAGGAACCAGAAGAGGCCATTTGACAGTGATTAGCTGGCCATAGTTGTATGCTTGCTCTATAGTATGTGGCCTTGGAGGCGGAACAGGAGCAGTGGCTGTAGCTTCAGGTTGCTTATTGGCATCAGGTGCAGCATTGGTTTCAGGTGCTATCACTTCAGGCACCACATTGACTTCAGGTGCCACATTAGCTTCAGCCATGACAATGTCATTGGCTTCAGTGTTGGTGTTGGTGGCCGCCACAGTATTAGTAACCTCCACTTCAGGAGCTGGAGGGTGGGACACGTTCTCCTCGAGAACAACTTGGTTGGTAGTGGGTGTGGCAACATGTGCTTCTTCCTCTCTTGTTTCTTGGTCATCGGCTCATACAGCCGGAATATCTTCAGCCTCTTTGGCTTCAGACCTAGGGATGTTCACAGTTGGAGAGGCTTCAGGAAACACCTGGCGTGAAACAGATTGGTGCTCATCTCCTTCTGGAACTCTTGACAGATTGACTTGTGGCCTTGGTCGCTGCGAAGCTGCGAAATGGCGGCGCTGTGGAGATGGAGTTGGTTGGGCCTCAAAGTCTTCATGGTCAATCACGGAGGGGTGACCTGTGGTGGGGTAGTAACCGTGTTTCTTCATCACGGGGATTCTTGAGGGTGATCAGCCCATGAGTCATCCTGAGCAATTGGCATCAATGGACGACCAATGTTGATGAGTTCGCTGTTCGTGAGAACAGGCGATGATACCACATTGTGTTCGATCTGAGGAAGGACTTCATCATCTTCAACATTGTCTTGGTGACCAATGTTTTCAGCTGCGGTGGGGTCAACAGCTGGAATGTCTTCAGCTTCAGGAGCCTCTGTGGAAGCAGGCTCATGAACTATCATACGTCGTTCTTGGTGTGCAGATTCCGGACAAGCAACAGAGATTGGCTCGACTACAAGGGGCTCTGTGGGAGCAGCCCGATTGCTTTTCTTAGTCTTGCGCTTCTTGGTGGGTGGAGCTTCATCAGTGGTGATCTTGGTTTTTCGCTTTCTGGCCTTGGCTTCAGCTGCCCTTGTCTTCTAAAGTTCTGAAGCCACTGTGGGGACCTTAGGCTTCACGCCTGTCATGCTAGCAGGGAAGACAATGCGAGGCTCTTCCCGCCTGGATGGTTCAGTTTGGTCCACAGATGGCTTCTTCTTCTTGGCATCCATCCTGGGGTCGATGCCTGGACGCCCAAGAGCCTTGCGCTTCTCAGCTTCATTGTAAGCTTGAACGCACTTGGCAGCAAGAATCTTCATGCACTCACGAGAACCTTTGGCTTCTCCATGTTTCTTGTGAAACGCTTCCCTGAGCTCATGCAGCATGACCTTGAAGTTCTGGACATCTGCCACACTGAGCCTGGCCATATGCTGCTTGAACTGAGCCTTTTCAAAATCAATCTTGTGCTTCAGCTCAACAATTTTCTAAGCAAGAGATAGCTCAGGAGCAATGGCACCGTGGAAGGAGACGCTGAGGCCAATTGGAAGTTGCAGATCATCAAAGCTGAGACTGGGGGTGTCAAACCACTCATCAATGAAGTTGTTTATTACTGCCACATCAAAGAGAGGCAAATCGTTGAAGATTTCTGCCTCTTGCTTGCTCTTAATCAATTGTTCAAGAGCGTCATTAGTAAGATCGTCGTCACTCGACAGATCAATGGCTTCATTCTCGTTCCTCAAAACAGCAGCAGGAGTCAGAGCAGGACTAGAGGAGTGCATGGGCTTCTTCTTTTTCTTCTCGATCTTGGAGATGCAAGAGAGATCTTCAGACTGCACACTTGGCGCAGGAGGAGCAGTGGCCAAGGGCTTCACTTGCGAAGCTTTTGGTGGAGTGGAAGGCTTCGAAGCCTTGGATTTCTTCTGCTTCTTCGGCTTCGGTGGTGCAGGCGCTTCGTTAGAGTCAGTGTCGTCTGCTAGCTGTGTCGGCGTTCTGGGAACAACGGTCCCCAGACTTGCCTGCCTGCGGCCTACGGCGTGGCTCAAGTGGTGTCCCAGTATGACCCATCTTCATCAACACAAGACTCAAGACCCTCGCGAGGGGCCAAGCCTCGCGGGGCGGACGACGCAAGGCTTCCTCAAGAACGGCATCGCCATGCAGGCTTGCGAGGAGGCGGAGAGATCAAGGCAGGGTACCTCGCGAGGTGCTCGTGACACAAGCCATGACGATCGAGGCCAGGCGGGCGCCGGCCTGCGCAGTGTCCTTGTTTCCTCTTTGGTGCAAAGGGGCAAGCACAGACGCGGAGTACCGAGGCATCAGGCAAAGGTTGCCATTTCGGTGCAACGAGACCGAGACCAGCGGAGCGGCAGGAAGGAGGTCACCGTGGAGCCCAAGACGGCGTCATCGCCAGTGCTTTTGGCAGCCGAAGACCAACTTTAGTCAGGATAACATGTACTAGATGTTCCCCTTCGAAATGGCCGTTGTTGGCGCCCTTCCCGCTCAATGTTTGGGGAGAGGCCCAGGGCCTCTATAAATAGAGCTAGCCACCATAGAGTAGAGGCATCTGGAATCCAGACTTGGGAAGCCTAGCCGAGAGAGAGAGAGAGAGGCGATCGAACTCACCCAAGCAGTTCATCGCACCAGCCCAAGAACACCTCTCGCGAGGCTGTTCTTCCCTTGTACTCTTCATCATCAGCCCCTGAGGCAATCCACCACACCACACACTGGAGTAGGGTATTACACCACAACGGTGGCCCGAACCAGTATAAATCTCGTGTCCCTTGTGTTGTTCATCCTTTCCAGCTTAGATCTCACAAGGCGATCGGACGTAGATCGGTAGGGGAGAGATATTCATGCGCACCCCAGTGTTCAAACCTTAAGGGTCTGCCGGAACCCAACATCTGACAAGTTGATCCACGTCTGCCCCTTGAACCTTTATATGAGTGATGAGACCTTCTAAGTTGTAGAAGGGCCCAACAAGATTTGGTTCAGCTTCGCGAGTGCCATCGGCACGAGGCGCAGAGGGCCCTGGGTTGAAGTCTAATCCCCAAGACTTCTTGTTTTCCTTGGCTGAGTTTTTGGCAATCTGAAAGTTGCGCTTGAACAGATTGTCATCTCGACACCATAGCAATGACGATGGGTCGGCATCAGCAGGCTGCGGCCCTCAGACCATGCAAGGATAGAACCCCTGAGCAATGGCTTCAGTTCTGGTCTTTGGTTGAAGATTTTTATAGAGAATATCCCCCAGAGACGTTTGATAGCATTCTTCTCAGCATACTCCTTGGTGACGAATCTGTACTTGAACCATTGCTCGGCCCAATATCTTCGAATCCATTGGATTCGAGTCTTACGCTGACCATAGCTTTCTTTGGGATCAGTTTTGTATAGTTCATAGAGATCTTCGGGAAGATCTATTGATGTACCCCCACGGTGCTGTCTGCCACCCTTCCTTGCTGATTTCTCTGTTGCCATGAAGTTTAGACTGAAAGGCTTCAACACTGTCAAAGGCTTCCGTCTGCTGGTCAGATAGGAACTGGCTTCAGGAGAGTTGATGTGATGCTGTAAGAATTCTGCAAATGAATGCAGACTATGAGAACCAAGGGATTCTCCCACGGACATGTACCTGAGACAGCATTAGAGATGCGAGGGAAGGGGAAGAGGTCATACGATTCTCGTAAGATTTCAAGATAAATCAGTTTAGAAGACATTGACCTCATAGCGCGAAGACATTCACTTATATGTTGAGAGTTGGTTCCAGATTTGTACGAATCCAAGAATAAGTAGAAGTGAGGAATCTAACTATGTGTGAAGCATAAGTGAATATACTAGGCATGGTATGAGATGCAGACAAGATAGACTCAACTTTGTGGAGGCAGAAACCACTTTTGGTAAAAGGGGATGAATCTATAGGATCAAAAAGACGGTAAAAAGAGGGTTTTTATTTACCACACGATGAACAGCTAGACGGAGTAGAAGAGGAGGCCGAGCAGTTCGATCTTCCATTCCCTAACTTGGCGACGGAGGACACCTACGGCGGAGGCGGAGAAGACGATGTTCCCGACCCGGCGTGAAGACGGCGTCGGAGAGGTCACGACAGCTAAGCGCTTTGTCGCCGGCGTCGTCGAGAGCTAGCGGTGGCGCTAGGGTTTGTCGAGGTGGAGAGGTGGAAGAAGGATTTTGACAGCGATTGGACTTGCATTTATAGGGAAAGGGACAACACAGTGTAATTATGCAGGTGCCCCTGGCGGTTCACATCTGAGGGACACGTAGCGAACATGCAACATACTTGGAGTTGTCCCACGTTCCCACGTCCGCCTGGACTGTCGGATGGTCGTTCCGGCTTCTCCGGGTTTCAGGCAATAAGAATTGAGCCTTTAAAACAGATTTAATGTTGTCTCTTTATCTTCTGCTGACAAGGATGCAGAGAAGACATTCGACCGTTTCAATAGAATGCATATGATTTGGATAGATAGAGTATGAGGTAGAAAGCATAGAGAGATTAGGGTCCGATCACATTCACTTAGTTCAAAAGATTCAAAGAAGACATAGCTATAAATGAATGCTATAGAGGACATAATACTCAAATATATATCAGAATGCAACCAAATCAACATAGTGAATATAATCAAGAAGACACAAAGATGTTGACGACAAACCAAAGTGAAGATATAGCAAATGTAACGCCATGAGAAAAAACACTTCAAACAGAAGAATTTGGTGGTGGCGTTACCCACCATATATGAAGTATTAGACCCAGACACGGCGCACAATTATCGTGGCGCTCCAAAGTCAAATTCCGTGTTAATGTATTCACACTCAGAATGTAAGTTTTCATTGATTGAAGATATACTTTACTTCGTGTGTTGCACATCTAAGTCATCATCATGCATAAGTGTTAGGATGTGTGCCTGATCACAGGACATTTGAGGATTCCAAGATATTTAGCTCACACCGTAACTTGAAAAACCTTTTCTCATCCAAGGGCTTTGTGAAGATATCTGCCAATTTCTCTTCAGTGTTGACGTGTATGATATCAATATCTTCCTTCATGACATGATCTCAGAGAAAGTGATGACAAATTTCAATGTGCTTTGTCTTCGAGTGCTGAACTGGGTTGTTGGCAATCTTGATGGCGCTTTCGTTGTCACAGTAGAGTGGTACTTGTTTCAGATGGATGCCATAGTCCTTGAGTGTTTGCTTCATCCATAGAAGCTGAGCGCAGCAAGATCCAGCAGCAATGTATTCAGATTCAGCGAAGGAGAGTAATACGCTCGCTTGTTTGAAGACCAACAGACAAGTGATCGTCCCAGAAAGTGACATGTGCCTGATTTAGACTTGCGATCCACCTTGTCACCAGCATAATCAGCATCTGAGAACCCAACCAGATCAAACTATGAGCCCTTTGGATACCATGATCCTAATGTTGGGGTGTAAGCCAAATATCGAAGAATTCGCTTCACTGCTAAGTGATGCGATTCCTTTGGTGCCGCTTGGAATCGAGCGCACATGCAAACACTAAGCATAATATCTGGCCTAGATGCACATAAATAAAGTAAAGAACCAATCATGGAGCGGTATACCTTTTGATCAAACTCTTTACCATTGGTGTCAGGACCCAGATGACTCTTTGTTGGCATTGGCGTCATGTAACCTTTGCAGTCTTGCATTCCAAACTTCTTCAGGCAATCTTTGAGGTATTTCTCTTGAGATATGAAGATGCCATTTCTTTGCTGACGAATTTGAAGACCAAGGAAGAACTTCAGCTCATCCATCATGAACATCTGATATTGCTCTTGCATCATGTGTCCAAACTCATCACTGTATTTCTGGTTGGTGCAGCCGAAGATAATGTGATCCACATATATTTGGCACACAAACAGTTCACCATCATATGTCTTTGTGAAGAGTGTGGGATCCAGGGAACCAGGTTTGAAGCCTTTTCTCTTCAGGAAGTCTTTGAGCGTGTCATACCAAGCGCGAGGGGCTTGTTTGAGGCCATACAGTGCTTTGTTTAGCTTGTACACCATATCAGGATGTTTTGGATCTTCAAAGCCAGGAGGTTGTGCAACATACACTTCTTCTTCAGTCTTGCCGTTGAGAAATGCACTCTTCACATCCATTTGATATAGCAAGATGTTGTGATGGTTAGCATAGGCTAACAATATGCGAATAGCTTCAATCATAGCCACAGGAGCAAATGTTTCATCGAAGTCAATCCTTTCAACTTGAGTATATCCTTGAGCAACGAGACGAGCCTTGTTTATGACAACTTGACCATGGTCATCTTGCTTGTTGCGATATATCTATTTTGTGCCTATTATGTTGTGCTTGCGAGGGTCAGGACGCTTGACAAGTTCCCAGACATTGTTCAGCTTGAATTTTTGAAGCTCTTCTTGCATAGCTTGAATCCATTCATGTTCCATAAAGGCTTCAGCAACTTTCTTGGGTTCAGATATTGAGAACAATGCAAAGTGCCCACAGAAATTTGCTAGTTGTGTTGCTCTTGAACGAGTAAGTGGACTAGGCGCATTTATGCTATCAATTATCTTCTCAATTTGTACTTCATTTGCAACATGAGGATGGACTGGACGAAGATTTTGCTCTTGTTGATCATTGTCATCGTTGGGAGGATTGTCTTCAGGCTGAGCATTGTCTTCAGATTGATTAGGTGCAGAAATAATAAGTTCCTCTTCAGGCTATGCATCAGACGGCATGATTTCACCAGTTCCCATTAGCTTGATAGATTCACTGGGTGGAGCTTCATCTAGCACATTTGGCAGGTGCTCTCTTTGCGAGCCATTGGTCTCATCGAACCGTACATCCACAGTTTCAACAACTTTATAGAGAAAGAGGTTGAAGACTCTGTAGGAGTGCGAGTTCTTTCCGTAACTGTCGTGGAATTGTCACGGCAGATGTCCTCATGAAAGGACTTAGTCGCGGGGCCATCGTATGGGTTAACTTAGAGGGGTTAAGCGGACGCAAAGACACAAGAGTTTATACTAGTTCGGCCCCTTCGATGAAGGTAAAAGCCTACGTCTAGTTTGTGATGGGATTGATGTGATTTCGGCGACTAGGGAGCAATAGCTTCGCTTAAGCCTCGAATTGTTGTTGTTCGTCCTAAACCGCGCCGGTCGCCCCTTATATACACGGGTTGACTTCCGGCCGGTCTCTGAGTCCCGAGGCCGGCTCATACAAGTGTCCGCTCGGTCTCTCCTTCTCTTATCTTACAACACAAGTTACATGGTTATGGCGGTTTTACCATTATGGGCCCTAATTAGCCTGGGCTCCAGGCCTCTAAGCTCTCTGACAAGCGCCACCTTCTCGAGTCTTCATGGGCCCCAATTATGGCGAAGGTAAACCGCCCTTTGTAGGCGGTTTATATTCATGAGTTACATCCCCAACATTAGGCCCCAGATTGACTTGAACCTGTTCATGTTAATCTTCAACATCTTTAGGAAACTCTGAATATCTTCCTTCATATTTCAGTAAACCGCCATCTGCTTAAACCGCCGTGGACGTCATCCTCCCACCACAGAACAGAGAGCATCTTGACGTCATCTTTATTAAAGAAGCCCAAACAGAAGATTCCCTTCATTTAATACTATCCCGAAATCGAGGCGACATCACTGCGCCGTCTGCCGCTTTCAACTCCTCGATTCTCGCGCCTGTTAATTACTCCGTCTCATTACAAATAGACCGGAAGGCCTTTTCTCCTCTTCCTCCTTCTGTGCTTCTTCTTCCTCGCGACGCTCCAGCTTTGAAGCTCCGCCGTCGCCTCCGACCTCCGAACACCACGTCAGTGCAAGGCCGCCTGCGGTAAGGCTCCGCTCATCACTCTTCTGATATTAATGCCTTATTGATATATATTAATCCTTGTTACTTCTCAAGCTAACAGCTCCTTCTGGAAACGAACCAAACCGGCCCGGGTTCCTCGTGTAAAGTCCAAGGCCACCAAAAAAGCTGGTAAGAGGAAAACCGCCGAGTCTTCTGATCCGCCGGAAGAAGAAGATTCAGAAGCTGAGGTAAATCTTGATTTACTTTTGTCCCTTTTTATCCTTCATCCTATTGACAGTTACAATTCCCAGGATGATGCTGAAGTCAGTCATGCCGATCCTGTTGAGGTAATCCTTCTTTCTTCCGAATCTGATCTTGTGCCGATTAAAAGAATTCGCCGCACAATCCGGAAAGTGAAAAAATCTCACTACCGTGCTCATTTGAATCCGAACCTTTCTTTGAAGACACAACAGGCTGAAGAGCGCCCGACGACCCGCAACACGCGTCAACAAATTACATCGTCCGGTTTACGACACCCCAACCCGAAGCGTCGCCCGTGAGGTGATTTGTTCTCCGAAAAGCGTTATCCTTTGAAAGGTTTCTTCCGATGTCCTCTCAATCCGTCGATCCAATTATCAGGCCTCTTCCAACTCATCTGGCGGTTCATCAACCACTCAACTGCCTCCTCTTAAAGTTGCTGCGGGGTAAGCATAATACTCTTTTTTCTTTTTTGTTTTCTTCGCATTGGTCGGTTTATCTTATTCCAACTCTGAACATTGCAGCACCAAGGCTCGCTTAAGTAAGAAGGCGAAACCCTTGACCCTCATCAGGATGTTGATCCGGAGAAGACTCCAGAGCACCATGGCGAAAAGCCTGAAGTTGCTAAAAACAGTTCTGCCGGGTTGAACCAAGGCGACAATGCTAATCCGCCAGAATTTGAACCGGATGCCCAAGTGGAAACCTCACATCCTGCTCCACCGAGTCCTGCAGCGGAACGAGTCGTAATTGCTGAACCGCCGAGCCTCGGTATGAAAACACCAAGCCCAAGGAAGAATGCCAATCCGGCCAGCCCGGCCAAAAATGATGATGTCGTAGTGACGGGCACCGCCTACACCGCCCCTGGCAATCCGGTCGCTTTATAAAAACACAGCGCCAAGGAAGAGTCTACTGCCATGAGTAAAGAGAAGGGAAAAACTGATCTGTCAGCTTATGACAACTTCTCTGCCCAAGAACTTCACTCCGGCTTCCTGAACCGACTCTACACAAGTCGTGACTTCGAAGCCGGTCTAGTGAATCGTATGAAGGAACGCTATGAGGTAAATGAGTTATGCCTCTCTTGTACTTTTGTTGTGTAGTAGCCCCCAAGGGCCGGTTGAACTTAGCATAGTTAAACCGGGATTTAACTTGTATCACCATAGTAAGATGAGATCAATTAGCCATTAGCCCCCAAGTGCCAAGTTGAATACCTGTATTGAGCTTGGGACTTCATAATGAAACAACTAACGTGATCCATTTTTATCAGAGTGAGATATACCAAAGAAACCGTATAACTCCGGGACCTTCGTGCCAATCAAGACTCAACAAGCAGAAGCCACCAAGGCCCAGGATGAATTGAAAACCGCCTTGACCACTATGGAGCAGCTCAAGGAGTGGTATAAATCCGAGCAGGCCAACTGGGACACCGAGAAGGCTGGTTTGCTAAAACGGGCGGAAGATGCTGAAGCGGCTCTTAAACCGGTGACAGAAGAACTCACCGGACTAAAGCGCCAAATTAATGCCATGACCTCTGCGATCTTTGGTAAGTAATTTTTCACTGATTACTATTCCGTTTTGATATTTCCGCCAGTTTAACCTGAGCTGTCTTAAACCGGTATAGGGAAGCGTATTGCTCACCTGGGCTCTGATATGCGGAAGAAGCTCAAGGCTGCATACACACTGATTGAGCAACTATATACCGACACCCAGCGAGTCATATGCGCTACGTCGTATGATAACACAGCTCCGTCCTTGATCAAAGATACGCTGGGCCGGCTATCCATGATTCCGGCACAACTTGAAGAGTTGAAACGATCCGCAGCCCGGGCTGGCACTTTATTGGCTCTAACTCGCGCCAAGGCGTGGATAGCGGACCTTGATCTGGCTGACATAGCCAAGGGCTTCCCCAACGCTCAAGAAAACGGCGAAGCCTTTGATAATGACGCCCTCAAACGAATAACAAAGGAGATGCGTCCTCTCGCGAGCCAACTGGCAGCAGAAGCCAACCTGGCGGTTTACCGCTCTTTCTATTATGCAAACAACAGGCGGGTGGAATTTGTCATTCCAGAAGTGCAGAACCTTGTTCCTCAATCCGTAAGCACACTTATGCCCTCGACGTTGATCCGCTGAGCTTATAAGTGAAGAGGCTGTCTTCGTGCTTTAAACCGATTGATCGTCCACCAATGACTTCCGCCATTGGGTGATGAAGAGGAAGAAGCTGAACCGACGCCAGATTTAACCATCTTCTTCACGCCAACTCGGCGAGGAAGTTTAATCCGTCAAGCCGGTTGATGCATCATAAGCTGCTAGTCATAACGCCATTCGAAATGTCGGGCCTCAGAAGGCCTTGTAATAGACTAGCCAGCACTTTTGTTTTGAATATGCCTTTATGCCTTCAGTCTGCAACCTTCGTGCAGAGGTGCTGATACCTTTGATTTAAATAATCAAAACCTTCAATCTATATTACCTGCAATCACAAACTTTTAAACTGCCACGGCGGCTTGTGTCGCCAGCCGGCTTGTGACGCTCATATGTATATGTAAGGAAATATTGGGGTATATGATCAAAATTTTGTGATACAAAAATACCTGCCAGCGTCGGGCATGCAATTGGCTGAGCCAACCATGAAGCGGAGGTTGTATAAACCATTACCGTCAAAGGAGACAACAGCTCCTGTGTTTTAGAATGCCGGTTTAACAGGTAAACCGTGCCGGGTCATTTTAAGCCCCCTGTTACTCCATAATGGGATGTTAATCAGAAAAAATCAAACCGGGAAAGTTGTCTCCGGATTAAAAAAATAAACCAAATTCCGTCAATGGACTGGTTGAACCGATTTTAATAATAGTTATGAAGAAATACGGAAGCAAAGGCAATGTAAAACCGTTTGCAAAAAGAGGCTTTACTGAGCCGATCAGATGGCGTTACCATGGTCGGACACGACCAAGCTCCCAATAAGGTGTAGCTATGGTTCAAGTCAGCCAGGTCCCCAACTGAAACCGTGGCATTATGCCGATCAAGTGGCGTGGCAATGGTTCGGGTTCGACCAAGCCCCCAAGTGACTCTATGACCTTAGGCCGACCAAGAGGCGTGACTGGTTCAGACTTGACCATGTCCCCAAGTGATCTGGTGGCTTTCGCCTATCAAAAGGTGTTGCATTGGTTCGGACACGACCAAGCCCCCAGATGACATCTAAAAGCTTCTGAAAAGCAAGCTCAAGGGATAAACCGGAGGCCGTTTTAAGACAACAACTCCATGTACCCAAGCCGGATTTTTACAGAACGGATACCCCGCTTTAGCCGAGGCTCCGGTTTTGTAACGCCCTCGATGCGGCTATATCTCCCACGTGTCGAAGCACGACTTAGAGGCATAACCGCATTGAAAGCAATGTCGCAAGTGAGGTAATCTTCACACAACCCATGTAATACATAAGGGAAAGAGATACATAGTTGGCTTACAATCGCCACTTCACACAAAACATGAGTAAAGCATTACATCATACAGTTACAATCAAGGTCCGACTACGGAACCAAAATAAAAGAAGACTACCCCAAATGCTACACAGATCCCCGATCGTCCCAACTGGCTCCACTCTTGATCAATCAAACGAAACAACACAATGAACAAGATCTTCATCGAGCTCCTCCTTGAGCTCGGGTGCGCCACCTGCACGGTTTCATCGGCACTGCAAACTGGTTTTGAAGTATCTCGTGAGTCACGGGACTCAACAATCTCACACCCGAGATCAAGACTATTTAAGCTTATGGGTAGGAGAAGGTAGTGAGATGGAGCTGCAGCAAGCGACTAGCATATCTGGTGGCTACATACGCAAATGAGAGCGAGAAGAGAAGGCAAAAGCACGGTCGAACAACTATGATCAAGAAGTGATCCTAGAACAACCACGTCAAGCATAACTCCAACACGTGTTCACTTCCCGGACTCCGCCGAGAAGAGACCATCACGGTTACACACGCGTTGATGTATTTTAATTAAGGTCAACTTTGGGTTTTCTACAACCGACATTAACAAATTCCCATCTGCCTCATAACCGCGGCACGGCTTTGAAAGATAATACCTGCAGGGTGTCCCAACTTAGCCCATTATAAGCTCTCACGGTCAACGAAGGATATTCCTTCTACCGAAGACCCGATCGATCTCGGAATCCCGGACTACAAGACATTTCGACAGCAATAAAACAAGACCAGCAAAGCCGCCCGAATGTGCCGACAAATCCCGATAGGAGCTGCACATATCTCGTTCTCAGGGCACACCGGATGAGCAGTACGTACGGCAACCGACGATACCCCAAGTTGCCTCGGGGCGGCACCGCAAGTGGCTCTAATTTGGACCAGCACTCGGAGGAGCACTGGCCCGGGGGTTAAAATAAAGATGACCCTTGAGTCTGCAGAACCCAAGGGAAAAAGGCTTAGGTGGCAAATGGTAAAACCAATGTTGGGCCTTGCTGGAGGAGTCTTATTCAAAGCGAACTGTCAAGGGGGTCCCATAAATCACCCAACCGTGTAAGGAACGCAAAATCCGGGAACATAATACCGATATGACGGAAACTAGGGCGGCAAGAGTGGAACAAAACACCAGGCATAAGGCCGAGCCTTCCACCCTTTACCAAGTATACAGATGCATTAATTAAATAAGATATATTGTGATATTCCAACAAGTAACATGTTCCAACAAGGAACAACATCTCCATGTTCCAACAAGGAACAAACTTCATCTTCACCTGCAACTAACAACGCTATAAGAGGGGCTGAGCAAAGCGGTAACATAGCCAAACAACGGTTTGCTAGGAAAGGATGGTTAGGGGCTTGACATGGCAACATGGGAGGCATGATATAGCAACTGGTAGGCATCGTAGCATAGGCATAGCAAAAGAGAGAGCAACTAGCAAGCAAAGATAGAAGTGATTTCGAGGGTATGGTCATCTTGCCTGAAATCCCGCAAGGAAGAAGAACGCGTCCATGAAGAAGACAAACGGACGTAGTCGAACGAATCCTCACAACTCCGGAACGAAACCGAAGCTAACGAGAGAAGCAACCCGGAAACAAACAAACAACATAGTAAATAACCATCACATAACCATGTCATGATGCACAATCAAGTATGATGCATGTCCGGTTTAAATATGCATGGCATGGCAATATGCACAAACAACACTACAAGTTAAGTGGAGCTCAATATGCAACGAGTTGCATATTGACAAAACACCACATCAATTATTTAGTTCGCTCTCCTTTAGGTACACAACAATATTAAATGTTGTTAAACATGGCAAGAGGTGAAGCATGATGAAACTACCTATCTAGGCAAGTTTAAATGAGGCCGGAAGCAACAAACAACAATTCCGGAAATCCCCATATGCAATATTCGAAATTGCTACTGTTCTGCCCTAAACACAATTTTAATGTTATTAAGCAGCAAAATAAAGTGCACCAAGTTAATCTATGCATTTTTCCACCCCATCTACATATATAATTTATTTAAATCCGAGATACAGTTATTTAGTTATGAAATAAATCATTTTAACATGGCATTTAAGCAAAATAATGTAAACAACAATTATAAACATTTAAATGTTGTTATCATGATGCGGATGACATGTGCAAGTTTTATGCAATTTTTATTAAAAATTGACATGAGCATGTTATGAAGCATTTGTCGTCGTGGCGGAAACGAAAAAGGGTGCCACGGCAACGACAACGGAAATGGTGCCACGGCAACATTCCGGTTCCGATAACTCGATTGAGATGCCGGTGCAAAGGAAAGTGTGACGGAAGCGAGTTGAGCAAGATGGTGGGGTGTTCCCGGTTACCGGGTTCCCACGGGACGGTGGCATGGCAAACGAGGAACGTGCAAGGAACAATTCGGACACGGTCCAAACATAGGGTGCATCTCATACAACACGTGCATTCGTTCACGGCGGTCGTCTCGGGGTTATACCTTCGAAGCGTGCATTTTCGGAGCGGTACGGGTTCGATGCGGTGTAGATGGAAGTAGTCGTACACGGTGTCGGTAGTGGAAGTCGTTGTACACGGCGACGGTAGTTGTACATGTTCGTTTCGAAGAGGTACTTGACGGGTCCGAATCACTTCGGGGTTGTCGTGGTACTTGCGATCTCGGCGATGGTATTCGTACACGGCAATCGTAGTGGTTCTATGCATCGGTCGTCGTGGTACTTGGCGTTCCAAAACAAAGCAACACCGAAAAGCCTCGGGTCTTGGCCTCCTTGACGAATCCAAGTAACACCAGGCACACGTCCACGGTCAACCCTGATGAGTGTACAGAGGCAAAACTTGGTGGTCCTCGTTGAACTGGTACTTGGCGTTCGGCGGCGCGACTTGGGCTCCAAGGAGGGCAGCGGCCGATGTAGAGGACCGCGGCGGACTTGGCGCGGTCGTGTTGATGCAAAGGAAGCACGCGGCGGTCGCTGGAGAGGGCTTGAGGACGAACGGCGCACGGGCAGAGGAACGAGGAAGCGGAGACGCGAGGACGAGGCGGTTCGACGGGGCGGCGCGGTGGTCGATGGAGAGCGACGGCGGGGATGGCCTGGACAAGGCCGGAGGTCGGGGAAGGTTCGGGCGCGGCGCTCCAGGGCCGCCGGAGTTGGCCAGGCATGGCGACGCGGCGGACGACGGGGTCGGACGAGGAAGGGAGGAGTTGCAGGGGACGGGACGAGGGCGCGACTGCTGCTGGAACGGGGCGCGACGGCGGCGAGGAGGCCGACGGGGCTCCGGCCTGACTCTCTTCTCCGGCGAGGGCGGAGCGCGGGAGCAAGGGGAGGTCGAGGGCTGCGGCTGGTCGCGCGAGGGGGTGGAGGCGCGAGGGCCGGGTGTGTGAGGGAGAAAGAAGGGCGAGGTGGAGGCGCACGGAGGAAGGGAAGATCGAGGAGAGGGGCGGGGATCGAGGCGCAGTGGGGGGGCGACGAGGAGAGATCGAGGAGATGGGGATTCGATCGGGGCCGGGGCTCTCGATCGGCTAGGGTTACAATGGGCGGCTGGGCCTTGGGAGGATGGATGGGCCGGCCTGCTGTGGGCTAGGAAGGGGAAAAAGGTTTTTCCTTTTTTTCATTTACAAAAAAGAAACAGGAGCAAAAATATTTATTTGGAGGAACAAATAAATATAAGTTGAGCTGAAAACTGGCATGGGTCTTCTTTGGCATAACTCAAAGTGCCACAACTTGAACCGGAGCCAAATGGAGAATGATCGAGGATTTAGAATAGGTGGAAACGAGAGAGATTAAAATGCAAGTTTGATACGGTGGCTTCCAAATAAATGGAATATTTTTATTATAGCTCCCTAATAATATTGAGAGGCTTTAATAAGTTATAAAGAGAAATCACAAGTGAAATCCCTCGATTTAAATGGATCGAAAAATCCATACAATTTATTTAGATGAGTTTTTAAAATTAAATGGCATGATGAGATGATGCAATGCAAGAGATGACATGATGAATGCACAAACAAAACAAATCACACGACAAAACTCGGAAACCTTGGAAGGCAACTGAAGCTCCGGTCTTGGGGCGTCACAACACTCCACCACTACGAGAGGATCTCGTCCCGAGATCTGGGATGGCACCGGAGAGAAAACGGAAGAAGAAAGAGGTAAAACTAAGTTGCTTCTTTGACAAAAGAGTGAAACCAACGAACCTCGAGAGGTTGAAAACTTGAAAGAATAACACAATAGAGTTGAACGAAATTGAGAGCATTCCAGTAGAAAATAGAAACAAGGAACACCATGTGAACCTTGGGGGTTGCAAAGCTAAGAATGACGAGTACAATGGACAAGAAGGAATTGGAACCACTCTGGTTGAAACGAGATAAGAATGAATAAGAATGATATAATTTGGGCAGCACTCCGACTGAAAATGGAAGGAATTAGAATCATGAACTTGGCAAAATGAAAGCACCTGGATGAGACTCCGGTTAAAAGAGGAACGATAGACACAACACTCCGGTTAAATCGATAAGCAAGGAAAAGACATGGTCTTGACAAAACAAGATGATGGGTCGAAGAGAGCAACATCACAATGCCTCCGGAAGAAAAATTGAAGATAGATCAATGGAATAAAAGAATGGAGAAGAAAATGACAACTTCTACCACAAATGAGTTTAGAAAGCATCCTTCCAAGAAGGTTACAACGGAGTTGTTGGAAAACCAACAACGGAACTAATAAATTTGTAGTGGTCTTATGGAAAACTTCTCAAAATTATGAGGTGAAATTCTGCCACTAATGGAAACAATAGATTGGATCGGTATCAACAAGGAGACGAGAAACTTATTTCACCGAGAGGACAAATGAAGAACTTGGGTCATTTATTAGCACCATAATTAGCAACAATCCTTAGGGAAAGCTTTAGGTGAAATATAGCCCAAGATAACTCCAATGAAGAGATTGATGGATTTAAAATACCTCATTCTTGACAACATGTGAATCATGAACCATGAAGGAAAATTGTCAAGAATGACATAACACCATCTCAAGAGATAAGGTAGAAAGAATTGCACTACGGAATGCAAGATGAAGAATACTTGAGCTCCTCAAAACAAAACATGTGTTGAACACCATGCTTATTTTAGAGTATAGCTTGGCGGATCTTAACTTCGAGAAAAATCTTGAAGAACAAATGAAGAATGAAAAGAATCCTTGACGAAGCACCATGTAGAGCCTCCATGAAGAACTCCGGTAAACAAAAGGATGATAGAAAGAAAGAGAAGTTGACAACACAAGGTGAAGCCTTGCAGTGATAAGATGAAGCTTTGAAATGATATAACCGAGAAAACTTTGAACTCCGGAAAGAAAGATGAACAAATGAAATCAAGAATTTTGATGATCCTCCGGAATAAGGAATTGAATTTACTCGATGAAACAAGAATAAGAATTACATTATGCTGATCCTTCACCAATTAAATTGATGGCAAGCAATGGATTAGGCATACTACTTATACTCGTAGAAAGGATTGAAAAGAGATATAGCGCAGCCTTGAGAAGGTCTTCAACGATCCGCCGGTAGGATTTGGGAAGAACGAATGAATCTATATAATAACGAAGGAAGAGAACTCTTGAACGAACCACCGTAAGAATTGAAAATGAAAGTAGCAAAGGCACAATTCACCAGGAAGAATTGGAAAACGAATGAAGATATTTGAGGGGATTTAGATACAATTGAACGAATAGATGACGAGCTGATTGGAGAATACTTGAATGATGCACCGGTAAGATTTGGAAAAACAAGAGTTGAACGCTTGAATGAATAATTCTGAGATGATGGGCTCCGGAGAATCAAACTGAAAAGACTCCTGAAAATTAGAAGAGTTAGGTAAGATCCTGGGAAAAGACCTATGGGTTAGGGCCCACTCAAAAGAACCGCCGTTTAACAATTGCTTGAAAAGAGAGATTGCACCGGTTGAATTAAATGGCTTGAATGGGATAACAAACTCGAAATAACTTGAACAGATTAAGAATGGAAACATGAATCTTCTGAGATATCTTCAACACTCCGGAACAAATGAATAGCGAGAGGTGAATGATTAATTGCTGCATCAGAATGGGAAAGCATTGTGAAAAGAGGAAAAGGGATAAGATCAACACCGAAATCTTGAATTAAATCCACCGGAGAACAAAATTAGAATGGAACAAAGATAAGGTTGAAACTTCCTTAGCGTCTTCATGAGAAATCACCGGATAAAACATTAAAGGAAAAGAATGAAGAAACTTCACTCAATAAAAAGGATACTTGATTAAGAAATCTGAGTCCTTGAAGAAAAGGGGTGGGAGGGCGGGAAAACAAAACAACTTGGGACGGATGAAACAAACACCGTTGAGAAAACTTAGAATTGATCTTGCGAATGTTGCAATGATCGGATTTACTTGAAGAGAAGCACGCCGGTTGAGAAAAGAATTGACATGACAAGCTCAGTGATCAAGAAGGATTAGTATTCACATAGCAATATGATAACACCGTTTAGGAAAGGTATGGAATCAACACTTGGCTTCGAAGCAACTCGAATACCACAACTCAAAACAAAAACAAAAGATTTGGCTTGCGGAATAAGCCGGAAACAAACATATGATAGATCCCATATCGTATCATGTGTGTGTTGGAAAGATATCCTAGGAGATACTTGAATTCCCACCTATAAACTCCCGAAACTTTCTGGTTATGCAATCAGGTGTTGGGGATACAGGGACACAAAATATATCACCCAAACTAACAATACCTAGATCCAAATTGTATCCATCCTTCAACACATAACCAAGAAAACTCCGAAATCGTTTACCTCGACCTTCGAAAAGCATCCGTTATATGAGTCATGGCAATACTCTCGAGCTCGCCCCAGTACTGGGTTATCGAGGTTATCTCACCAACAACTGCATAAAAGAGATTTTCGATGTCGGCAAAACTCAGGTATTCCAGAACTGCAACGATAAAATTGTGACGACAACACCTCGGAGCTCAACTCCCCGGGACACTGCCACAACCCCTAAATGTCGAGGCACCAAGAACAATGTTCTCGCCACAAAACCATCGGAACGATCCCAAGATACCAGCGTGATCCTAAAAAAATTTAGTGAAATTTGAGGAGAGAAGAGTCAAAACTTCTACGCCGAATACCTCACCAGAGCGATTTAAGGACTGGGAGTAAAAAGAATCCTCTCCGATATATATAATCCTAAGACTCAAAACATTTTCCATTCTAGACTCAACAACGCATGACAAACAATCAATTAGGAGGCTCCTAAGTCGGGAAGTCTCTGATTACCAACATAGCGCCTCGATGCGGCTATATCTCCCACGTGTCGAAGCACGACTTAGAGGCATAACCGCATTGAAAGCAATGTCGCAAGTGAGGTAATCTTCACACAACCCATGTAATACATAAGGAAAGAGATACATAGTTGGCTTACAATCGCCACTTCACACAAAACATGAGTAAAGCATTACATCATACGATTACAATCAAGGTCCGACTACGGAACCAAAATAAAAGAAGACTACCCCAAATGCTACACAGATTCCCGATCGTCCCAACTGGGCTCCACTCTTGATCAACTGAAACGAAACAACACAATGAACAAGATCTTCATCGAGCTCCTCCTTGAGCTCGGATTACACCGCACGGTTTCATCGGCACCGCAAACTGGTTTTGGAAGTATCTGTGAGTCACGGGACTCAGCAATCTCACACCCGCGAGATCAAGACTATTTAAGCTTATGGGTAGGAGAAGGTAGTGAGATGGAGCTGCAGCAAGCGACTAGCATATCTGGTGGCTACATACGCAAATGAGAGCGAGAAGAGAAGGCAAAAGCACGGTCGAACAACTATGATCAAGAAGTGATCCTAGAACAACCTACGTCAAGCATAACTCCAACACCGTGTTCACTTCCCGGACTCCGCCGAGAAGAGACCATCACGGTTACACACGCGGTTGATGTATTTTAATTAAGGACAACTTCGGTTTTCTACAACCGACATTAACAAATTCCCATCTACCTCATAACGCGGGCACGGCTTTGAAAGATAATACCTGCGGGGTGTCCCAACTTAGCCCATTATAAGCTCTCACGGTCAATGAAGGATATTCCTTCTACCGAAGACCCGATCGATCTCGGAATCCGGACTACAAGACATTTTGACAGCAATAAAACAAGACCAGCAAAGCCGCCCGAATGTGCCGACAAATCCCGATAGGAGCTGCACATATCTCGTTCTCGTGGCACACCGGATGAGCAGTACGACGGCAACCGACGATACCCCAAGTTGCCTCGGGCGGCACCGCAAGTGGTTTAATTTGGACCAGCACTCGGAGGAGCACCGCCCGGGGTTAAAATAAAGATGACCCTTGAGTCTGCAGAACCCAAGGAAAAAGGCTTAGGTGGCAAATGGTAAAACCAATGTTGGGCCTTCTTTGGAGGAGTCTTATTCAAAGCGAACTGTCAAGGGGGTCCCATAAATCACCCAACCGTAAGGAACGCAAAATCCGGAACATAATACCGATATGACGGAAACTAGGGCGGCAAGAGTGGAACAAAACACCAGGCATAAGGCCGAGCCTTCCACCCTTTACCAAGTATATAGATGCATTAATTAAATAAGATATATTGTGATATTCCAACAAGTAACATGTTCCAACAAGGAACAACATCTCCATGTTCCAACAAGGAACAAACTTCATCTTCACCTGCAACTAACAACGCTATAAGAGGGGCTGAGCAAAGCGGTAACATAGCCAAACAACGGTTTGCTAGGAAAGGATGGTTAGGGGCTTGACATGGCAACATGGGAGGCATGATATAGCAACTGGTAGGCATCGTAGCATAGGCATAGCAAAAGAGCGAGCAACTAGCAAGCAAAGATAGAAGTGATTTCGAGGGTATGGTCATCTTGCCTGAAATCCCGCAAGGAAGAAGAACGCGTCCATGAAGAAGACAAACGGACGTAGTCGAACGAATCCTCACAACTCCGGAACAAAACCGAAGCTAACGAGAGAAGCAACCCGGAAACAAACAAACAACATAGTAAATAACCATCACATAACCATGTCATGATGCACAATCAAGTATGATGCATGTCCGGTTTAAGTATGCATGGCATGGCAATATGCACAAACAACACTACAAGTTAAGTGGAGCTCAATATGCAACGAGTTGCATATTGACAAAACACCACATCAATTATTTAGTTCGCTCTCCTTTAGGTACACAACAATATTAAATGTTGTTAAACATGGCAAGAGGTGAAGCATGATGAAACTACCTATCTAGGCAAGTTTAAATGAGGCCGGAAGCAACAAACAACAATTCCGGAAATCCCCATATGCAATATTCGAATTTGCTACTGTTCTGCCCTAAACACAATTTTAATGTTATTAAGCAGCAAAATAAAGTGCACCAAGTTAATCTATGAATTTTTCCACCCCATCTACATATATAATTTATTTAAATCCGAGATACGGTTATTTAGTTATGAAATAAATCATTTTAACATGGCATTTAAGCAAAATAATGTAAACAGCAATTATAAACATTTAAATGTTGTTATCATGATGCGGATGACATGTGCAAGTTTTATGCAATTTTTATTAAAAATTGACATGAGCATGTTATGAAGCATTTGTCGTCGTGGCGGAAACGAAAAAGGGTGCCACGGCAACGACAACGGAAATGGTGCCACGGCAACATTCCGGTTCCGATAACTCGATTGAGATGCCGGTGCAAAGGAAAGTGTGACGGAAGCGAGTTGAGCAAGATGGTGGGGTGTTCCCGGTTACCGGGTTCCCACGGGACGGTGGCATGGCAAACGAGGAACGTGCAAGGAACAATTCGGACACGGTCCAAACATAGGGTGCATCTCATACAACACGTGCATTCGTTCACGGCGGTCGTCTCGGGGTTATACCTTCGGAGCGTGCATTTTCGGAGCGGTACGGGTTCGATGCGGTGTAGATGGAAGTAGTCGTACACGGTGTCGGTAGTGGAAGTCGTTGTACACGGCGACGGTAGTTGTACATGTTCGTTTCGAAGAGGTACTTGACGGGTCCGAATCCTTCGGGGTTGTCGTGGTACTTGCGATCTCGGCGATGGTATTCGTACACGGCAATCGTAGTGGTTCTATGCATCGGTCGTCGTGGTACTTGGCGTTCCAAAACAAAGCAACACCGAAAAGCCTCGGGTCTTGGCCTCCTTGACGAATCCAAGTAACACCAGGCACACGTCCACGGTCAACCCTGATGAGTGTACAGAGGCAAAACTTGGTGGTCCTCGTTGAACTGGTACTTGGCGTCTCGGCGGCGCGACTTGGGCTCCAAGGAGGGCAGCGGCCGATGTAGAGGACCGCGGCGGACTTGGCGCGGTCGTGTCGATGCAAAGGAAGCACGCGGCGGTCGCTGGAGAGGGCTTGAGGACGAACGGCGCACGGGCAGAGGAACGAGGAAGCGGAGACGCGAGGACGAGGCGGTTCGACGGGCGGCGCGGTGGTCGGCGGAGAGGCGACGGCGGGATGGCTCGACAAGGCCGGAGGTCGGGAAGGTTCGGGCGCTGGCGCTCGGGGCCGCCGGAGTTGGCTGCATGGCGACGCGGACGACGGGTCGACGAGGAAGGAGGAGTTGAGGGGACGGGACGAGGCGCGATCGCTGCTGAACGGGCGCGACGGCGGCGAGGAGGCCGACGGGGCTCCGGCCTGACTCTCTTCTCTGGCGAGGGCGGAGCGCGGGAGCATGGGGCTTCTTTGGCATAACTC
Source organism: Aegilops longissima (assembly GCA_021605205.1). NCBI lineage: Eukaryota > Viridiplantae > Streptophyta > Magnoliopsida > Poales > Poaceae > Aegilops > Aegilops longissima. Next base: position 673,806,792 of record CM038678.1, on the reverse strand, counting down.
AAAGTGCCACAACTTGAACCGGAGCCAAATGGAGAATGATCGAGGATTTAGAATAGGTGGAAACGAGAGAGATTAAAATGCAAGTTTGATACGGTGGCTTCCAAATAAATGGAATATTTTTATTATAGCTCCCTAATAATATTGATAGGCTTTAATAAGTTATAAAGAGAAATCACAAGTGAAATCCCTCGATTTAAATGGATCGAAAAATCCATACAATTTATTTAGATGAGTTTTTAAAATTAAATGGCATGATGAGATGATGCAATGCAAGAGATGACATGATGAATGCACAAACAAAACAAATCACACGACAAAACTCGGAAACCCTGGAAGGCAACTGAAGCTCCGGTCTTGGGGCGTCACAGGTTTATTGCTTTTATTCATAATATATACATTGTCATAGTATGTACATAAGGAGAGCCGATGGCTCAGGTATAATAAGGCCGAAGATGAGCTATGTTCCACGGCCTGTTGGTCTCCTCTTCTGACATGCGTGAGTCTTTATGCTCTCGAACATCAATCAGATAGTATGACCCGTTGTGCAGATTCTTGCTGACCACAAAAGGCCCTTCCCAAGGTGGGGATAGCTTGTGCATATCCATCTGGTCTTGAATGAGCCGAAGCACCAAGTCTCCTTCTTGAAAGGTTCTGGTTCTGACCCGTCGACTGTGATACCGACGAAGATCCTGCTAGTAAATCGCCGAACGAGCAGCCTCCATATCTCGTTCTTCATCCAGTCGATACAAAGCATCCTGCCGTGCTGCCTCGTTATCTGCCTCAACATAGGCTGCCACACGAGGCGAGTCATGACGGATATCGCTGGGGAGGACCGCTTCCGCTCCATAGACCATAAAGAACGGTGTGTATCCAGTGGATCGGTTAGGGGTAGTATTTATACTCCATAACACAGATGGTAGCTCTTCTACCCAACAGCCCGGCGTCCTCTCAGAAGGGACCATAAGCCGGGCTTGATACCTCTCGGGATCTCCGATTAGCTCGCTCCTTGACCATTTGGTGTGGGTGAGCTATCAAGAAACGCTGCCGGATGTGCTCACGCTCACAAAACTCCTTCATGGCACCTTTGGACAAATTGGTACCATTATCGTGATGATACTATGTGGAAACCCAAACCGAAGATCACCCTTTGATGAACTGAACCGCCGTGGCGCATCACACTTGCTAATGTGCTCGCCTCGACCCACTTTGTAAATTTGTCGACTGCTACCAGCAAGTGTGTCTTCTTGTCCTTGGACCTTTTAAAAGGTCCCACCATGTCCAGCCCCCAAGTCGCAAACGGCCAAGTAATTGGAATCATCCTTAATTCTTGGGCTAGTATATGAGCACGTCTAGAAAACTTCTGGCAACCATCACATCGCCTGACCAGATCTTCCGCATCAGCATGGGCAGTCAACCAATAGAAACCATGGCGGAACGCCTTAGCCACCAAGGATTTTGAACCGGCGTGGTGACCACAGTCCCCTTCGTGGATCTCACGCAATATATCACAGCCTTCCTCAGGGGACACACAATGCTGAAACGCCCCTGACACACTGCAATGATACAACTCGTCATTAACAATGGTCATAGACTTAGACCGCCGAACTATCTGTCGGGCCAACGTCTCATCTTCTGGTAACTCGCCCCGGCTCATGTACGCCAAATAAGGGAGCGTCCAATCCAGAATGACATGCAGGGCTGCCACCAACTGAGCCTCCGGATCAGGAATAGCCAAATCTACTTCATCAGGAAGCTTGTCTGACGGGTTGTGCAGTACATCAAGGAAGACATTGGGCGGGACCGGTTTGCGTTGAGATCCCAACCGGCTTAAAGCGTCCGCCGCTTCGTTCTTCCGACGATCCACATGGTCCACCTGATAGCCTTTAAAATGACCTGCAACAACATCCACCTCCCGACGATATGCAGCCATGAGTGGGTCTTTGAATCCCAAGTGCTCGACACTTGTTGGGCCACCAAGTCCGAGTCACCAAGCACTTAACCCGCTTAGATTCATCTCCTTAGCCATCCAAGACCATGGAGCAAGGCTTCATACTCAGCTGCATTGTTAGTACAAGGAACATTAAGCGGAGGACGAATAAAACTTTTCACCTCGTGGGAAGTTAACACAACTCCAGCCCCGAGCCCTCCAACTGCTGGACTGTCAAAGTGGATGGTCCAATAGGTATGATCCGCTTTTTTCAGCGCTTGTAACTCCGCTCAATCATTAATGAAATCCACAAGTGCTGGGATTTACTGCCGCCCGAGGCACATACCTTAAACCGTATGCCCAAGCTCTATAGCCCACTTAGCAATCCGCCGATCGCTTCCGGTTCTGTATGATATCGCCTAAGGAGCTGAATCGACCACCGTGATGGGATGCCCTTGAAAATACCGCTTCAGCTTCCGCTTGCCATAAAACTCCATACACCAGCTTCGCCAATGCGGATATCTCGCTTGGACTCAATGAGCACCTCGCTGATGTAATAAACCGGACGTTGAACCGGATACTCCTTCCCCGCCTCCTTCCGCTTACCACAATGGCTACGCTTAATCGCCCCGCATTAGCAGCAACATATAGCAGAAGCGGCTCCTTGTCAATGGGAGCGGCGAGAACAGGCAGGTTGGCCAATTGCCGCTTTAAATCCTCCAATGCTTCATCGGCGGCTGAACTCCAGACAAACTGATCCGTCTTCTTCAGCATCTGGTACAAAGGAATGGCCTTCTCTCCTAGGCGGCTCATAAACCGGCTTAGCGCGGCAATCCGACCCGCCAAACGCTGGACATCATTAATGCACTTTGGTTTAGCCAAGGAGGTGATAGCCGTAATTTTCTCCGGATTAGCTTCAATCCCCCTATTGGACACAAGAAAACCCAATAACTTGCCTGCCGGAACACCGAAAACACATTTGGCCGGGTTAAGCATCATCTTGTACACCCGCAAGTTGTCAAAGGTTTCTTTCAGATCCTCAATCAGTGTTTCCTTCTTCCTTGATTTAACCACAATATCATCCACATAAGCATGCATGTTACGGTCGATCTGTTCGTGCAAGCAATTCTGTACGCAACGCTAATAAGTCACTTGGGCGCTCTTGAGCCCAAAAGGCATAGACACATAGCAGAAGGCTCCAAAGGGAGTGATAAACGCTGTCTTCTCCTGGTCCTTAACCGCCATTTTAATCTGATGATATCCAGAATATGCATCCAAAAAGCTCAAACGCTCACAACCCGCCGTAGCATCAATAATCTGGTCAATGCGGGGGAGGGCGAAAGGATCTGCTGGACAAGCCTTGTTAAGATCTGTGTAATCCACACGCATGCGCCAAGTGCCGTTTTTCTTAAGGACCAACACCGGATTAGCAAGCCACTCTGGATGGAAAACTTCAATGATAAAACCTGCTGCTAAGAGCCCGCAACCTCCTCTCCAATGGCCTTGCGCTTTTCCTCGTTAAACCGCGAAGAAACTGCTTACCGGTTTGTACTTGGGATCAACATTAAGAGTGTGCTCAGCGAGTTCCTCGGTACACCGGCATGTCGAAGGCTTCCATGCAAAATGTCCCGATTCTCACGGATGAACTCGATGAGCGCTTTCCTATTTAGGATCCAAGTTAGCACCGATGCTTTGAACTACTTGGACGAATCACGGGCACAAATTCAACAAGTTTAGTCTCACCGCGATTTAAACTTCAGATCCGGATCATGCTCGTAGTTGGCTTCTTCAACGGGTCATATCCGTCGGATCAACATTATCTTTATAATACTTTAGCTCTTCGGTGGCACAAACCGACTCTGCATAAGCCGCATCACCTTCCTCACACTCTAAAGCGATCTTGCGGCTCCCATGAACTGTTATTGTCCCTTTGTGACCCGCATTTTAGCTGCAAATAGACATAACAAGGTCGCGCCATGAACTTGGCATAAGCCGCCGCCCAAACAGGCGTGGTAAGGGCTTTGAATTTTCACCACTTCAAATGTCAATGTTTCGATCCGAGTCATGTTCATCCCCAAAGGCCACCTCGAGCTATTTTACCAACCGGATATCTTGACTTGCCGTGCACCACACCATGAAACACCGTATTGGACGGCTTGAGATGTTTATCTGTTAATCCCATACGACGGAAGGGCTCATAATACAGGATGTTGATGCTGCTTCCTCCGCCCATCAGCACCTTGGTAAACTTGTATCCTCCCACCGAGGCGCCACCACTAGGGCTAGCTGACCGGATTGTCAACCCGAGGCGGATGATCCTCTCTACTCCACACAATAGGCTGCTCGACCAGCGTAGGTAACGCGGCACGGCCGATTCAACAACGCTGACCGCCCGCTTCAAGTTTCCGGTCTCGCTTGTCCAAGCTAGTGGTGAAGACGTGATACTGTCCACCATTCAACTGCTTCGGATTGCTTTGATAACCCAACTGCTGCTGCTGCTGATTGTAACCACCTTGGTTGCTCGATTGTTCGATTGTTACGCCGCCCGGATTACCATTAAACCTCGACCAGAATTTCTCCATCAGAACCGGCCGGACCTCGAACCGCCGCGGGCCCTTGATCATACCGGAAAGCATTAGAACTTTTGAACTCCTGCATAATGTAACAATCCTTCCAGAGGTGGTTTGTTGGCGCCTCTTTCGTCCCATGCTTCGGACAGGGTTGATTCAACAGATAATTCAAGCGGTCCGGATTGTGATTAGGCGCACCACCCCGGTTTGGATGTTTACCCTTGCGTCGTTGACCCTTGTCCTGCGCATTGGTGTTGGCTACGAAGCCCATGTTACCATTCGCCTTACGCTTGTTTCCTCCATTACCCGCCGCCGATGCTGACCTCTGGAGTTGCTGTTCGTTTTTCCTTCCTCGCTTCATCATCCTCCTCGGACTCGGGATCCTTGGTACTATCGTAATCAGCATACTTCACTAAAACGCCCATGAGAGTGCCCATGTCATTGCAAAACGCTTCATGCGACTCCAGCTTCAATTTTAAAGGTTTGAACCGCGATTGCCTTCTAGGGTTAAGATCGCAGAATCGGTGTTGATCGGGTCTCAAGAATGTAAAACCTCCAAACGCGGCGTACTCCAACGGGTTGTGGATTCTCCTCTCGCTCGACACAAGCCGCCAAGTCCACCATGCATATGGGCTGCTTACAGTGTCTTTGAAATTTTGAATGAACCGGTCCGCAATCGGGTCCATGAACTGATGGAATTGGGTGGCAAGTTTTTCAACCACGGGCCGTGCCTTCAAGCATCATGGTGAAATACTTTGCACATGCAGCTTCATCCACATCTAGCATCTCCATGGCCATCTCATAACTTTCTATCCACGCTTCCGGAGCCAGATCGGTGGTATAATTGGGCACCTTGCGTGGCCCCTTGAAGTCTTTGGGCAAGTGTACATTGCGTAAAGCGGGGACGAGGCAAGGCACCCCCAAAGAGCCAGATGTAACCCCAGGCTCGAAGATGGTCGGTCGAACTGGCGCGAGCTGACGATCCTCATGCTGTGCTACTAATTCGGCCTCCCTACGTGCCCTGGCCCGGTCCACCACCTCTTGAGCGTTTTCGAAACCACCTGCCGGGTTGTTGCCGCGGGGTGCACCGCGCTGCGCATTACTTGACACGGCCGGTTCATCTGCGTGCCTGCTATAGCTCCGGCTTGGGCGGGGGGTGGAGTGGATCCGATCCCCGCTATATGAACACGCTTCCTGTTGGACCAGAGCCGTCTTAACGAGCTCTTTGACCCGGCGCGTTTCTACCGCCTGTGGTGAGTCGCCTTCGATTGGAATCACCTCCAACCGCGCCGCAGCCGCAACAAGGTTATCCATCGGGTTGGAGTAGTGACCTGGAGGTGTTTGCACAGCCTGAGGCGCGCCGGCATGATGGCGAGGCAGATCTATCACACGGGCTGAATCGGCGCGCCCCCCCAGTGCTTCCGGCCGTCCACCACCGCGGCGGATTCTGGTCCCTCGCTCCCGGGTGTTGAAGAGGTCTCTTCCTCGAAAACCGAGGACAAACGGGATCTGTACTTTCTTTTCATGACTTCATGCGACGCGTTCGATCCAAAGATGAGCCTATAAGCTCACAGATCCAAAGCGCCCGCTCGCCGCCATCCTAACGCCCGCGCCGCCAGATCCGCTTTAGCCTGAGTGATTTGTTCCTTCACCTTTGCAATCTCCGCATTATGCAGGTCTTGATCTACCGGGTTAGCCTCTGCCATGAGCACAGCCAACGCGTCAAATAGTTCTGATAAAACTTGAGCCGGCGGGCGCACAGGGCCTCCTGCCCCGGCTGCCATCGCCTCTGTTGAACCGGCGACCATTGGCGAGCGGTCAAGAGTGAAGTGTCGCTGTGTACCGCCATGAATATTCCAACCCGGTTGGGCAGATCAAAGGGTCCGAATACTCTCACCGTCGGAACAGCCCTCGATCCGCCATCTTGCACTGGTACAGAGACTCGCCCGGCCGACGACTCGCCATCGAGTAGACAACGGTTTCGCCACCGATGATGATCCGCCTCATAGTCTCCTCCGTGGATGACTCCCACGAAAGCACGCTTGACAGCCGGTTTAGCCAGGCAGTCTTCGCCACTGAGCTGCCTCGACGAGGTCGGTGCAGATGCCCGCCCAGGCCCCGCTCACCGATCTTGCCGATGAACACGTGTATGCCACCAAAGGGGACCCGTACCCATACTCAATCGAGCCGCCTCGGGCCCCAGCCTGCATCGTCGATGTAGAGCTTGCCGCGACGACTCTTGGTCATCCGCCTACAGATAGCCTTCGAGTCCTTCGAACTTGCCCTCTAAGATCATCAAACCATCAGGCGATAGCCCCACGGTGGGCGCCAACCGTCGTGGAATTGTCACGGCAGATGTCCTCATGAAAGGACTTAGTCGGCGGGGCCATCGTGCGGGTTAACTTAGAGGGTTAAGCGGACGAAAGACACAAGAGTTTATACTAGTTCGCCCCTTCGATGAAGGTAAAAGCCTATGTCTAGTTTGTGATGGGATTTATGTGATTTCGGCGACTAGGGAGCAATAGCTTCGCCTAAGCCTCGAATTGTTGTTGTTTGTCCCTAAACCGCCGCCGGGTCGTCCCCTTATATACACGGGTTGATTTCCGGCCGGTCTACAGAGTCCCGAGGCCGGCTCATACAAGTGTCTGGCTCGGTCTCTCCTTTCTCTTATCTTACAACACAAGTTACATGGTTATGGCGGTTTTACCATTATGGGCCCTAATTAGCCGCCTGGCCGGGCCTCTAAGCTCTCAAAGAAGCGCCACCTTACGAGTCTTCATGGGCCCCAATTATGGCCGAAGGTAAACCGGCCCCTTCAGGGCGGTTTATATTCAGTAGTTACATCCCCAACAGTAACCAAGAATAAAACCTTCATGTGCTTTCGGTGCAAATTTTGAAGTGTGATGTGGATCCTTGATCCAGCACCTAGCACCAAATACTTTGAAGTAACTGACATTTGGCTTCTTGCCAGTGAGGAGTTCATAGGATGTTTTCTTCAGAAGCTTGTGAATATAAACACGGTTGATGACATGGCATGCAGTATCAATAGCTTCAGGCCAGAACTTTCTTGGAGTCTTGTATTCATCGAGCATCGTCCGAGCCATCTCAATGAGGGTTCTGTTCTTGCGCACCATGATGCCATTCTGCTGAGGTGTGTACAGAGCTGAGAACTCATGAGTGATTCCCATCGTATCCAAGTAAAGGTCGAGGCCGGTGTTCTTGAACTCAGTGTTGTTCTCACTCCTGATATTCTTGATCTTGACGCCATAGTTGTTCATGGCACGGTTGGCGAAGCATCTGAAAACATCTTGCACTTCAATCTTGTAGAGAATTATGTGAACCCATGTATATCTTGAATAGTCATCAACAATGACGAAGCCATAGAGACAAGCAGTTGTAGTGAGAGTAGAGTAGTGAGTAGGGCCAAATAAGTCCATGTGTAGCAGCTCGAAGGGTTGAGATGTTGTCATGATTGTCTTTGAGGGATGCTTGGCCCTAGTCATCTTTCCAGCTTCGCAGGCACCGCACAAGTGATCCTTCTTGAACTTGACGCCCTCGATGCCTATGACATGCTTCTTCTTTGCGAGAGTGTGTAAGTTCCTCATGCCAGCATGCCCTAGCCTCCGATGCCATAGCCAGCACTCTGAAGCTTTTGCAAGAAGACATACGGCAAGCTGTGGACCTGCTGAGAAATCTACCATGTATAGATCATCTTTCCGGTACCCTTCAAAGACTAGAGATTTGTTAGGTTCCATGAGTACAAGGCAACCATATTTTCCAAATATCACAATCATATTCAAGTCACAAAGCATTGAGACAGACATTAAGTTGAAACCAAGGGATTCAACAAGCATCACTTTATCCATGTGTTGATCCTTTGAGATTGCAACTCTACCTAGACCCAATACCTTGCTTTTACCAAAGGTCAAGAAATGTGATGTGACTTTTGTCTGATGGACGTAAGGTTGAGTCCATGAGAAGACTTCGATCACCAGTCATATGATTAGTGCATCCGCTATCCATAATCCATTCTGAAGCATGAAGTGTCATACCCTACAGTATAGTTAGGGGGATAGGCTTCACCAAGAGTATTGTGAAGCATAAACATTTGACGAGCAAGAGGATTATCAAAGCTCAGATCAATATTAGGACTGGTAGGATGTTTGGCAACTATTCAGGAACAAAATACATAGTAAGACCATTTGGGTATTTGATCTTGCCCCCTACAAGATGTTTTAGGTCCCCAGCAATAGCATTAGACGCCTTTGATTTCTGGCTGGAGACCTTTCCCTGCAAAAGAAAGTTAATTCTTCTTAACCACCCACATCTTCAGGGGTGGCTTAGAAGCAATGAGTCTAAGTGCAGCATCTGAGAACTTAGGCTTTGGAGCCCTAGCAAATAGCCTTGCAGGAGAAGAACGATACTCATATGAATAAGTAGAAAAGTTCTTAGTTCTATGAACATAGCGGTTTGAAGACACACACTCATATTCATAAGTCTGAGTATGGTTTCCCTGCAAAACATTGGCGTTAGGGTGACTCAGGTGAGTCCTCTGTCTGTATGAAGCCTTTGGGCCATATGAAGCCTTTGGTCTGGGATTTTTTTTCTTCCCAGGTGGTGTCATGATGACATTCACAGGTAGATTATCAAGACAACTTTTGGGAACCCAGATCTTCTTCATAGGTGGCCCGTTCCTGCAGTTAGTACCAATATACCTGGCAAACACTTCACCATTCTCGATTCTTAAACAGTTTATAGTTTGCATCAAAGGATTCATCAATGGTAATAGGGTTAGCACAGGTGAAGCAGATAAGGTGGATGGATCCATTGAAGGTCCCTTTGCAAAGAACCCATGTGGTCTTGGGTATCGCTCAAAGCCCAAAGAGGAGCCATCAACATTCATTTTCCTCTCGAACCCAACACCCTCTTTCCTAGGGTTTCGGTTCAGAATCTGCTTTTTGAGGACATCGCACAGTGTCTGATGCCCTTTGAGACTTTTGTACATCCCTGTTTCAAGCAATGTCTTCAACCTAGCATTTTCATCAGCAATAGTAGTGGTATCCTCCGCAGAGGGGTTAGTTACCACATTAGCAGTTGAAGATATTGCAACAGTAGCAGCAGTAGAACATTTAGCAACAAAAGTAGCGTTGTCACGCTCAAGGCATTTTAGACATGGTGGTTCAAATCCTTCCTGAGCGGAACTGATCTATTGAGCGCGAAGTGGCTCATTCTCTTTTTGAAGATCTTCATGAGCCGCTCTCAATTTCTCAAGCTCTTGCTTCCTTTGAAGATAATCATATGAGAGCTTTTCATGAGTGGTTGTGAGCGTTTCATGACGACTTTCAAGTTCCTGGTACTTAGCATGAAGATTTTTTATGTCTTCAACTAAGGACTGAGAACGGGTCATTTCCGCGTCCAACAGGTCATCGCTTTTGTCTAATAGTTTTTGAGTATGTTCCATAGCTTTTTGTTGTTCAGTTGCAATTTTAGCAAGTGTTTTGTAGCTGGGTTTGGATTCACAATTAGAGTCATCTTCACTTGATGTTTGAAAGTAAGCGTCACGTGATTTTACCTTGGCACCACGTGCCATGAAGCAGTAAGTGGGAGCAGAGTCGTCCTTGTCATTAGCTTCAGCATTGGTGACGGAGCCATTGTCTTCAGTGTTGAAGATTGACTTGGCAACGTAGGCTGTGGCTAGAGCCAGACTTGCAACACCAGGGTCGGACTCCTCCTCAGACTCCACCTCTGCCTCCTCTGAAGCAGACTCTTCTTCTGAATCCATCTCCTTGGCAACAAAAGCACGAGCCTTGCCAGATGAGCTCTTCTTATGGGATGAAGACTTGGATGAGGACTTGGAAGAAGATTTTGAGGATTTCTTCTTCTTCTTGTCATCAGAATCATATTCCTTGCTCTTCTTCTTCTTCTTCTTCTTCTCATTGTCCCACTGTGGACACTCAGAGATGTTGTGTCCAGGTTTCTTGCACGTGCGACACGTTCTCTTCTTGTAGTCATGAGTGGAAGCTTCATCATTTCTTGAGCTGGATCGTGAAGACTTTCTGAAGCCCTTCTTCTTAGTGAACTTCTGGAACTTCTTCACAAACATAGCAAGTTCCTTTCCAATGTCTTCATGATCATCAGAAAAACTGCAGTCAGATTCTTCTTCAGATGAGGAAACAGCTTTGGCCTTCAAAGCGCGAGTTCGGCCGTAGTTGGGACCATAGATATCTCTTTTCTCAGATAGCTGGAACTCATGTGTGTTGAGCCTCTCAAGTATATCAGACGGATCGAGTGTCTTGAATTCAGGACGTTCTTGTATCATGAGGGCAAGGGTGTCGAAAGAGTTGTCAAGTGAACTTAGTAGTGTCTTGACGATTTCATGCTTGGTGATCTCAGTGGCGCCAAGAGCACGAAGCTCATTTGTGATGTCAGTGAGCCAGTCAAACGTGAGCTGGACGTTCTCATTGTCGTTTCTCTTGAAGCGGTTGAAGAGGTTGCGAAGAACACTGGTCCTTTGATCTCTCTGGGTTGAGATGCCTTCGTTGACCTTGGAGAGCCAGTCCCAAACTAGCTTCGACGTTTACAGAGCACTCACACGACCATACTGTCCTTTGGTCAGATGACCATAGATGATGTTCTTGGCAGTAGAATCCAGTTGAATGAACTTCTTGACATCAGCAGGGGTGACACCTTCACCAGTCTTGGGAACGCCATTCTTGACGACATACCATAGGTCGATATCAATGGCTTCAAGATGCATGCGCATCTTATTCTTCCAATAGGGATATTCAGTTCCATCGAAGACGGGACAAGCAACAGAGACTTTGATTATCCCTGCAGTCGACATAGCTAAAACTCCAGGTGGTTAAACCGAATCACACAGAACAAGGGAGTACCTTGCTCTGATACCAATTGAAAGTGCTAGTTATCGACTAGAGGGGGGGGGGGGTGAATAGGCGATTTTTATGAAAGTCTTCAAGATATGGAAGTTTCGAAGACAAATGATAGAAATGATCCTATTAATATGCAGCGGATGGTAAACTACACTAAGCAAGCCATAGTCAAGTATGCAATGAAGTGAAAGCACGAAGACTAATAGCAGATAGATAGCAAGGATCAGGATGGAAGATGGTATGAAGCCAAACGACGATTGGAGTCAAACAGTGAAGTCAAACAGGTAAAGCAAACAGGCAATGACTTCACGAAGACAAACTTTAAGTAAAGAGAGAGAGAGAGAGGATAGAACCAGTCGCTTGTTGAGGACACATGATTTGTTGGACCAGTTCTAGTTGCCGTGACAACCTGTGACGTCCGGGTTAGGAGGCTGAGATTCAACTCAAGACCGCCTTCACCTTATTCCCTTGAGCTAAGGGACACAGTCCTCGCCCAATTACTCTGGTAAGTCTTCGAGGTAGACTTCCAAACCTTCACAGACTTCGTTCACCGGCGATCCACAATGACTCTTGGATGCTCAGAACGCGACGCCTAACCGGCTGGAGGATTCACAGTCCTCAAGTGTAACAAGTCTTCAGGTCACTCGGACAGAAAGACTTCAGTGATGCCTAACACTCTTTGGCTCTGGGTGTTTGGGCTTTGTCCTCGCAAGGATTTCTCTCTCTCAAAAGCTTCGGAGGTGGGTTGCTCTCAAACGACAAAAGTCGTGCACTAACTCTGAGCAGCCAACCAATTTGTGGTGTAGGGGGTGGGCTATTTATAGCCACTAGGCAACCCGACCTGATTTGTCCGAAATGAGCCCGGGTCACTAAGGAACTGACACGTGTTCCAACGGTCAGATTTCAAACACACGCGGCAGCTTGACTTGGGCTACAAGTAAAGCTGACTCATCCAGCTCTGGATAAGATTTTCTCTCATTGTCTTCGCTCGAAGACATAGGATTTGGTTGGGCATCACTTTAGTCACTCTGACTTTGTTCACTGGGACCCCACTTAACAGTACGGTGGTTCCTATGACTCAACAAAGAAGAAAAGGAAACAACAAAACAACTAAGTCTTCACGCTCCATAGTCTTCGCGCAATGTCTTCTCTTGTCATAGACTTCAATGTGAATATCTTCATATACCACCATTGTCGTCAATGTCTTCGTACATTTTTAGGGGTAATCTCCAGTAGGTAAACCGAATCAATGAGGGACTACTACCTGTGTTATCCTGCAATTCTCACAAACACATTAGTCCCTCAACCAGGTTTGTCGTCAATACTCCAAAACCAACTAGGGATGGCACTAGATGCATTTACAATCTCCCCGTTTTTGGTGATTGATGACAAAATGGTTGAAATTTTCAACGGGGATAAAGTATGTGAAATTGTAGGGATTTAGGGGTGGCACTAGATGCACTTACACCTACGCTTTGAGCAAACAAGATAGCCCTCCTGCTGCCAACAAAAATAAGTAGGGAGAGATCGGGTCTCCCTTTCTTAGTCCTCTCGATGGCCTGAAATCATCCAAGCTACCACCATTAAAGAGAACAAAAAAAGAATCAGACGAGATGCACCTCATAACAGTGTGAGGGAAACGAGGGCTTTCCGAGTTTTAGCATCACTTCCTTCAAGTAAGTCCACTCTAGCCTGCCATACGCCTTCATCATATCCCTTTAAGTGCACAGTACATGTTACCCTTAACTCTCCTTGTTTTCATGTAGTGCAAACATTCATACACAGTAATGAAATTGTCTGCGATTAGACGTCCAGGGACAAATGCCTACTACTCCTCAGAAATTACCTTGGGGAGAATAGCTTTCAACCTGTTCGCTAAGACCTTTGATGCAATTTTATAAACCACATTGCAAAGACTTATAGGCTGAAACTGTCCTAAAATTTATGGACTTGCTATCTTGGGAATAAGAACGATGAACATGTGATTTATATCCTCCGGTGAGTCCTCCCCATTAAGCACCCTGATGATCATACAAGTGGCTTCGTCTCCACAAAGCTCTGAATGCCTCTGAAGAAAATGTGCTGGGAAACCGTCTAGCCCAGGAGCTTTAGTTGGAAACATTTGAAATAAAGCGTCTCTGACTTCCTCATTGGTGTAAGGAGCATTAAGGCGTGCCTTCATATTCACATCAACTCTAGAAGGATTATGGGAGAGAACCTCTTCCATCCCAATAGTTCCTTCTGATGTATATAGATTCTCATAAAACTTACTCTCCATACTGGCCAGTTCACTCTGGTCGTTGCACACCGAGCCATCTTGACGCTGCAGTGGAGTGATTGTATTATTTTCCTTCTTGCACTTGCTTTTTTCTGAAAATACTGGGTATTATTATCCCTCTGAGAGCCATCGGATTCGCGATAGTTGCCTCATCATAATCTCCTCTCTGTAAGATAACTCCACAATCCGATCCTGCACTTTTTTCTCTTCTGCACTCGGTCCTACCCGCATGGGGTCCGCACTGAAAGCAGCTAGCTGCTGACGCAACTCTCAAAGCTCTTGGTGGACCGAGCCGAAGCTGGTGCGCCCCCAGTGATTCAGCGCCGCAGCTACATTAGTCAATTTTGCCGCCAGTCCAGCAACTGTAGTCGCCAGCTGATCTTTCTGCCATGCCTGATCAACCATGTCTCTGAAAGTTTCCTCCTGCTCCCACATACACTCATATAGCGGAAGGGCTTCTTCGAAGCTAGCCTCAAGTTATCTGCTTCTAGTTCGTTAAGCAGAAGAATGGGACTATGATCCGATTTCACCGCAGTGAGATGCTCCATAGACGCAAAGGGGAACATCGTTGACCAACTTGGGGTGGCTAGGGCCTGGTCCAACTGAACCCTGCAATAGTACCCTCCAACTATCCTCTTCTCGAATGTCCAATCCAGTCCCGTCTAACCTAGATCCCCTAGTTCACACACATCAACTGCTTCCCTGAAAGCTGCTATCTGAGCACCATCCCACTCTTTCGGACCAATTTGCTCCTCGGGCCTTAGAATCTCATTAAAATCACCCATGCAAACCCATGGTAAGGTGTTTTCACCCTTCAAGAACTTCATCATGTCCCATGTTTTGTTTCGTAGACTCCTATTTGCCGCACCAAAGAAGCATGAAAGCCTCCACGGATCCTTGCCCGGTTCTGTAACTACTTTTTATAACTCGTTAGCTAGAACACCTGGGCTGGCAGCTCAAATGGGCTATCATCTTCGAGCCCGTTTTGCACCTTCGAGTTTTTTTTAGAAATTTGTAGATAGTATGTAAATTATTATCTCGGTCAGAAAAATATTGTTTAAATATTCATGTTATAAATATTGTTAATACAAACGAAATAACTTACTTTCGAAACTGATCATGTATTATTTTAAAATTACTTTATACATAAAACAATATTTATGAATTATGAAAATGTTTGTATAATTTAAAATAATATTTTAATTTAAAATTATACAAAATTAAATATATGAAAATTTGTATAGTTCAATTTCCATGTAATTACATATTCATAATTCAAAATTTAAATTGTTGATATGAATATCCAATATGTCTAATATAATACACATGTTTATATTTAACCATTTTATTTACTAATCATTGTTTGTATGTGTACTATTTTTAAAACATAAATATTTGGACACAATTTATTACTTATGTTTTACTAATTATTTTTTATATAATGCTCAAGCTTATGTTATTTTTTTGTTTTACAAATCATCTTCTGTATGTATAGACAATAGAGCATGAAGGGTGTCTTCGGTCGTGGTCTCGTGGGTTTGAGAGCTAGTGGCTCCCTTATTTTTATGTTTAAAAGTTCGCTCATCTATGACCAGTAAAATTTTATTTTAATATTTTTGAAATGTAATTTACAAATATTTAGGTTGATTTAATTATACACACATTTTGTAATCCATAAATATATTTTGATAACTTAGATCATAATTTACATACAAATTTCTAAAAAAATCCGAAGGTGCACAATGATCTCCACTAATCATTGCCCATTTGAGCTGGCAGGCCCAGGTGTTCTAATGGAAGAGTTATTGAACGTAGTTATCCTTTTGATGGTGCTAAGAATTGTAGAAGGTACATAAAGTGTCAAGGAAATAAACAACACCATTCTGGTTTTAATCCCAGAGGTAAAGAATCCAATGCTTCTCTCCCAGTTCCGGCCTATAAGCTTGTGTAATGTTCTTTACAAATTGGCCTCTAAAGTTATAGCAAAAAGATTGAAAGTAGTGCTACCGGAGATTATATCAGAGGAGCAATCTGCCTTTGTTCCCGGTCGTATCATTACTGACAATATTATCGCCGCCTATGAATGCTTGCATTTTATGAAGAGAAACAAGGCCCAAAAACATAGGCATCATGCTTTGAAGCTAGATATGATGAAGGCCTATGATAGAGTGGAGTGGAGCTATCTAAGGGCAGTTATGTTAAAACTATGATTCACTGAAAGATGGGTGAATATTATTATGGGGATGGTCACATCCGTCTCATTCTCAGTTTTGTTTAATGGTTAGAGGCTTGATGAATTTCAACCAACACGTGGTATCTGTCAGGATGACCAAATTTTACCATACCTCTTTTTGCTGGCAGCAAAGGGCCTTTCGTGCCTTTTAAAATCCATAGTATAGTCATCTAGTCTCAGGAGCATACAAGTGGCCTCGTCGGGACCACCAATGAACCACTTGTTATTCGCAGAAGACAGCCTTCTGTTCTTTAAAGCAACTAGTGAGGGAGCGGAAGAAGTGCTGCCCCTTTTGGAAACCTATGCTATGGCTTCTGATCAGAGAGTAAACAGGGAAAATCATCTATATTTGTTAGTAAGGGTTGTCCAGAGGAGGTAAGAGATGCAATTAAACATATTTTGAATGTTCCCAATGAGAAGTATCTTGGGATGCTCTGTGATGTGGGGGCTGCTAAGAATGGGTCGTTTAAATACCTCAAGGACGGTTTGCAGAGCAAGATTCAATGGTGGATGGAGAAGCTCTTGTATGTAGTCGGTAAGAAAATCTTGATGAAATCAGTTGCCTATATAGGTGTATTTTATGGCATGTTTTAAACTCCCTAGAGGACTTTGCCAGCAGTTAACCACTATGATCAAAGCCTTTTGGTGGGGCAGCAAGCAAGGTCAACAAAAACCATATTGGGTTGATTGGGACACAATGAGTATGCTGAATTATATGGGCGGACTGGGTTTCTGTGATTTTGAAATCTTTAACTTAGCTCTTCTGGCTCGTCGGGCATGGAGAATTTTGCAAAATCCGGAGTCTTTAAGTGCCAGAATACTAAAAGTAGTGTACTATCCTAATGGTGATTTTCTTGATGTTGAACTGGGTAGCCATCCTTCACAGGTTTGGCGATCAGTAGTAGATGGACGTGCCACTCTTAAAACATGGCTGATTAGGCGAATTGGCACCAGCTTGGACACTCATATATGGAATATGAACTGGATACCAAGGCTGGAAAACATGAGACCCATTGTTTCTTTGGTAGCGCAACCACCACAGATGGTGTCAGAGTTGCTGGATCATAGTAATGCTAGATGGAATGCTGATTTGGTCCATGAGGTGTTCCTGCCTTATGATGATGCATCAATCTTACAAATACCTGTTTACACCAGGGTGATCAACAACTTCTGGTCATGGAATTTTGAAAACAATGGTAATTTTCCTGTCCACACTGCTTATCATATGATAGTTGACATAAAGAAGAGGCGGGAAGATTGGTTAGAGCAGCGGGCCGGTTCTTCAAATAACTCTGAAAATGACAAGGCCTGGGCATCCCTTTGGAAGGTTTCATTACCGGCTAAGATTAAGACGTTTCTCTGGATATTAGCCAAAAACTCGATCTCAACTGAGGACGTTCGGAAAGACAGGAAAATGTCACACCATGAGGAATGCTACGCATGTGGGGCACCTGATTCATGGAGGCATAGTCTTCTTGAATGAACTATGGCAAGATGTGTGTGGGTTTTGGTGGATCATAATCTACTAGAACATATGATAGCCACGAGGGACCATCAGCAAGAACATGCTCTCTTCAATGGTCGAGGTACTGAAGCATGATGAGCTGGTCAAGATGTGTGTCACTTTATGGGCCATCTGGCATGCACGAAGGAAGTTGATAGATGAGGGTATGACTCAAAATCCTTACGACACACACAAGTTTGTTACCAATTTCATTTTTGAGCTTGATCAACGAAGTGACCGACACTCACACAATATCAGGAGCTAGGCTAGTCTGACAGCGGCGGTGGATCCCACTAGAAGCAGATTTTGTAAAGGTCAATGTGGATGCCGGGGTCTCACTAGATCATAACCTCGGCACAGCTGCATCAATCGGCCGCGATAGAGATGGAGCATATATAGGATCTTCAGTTCTGGTGGTGCAGGGATTCTGTCGGGACCCCGATCCTAAGTCACATCGATCTAGCATGTAACAAATCATATCACTTTGCATCCTCACGCACGGTATCCCCACGGGTGACACCTTACCTGGCTCGGGACCGTTTGCGCCTTTTGGCTCACGTATATGATAGTGTCGCTAGCATCCATATAATAGAGAACCCCGGGCCGACATGACTAGTCATGGTGGCACAAACTTAGAGGGACAAGCATACATAACCCACCAATGAACCTGTCGGTCATCAACATATGAACCCAAGTCGTAGCAAGCTACAAGGACTTAAAGGAACAACGCGTGACATTTCCCCGAAGGGATAGACACAGGAACAAAGAAGGATACATGCCGGCCAACCTAAGTGTTCCGGAGCAGTAGCAAACTACCATGGCTTAGTGGAAGCACTAGATGACATTTCCCCACAAGGAAGGCTACCAAGAATAAACAACTAGGTGTCGGACCCCACACATAGCAATACACGTTACACGTACGCATAACATGCACGATATGTGTAGATACAACATGGCATCACAACATAACTCAACAACTCATATAATAAAGGCCCAGAAGAGCCACATAGCATTTATTACAAACAAGGGGCACATGACCCAACATACAGAGCATACAAGCAACGGAAGCCAAACATGTTTGAGTACAGACAACTACAAAATAAAAAGAGTAAGAAGCCTGACTATCTACAAGATCCTCCCAAGGGTACAAGATCGTAGCTGAGGTAACAAGCTAAACATCGAAGTCCATGCGGAACTGCTAGTGAGACTGAAGTCTCCTCTGCAAAACATAAATTAAGCAAACGTGAGTACAAATTTATCCAACAAGACTTACATCAGAATTAGCTACATATGCACCAGTATCAACAAAGGGGTGGTGGAGTTTAACTACAGCAAGCCAGCTTTGACTCAGTGGCTATCATGTACTACGACTGCTGGTAACTCTTTTGAGGTGGCGCACACGAGTCCACATATTCACCGTATCAATACACCACTACGGATCCGCTCGCGTCTCCCTAGAAGGCCATCCATAGCACTCATGCTTATCTTGCACATTTTAGAGTATCCACTTTCACTTGTCTATGAACTGCATAAGCAACCTAGTAGTCCATTACCGCGGACGCGGCTATTTGAATACATCATGTTAACCCTGCAGGGGTGTACTTCTTCACACATGCTCTCGCCACTTACCGCCATGTACACGTCATGTATCTCGGCAACCTTCAAGCGGAAGCCTAGCGAGGGTGTCGTCCACGACCGGACTAACCACACAAGTCTCTACTCCAGGTTTATCGCCTATTCAGGTTCCATCCACAGGGAGTCCGACCGAGGTTTCCACTATGACCCCAAACGATGTGAGCAGGGTTCCCAAGCCCACCATCCGGGTGCCACTTGGTACACCGTGCCACTGTGGCTAGTCTGTTCCAAGCCCACCTGGTCGGGTGCCACTTGGTAGAAAAATAGCACGACCTATAAACACCAGAAACTAGTTGCAACTCCTGGACAGAGATTAAGTCGGCTAATAATTCGATAGGAGAACTTAAGCATTCCAATGTGTGGTAGTAATTGTCTTGGATCACAAACATAGAACTCAGTTCTTGAGAACGATTTCAATGAGACAACCCACCATGTACTCCTACATGGCCTCTCATGGCTACCTTTACCAAATCGTGTTCACACACTTATCTCTCAACAATAGGGCATGTTCATCACCATCCCAATCCATCCCAGATGGATCAGACCTGACACAACTCTAAGCATATCAGGCATGAATGAGTAGGCACATCATGGCTCAAATAACTCCTACTCATGCTAGTGGGTTTCAACTATTTACTGTGGCAAAGATAGGCCATGCAAAGGAATGGGGTTCAACTACCGCAACATGTAACAGTTGAATCGTTGTTGTCCTAATGCAATAAAAGAGAGCAGAAGAGAGAGAGAGAGAGTTGGATTGTATCGGAGTGATCAAAGGGAGATTTGCTTGACTGACACTTCTGAAGATAGCATAGCTCTTCATCGGTGTCATCGATCTCAACGTCGGGAAACGTCTATCGAGAGGATACAACCACCGGCAACAGAGAAGGAACACAATCAATGCAACGCACAATATGATGCATGATCATTAAATGGCATAATGAGTGTGTTTGTGCCAATGCAACTAGCAAAATTTTAAATGAAGTTGGTTTGAACCCAAGGTTCAAATTCAAACTCCATATGTGAAATTCAAATGCCATTTATTTGTTTTGTCCAATTCAGCAACTTTAAGTTGTTCCAACATGCATGAAAATGGTACAGATGGAATGATTGGATTTTTCTGATGATTTTTCATATATAAATTATTTCATTCTAAGCTACGGTTTATTTTCTATGATTTTTTGAAGTTTAAATCATTTTCTGGTCATTTAGAATTAAAACAAATCTAGTAAATGATTTACTGCGTCAGCACGACATCATGCTGACGTCAGCCCAGGTCAAACTGACTAGTGGGTCCCACGTGTTAGTCTCACAATGAATATCCAGTTTAATTAAACATAAACTAGAAGGGTTAACATGGGCTGGCCCACATGTTAGTGTGAAGGGGGTTAATTAGTGCTAACGATGGGGTTTAGCCGGTGACTAATCGCCAGCGCTAGCAGTGCACGGCGGCGATCACCGGCCGGCCGTTTCCGGCCACAGCTGGTCGCGCGGGTGGGTTCGCTAGAACACCCACAGTGCGGCGCGTCTAGTGGTGGTCTTTGCAGCCGCCGGCGTGGGGTGTAGCGATGGCAGCGACCGGCAGAGCGGCGGCCGTGTTGCGGTGGTGCGCGGGCACGGAGCTGCGGGTAGCTAGCGACCCAACGGAGCGGCGGGGCAGCATCAGTAGAGCACCTGGCGCACGACGGCAGCTGTGCTGGGCGGGACGAGCTCGACATCAAGCAAAGCATCGGCCATGGCGGACGGAGGCGCTCGGTGCTCGCGGGGACGACGGTTAAGGCACAAAATTGAGCGAGAGGACGGAGGGGAAGCGAAGAGAAGCTCACGGCGGATCTGCAGGGGTTGTCAGTGGGCCCGGGGAGGCAGCGAGGTGAGCGCAGGGTCGCCGGCGATCTCGGTCGGCCGTGGTTGAAGGCGATGTCGGTGACGGCGTAGCAGGGCGCCTGGCGATGTGTGGCTTGGTGGAGATACAACATGCGACATGGCGGATCCCGAGGACACGTCGGGGAAGAAAAACGACAGCAGTGGCTACGGTGGTGCTTGGCGGCGCACTGCGCTGCGCTCGGGTTCGGGGTGGAGTCGTGGAGAGGGGCCAGAGGAGGGGGGAAGCGACCAAGAGAAGTGAGGGAGAGAGGCAGGGAGGTGCGTGGCATCTCCAGGGGGTCAGGGGTGCAAGCAGGGAGGCAGGAGGTGGCCCTGCTCATGCCAGCGCACCGTGGCCACGCGCCTCGTCCCACTGGCGGGAGGAGGGGGATGACTGGCGGTTGGGCTGTGGGCCGCCCAAGTAAGTTGGCCCAGGTACTATTCTCTCTCTCTCTCCCATTTCTGTTTCTGTTTTCTAATTATTTGACTTTGTTTTGATTTAGTTTTCAAACTAAACCATTTTATATGCTTCTGAAAATAGTTATGTGGTTAGACGTAAAATATTCATAACCACATATAAAGTTTTAGAATTATTGGACATATATTTAATATATGGAAAATATAAATCCAATGCAAATATTTATTGGATTAAGTCAAATGCCCAAAATAAATATTTCTGAGCTCCCAAAAATATTGGTTCATATTTTACCTCTTGCCAATAGTTTCATAGAAAAAGAGGAAAATTTTCTTGGACTTATTTGAAGCAATTTTTATCTTGATCATTTCCAAAAAAATATTATTTCCGAGGCTTTCAAATATCCCCATTTCAAATTCAGTTGAGATTTAAACATGATGCAAACTTGACTAGCTAGACTGAAGCATTACCAAAAGCTAGGGATGTGACAGATTGGTTGATCCGTCTACATTGGGAGCTCTTGCAGTTATGAAGGCTTGGCATTGGCACAAGATTTAGCTACGAAAACATATTCAGGTGGCTTCAGATTGCAAGCAGGTCGTGAGCCACATTCGTCAAGGTCTTGGAGGGAACTATGGTGGGATTGTGAAAGAGATTCTAGAAACTTCTACTATTTTTACATCTTGTAATTTCTTATTTGAACCTCGAGCTTCTAACTTTGAAGCTCATAACATAGCTAGGTATGGTGTTTCTCTTCCTCAAGGGAGGCATTTGTGGTTGGGCACTCCTCATGACCCAACCATCATTCCTGTAAACATTGTTATACATCAATAAATGACCTAGCTTTGTTGGCTAAAAATACAAATGTCCTTTGACTTGTTGGTTCACCTGGTTTGCGGGACATCAGAAGGTCAGGTGTCCCGCACGCTTGAAAACATATTTATATTTTGTCGCTTATACTGTTTGATAGACAAGTGGGTCTCACTTAGGCTTTATTTCGTAATTAAAAAGTCTAGAGAGCTGGCTGGAAAAATTTACTCCTAGCCACTAACACATGGGCCGCTGACATGTAGGCAATGTGTATACCCGGATACAGTAGAAAGCATCGTATTTGCACTAAACAACAAGTTAGATGACCACGAATCCGTATTTTACAAGTTGTAGCAGCAAACTGAACATCCAACACAGGTTCTATTACTGCAGGTGATATTACCTCTTATATTTACTATAGATGACAAAAAAGGCTTAATATCTATGCACCACACCTTCAAGCAAATGCATTGGAAGAAAACACTGCAAGGAAGTGAATGATTCAGTATTTTCTAGCTTGGCAACAGATCCCTGCATTATATTCGACCTTCGGTGGGCCCCAAACACAGAACGGATGGCGGACAATAAGCATAAAGGCAAGTAGTAGTACTTTATAAGTTGGAGCGGTCCTCTGATGGATGCGGGCAGGTCGTCCCCTGTCCAGATCTAGCTTGATTTTGCTACAACAGTCCGGCATGTGGCGCGGGGCATGGAGCGCAAGGGCGGTGTCTGCAGATGGAGGCGTTGGGCAAGGCGGCTGTGGTGTGGACCTGCAAGGACCTCAACGATGTGTCTGGCGGCTTGGTTCCGGTACGTGGAGTTGCGTGCTGGCGGTGATATTTCTTCTGCTAGGTTCGACCAATGTTGTCTTGGACCTTGGGCTCGTGCTTGGGCGGACCAGATCTGGGCCCAAGGCAGGTGGATGCTCTTGCTTCAGGTAGGGGTGGTTGCTACCTCTTGAGCTTGCGTTGGTTTTTCCCTTGAAGAGGAAAGGGTGATGCAACAAAGTAGCGCAAGTATTTCCCTCGGTTTTTGAGAACCAAGGTATCAATCCAGTAGGAGACTACACGCAAGTCGCCTTGTACCTACACAAACAAATAAGAACCTTGCAACCAACGCGATAAAGGGGTTGTCAATCCCTTCAAGGCCACTTGCAAAAGTGAGATCTGATAGAGATAATAAGATAAATATTTTTGGTATTTTTATGATATAGATTGAAAGTAAAGATTGCAAAGTAAAAATAGATTGGAAACTTATATGATGGAAAATAGACCCGGGGGCCCTAGGTTTCACTAGTGGCTTCCCTCAAGATAGCATAAGTATTACGGTGGGTGAACAAATTACTGTCGAGAAATAGATAGAAAAGTGCATAATTATGAGAATATCTAGGCATGATCATGTATATAGGCATCACGTCCACGACAAGTAGACTAAAACGATTCTGCATCTACTACTATTACTCCACACATCGACCGCTATCCAGCATGCATCTAGAGTATTAAGTTCATAAGAACAGAGTAACGCATTAGGCAAGATGACATGATGTAGAGGGATAAACTCAAGCAATATGATATAAAACCCATCTTTTTATCCTCGATGGCAACAATACAATACGTGCCTTGCTGCCCCTACTGTCACTAGGAAAGGACACCGCAAGATTGAACTCAAAGCTAAGCACTTCTTCCATTGCAAGAAAGATCAATCTAGTAGGCCAAACCAAACTGATAAGTTGAAGAGACTTGCAAAGATAAAAAATCATACATAAAAGAATTCAGAGGAGATTCAAATATTGTTCATAGACAATCTTGATCATAAACCACAATTCATCGGAACTCGACAAGCACACCACAAAAAGAATTACATCGAATAGATCTCCAAGAAGATCGAGGAGAACTTTGTATTGAGATCCAAAGAGAGAGAAGAAGCCATCTAGCTAATAACTATGGACCCGAAGGTCTGTGGTACACTACTCACACATCATCGGAGAGGCTATGGTGTTGATGTAGAAGCCCTCCATGATCGATTCCTCCGACATGAAAGCACTGTAAAAGGCCCCAAGATGGGATCTCACGGCATGAAGGTTGCGGCGGTGGAAATAGGGTTTCGTGGTGCTCTGGATGTTTTCAGGTATATGGGTATATATAGGAGGAAGAAGTAGGTTGGTGGATCTGCAAGGCCCACGAGGGTGGGGGCGCGCCTGTGGGGGCGTGTTTCCCCGCCTCGTGGCCTCCTCGCTTCTTTCTTGACGCCCACTCCAAGTCCTCTCGATCACGCTTGTTCCAAAAATCACTCTCCGATGGTTTCATTCCATTTGGATTCCGTTTGATATTCCTTTTTTGCAAAACACTGAAATAGGCAATAAAACAACAATTTGAACTGGGCCTTCGGTCAATAGGTTAGTCCCAAAAATAATATAAAAGTGTATAATAAAGCCCATTAAACATCCAAAATAGATAATATAATAGCATGGAACAATCAAAAATTATAGATACGTTGGAGACGTATCAAGCACCCCCAAGCTTAATTCCTGCTCGTCCTCGAGTAGGTAAATGATAAAAACAGAATTTTTTATGTGGAATTCTACCTAACATAATTTTCTAAGCAATTCTCTTTATTGTGGCATGAACGTTCAGATCCGAGAGATTCAAGATAAAAGTTTAATATTGACATAAAAATAATAATACTTCAAGATACTAACTAAGCAATTATGTCTTCTCAAAATAACATGGCCAAAGAAAGTTCATCCCTACAAAATCATATAGTTTGGTCATGCTCCATTTTCGTCACACAAGAATGCTCTCATCATGCACAACTCCGATGACAAGCCAAGCAATTGTTTCATACTTTAGTAATCTCAATCTTTTTTCAACTTTCACGCAATACATGAGCATGAGCCATGGATATAACACTATAGGTGGAATAGAGTATGATGATGGGGGTTATGCGGAGAAGACAAAAAAGGAGAAAGTCTCACATTGACGCAGCTAATCAATGGGCTAGGGAGATGCCCATCAATTGATGTCAATGCAAGGAGTAGGGATTGCCATGCAACGGATGCACTAGAGCTATAAATGTATGAAAGCTCAACAAAAGAAACTAAGTGGGTGTGCATCCAACTTGCTTCCTCATGAAGACCTAGGGCATTTGAGGAAGCCCATTGTTGGAATATACAAGCCAAGTTTTATAATGAAAAATTCCGACTAATATATGAAAGTGTTGAAACAAGAGACTCTCTATCATAAAGATCATGGTGCTACTTTGAAGCACAAGTGTGGAAAAAAGGATAGTAGCATTGTCCCTTTTTATTTCTTTTCCCTTTTTTTGGGCCTTTCTCTTTTTTATTTGGCCTTTCTCTTTTTTTGGGACAATGCTCTATTAATGATGATCATCACACTTCTATTTATTTACAACTCAATGATTACAACTCGATACTAGAACAAAATATGACTCTATCTAAATGCCTCCGGCGGTGTACCGGGATGGGCAGTGAATCAAGAGTGACATGTATGATAAATTATGCATGGTGGCATAGCCACAAATACGATGTCAACTACATGATCATGAAAGGCAATATGACAATGATGATGCGTGTCATAATAAATGGAACGGTGGAAATTTGCATGGCAATATATCTCGGAATGGCTATGGAAATGCCATAATAGGTAGGTATGGTGGCTGTTTTGAGGAAGATATAAGGAGGTTTATGTGTGATAGAGCATATCATATCACGGGTTTGATGCACCGCTAAGTTTGCACCAACTCTCAAGGTGAGAAAGGGCAATGCACGGCATCAAGAGGCTAGCAATGATGGAAAGGTGAGAGTGTGTATAATCCATGGACTCAACATTAGTCATAAAGAACTCACATAATTATTGCAAAAATCTACAAGTCATCGAAACCAAGCATTACGCGATGCTCCTAGGGGATAGATTGGTCGGAAAAGACCATCGTCATTCCCCGACACCACTCATAAGGATGACAATCAAAGAACACCTCATGCTTCAAATTTGTCACACAACGTTTACCATACGTGCATGCTATGGGACTTGCAAACTTCAACACAAGTATTTCTCAAATTCACAACTACTCAACTAGCACGACTCTAATATTACCATCTTCATATCTCAAAACAATCATCAAGTATCAAACTTCTCATAGTATTCAATGCACTTTTTATGAAAGTTTTTATTATACCCATCTTGGATGCCTATCATATTAGGACTAATTTTATAGCCAAAGCAAACTACCATGCTGTTCTAAAAGACTCTCAAAATGATATAAGTGAAGCATGAGAGATCAATAATTTCTATAAAATAAAACCACCACCGTGCTCTAAAAGATATAAGTTAAGCACTAGAGCAAAAATATCTAGCTCAAAAGATGTAAGTGAAGCACATAGAGTATTCTGATAAATTCTGATTCATGTGTGTCTCTCCCAAAAGGTGTGTACAGCAAGGATGATTGTGGTAAACTAAAAGCAAAGACTCGAATCATACAAGACGCTCCAAGCAAAACACATATCATGTGGTGAATAAAAATATAGCCTCAAGTAAAGTTACCGATAGACAAAGACGAAAGAGGGGATGCCTTTTGGGGCATCCCCAAGCTTAGGCTTTTGGTTGTCCTTGAATTTTACCCTGGGGTGCCTTGGGAATCCCCAAGCTTAGGCGCTTTCCACTCCTTATTCCTAATTCATCAAATTTTTACCCAAAACTTGAAAACTTCACAACACAAAACTCAACAGAAAAATCTCATGAGCTCCGTTAGCGAAAGAAAACAAACCACCACTTCAAGGTACTGTAATGAACTCATTCTTTATTTATATTGGTGTTAAACCTACTGTATTCCAACTTCTCTATGGTTCATACCCTCCGATACTAGCCATATATTCATCAAAATAAGCAAACAACACACGAAAAACAGAATCTGTCAAAAACAGAATAGTCTGTAGTAATATGTACCAAATGTATACTTCCGGAACTCCAAAAATTCTGAAATAAATTTCTGGGCATGAGGAATTTGTATATTAATCATCTGGAAAAATAATCAACAAAATATCACTCTCCAGTAAAAAGTTGTAGCTAATCTCGTGAGCGCTGAAGTTTCTGTTTTTTACAGCAAGATCATAAAGACTTCACCCAAGTCTTCCCAAAGGTTCTACTTGAAGCAAACACTAATTAAAACATAAAAGAACATATTAACAGGAGCTAGATGAATTATTTATTACTAAACAGAAACAAAAAGCAAGAAACAAAAATAAAATTGGGTTGCCTCCCAACAAGCGCATTTCTTTAAAGCCTTTTTAGCTAGGCATTGATAATTTTAATGATGCTCACATGAAAGACAAGAATTGAAGCGCAAAGAGAGCATCATAGAACACATGATAAACACATCTGAGTCTAACATACTTCCTATGCATAGGCATTTTATAAGCAAACAAATTATTATAGCGAGCAAAAATTAGCATATGCAAGGAAGAAGAAAGAGACGTTAGCAATCTCAACATGACGGGAGGTAATTTAGTAAGATAAAAATTTCTACAACCATATTTTCCTCTCTCATAATAATTACATGTAGGATCATAGGCCAATTCAAGAAATAGCTATCACATAACATATTCTCAACACGATCCACATCCATGCGAAGTTGACACTCTTCCAAACTAGTGGGATCATCATTAACTAAAGTCATGACCTCTCCAAACCCACTTTTATCAAAAATTTCATAAGATTGAACATTCTCCAAATATGTGGGATCTAAAGTTGACACTCTTCCAAACACACTTTCAATACTATTGCAAACACTAATATCAATCTCATATTCATCATGGGGCTTAAATAAATTTTCAAGATCATAAGAAGAATCACCTCAATCATGATCCACTAGTAAAAAACGGAGCTTTAATACCGGTTCATAAGGGCCTTTAGTACCGGTTTTGCAACCGGCACTAAAGAGTGGAGACTAAAGCCCCCCCCCCCCCCCTTTAGTACCGGTTCGGCACGAACCGCCACTAAAGGCCCACCACATGGCGTGAGCTCGCGCCGTGGTATGGGGGAACTTTAGTACCGGTTGGTGTTACCAACCGGTACTAAAGGTATTATTTTTTTGAAATTATTTTTTGAAAATTTTGGAAATTTTTTTTGATTTTTTTCCGATTTTCAATTTTCTGAATTATTTGATGATTTAGTCTCTAATCGCCCCTCTTAACTACTCAAGTGTGGATCACTCATTCCAAATCGTCTAACTTCCCGACCGGTCACCAATCCTCTCACTCCCCCAGCCTGAGCACGCTTAACTTCGGAGTTCTATTCCCCCTACTTTCCAAGTCTGCACCTGTTGTTTTCCTGACAAATGTAAGTTGTAAATCCTATTAACCCTCAGCAGTTTAGCCTGAGCATTAGGTCACACATTTCACGGTTTGAGTTTGAAACTATTATTATAAGTATGTAGTAACATTAATACTTCTTGAATAAGTAGTTTGACTATAGTTTGACCAGATTTAACCAAAATAAAAAAACTTAAATTTGAGCATATCTTTTTCTCCTTTTAGAATTTGAGGATTCTAAAATATTGCAAACAGGCCATAGGCGGTCACCATCGGATGCGGATTTTCGTGCTGAATTTTTTGATATAGTATACGTTTTTTTCCGGCATCGTATGCAAAAGTTATAGCTGTTTTACATTTTCCCTACACTTTTTGCAAAACATGTCCAAATTTAAGTTTTTTAATTTTACTAACTAGTAGATGTAGTAATATAACTACATCTCGAAGAATTTTATTTTTTGAATTTTTTATCATTTTCTTTTGTATTTTTCAAAACTGAAATGGCGATACATGTGGGGGAATAGAGTTTGAAAATTGCCCTTTAGTACCGGTTCGTGCCACGAACCGGTACTATAGGTCAAAACCCTTTAGTACCGGTTCGTGGTACTAAGGTTATCCTTTAGTACCGGTTTGTGCCATTTAACCGTACTAAAGGTGATCATGGGACCCGCCCGACGCCGCCTGCCACCACCCCTTTAGTACCAGTTCGTGGCACAAACCAGTACTAAAGGTTCAAAACGAACCGGCATTAATGCATAGCCGTTCGAACCGGCACTAATGGTACCATTAATACCAGGCCAAAATCAAACCGGGACTAATGTATCTCACATTAGGTCCTTTTTCTACTAGTGATCATTGCAACAAGTAGTAGACATAGAAGAACTAGCATCCCCAAGCTTAGGGTTTTGCATATTATTAGCATAATTGACATCAAGAGAATTTATAGTAAGATCATTGCAATCATGCTTTTCACCGAAAGAACTATCAAGTATGGGTGCAATAGCAACGATCTCATGTTTAACATAAGGAACTATAGCAAATTCATCTTCATAAATATTGGCATCATGGCCACAAGAATAGCAAGCATCATGTTCATCAAGGGATATTTCAATCAAATCATCGGAATCATAATCATCTATAGATTCATGCATATCATTATTTTCTTTAGAAGCAACGACCATTTTTTCAATAAATTCTTTGACATAGACATTATGAGCATAGTTTTCATAGCAATATTTAAGTATGTCAAAATTTTCAGTTTCGTAGAGAGTAATATCATACTTTTCAATCAAAGAAGCAAGTTCATAAGCACCCTTAAAAGCAACAAATTCTTCAATTTGTTCGATATTGTAGTAACTATAAACATCCTTTGCATAAGAAGATAAAATTTCATTATCATTAAACTCACATAGGTAGGGGAGGTGTTTTTTAGGGTTCTTAGAGTAACAAGTAAAATCATAAATTTCACAAAGATTCCAAGCATAACACAGCAATCTGTTTATTTGATCCCATAAGAATCTCCCTTTTTCAGACAAATGGTGACGCACAAAATGAGCATGCTCATCTAAAGATTTCTCATCAACTAGGCTAGTTGGGGTTTCAAAGACGAAAGATAAGGATCGAAGATGATCCAAGTAGAACACTTTAAGTGGATCCATGTCAAAAGATTTTTAGCAAACAAAGATGCAAGCAAATAGAAGGCACGTGGAAACACAAACAAAAAGACATACGGGAAAAAGGCAAAGAAAAGGCAAAGGTGAAGGGGGGGGGGGGAGGAAAACGAGAGGCAAATGGCGAATAATGTAATGCGAGGGATAAGAGTTTGTGATGGGTACTTGGTATGTCTTGACTTGACTTGACTTGGTGTAGGTCTCCCCGGCAACGGCGCCAGAAATCCTTCTTGCTACCTCTTGAGCTTGCGTTGGTTTTTTCCTTGAAGAGGAAAGGGTGATGCAACAAAGTAGCGTAAGTATTTCCCTTAGTTTTTGAGAACCAAGGTATCAATCTAGTAGGAGACTACACGCAAGTCGCCTCGTACCTACACAACCAAATAAGAACCTTGCAACCAACGCGATAAAGGGGTTGTCAATCCCTTCACGGCCACTTGCAAAAGTGAGATCTGATAGAGATAATAAGATAAATATTTTTGGTATTTTTAAGATATAGATTGAAACTAAATATTGCAAAGTAAAAATAGATTGGAAACTTATATGATGGAAAATAGACCCGGGGGCCATAGGTTTCACTAGTGGCTTCTCTCAAGATAGCATATTTATTACGGTGGGTGAACAAATTACTATCGAGCAATTGATAGAAAAGTGCATAATTATGAGAATATCTAGGCATGATCATGTATATAGGCATCACGTCCGCGACAAGTAGACCAAAACGATTCTGCATCTACCACTATTACTCCACACATCGACCGCTATCCAGCATGCATCTAGAGTATTAAGTTCATAAGAACAGAGTAACACATTAGGCAAGATGACATGATGTAGAGGGATAAACTCAAGCAATATGATATAAACCCCATCTTTTTATACTCGATGGCAACAATACAATACGTGCCTTGCTGCCCCTGCTCTCACTAGGAAAGGACACCGTAAGATTGAACCCAACGCTAAGCACTTCTCCATTGCAAGAAAGATCAACCTAGTAGGCCAAACCAAATTGATAATTCGAAGAGACTTGCAAAGATAAAAAATCATACATAAAAGAATTCAGAGGAGATTCAAATATTGTTCATAGATAATCTTGATCATAAATCCACAATTCATCGGATCTCGACAAACACACTGCAGAAAGAATTACATCGAATAGATCTCCAAGAAGATTGAGGAGAACTTTGTATTGAGATCCAAAGAGAGAGAAGAAGCCATCTAGCTAATAACTATGGACCCGAAGGTCTATGGTAAACTACTCACACATCATCAGAGAGGCTATGGTGTTGATGTAGAAGCCCTCCATGATCGATTCCCCCTCCGGCGGAGCGCCGGAAAAGGCCCCAAGATGGGATCTCACGGGTACAGAAGGTTGCGACGGTGGAAATAGGGTTTCGTGGTGCTCCTGGATGTTTTCTGGGTATATGGGTATATATAGAAGGAAGAAGTAGGTCGGTGGAGCTGCGAGGCTCCCACGAGGGTGGGGGGCGCGCCCAGGGGGGCAGGCGCGCCTCCCTGCCTCATGGCCTCCTCGCTTCTTTCTTGACATCCACTCCAAGTCCTCTGGATCACGTTTGTTCCAAAAATCACTCTCCCAAAGGTTTCATTCCGTTTGATATTCCTTTTCTGCGAAACACTGAAATAGGCAAAAAAAACAGCAATTTGCACTGGGCCTTTGGTTAATAGGTTAGTCCCAAAAATAATATAAAAGTGTATAATAAAGCCCATTAAACATCCAAAACAGATAATATAATAGCATGGAACAGTAAAAAATTATAGATACGTTGGAGACGTATCAGTGGTCGGACTCGGTCCGGGTAGTGCCCGCGGGCAGCGAGATTTCCCTCTTCGCGTGCATGGTGTGAGGTGGCGGTGGTTGCGACATCACTGCATCGTCGGGCGGATCAGCGATGATGACCTTGGATGTGGCATCATGGGAGCTTGCCTTGGCCAAGGCCATGGACTATGCCTGGAGCTTTCTTTGCGGTCGATACTAAAATCGGCAGATCTAGGGTTGGGGGTCCTGAGCTGTGGATCTGGAACGATGGTAACCGGAGAGAAGGGACACAAAGCTTTACCTAGGTTCGGGCCCTCTCAAAGAGGTAAAAACTCTGCGTCCTGCTTGATTATATTGATGATGGAGTATCGAGTATAGGTTGATCTACCTCGAGATCTGATGTTGGCTCGAACTACGTCGGTATTTCCCCAAAGAGGAAGGGATGATGCAGCATCAACGGTAGGTATTTCCCTTAGTGATGAGACCAAGGTTATCGAACCAGTAGGAGAACCACGCAACACTACATAAACGGTACCTGCACACAAAGAACAAATACATGCAACCCGTCGTGTTAAAGGGGTTGTCAACCCCTTTCGGGTAACGGTGCCAGAAATTGTCAAGTTGACGGGATAAAATTGTAGTAGATTGATAGATGCAAATAAAATTCAGCGAGGTATTTTTGCGTTTTTGTATTAATAGATCTGAAAATAAAAGCGAATAAAAATAGATCTCGTAGGCAAATATGATAAAGAAGAGACCCGGGGGCTGTAGATTTCACTAGTGGCTTCTCTCAAGAAAAATAGCATACGGTGGGTAAACAAATTACTGTTGGGCAATTGACAGAACTTCAAATAATTATGACGATATCCAGGCAATGATCATTATATAGGCATCACGTCCAAGATTAGTAGACCGACTCCTGCCTGCATCTACTACTATTACTCCACACACCGACCGCTATTCAGCATGCATATAGTGTATTAAGTTCATGGAAAAATGGAGTAATGCAGTAAAAATGATGACATGATGTAGACAAGATCTATTCATGTAGGAATTAGACCCCATCTTGTTATCCTTAATGGCAATGATACATACGTGCCAGTTCCCCTTATGTCACTGGGATCAAGCATCGTAAGATCGAACCCATCACAAAGCACCTCTTACCATGGCAAGAAAAATCGATCTAGTTGGCCTAACTAAACCAGAGATTCGAATAAGAAATACGAGGCTATAAGTAATTGAAAGCTCGTGGATGTCGCCTAGAGGGGGGGGGGAGGTGAATAGGCGCTTTAAAATAATTACGGTTGAGGCTTGAACAAATGCGGAATAAACCTAGCGGTTAATTTGTCAAGCACAAATCCTACAACAACTAGGCTCACCTATGTGCACCAACAACTTATGGTAAGCAAGAAAAACTACTTAGGTGATAGCAAGATATATGACAAGAAACAATATGGCTATCACAAAGTAAAGTGCATAAGTAAAGGGCTCGGGTAAGAGATAACCAAGGCACGCCAAGACGACGATGTATCCCAAGTTCACACCTTGCGGATGCTAATATCCGCTTGGAGCGTGTGGAGGCAAATGCTCCCCAAGAAGCCACTAGGGCCACTGTAATCTCCTCATGCCCTTGCACAATGCAAGATGCCGTGATTCCACTAAGGGACCCTTGAGGGCGGTCACCGAACCTGCATAAATGGCAACCCTTGGGGCGGTCACTGTACCGTCAAATTGCTGGGCGATCTCCACAACCTAATTGAGACCCGACGCTGTCTCGAGCTTTACACCACAATGATTGAGCTCCGAACACCACTAACTGCCTAGGGCGCCCAAGCACCCAAGAGGAACAAGCTCAAGGGCACCAAGCACCCAAGAGTAATAAGCTTCTCAACTTGTAACTTCCACGTATCACCGTGGAGAACTCAAACCGATGCACCAAATGCAATGGCAAGGGCACATGGAGTGCCCAAGTCCTTCTCTCTCAAATCCCACCGAAGCAACTAATGCTAGGGAAGAAAATGAGAGGAAGAACAAGAAGGAGAACACCAAGAACTCCAAGACCTAGATCCAAGGGGTTCCCCTCACATAGAGGAGAAAGTGATTGGTGGAAATGTGGATCTAGATCTCCTCTCTCTTTTCCCTAAAAAACTAGCAAGAATCCATGGAGGGATTGAGAGTTAGCAAGCTCTAAGAAGGTCAACAATGGGGGAAGAACACGGGCTCAAAGGATAAGGTCCATTGGGGAAGAAGACCCCCTTTTATAGGTGGGGGAAAATCCAACCGTTATCCCCTCACTCAGCCCGCACGACGCGGTACTACCGCACGGAGCCGTGGTACTACCGCGGTTGGCTGCGGTACTACCGCTGCAGGTTGCGTACTACCGCATGTGCAAAGATCGCCGATGAAGGCTGTTGCATTGTGGCAACGAGCGGTAGAACCGCCGAGCGGTACTACTGCACCCCTACGGTACTACCATAAGGCAGCAACACTAGGCTAGAGAAAGCACGGAAGTAAAAATTACTTCCATACCTACTCACCGAGGAGGACTCAAGAAGAATTGACACGGTACTATCAAGACACGAAGAGCGGTATTATCACAGAGGCGCTGGATGTAAAAATTACATCCGCCCTACTTCCGCCATGCTGCTAAGCTCGGTTAGAGCCACGGTACTACCGCTCTCACAGAGCGGTACTACCATGAGCACTTGCAAGATTACCGTTAGGGACTACGGTATTATCAAGAGGACCTGCGGTACTACCGCTCCGGAGAGCAGTACTACCGCATGTCCCAGAACAGCAACACTAGTAGTCCTTCATTTTGCAGAGAAGACAACAGAGGGATACAATAAACCAGAACTGCCATAACTTCTACAAATGAGCTCCGAATTGAGCAAACTCAAGCTTGTTGGAAACAAAACAACGAGTAGCATCAAAACAGAGAAGGTAAGAAGAGAAACCTCCAACAGATAAGAACTGGCAATACCCTCCAACATCGAAAACATCATAGAAGATGCAAGTGAACTCCGTTTTCGATGAACTCGAGCTTGTCATAAAAATGACCAAAAGCTCCAAATCTCACAAGGAGAAGAACCAAACAAGAACCAAAAAAGATGATGCAAGTATGCAATGGTTTGATCTCTCTATGAACGATACGATCAAGCAACTCATCGAGAGTCCCCCTTGATAGTACGGCAATCGATCCTATAACCCGGTCTCCCACAACTACCGTGAGACCGGTAAAATAGAAAACCTATCAAGGGCAAACCTTTGCCTTGCACAAAGTCCACTTGAGCTAGATGATGACGATCTTGACTCCCTCAAGTTGGACCACCTTTCTTAATTGCGTTGGCTCGATGAAGACTAGATGATTGCACCCCCATAGTCCACTATGGGTGAGCCACTCTTTGGCTCATCTTCACAAGTCCATTGTCACCACAATGGACGGCAAGCTTCAAGCACTTGATCTCTTCGTGATGCATCACTTGAACTTGCACACTGCATCCTAACCCCACGAAGAACTCTCACGAAGACCATGGGTTAGTACACAAAGCATAATTGACAATGCTTACCATACCATGGGATCACTTGATCCCTCTCGGTACATCTTCTACGCTTTGTGTGTTGATCAACTTGATTCACTCTTTGACTTAGTCTTGATCAACCTCTCACAAGACCAATCTTTTAGGTAATTCCTTGAATAGCACCTTGGTCGACACAAACTCTCCTTGAAACCAACACATGTACTCCAAGAAAAGCCTATGGACAAAACCTTCAAATATAACTCAAGGAAACCATTAGTCCATAGAGATTGTCATCAATTACCAAAACCAAACATGGGGGCACCGCATGTTCTTTCAGTAATCATGCATAGAAGATATCAAAAGACTCAAATAACTTTCATGTATAAAAACATAGATCTGATCATAAACTCAAAGTTCATCGGATCCCAACAAAAACACTGCAAAAAAAGAGTTACATCAAATAGATCTCCAAGAGACCATTATATTGAGAATCAAAAGAGAGAGAGGAAGCCATCTAGCTACTAACTACAGACCCGTAGGTCTACAATGAACTACTCACGCATCATCGGAGAGGCACCAATGAGGATGATGAACCCCTCCGTGATGGTGTCTAGATTGGATCTGTGGTTTCTGGAACTTGCGGCGGTTGGAATTGATTTTCGTCGACTACCCTAGGCTTTCTGGAATATTGGGGTATTTATAGAGCAAAGAGGCGGTGCGGGAGGTCGCCGAGGTGGGCACAACCCACCTAGGCGCGCCTGGGACCCTGGGCGCGCCCTGGTGGGTTGTGCTCCCCTTGGAGTCCCCCTCTGGTACTTTCTTGGCCCATTGTGTGTCTTCTGGTCCATAAAAATCACTAAAAAGTTTTGCTGCATTTGGACTTCGTTTGGTATTGATTTTCTGCGAAGTAAAAAACAAGCGAAAAATAACAACTGGCACAGGGCACTATGTCAATAGGTTAGTCCCAAAAATGGAGTATTTAACCAAAAACTATCACAATTCATGGAAACGTGCCGAGAAACTACCACTTTACAAATTTATGCTGAAAACTACCACTTTTCGACTAATCTTTGACTAAAAGCTACAATGTCGCGAAAGTGCCCGATTCGCCTCTTCTAAATGCCTTTCTGACATGATGGGCCCACAAGTCAGGGATGACATGGCGGCAAGTCAACTCTGTTTATTTTGACCATTAAGTTAACCGTTATGACAGGTGGGACCCATACGTGATCACCAACCTTCTTGTTCCTCCCCTCCTCTCTTTCTTTGGCATTTCAACAAACACCTCTTGTGCATGCGGCGGAAGCGGGGGAGCTCCGGCAGCCTGCTCGCTTTACACCATGTCGGACCCCAGCACGAGCGCCAGGTGAACCAGCTCCGGGTCGGCTCTGCCTTGCACTGCACGGCGGCAGTGGCGGCAACCTTCGCGGCGACATCGATGTCGGTGTCGCGAGCTACTGCTCGATGGTGATGCGGGCCCGGGCAACATGGAGCAGTGGTGGTGGAGGAGCTCCACGGGTTAACAGAGGAGCCTTGGGAGGGGGGTGAGGGGGAGCCTCCGAGCTTGATCAAGGCGACGGCACCGTGGAGGTGCAACACGGTAGCGAGTTGCGCGAGGAGCTACAGGGGCCAGGCCATGGCAGCTGCAGGGGGCGCCCCGATGACTAGCAACGGGGGCCAAAGAGCATGGACGGGGTGCGCGGAAAAACAAAGCGAGGAGCTTCGTCGAACGGGCAAGGGCCAACAGCAAGCAGCGGCAACCATGGTGGCATGAGCGGCCAGAGACGAAAGAGACGCACATACGCACAGGAGCAAGCGACGGCGGTGGGCGCAGCGAGCAGCGAGGCGCGGCGCGCGGCGAACTGGCGAGCAGCAGCGGGTACAAACGGCGTTGACTTACCAAACGACATTGACTAACGATGCCAGCACTTACATGCGGGCCAGGCCTGTCATAAGTGCGTTTAAAATGAACGAATGGGTCGATTTACATACATGGTAGTTTTTAGTTAAATATTAGAGAATAAGCGGTAGTTTTCGGCACAAATTTGTAAAGTGGTAGTTTCCGCGCACGTCTCCATGAATTGTGGTAGTTTTTTGTTAAATACTCCAAAAAATGATATAAAATCGCTATAAAATGATTGTAAAACATCCAAGAATGATAATATAACAACATGAAACTATAAAAAATTATAGATACGTTAGAGACGTATCAAGATCGTATGTTGTGTTTTAAATCCTAAGGTAGGTAATTGTGAATGTGTCTTGACGGACTAAATCCTCTGGCTTATATAGGATGACCGGAGTTGTCCTTGAAGTGTACGCGAAGTCTTCAGCTGTGTATGCCTTGATCACGTACATCCTTGGGATTCCCGGAGTCCTTCCATGTTGAGATCGGTGGGCCATAAGCTCAGCCCATGGACAATGGGCCAACTAGTTTGGTACCCCCTAATCCAGGACACTATAAGCCGTCAGCAGCCAATGGATCGTGTGTCCCCCCGGCCACCAGGATCGGTTGAGGATGCAGGTGTTGGAGCTTCCTACCGTGGAGGTGTTGACCCGGAACCAGTGGTTGATGCCGGGCTAGAAGTTGAGGAGGTGCCTCTGTTTCTCTTACCATGGTTGGTACGTTGTGAAGTGGACGGCTAGCGGCGTTTTGGACCTTGGATGCCAGGGCGGCGGCTCTCGAGGTGGTCCACATGATTGGCTCTCCGGCGGGCACCATGGCGGCGGTGATTGGTTGTGTGGGCGGCTACCGGTGGATCGGCTGGTGGCTCGGGTCGGCTCTCATTCTCTATTTGTGGTGGCGCCCGGATCTGAATTCGTCGCGGTTGTTCTGGAGGCCTCGTGGTGGCACAGGGGAGCCCACGAGTGAAAGGTCTGCGCTTTGTCGCCGAGGACGGCGACGCTCGCGGGCGCCACATTCTTTTTGAAGACGTCGTCGTGATGCTCCTCTTCGTGTATGGGTTCCAGGTGAAAACCTTCATCCGATTGACTCGACAGCGGCGACGCCTAGCGCCGTTCTCCCTCTTGGGGGCTTTGTCGTGGAGCTTAGGTGTTACAAGGCATAGCATGACTTGTTCTCAGTTCTTCCTTGCTTTATTTCGGTAGCGTAGCCGTGTGCGTCTTGCGTGTTCCGATCATCCTAGGATCGGCATTGTTTGAGGACTTTCTCATCACTTTGTATCGTTCGGCCGTGTACTTTATTTTGATGTTGTTGCTTTATATGAAACGGGGCGAAAGCCTACTTCGAGTAGTACTTCATAAGCTCCATATTCAACCATGCCATTATCACACTGATGTTGGTAAGTCTCTTAATTAAACTTTATATCCTTAAGCTATAGGAATTAGGAGGTGACGCAGCGGCAGAAACCTCACATGAATATGCACGATTCTGTATCAGTTATAGCAAGGTAGTACCGATCAGGAGCAAATTATGCGGAACACTCCAAATCACCATCTTGTTCTAGAAAGAAAACTCCAGATCACGCCATCCCCGTTGGGTAGATCACAATCTTCCCTGTGAACAAATTAAGTCACGTAGAACTGATACGTACCATGTGGCCGTACGCGCCATAAGTAGTACAAAGTACATGAGGGCGCGCGCTTGATCAGGGCAGGCAACCCACCCAGCCATCAATGCATCATCACCACACAGCAGGATCGCTGCCGCTCTCTGCCAATGCCAAACCGTGAGTGGTGAGATATACATTAGTGATGGGACTGGCCGGCGGGGATGGACCGCAATGCTGATCGATCTTGCGATCTTCAGCCTTTATAGCAGTCAGGGATTGGGCTAGGAGAGCAATGGTGAGTTTTCACTGTGGCAACTTGATCAACATTTTTTTTTGAACTTACTTGATCAACATTATTGGCAGCTCCAGCATACTCTCGCATTTATACATGTGTCCTCCAGCTCGTTGCAGGTGACGTTTTGCTTCCGCAATGTATCGTACATGCGACAGTACGAGAAGACAATTGAATTATTACTCCCTGACTGTGAACTAGTGGAACCAGAGCCACTTGGCTTAGTAATATTGTTTAAATTTTCCGGTAGATTATGAAACTTAGCTTCACTATGTGCATGCTAGTTTACGCCGTGTCCTGATGCTAAATACAGTTGTGAGATATCTATCCATCCACAAACGGTTGGTTGAGATCAACTTTTGAGAACGCACGTACCGAAGTCACCTGCTGGTAATCTATGTTCTTTTCTTTATTTTAGAAACCTCGATAAGTGAATTTTAAAAAAACTAGATAAGTGCATGTGCATTGCGATGGGGGCATAGTTTTTTAGTTGGTTTGCTCATGATTTACCTGACCATATTGGTGTGATTGTGTAAGAAATACAATTTTATTTGGTAAACACATATTTGGTAAGCATACCTAAAAAGGTTTTTATAATAGAAAAAAACTCATATTAGAATTTAAACTTTGATACTTCATCCGAGAAACGGACTAACACCTTCTGCCCGTATTAAAAATCGTTCAAAGTCACCCAAAAAAATCCTTCAAGATATACCTAGAATAGTATAATGAAGGTACATTTATGTGCTAATTGAAAAGGAAAACACCATCCACGTCATTCAGGATCCTCTCAGCATCAGCCAAACCGTCTTCCTCCTCTTCCCCACACATTGCACAAACGTTCAAATCCCAGTTCAGACGACGGGATCTCACTTCCATCTCGGTGGCATCACCTTCCTCGCGGTTTCGCTTCACTCGTGGGGAGGAAGCGGAGTCCAACGCGTCAGAGCTCAGCACTACGATGGCATCCTCTAAACTGACCACGTCTCCATTGCATCCCCCCACCATTGTTCCTCCCGCGATTGCGCCCTTGATGCAAATTTCTGAATCGCGATCCAGTCGGTCGACACCGTCGATTAATATAACACGATGAGGATTCTCCAGGATTGCTTCGAACAGCCTTGCTCCGATGCCATCGTCGTTCTCCGGCGATCGCTGCCTCTTGCCGGAGCGTGCAGGAATGTTGGGGTTACCCTGTAGTGCAGTGAAGTCGGCGTCGGAGCCAAACACGAGCCTAGCGAGCTCCCGAGCAACCGCCGTCTTGCGGCCACCGTCCCTTCCACGGAAGAGCAGCCAGGTTGTCGTCGACGAGGACGAGCTAGAACAAGACTTGTCCCCCGTCCTCCTCCTCGTGACACCAGATCGGCACCGGAGCACCGTGCTACATATGCCGGGAATGATGTCCCCATGCCACGGAACGCTCCGCTCGAGCTCGTCGCACAGGATCTTGAGATTTTGGGCGGTGAGCTCCGTGAACTTCGGCCGGCCGCAGGTAGCCTGCATGTGTTACGGCTCACGGCCGGGCAATCGGATCATGACTTCATGGGTGAGATGCTGTAGACATATGTATATATCTGGATGTGTTATACGTACGTCTGCATGAGGACGGATGCCGCAGTATGTTGTATCTTTGTAGCGGCGGAGCCACGCTGGAAGGCTCGCCGTCGTTGGGACTACCTCAGTACCGCCAAAAAGGGCCGGCCACCTTGCTCCTGATTTTGCTTTGTTAGCTTGACACTCACTGCAAAACAACAGAGAAAGTAAGTGTGCATGTCTAGATAGTAGGAGTACTAATTTACTCCAAACAAATTTCCTGGGAATATTAAATTAGTGAAGCTGCATGCCAGCACTGACATTAGTCAAATGGGTAGCTGCTTCTTGTGTTCACCGTATCCTATTCAACGCCAATAGGAACGGATTGTCGCATAAACGAATTCTTTTATTTTTTATTCTCATTTTATTTTCTGCATTCTTTACTAATTATTATGTTTTAATTATTTAATTTTTCCATTATATTTAATGTTTTTACATCTCATTTAATTTGGGGTAAATATTTTAATTTTTATGAAGTATATGTCTAGATATACACTCAATTCTTTTGAAATACATGGTTTTTTAAATACATGAATATATATTTTTGGTATTCATGAGTATTTTTTAAAAATGGGATTAATATTCCATTTTAAATATACAAACATTTATATTGATATATATATATATATATATATATATATATATATATATATATATATATGATTTTTGCAATATATGATTAGCACATTTATGTAAACTAGTTTCATAATATGTTAAAAATAGGTTAACTATGATTCATAAATTATAAATACATAAAATATTTAAAAGTGAAATTATTGGGTTGGCCAATATTGGAGCCTTTAGGTGTTTGGGCGACATCCTTTCTGTTTGAGATACATTACTTTAGAAGTTGTGGAGCCTAGGAGGTCTCCAGCCCCTGTTTGGCACAATTTCAGCCAAAAGAAAACAAGGAATAAATAAGTCATATTTTTGTATATAATGTTAATACCAATAATCCGGTCCATGCAAGTTAACCCATGATACCCCCTCCTTGGCTTAAACCTCGGTCCGCCACTAACTTCATACAAAGTGTGCGTAATAGAACGATTTTCAACTTTGAATATAAATATATAAAAATACATTTAGAATGGCAAAGAACTAATCATATCATTGGATCTATCATAAAAGAGATATTATCATAAAATAGTTCATATTGTTTACTAATATCATGTAAAAATGTAATAGTTCAAGATACATCTCAAAGATAATGTCAAATGGCAAAAAGAACATCTATTTACGGATGACTGAGTATTTATTTTTACATTGGAAATAAAAACACTATTACTATTGTGTAAGTAAACTGGTGCAGATTAACTAGGAGAAAACTAAGAAAAGGTAAAGCCATAGGAGAGTTCTTCGTTGACGTTTTCAAATCCACTGGCTACACAAATACTAGTGTTGTCATCTTGGAAACGCTGCTAAACTAGAGGAAGGACGGAGAGATTAATAAGCATGGTGGCTCTAAATTATGCACTAGTTGACATCTGACAAAGTTTACTGAAGACCATGTCAAAATATCGTCACGGGAGAGGGGGCTTGGGTTGACTACAATCAAGTGCCACTAGTCCAGATGGTTTGACAAAGAGTTTTCACTCACGTAGGTGAACTGCAAGGAAGGAGAGCGGCGGCAACTCCAACAAAGGTAAGGAAACATACCTCGTGGGAGGAGGGAGAGGGGGTGTTAGGGTATTCGGTACTTCAGTGGGTTGGTTCCCAAACAGACAAACCACAAGTCATCAACGACGATACCGATGGAGGCGTGATGCCAAGATCAAGAAGATGACTAAGAGGAAAAAGAGAAATAGAGATTTTTGGAAAAGAAACGACAGTTGTGTGAGTAATATGATCTAGATAATCTAGGAAGTGACATTCGGCGCCATTGTGGTGTCCAAGGCAACGAAACATCAAGCCCTAGTTAAGAAGAGAGAAAGCTAAAAATTCACTTGCGCACAAAAAAAGAGTCAAATAGATAAACGCACACGTCACATTCTATAACTGGGGTAGCAAACTACCTTCCGTCTGGGACGTCGGCGACGACTGGTAGGTAAAGCTCCGGGACGGTCTGGAGAGATGTTTGTCCTCCAGCCCTAATCTTCTGGGGAACCCGATCAGGTAAACTGGGGACGTCCAAAGAAAGGACAGTGTCCCAGACCTGGGAGCTCGAGAAGCCGGCAGCGCGCATAACGCGGTCGACGCTGGGGTCGTCGAGGATGGAGACGACGAGCTGCTTGAGCTCGACCTTGTCGCCGCCCACAGCGCCCCTGCGACACTGCGCCTGCGCCCGCTTCAGCGCGGCCACGAATGCGTTCGACGGCGCCGGGTCGACGTGGTCGCCACATCGGCGGCTCGCGGCGGTTGCTCGCCTTGCCACGGCGAGGCCGTCGAGCGCGAGGCCTAGGCAGAGGTCGAGCGCGTTGTGCTGCAGCAGGTGGGACTGGGACCTTACGCAGGCGGCGCGGAGGGTGCAAGTCGTGGATGCCGAGAGCATGGCGCTGGCGACGTGGAGTGGTGTCACCTGGGCGTGACCCCTCGCCCCCGCCAAGCTCACCGCCTGCCGAACCACGCCGGCCGCCTCCTCCCCCAGCGCTTGCCCGCCGGAGATCCGCATGCTCAACCGTGCCAACCTAGCTAACACGTACAACCACGGCGCTATA
Organism: Aegilops longissima; assembly: GCA_021605205.1. Classification (NCBI taxonomy): domain Eukaryota; kingdom Viridiplantae; phylum Streptophyta; class Magnoliopsida; order Poales; family Poaceae; genus Aegilops; species Aegilops longissima. The sequence continues at coordinate 673,763,332 of CM038678.1, read as the reverse complement.
ATCGTCGAGTGTAGTAGACGTACGTACGTAGGCGTTTCGGTTTCTTGTTTCTGGGAGACGCGACGCAGAGATTTATCGCCGGCCTGCATGCATGCAGGAGTAATTGTCCTCCCCTGGACGCAACGCAGATGCAGTTACGCATAACGCAGGTAAGGTCGGTTTAGCGGAAATCTACGTACAGTAGATCTCGAGGACCACACTGTTGTAAACTTGTAATGTTTGGTGTGGCTATATCTGGTTAATGGTTATTGCCTGTCCCGCCTGCGTATGGAAATTAAGCAGATGCCACCGGAAGGACGACTTGCTCTACCAATATAAGAGGGCAAGGCTATGGCGCTGGTAGGGCCGGGCCATGTATGTAAATAATGAAGTCTGTGCGGGTCCTATTTCGTACTACTCAAGTCATCAGTATTCAGAACGGCAATGCTACACGTACAAACAATTTACAGGATGGTTAATCTTGATTTGTGATTGGTTGTTAGATGAAAGAAACGTGTAAAAGCGTGTAAGTCTTTGTATGTCTAGCATTTTTGGTATTCAGAAAGACAAAAGACAAAAGGGGAGTGATTATTGCCGGACATCTAGGAAGGACAGGAGTTAACAGTGGGAGTATATACTCATAGAACGGAACACTCTGATAGGGCTCTGTTGCTAGCAGGCTATCCCTATAGTCTTAGACTATTTGGAACTTCATAAGGAAAAGATTGATGTGTCAGTATCCCAAAGCTCCTTTTCTTATTAGGCCAACTCCACGCATGACCTCAAACGGACGTCCGAATCGACCGTTTTTTGTTCGTTTGAGGTGGTAATAGGTGTTCAAACGGACACGCATGTCCGGCTCGGGTTGGAGGCGCCCATCGCGGCAACTACCCCAAAGTGTCCGCCAGCGCCTGCTCGGCCCCGCTAGCGCTCGCACCTCGCTGGTCGCGCCGCGCCCGTGGCGCTCACGCCGCCCAGCCACCGCCACGCCCGACCCCCTCGCCCGCCTCGCTGCTGGCCGCCTCGCCCGCGCCCGCGCGCCGCTCGGCCGCCCTGCACGCCCGCGCCGCCGCGGCGCCCTGCGCGCCCGCGCGCCTGCGCTGGCGCCCTACGCCCCGCACGCCACGCCCGCCGCCCGCCCACGCCTGCCGCTCCGCCCTGCGCCGCCCCGCCTCGCCCCTCGCCGGCGCCGCTGCCTGCCACCCACGCCGCCGCTCCGCCTTACTGCGCCCAGCCCACCGCCTCGCTCCGCACCGCCGCCGCGCCACATTGCTGCCTCGCCCGCCCTCGCGCCCCACGCCCGCCGCCATACTCGCCCCCCGCCTTGCCACCGCCATGCCGCCGCCCGCGCTTCGTGCCGCCCGCCACGCGCCCGTGCTAGCCGAAGCCGCGCGCGCGCTCCTGCCGCCAGCGTGTCGGGGCGCCCGGCCTGGCGCGGCGACGCTACTTAATCCCGGCAGCAGAAGCTCAACTCCGGCAACAGCAGCTCTGGTTTGGCACGGGAAAGTGGGTCAGAACGGAGAGAGAGAGAGAGAAAGAAAGAAGTGTGATGGATGTGTCGATGGCAAGTGGGCCAGCACGCACATGGGGGCGGACGCAGCGGGACAACGGCGACGGGAAAGTGTCCGGTTTCTGTCTGCTCTGGACGCAAACGTCGCCCAAGTTTGCTCTGGAAATGCGGTAAAACGGACGCGAAGCGGACAGATTCTGCGGATGGGGTCGCGCGCTGGGTCGTCTGCTATATCCGTTTTACCCCAAACGGACACACCCGGACAGGATGGGGTCGCGCGGTGGAGTTGGCCTTAATTCCAGCCACTTCAGTGTGTCCCAAATCCCAAAGATCTTTTTCCCTATTAACTCCAGTTATACAACTTTTGTATGCTGCCCTTTCAAAACCAAGATGGAGTACAACTTGTAAGACCTCCATACTAGCATTGCACCACTATTATAAATTACTAGCACCGGATCATAATTTTACTTGCATTGATAAGTGAAATGCCCTTGGTTCCACAATCTATGCAGGTGATTGAATATTCTTCGCATATTAGTGATGACTGCTTGTCCAATTTTTGGAGCCATTCTTTTATCTTCTCATCATCGATATCCAATGGTGGGCTTATGTCTCTCTTGTCCTCCATCGCAATCTGTTCATTAAGAGAAATCTTGGACGACATGATTAGTAGATTTTTTTACTTTTTTGGGGTTCAAGAAAAACAGTAAGATAATAGCAACAAACGAGATAAGCTAAGTGCGTGCGTGTAAGTAATGACCAAGCGCTATGCTCCCCGGCAACAGTGGCAGAAAATGCTTGACGACCTATAAGTGCACAGGTCTGTTGTAGCACTTTCATGATAAGTCAAGTGCTGAACCGCAGGGAGCAGATAGGAAGGCACCACAAACCCCCACAACTATGCTGTCACTTAACGCAATCATGTACGCACCCAAACCAGGTTTGAAAATAGCCTATTCTATAAGTTGATAGGGAAACATGATAAAAGGGGTTGTCGGTGTTAAAACCGGCAGATATCGGGTAGGGGGTCCCAAACTGTGCGTCTGAGGATCAATGGTAACAAGGGACAATGGGGACACAATGTTTACCCAGGTTCGGGCCCTCTTAAAGGAGGTAAAACCCTACATCCTACTTCGAGATCGTAATGAGTTGATCTACCTCGAGATCGTAATGGCTAAACCCTAGCTGTCTAGCCTATGAGAATTCTGATGATCTCTACGGAGCAACCCCTCCGGTTTATATACACATCGGAGAGACCTAGGGTTGTAAAGAGTCGGTTTATAAGGGAAGGAAACAACATATCCGGACACCAAACTTGCCTTCCACGCATATAGGAGTCCTACCCGGACACGGGGGAAAGTCTTCTGCTTTTATCTTCACGGCCCATCAGTTCGGCCCATATCTAATAGTCTGGACACTCGAGGACCCCCTAATCCAGGACTCCCTCAGTAGCCCCTAAACCAGTCTTCGATGACGATGTGTTCGGCATGCGGATTGTCTTCGGCATTGGAAGGCAGGTTCCTTCTCTTAAACATTTTAAGATAACTCCCTTCACAAAGGATCTGTATCCGGCTCTGTATAACTAATACAACCCTTAGCCACAAAGACAAGATATCAAAATAAAACAGTGTCTTTTACTGACTACTTTTTCGGCGAAGCGTCACATCTGGTTCTTTAACATTTCAAACCATTTTCACGCCTCCCGTTTCGCGTTTCGAGGCATAGCCTCCATTAGCACGTCCTGTCAAAACAGAGATTGTGCCCGCTCATTGCGGGATTCTCATCAATACTGTTTTGGGTAATCCAACCGCGTCGTTCGCACGATCCCTTTGGCAACAAGCGAGTTTTAAGGCTTGAGAGGGAGGGGGGGGGGTGTTTGGTATTTCACTGCCTATAAGAGGGTAAAGAGTCCTCCTTATTCCCCCGCGCCCTCTTCTAGCTCCTGCCTTCCCACCTGTGTAACGCCCCCGATGCGGCTATATCTCCCACATGTCGAGGCACGACTTAGAGGCATAACCGCATTGAAAGCAATGTCGCAAGTGAGGTAATCTTCACACAACCCATGTAATAAATAAGGGAAAGGGATACATAGTTGGCTTACGATTCGCCACTTCACACAATACATAAATAAACATCCAACATTGAGTACACTCAAGGTCCGACTACGGAACCAAAATAAAAGAAGATACCCCAAATGCTACACAGATCCCGAATCGTCCCAACTGGGCACCACTCACTGATCATCGGAAAAGACACATAGTAACGACCGCGTTCCTCGTCGAACTCCCACTTGAGCTCGGTTGAGTCACCTGACTTGGCCTCGTCGGAACCTGCAACTGTTTTGAAGTATCTCGTGAGTCACGGGACTCAGCAATCTCACACCCGTGAGATCAAGACTATTTAAGCTTATAGGAAGGACAGAGTAGTAAAGTGGAGCTGCAGCAGCGACTAGCATATATGGTGGCTACATCGCAAAAGAGAGCGAGGAGAGAAGCAAAGCACGGACGTGAAACTAGTAGCGATCAAGAAGTGATCCTGAACTACTTACGTCCGACATAACTCCAACATCGTGTTCACTTCCGGACTCCGCCGAGAAGAGACCATCACGGTTACACACGCCGTTGATGTGTATTTTATTCGAGGTCAACTTTGGGTTTTCTACAACGGACATTAACAAATTCCCATCGCCTCATAACGCAGGCACGGCTTTGAAAGATATTACCCTACGGGGTGTCCCAACTTAGCCCATTATAAGCTCTCACGGTCAACGAAGGATATTCCTTCTACCGGAAGACCCGATCAATCTCGGAATCCCGGACTACAAGACATTTCGACAGCAATAAAACAAGACCAGCAAAGCCGCCCGATTGTGCCCACAAACCCGATAGGAGCTGCACATATCTCGTTCTCGTGGCACATCCGGATGAGACTAGCTACGAGTAAAACCAAGCCTCGAGTTTCCCGTGGTGGCCCCTGCAGTAGCTCAGTTCGGGCCAGCACTCGAAGAGCACCTGGTCCGGGGTTAAAATAAAGATGACCTTCGGGCTCGCGAAACCCGGGGAAAAGGCTTAGGTGGCAATGGTAAAACCAAAGTTGGGCCTTCTGGACGAGTCTTATTCAAAGCGAACTGTCAAGGGGTCCCATAAATCACCCAACCGTGTAAGGAACATAAAAATCAAGGAACATAACACCGGTATGACGGAAACTAGGGTGGCAAGAGTGGAACAAAACACGGGCATAAGGCCGAGCCTTCCACCCTTTACCAAATATATAGATGTATAAATTATAGCAGATATATATATTGTGATATCCCCAACAAGTAAACATGTTCCAACAAGGAACAACATCTCCATGTTCCAACAAGGAACAAACTTCAGCTCCACTCGCAACTAGCAACGCTATAAGAGGGCTGAGCAAAGCGATAACATAGCCAATCAACGGTTTGCTAGGAAAGGATGGTTAGGGGCTGACATGGCAATATGGGTGGCATGATATAGCAAGTGGTAGGCATTGCAGCATAGGCATAGCAAAAGAGCGAGCAACTAGCATAGCAAAGATAGAAGTGATTTCGAGGGTATGGTCATCTTGCCTGCAATGTTCTCAGAGTTGTCGAAAGCTTGATCCTCGTAAGCGTTCTCAACAGGTTCCTCGTTCACGTACTCGTCTCCCGGCTCTACCCAAAGCAACAACACAAACAAAGGAACCACAATAAATCGCGGTGCAATGCACAATCAACATGATGCAAAACATGACATGATATGCGGGATGTGATATGCAATGCGTATGCGCGCTCCGGAAGGTAAATGATGAACCAGGCATCAACTTGGCAAACCAAGTATGCCACTGGAAAGATGAGATGATTTCGGTTGAAATCGATATAAAGATCACCGGAATGGGATGCACGGTTTGGAAATGACAAGCAAAACAAGAATGGCGCAAATCTGCCATTAACAGCATGATGCCACATAGCAAGCAACAATTAATTAAGCTACTGCACCCAAACGTATCAACAAAGTACATGACAGTGATCTACACAAGATGCTCGACAAAAAATGAGCACTGAGCTACGGCTAGTTCACATCATAACAGGTTCAAACAAGCATGGCAAAAGTGCACAAAATATCAGGCTGGACATGGCAAAAACAGCATCAGGTTGCAATGTTCAGAGCAACAAAACTACATGCTACAGGAACTTAAAATATAAAAACATGGCATGGCATGAATCTACTCAAAGCATAGAACAAAAGTCCCTTACTGACCATAAGCCAAAAAGGATCAGAAAATATAGTAACACCCATGTCAATATTGAAAGTTTCGTTAACAGATTCAGCAACATGACATGTCAAAAACTGATAACAAGTAGGCATGTTTACAAGCTCAATGCACTCACTACAGAGCATTATATGATAAACTAAGTATACATACATCAAGAAGACATGGCATAGAAGACATACATGGCAAGAACAATAACATAGCATACATGGATCAACCACAACAACCTTGGCAAAATTGAATAACCTGTAAACAATCTGCCAGGAAACATTTGATAGCAAAAGTAGAGCTCGATTGACTCAAGCTATGGCACTCCATAATTGCAAACAAGGGCATGGATTGATATAATAAGACATGCTTAACAAAACATCCTTACTGAAGTATCTCAAAATATGCATGGATCTCTCGGTAGCATCAAGTTAACATGGCATCAAAAATCAGCTAAACAGGGCTGAAATCAGCAACATCAGGACACCTACTTTGCATGCTTGTGCTAGTCACCACATGGATCACAAAAATACATGGCATACACCCCTGGAAAGATGGCATGGCATATTTCAAAACACATGTAGGACTCAAATTCATAGGATGCACACATCAATCATGGCAAAAATAACAAAAGTGCAAGTTCTGTTAAGAAACAGAAACTAACATCACATAGCACTCTTCTAACAACATTTCGGGCGTCAAGATGAGCTCAAATGAAAATGATGCAATGAGATGAAATGATCTACTCTTCGAGACGAACATTTTTACATGTTATACGCGCAAAATGGACCTACAGATGCAAAGATATAGCATGAATAAAATGACACAAAATATTAACGGAAGACAAGACTTAGAAGAAAAATGGAGGGGGAGAGAGGTCAACGGGATCGGATCCGGATCGGGCCGATCCGGATCGAGCGGCGGGCGGCGCGGCGGTTCCCGAGGTCGCCGGAGCACCGGAGGACGCGGCCGGTCTTGCGGGATGGCGGGGCAGTCCAGTCCCGGCGGAGGCGAGGCGCAGGGGCGGGCCGAGGAGCGGGCCGGGCGGAGAGAGGCGTGATGGCGGCGGCCGGGATCTGGCGACAGCGCCGGCCGGCGAGGGCGGGCAGGCAGGGGAGGGCGGGCGAGGTGGCGGCGGAGGGCGGCGGCAGCGCGGGGCAGCATGGGCAGCGGGCGGCGCCGCCGGGCAAGCCAAGGGATGGATGGGCCCGGCAGGCAGCTGCAAGGAGGAGGGCGGAGGACAGGTGGCGGCCTCCGATTAGGCGGCGCGGGCGGGCGTGTCCGCGGCGGAGAGGAAAATCTAGGGTTTCGGGGGGGGGGGGGGGGAGTTGATCCGCGAATTTGGACGGGGAGTTTGCTTAAATAGGCATAGAGGAGCTAGGAGAGTCCAAATGAGGTGTAGTTTTACCACACGATCGTGATCGAACGACGGAGAGCATGGAAGTGACTTAGATGGGTTATTGGGCTGTTTTGAAGGGGTGTTGGGCTGCAACTTAAAAGAGGCCTTTGCGAGAGTGCGGTTAACCGTTGGAGTACCAAACGAGCTCCAAATGACCCGAAACTTGACCGGTGGTCTACGGGTGGTATACCAAGGCCACTAGACAAACCTCGGTCCATTCCGAGAAGGTTTAGTACCCGCACACGGAAAAACGTAAAAGGGGCCGCCGGGGGAGATAGGAGTGCCGGAATGCAAAACGGACAACGGGAAAAATGCTCGGAATCATGAGACGAACACGTATGCAAATGCGATGCACATGATGACATGATAAAATGCATGACATGGACAAAAAGCAAAAAGGAGAAAAACCCAACCACGGAGGGAATATCATATCACAATGCCGAAAATGGCAAGAGTTGGAGTTACAAATATGGAAAGTTACTTCCGGGGTGTTACAACACTCCACCACTACAAGAGGATCTCGTCCCGAGATCTAGGACTGAAAGAACTCCGGATATTCGGAATGGAGGTGATCCTCGCGCTCCCAAGTAGCTTCTCGGTCGGAATGGTGTGACCACTTCACTTTGAGGAATTTGATTGACTTGTTGCGAGTCTTGCGCTCGGTTTCTTCAAGAATAGCAACGGGGTGCTCATGATAAGAGAGATCTTCTTGAAGGTCAATCTCTTCTAAGTTGATAGTGCGTTCAGGAGTCTTGAAGCACTTGCGAAGCTGTGACACGTGAAACACATCGTGCACGTTTGCAAAGTTGGATGGAAGCTCAAGTTGATAGGCGAGGTCGCCTCTTTTGCCAATGATCTTGAAAGGATCCACGTATCTAGGGGCAAGCTTCCCTTTGATACCGGGCGGCAGTACCTTTCATTGGAGAGACGCGAGGTAGACATGGTCTCCGATTTCAAAAGCCACATCACGGTGCTTATCATCATAATAGCTCTTCTGGCGCGATTGCGCGGCTTTGAGATTCTCACGAATGACTTGGCACATTTCTTCTACTTCTGTGATCAAGTCATTGCCTAGAAGTTGGCGTTCCCCTGTCTCAGACCAATTGAGAGGAGTACGTCACTTTCTGCCATAGAGAATTTCGAATGGGGCCTTGCCCGAACTTGCTTGGAAGCTGTTGTTGTAGGAGAACTCGGCATATGGAAGACAATCTTCCCACTTCATACCGAAAGAAATGACACAAGCCCTGAGCATATCTTCAAGGATTTGATTAACTCGCTCAACTTGGCCACTTGTTTGAGGATGGAAAGCTGTGCTGAAACGAATGTTGGTGCCCATGGCCTTCGAAAAGAATCCCGAACTTGGAGGTAAAGATGCTGCCACGGTCAGAAGAGATCACTTGAGGAATGCCATGCAAAGAGACAATCCACGGAGGTGTATAGCTCGCCAACCGAGCTCTTGTGATGGATTCTTTGATAGGAAGAAAATGAGCCACTTTAGTAAGCTTGTCAATGACAACGAAGATAGCATCATTTCCACGCTTGGACTTTGGAAAGCCAGTCACGAAGTCCATTTCAATATGATCAAACTTCCATTCCGGAATAGCAAGAGGTTGAAGGAGACCAGCTGGTCTTTGGTGTTCTGCTTTCACTCTTCTGCAGACATCACATTCATTCACGAATTGAGCAATTTCTCGCTTCATTCGAGTCCACCAATATGACTGCTTGAGATCATGGTACATCTTCGTACTTCCAGGATGAATGGATAGAAGCGAATTGTGAGCCTCGTTCATAATGACTTTTCTCAGATCACCCTTAGGAACCACAATCCGGTCCTCAAAGAAAAGAGTGTCTTTGTCATCGACGTGGAAGCACTTATACTTGGAAATGCCCTTGTCGATACCACGTTTCACCTTTTTCACCATGGCATCCAGAAGTTGAGCCTCACGAATCTGATCTTCCAAAGTAGGAGAGACTAAGAGGTTGGCAAGAAAGCCTTGAGGAACAACTTGAAGATTCAGCTTGCGGAAAGCTTCACAGAGATCCGGCTGAAAGGGCTTGAGGATTAGACTGTTGCAGTAAGCCTTCCTGCTCAAAGCATCTGCAATGACATTGGCCTTGCCCGGAGTATATTCAATACTTGGGTTGTACTCTTGAATCATTTCGACCCATCGAGTCTGCCTGAGGTTGAGGTTGGGCTGTGTGAAGATGTACTTGAGACTCTTGTGATCGGTGAAAATGTCCACTTTCCTTCCCAACAAGAGATGCCTCCATGTTATTAATGCATGGACAACTGCCGCCAACTCAAGATCGTGAGTGGGGTAGTTCTTCTCGTTGGGCTTGAACTGGCGAGAGGTATAAGCCACAACTCTCTTCTCTTGCATTAACACATCACCGAGACCTTGAAGAGAAGCATCACAGAAAACTTCAAATGGCTTGGATTCATCAGGAGGAGTCAGAACAGGAGCTGTGACGAGTTTCTCTTTGAGAGTATTGAAAGCAACGTCACACTCACGAGACCAGACATACTTCACATGCTTCTGGAGGAGGTTGGAAAGAGGCTTTGCAATCTTGGAGAAGTTCTCAACGAATCTTCGGCAATAACTTGCAAGACCAAGAAAGCTGCGGAGCTGCTTGACATTCTGAGGAGGTTCCCAATTCACAATTGTGGACACCTTCTCGGGATTAACAGCGATGCCCTTGGCGGAGATGATATGACCAAGATAAAGCACTTCATCAAGCCAAAATTCACATTTGGAGAACTTAGCATAGAATTGGTACTCTCTGAGCTTGTCTAGCACCAATCGCAAATGTTTGGCATGATCCTTCTTATTCTTGGAGAAGACCAAAATATCATCAAGATAGACCAAGACGAATTCATTGGTGTAGGGGTTGAAAATGAAGTTCATCATCCGAGAGAATGTTGGAGGAGCAGCGACGAGGCCGAAAGACATGACAAGTATATTCATAAGAACCAAAACTTGTTCGAATCTGTCTTGGGAATATCGTGTTCACGAATGCGAATCTGATGATAACCCATACGAAGGTCAAGCTTGGAGAACACTTGTAGCACCTTTGAGTTGCTCGAAAAGCTCATTGATGTTGGGAAGTGGATACTTGTTCTTGATTGTCTTCTTATTCAATGGACGGTAGTCGACGCAAAGTCGGTCCGTGCCATCCTTCTTCGGACAAAAGAACACCACAACCCCAAGGAGATGAACTCGGTCCGATCAAACCAGACGCTCTTGTTCATCGAGCTGCTTCTTCAATTCCTTCAGCTCATCAGGTCCAAGCTTGTATGGACGCTTGCAAACGGGTTGATGCGGGCTCAAGATCGATAACGAACTCAACTGGCCGATGAGGAGGCATACCCGGAAGCTCTTCTGGAAAGACATCTTGGTACTCACAAACGACTGGAATCTGAGAGATAGCATTCAGTTCGCCTTTCTCATTTAGAGAAAACAACCGAATGGTTTCATCACGAGCGGCATAGATGATCACATCATTAGAAGAGTGAGTCAATTGAATTTCCCTGGCAGCACAATCAAGCTGAGCTTTGTGCTGAGAAAGCCAGTCCATTCCGAGAATAAGATCAATATCCGAGTCACCAAGGACAATTGGTTTAGCCAGAAATCTATAATCGCCCATCTTGATACCGACATTCGGAACCATCATGCTAGAGCTCAAACGCTTAGCCGGAGAAATAACTTGCATAGCTTTAGGTAATTCCTCTGTATCAAAATTGTGCTTCGATGCAAAAGGATATGACATGAAAGAATGCGATGCACCAGTATCAAATAAGACTTTTGCAGGAAAATCATTAACTGAGAGATTACCCATTATCACATCAGAAGATTCCTCTGCTTGAGCTGCATTCATCATATTGACCTTTGCAAACTTGGGATTATGCTTGACCACTTTGCATTGCTGGAAGATTTCACACGGAGGAGGAGGCGGAAGGCGCCTCTGGTTGAAGCACTTGTTCGCATAGTGACCTTCTGCGACATTTGTTGCAAGTCACCTCGAGAGAGCGGACGGTGGTAAGGAGCACTTGACCTTGGAGCTTGAGAATTAGACTTGTTCGATAGCTTGGGTTGGGTGGGTGGGAAGATCCACGGCCACCGAGTTCTTCTCTTGGTAAGGGTGACGGAACGGAGGAGGAGGAAGGTAAAACTTGCTGCTTAGCTGCCACTTGAGAGGAAGAAGAAGACTGAACTGCATCCTGATTCTCTTCTTAGAAGCCTCACATTTGAGCTGGGCAGCTTCTTGCTTCAGTGCCATGTTGTAGAAATCATCATACTTATCGGCTCAAAAGCACAAGAGCTAATTGCAGATCTTCTCTCGAGACCACCTCCGAATTGATAGATCATACTCTTTTCATCAGCACGTCTTGCTTAGCAAAACGAGCGAGCTTCTGGAACTGGATATTGTATTGATAGACAGACATGTTGCCCTGCTTGAGATTGCGGAACTCCTCACGCTTGCTCTCAACAACACTTTTTGGAATATGATGAGCTCTGAAATCACGGCGGAACTCATCCCAGGTAATGACACGACCTCCTCTGGAATCTTTGTATTGCTGGTACCACTCAGCTGCTTGATCCTTGAGTTGAAACGATGCAAACTTGACAAAGTCCTCAGGTCTGACATTGCTACAATCGAAATGCTTGCAGATGTCCACAAGCCAATCGTCAGCGTCTGTGGCCTCAACACAGAAACTGAAAGACTTCGGCTGATTAGCGAGGAACTGACTGAGAGTAGCAAAGTGCGGCTGATTGTTGCCTTGACCTTGATTTCCTTGATTGCCTTGCCCCTGAGTACGTTCTTGCAAGAGCTGCAAAATCATCTGAGCATTGACATTGGTGGCTGCCATGATAGCTTGCCAGGCCTCCGGAGGCGGAGGTGGAGGTGGAGGGTTCGACTGATCCCCATCATTGCGATCCGGATTCAGGCGCGTTGGCGGAGCCATCTGGAGGGTGACATCCGTTAGTCCTTTGATAGACAAAAAGATAAGTAGAATCAACGGATAGAAATTGCAACATATAGTCTTCACAATAAACATTCGAACAAGAATGAACGAATGAATTCCAAAGTTAATCATCACACGTCCATTAAGGTGAGAAGCCACTTAGATAAAGGTATGGAACCAACATCTGACTTAGAAACAAATCGAATATCACAACTGAAAACAAAAGATTGGCTTCTAGAATGAGCCGGAACAAACACATGATAGAGATTTCGCCCAAAGTGTTCGTGGTGGGGCCCACACGGACACGACGTATAGCGGACGTCACGAATGACAAACAAGACGTCCCGAATCAGCATAGCCAAGGATTCTTTAAGACGTCTCGCGACCATCGAATCGACCGTGAATGGGCGGACCACTAGACGTTGAACCCCAATCTCAAATCATACATCATCGGAAAGAATTTCCCGTAAGCTACTAGAATTCCCACCTATAAACTCCGAAACTTTCTGGTTATGCAATCTGGTGTTGGGGATACGGGGGACACAAAATATATCACCCAAACTAACAATACCTAGATCCATTTGTATCCATCCGTCAACACATAACCAAGAAATCCTCGAAATCGTGTACCTCGACCTTGAAAAACATCCGTTATGCAAGTCATGGCAATACTCCCTTTTCGCCTCAAGATCTTTGGGCTATCGGGTTATCTCACCAACAACTGCACAAAAGAGATTTCGATGTCGGCAAAACTCAGGTATTTCAGAACTGCAACGATAAAATTGTGACGACAACACCTCGGAGCTCAACTCCCCGGGACACTGCCACAACCCCTAAATGTCAGGAGGCACCAAGAACAATGTTCTCGTCACAAAGCCATCGGAACGATTCCAAGATACCCACGTGAACCTAAAAAATTTTTTTTTAGTGAAATTTGAGAAGAGGAGAGTCAAAACTCTACGTCAGGAGACCTCACAGAGCGACGAAGGGACTGGGGAGTAAAAGAATCCTACTCTCGATATATATAATCCTAAGACTCAAAAACATTTTCCATTCTAGACTCAACAACGCCACAAACAATCAAGTAGGGGCTCCTAAGTCGGGAAGGCTCGATTACCAACTTGTAACGCCCCCGATGCGGCTATATCTCCCACGTGTCGAGGCACGACTTAGAGGCATAACCGCATTGAAAGCAATGTTGCAAGTGAGGTAAATTTCACACAACCCATGTAATAAATAAGGGAAAGGGATACATAGTTGGCTTACAGTCGCCACTTCACACAGTACATAAATAAACATCCAACATTCAGAGTACACTCAAGGTCCGACTATGGAACCAAAATAAAAGAAGATACCCCAAATGCTACACAGATCCCCGAATCGTCCCAACTGGGCACCACTACTGATCATCAGGAAAAGACACATAGTAACGACCGCGTTCCTCGTCGAACTCCCACTTGAGCTCGGTTGAGTCACCTGCACCGGCCTCGCCGGAACTCGCAACTGTTTTGGAAGTATCTCGTGAGTCACGGGACTCAGCAATCTCACACCCGCGAGATCAAGACTATTTAAGCTTATAGGAAGGACAGAGTAGTAAAGTGGAGCTGCAGCAAGCGACTAGCATATATGGTGGCTACATCGCAAAAGAGAGCGAGGAGAGAAGCAAAGCACGGACGTGAAACTAGTAGCGATCAAGAAGTGATCCTGAACTACTTACGTCAGACATAACTCCAACACCGTGTTCACTTCCCGGACTCCGCCGAGAAGAGACCATCACGGTTACACACGCGGTTGATGTGTATTTTATTCGAGGTCAACTTTGGGTTTTCTACAACCGGACATTAACAAATTCTCATCTGCCTCATAACCGCGGGCATGGCTTTCGAAAGATATTACCCTGCAGGGGTGTCCCAACTTAGCCCATTATAAGCTCTCACGGTCAACGAAGGATATTCCTTCTACCGGGAAGACCCGATCAATCTCGGAATCCCGGACTACAAGACATTTCGACAGCAATAAAACAAGACCAGCAAAGCCGCCCGATTGTGCCCACAAATCCCGATAGGAGCTGCACATATCTCGTTCTCAGGGCACATCCGGATGAGACTAGCTACGAGTAAAACCAAGCCTCGAGTTTCCCCGTGGTGGCCCAGCAGTAGCTCAGTTCGGGCCAGCACTCGAAGGAGCACCGTCCGGGGTTAAAATAAAGATGACCCTCGGGCTCGCGAAAACCCGGGGAAAAGGCTTAGGTGGCAAATGGTAAAACCAAAGTTGGGCCTTCTTTGGACGAGTCTTATTCAAAGCGAACTGTCAAGGGGTCCCATAAATCACCCAACCGTGTAAGGAACGCAAAATCAAGGAACATAACACGGTATGACGGAAACTAGGGTGGCAGAGTGGAACAAAACACCAGGCATAAGGCCGAGCCTTCCACCCTTTACCAAATATATAGATGTATTAATTATAGCAGAGATATATACTGTGATATCCCCAACAAGTAAACATGTTCCAACAAGGAACAACATCTCCATGTTCCAACAAGGAACAAACTTCAGCTCCACCTGCAACTAGCAACGCTATAAGAGGGGCTGAGCAAAGCGGTAACATAGCCAATCAACGGTTTGCTAGGAAAGGATGGTTAGGGGCTGACATGGCAATATGGGTGGCATGATATAGCAAGTGGTAGGCATCGCAGCATAGGCATAGCAAAAGAGCGAGCAACTAGCATAGCAAAGATAGAAGTGATTTCGAGGGTATGGTCATCTTGCACGCAATGTTCTCGAGTTGTCGAAAGCTTGATCCTCGTAAGCGTTCTCAACAGGTTCCTCGTTCACGTACTCGTCTCGGCTCTACCCAAAGCAACAACACAAACAAAGGAACCACAATAAATCGCGGTGCAATGCACAATCAACATGATGCAAAACATGACATGATATGCGGGATGTGATATGCAATGCGTATAAGCGCTCCGGAAGGTAAATGATGAACCAGGCATCAACTTGGCAAACCAAGTATGCCACTGGAAAGATGAGATGATTTCGGTTGAAATCGATATAAAGATCACCGGAATCGGATGCACGGTTTGGAAATGACAAGCAAAACAAGAATGGCGCAAATCTGCCATTAACAGCATGATGCCACTTAGCAAGCAACAATTAATTAAGCTACTGCACACAAACGTATCAACAAAGTACATGACAGTGATCTACACAAGATGCTCGACAAAAGATGAGCACTGAGCTACGGCTAGTTCACATCATAACAGGTTCAAACAAGCATGGCAAAAGTGCACAAAATATCAGGCTGGACATGGCAAAAACAGCATCAGGTTGCAATGTTCAGAGCAACAAAACTACATGCTACAGGAACTTAAAATAGAAAAACATGGCATGGCATGAATCTACTCAAAGCATAGAACAAAAGTCCCTTACTGACCATAAGCCAAAAAGGATCAAAAAATATAGTAACACCCATGTCAATATTGAAAGTTTCGTTAACAGATTGAGCAACATGACATGTCAAAAACTGATAACAAGTAGGCATGTTTACAAGCTCAATGCACTCACTACAGAGCCTTATATGATAAAATAAGCATACATACATCAAGAAGACATGGCATAGAAGACATACATGGCAAGAACAATAACATAGCATACATGGATCAACCACAACAACCTTGGCAAAATTGAATAACCTGTAAACAATCTGCCAGGAAACATTTGATAGCAAAAGTAGAGCTCGATTGACTCAAGCTATGGCACTCCATAATTGCAAACAAGGGCATGGATAGATAGAGCAAGACATGCTTAACAAAACATCCTTACTGAAGTATCTCAAAATATGCATGGATCTCTCGGTAGCATCAAGTTAACATGGCATCAAAAATCAGCTAAACAGGGCTGAAATCAGCAACATCAGGACACCTACTTTGCATGCTTGTGCTAGTCACCTCATAGATCACAAAAATACATGGTATACACCCCTGGAAAGATGGCATGGCATATTTCAAAACACATGTAGGACTCAAATTCATAGGATGCACACATCAATCATGGCAAAAATAACAAAAGTGCAAGTTCTGTTAAGAAACAGAAACTAACATCACATAGCACTCTTCTAACAGCATTTTGGGCATCAAGATGAGCTCAAATGAAAATAATGCAATGAGATGAAATGATCTACTCTTCGAGACAAACATTTTGACATGTTATACGCGCAAAATGGACCTACAAATGCAAAGATATAGCATGAAGAAAATGACACAAAATATTAATGGAAGACAAGACTTAGAAGAAAAATGGAGGGAGAGAGGTCATCGGATCGGATCCGGATCGGGCCGATCCGGATCGAAAGCGGCGGCGCGGGCGGTTCGAGGTCGCGGAGCACCGGAGGACTTGGCAGGGCGGGATGGCGGGGCAGTCGGTCCCCGAGGCGAGGCGAGGAGCGGGCGGCCGGAGGAGCGGGCGGCCGGAGGGAGGCGCTTGATGGCGGCAGGATCTGGGATGGGCGCCGGCGAGGGCGGCAGGCGGGCGGGCGGGCGGGCGAGGTGGCGCGGCGGGCGGGCGCGGCGGGGCCTTGGGGCGGCAGCATGGGCAACTGGGGGCGGTGGCCGCGCCGGCCAGGCCTCAATGGGCCCACGGCGGGCGCGCGTGTGGAGGAGGCGGAGGGACAGGTGGCGGCCTCTGATTAGGAGGGTGGGCGGACGTGTCCGCGGTGGCTGGACAGCGTCCGCGGCGGAGAGGAAAATCTAGGGTTTTGGGGAGTTGATCCGCGAATTTGGACGGGGAGTTTGCTTAAATAGGCATAGAGGAGCTAGGAGAGTCCAAATGAGGTGTAGTTTTCGCCCACGATCGTGATCGAATGACGGAGAGCATGGAAGTGACTTAGATGGGTTATTGGGCTGTTTTGAAGGGTGTTGGGCTGCAACTTAAAAGAGGCCTTTCTTGCGAGAGCGGTTAACCGTTGGAGTACCAAAGCGAGCTCCAAATGACCGAAACTTGACCGGTGGTCTACGGTGGTATACCAAGGCCACTAGACAAACCTCGGTCCATTCCGAGAAGGTTTAGTACCCACACGGAAAAAGCGTAAAAGGGCCGCCGGGGAGATAGGAGTGCGGAATGCAAAAGCGGACAACGGGAAAAATGCTCGGAATCATGAGGCGAACACGTATGCAAATCGATGCACATGATGACATGATAAAATGCATGACATGGACAAAAAGCAAAAGGAGGAAAAACCCAACCACGGAGGGAATATCATATCACAGTGCCGAAAATGGCAAGAGTTGGAGTTACAAATATGGAAAGTTACTTCCGGGGTGTTACAACCTGTGAGCTCCAGCGCCCAAAACTTCAGTCTTTATCACCACCTCCAACCTCCCCAGCCATGTCTAGATACGGTTCCAAGGGCAAGTGGGAGACCTCCTCCGTCATCGAGAAGGACATCAAGGAGCTCCGAGGCGCGGGCTATCTGTCCGCGGACATCGCACACAGGCTCCCTACCAAAGATTAGGTGAACCCCACTCCGGAGCCCGGCGAAAGGGTCATATTCATCCCTCATTTCCTCCGAGGGCTAGGGTTTCCCCTCCATCCTTTCGTTCGAGGCCTCATGTTCTATTACGGGCTAGATTTCCATGATCTAGCCTCGAATTCCTTCCTCCACATATCGGCGTTCATCGTCGTATGTGAGGCTCTACTCTGCATCCCCCCACACTTCGGCATGTGGCTCAAGGTCTTCAATCTGAAGCCAAAGGTGGTGATGGGCAGCACACGGAACACGGTGGTGCTATGGTGAGCGTGGCTTCCCAACGCCGTCTCGCCCAAAGGGGCTTTTGTGGAGACAGTCAAGGTGTGGCAAGAGGAGTTCTACATCACCGAACCCTGCGACGCCAAGTGGGCGGCCACACCTGACTTCAGATCCGGACCCCCTACGAGACTCACCATGTGGACAGCCAAAAGCCTTGATTGGGGGTCCCAGCTGGAGGTGACGATGCTGCAAAAGTGCATCTCCAATGTGTTGGGCAAAAACACTGGTCTCACAAACGTGATCCAAGTGATGCTCTTCCGCCGTGTCCTTCCGTTCCAACTCCGGACCTCCCCCATGTGGGAGTTCAATCCAGAAGAACCACAGACCTTGAAGCGCTTCTTCGGCACAACACACGAAGACATATGGAAACGACTTTTCAAGGCCCAGAAGAGTTGGCCGATGAAGATCGAAGACATCGGACTCGACAGCGAGAAACCGGCCTCAGTGGTAAGCATAACCTTTCTGAAGACTTATTTGGCCAACGCTTCGGATGATGATGAATATTATATTATCCTCTTTCCGTACAAGGCTGGACGACAAAGGCGGAGCAGATCGACTGTTCGGCGCCACTGCTGGAGAACCCGACCACCTCCCAGCTAACGGAGATGCTAGTCCCAATGTTGTATCAAGCGCGGGAGAAGAAGGCCAAGAAGAACAAGGGCAAGGAGGCCAAGGGCGGCCCCTACCATAAGGGTGAAGGAAATATGCCCTAGAGGCAATAATAAAGTTATTATTTATTTCCTTATTTCATGATAAATGTTTATTATTCATGCTAGAATTGTATTAACCGGAAACTTAGTACATGTGTGAATACATAGACAAAACATGTTCCTATAACTATGTTTAGTTTGTTGCTATTGCTTTCTTCATGACTAATACGTGTTCCTATAACTATGAGATTGTGCAACTCCGAATACGGAGGAACACTTAGTGTGCTATCAAGCGCCACAACGCATGCGGGTGATTATAAAGATGCTCTACAGGTGTCTCCGATGGTGTTTGTTGAGTTGGCATAGATCGAGATTAGGATTTTTCACTCTGTGTATCGGAGAGGTATCTCTGGGCCCTCTCGGTAATGCAGATCACTATAAGCCTTGCAAGCATTGTGAAAAATGAGTTAGTTGCGGGATGATGCATTACGGAACGAGTAAAGATACTTGCCGGTAACGTGATTGAACTAGGTATGAGGATACCGACGATCGAATCTCGGGCAAGCAACATACCGATGACAAAGGGAACAACGTATGTTTTTATGCGGTTTGACCGATAAAGATCTTCGTAGAATATGTTGGAGCCAATATGAGCATACAGGTTCCGCTATTGGTTATTGACCGGAGATGTGTCTCAGTCATGTCTACATAGTTCTCGAACCCATAGGGTCCGCACGCTTAACGTTCGACGATGATTTATATTATGAGTTATGTGATTTGATGATCGAAGTTTGTTCGGAATCCCGGATGAGATCGGGGACATGACGAGAAGTCTTGAAATGCCCGAGAGGTAAAGATCGATGATATTGGAAGGCTATATTCGGACGTCTGAAAGGTTTCGAGTGATTCGGGTATTTTTCGGAGTACTGGGGAGTTGCGGGAATTCACTTGGAGAAGTATTGGGCCTTATTGGGCCATACGGGAATAGAGGAGGCAGGCCAAAGGGAAGGAGGCGCGCGCCCCCCATGGGTCCGAATTGGACTAGGGGAAAGGGGGCGCCCCCCCTCCTTGCCCTTTCCTACTCCCTCTCTCTTTCCCTCTTTCTTCTCTCCTACTCCGGAAAGGAAAAGGGGAATCCTACTAGGACTTGGGAGTCCTAGTAGGACTCCCCACACTTGGCGCGCCCCCTCTAGGGCCGGCCTCCTCCTTCTCACTCCTTTATATACGTGGGCAGGGGACACCCCAAAGGCACAACAGACAATCTCTAAGCCGTGTGCGGTGCCCCCATCCACAGTTACACACCTCGGTCATATCGTCGTAGTGCTTAGGCGAAGCCCTGTGCCGGTAACTTCATCATCACCGTCGCCACGCCGTCGTGCTGACGGAACTCTCCCTCGGCCTCAACTGGATCAAGAGTACGAGGGACGTCATCGTGCTGAACGTGTGCTGAACATGGAGGTGTCGTACGTTCGGTGCTAGGATCGGCGGGTCATGAAGACGTACAACTACATCAACTGCGTTTATAAAATGCTTCTGCTTTGGTCTACGAGGGTACGTGGACACACTCTCCCGCTCGTTGCTATGCATCACCTAGATAGATCTTGCGTGATCGTAGGTAATTTTTTTTGAAATACTACGTTCCACAACAGTGGCATCCGATCTAGTTCTATGCGTAGATGTTATATGCACAAGTAGAACACAAAGAGTTGTGGGCGATTACAGTCATACTGCTTACCAGCATGTCATACTTTGATTCGGCGGTATTGTTGGATGAAGCGGCCCGGACCGACATTATGCGTACGCTTACGCGAGACTGGTTCTACCGACGTGCTGTGCACACAGGTGGCTAGCGGGTGTCAGTTTCTCCAACTTTAGTTGAATCAAGTGTGGCTACGCCCGATCTTTGTTGAAGGTTAAAGCATCACACTTGACGAAAAATCGTTGTGGTTTTGATGCGTAGGTAAGAACAGTTCTTGCTAAGCCCGTAGCAGCCACGTAAAACTTGCAACAACAATGTAGAGGACGTCTAACTTGTTTTTGCAGGGCTTGTTGTGATGTGATATGGTCAAGACGTGATGAGATATAAGTTGTTGTATGAGATGATCATGTTTTGTTGAAGTTATCGGCAAGGCAGAAGCCTTATGGTTGTCTCTTTATTGCATAAGATGCAAGTGCCATGTAATTGCTTTACTTTATCGCTATGCGATAGCAATAGTTGCAAAAGCAATAGTTGGCGAGATGACCATATGACGACACGTTGATAGAGATCAAGATGATAGAGATCATGGTGTCATGCCGGTCACGATAGAAATCATGACGGTACTTTGGAGATGGAGATCAAAGGCACAAGATGATGATGGCCATATCATGTCACATATTTTGATTGCATGTGATGTTTATCTTTTATACATCTTATTTTGCTTGGTTCAGCAGTAGCTTTATAAGATGATCCCTTACTAAAATTTCAAGGTATAAGTGTTCTCCCTGAGTATGCACTATTGCGACAGTTCTTCGTGCTGAGACACCACGTGATGATCGGGTGTGATAAGCTCTACGTTCACATACAACGGGTGCAAGCCAGTTTGCACATGCAGAATACTCGGGTTAAACATGACGAGCCTAGCATATGCAGATATGGCCTTGGAACACTGGAGACCGAAAGGTCGAACGTGAATCATATAGTAGATATGATCAACATAGTGATGTTCACCATTGAAAACTACTCCATATCACGTGATGATCGGACATGGTTTAGTTGATATGGATCACGTGATCATTTAGATGACTCGAGGGATGTCTATCTTAGTGTGAGTTCTTAAGTAATATGATTAATTGAACTTAAATTTATCATGAACTTAGTCCTGATAGTATTTGCATATCTATGTTGTAGATCAATAGCTCGCAAATAGCTTCCCCGTTTTATTTATGATATGTTCCTAGAGAAAACTAAGTTGAAAGATGATAGTAGCAATGATGCGGACTTGGTCCGTGATCTAAGGATTATCCTCATTGCTGCACAGAAGAATTATGTCCTTGATGCACCGCTAGATGACAGACCTATTACAGGAGCATATATAGATGTTATGAACATTTGACAAAGCTCGGTATGATGACTACTTGATAGTTTAGTGCACCATGCTTTACGGCTTAGAACTGGGACTTCAAAAATGTTTTGAACGCCATGGAGCATATAAGATGTTGCAAGTGTTGAAATTGGTATTTCATACTCATGCCCGTGTCGAGAGGTATGAGACCTCTGACAGTACTTTGCCTACAAAATGGAGGAGAATGGCTCAACCAGTGAGCATGTGCTCAGATTGTCTGGGTACTACAATTGCTTGAATCAAGTGGGAGTTAATCTTCGAGATAAGATAGTAATTGACAAAGTTCTCTAGTCACTATCACCAAGTTACTAGAACTTCGTGATGAACTATAATATGCAAGGGATGACGAAAGTAATTCCCGAGCTCTTCGCGATGTTGAAATTGGCGAAGGTAGAAATCAAGAAAGAGCATCAAGTGTTGATGGTTTACAAGACCACTAGTATCAAAAAGGGAAAAAGAATATAAAGGGAACTTCAAGAAGAATGACAAACAAGTTGTCACTCCCGTGAAGAAACCCAAAGCTAGACTCAAGCCTGAAACTGAGTGCTTCTACTACAAAGGAAATGGTCACTCGAAGTGGAACTGCCCTAGATACTTGGTGGATAAGAAGGATGGAAAAGTGAACAAAGGTATATTTGATATACATGTTATTGATGTGTACTTTACTAGTGTTTATAGCAACTCCTAAGTATTTGATACTGGTTCAGTTGCTAAGAGCAGTAACTCGAAACGAGAGTTGCAAAATAAATAGAGACTAGTTAAGGGCGAGGTGATGATGTGTGTTGGAAGTGATTCCAAGGTTGATAACATCACCATCGCACACTCCCTTTACCTTCGGGATTTGTGTTGAACCTGAAATAAAAGTTATTTGGTGTTTGCGTTGAGCATGTATATGATTGGATCATTTTTATTGCAAGACAGTTATTCATTTAAGTCAAAGAATAATTGTTGTTCTATTTACATGAATAAAACCTTCTACGGTCATACACTCAATATAAATGGTTTATTGAATCTCGGTCGTAGTTACACACATATTCATAATATTGAAGCCAAAAGATGCAAAGTTAATAATGATAGTGCAACTTATTTGTGGCACTGCCGTTTAGGTCATAATTGGTGTAAAGCGCATGAAGAAACTCCATGTTGATGGGCTTTTGGAATCACTTGATGCTCGCGAACCATGCCTCATGGGCAAGATGACTAAGACTCCGTTCTCCAGAACAATGGAGCGAGCAACTGATTTATTGGAAATAATACATACCGATGTATGCAGTCCGATGAGTGTTGAGGCTCACGGCGGGTATCATTGTTTTCTGACATTCATAGATGATTTGAGTAGATATGGGTATATATACTTGATGGAACATAAGTCTGAAACATTTGAAAAGTTCAAAGAATTTCAGAGTGAAGTGGAAACTCATCGTAACAAGAAAATAAAAGTTTCTACGATCTGATCGTGGTGGAGAATATTTGAGTTATGAGTTTGGTCTTAAATTAAAACAATGTGGAATAGTTTCACAAACTCATGCCACCTGGAACACCACAGCATAATGGTGTATCCGAACTCATAACCGTACTTTATTGGATATAGTGCAATCTATGATGTCTCTTACAGATTTACCACTATCATTTTGGAGTTATGCATTAGAGATAGCTACATTCATGTTAAATAGGGCACTGTCTAAATCCGTTGAGACGAGACCGTATGAACTATGGTTTGGCAAGAAACCTAAGTTGTCATTTCTTAAAGTTTGGGTTTGCGTTGCTTATGTAAAAAGTTTCGACCTGATAAGCTTGAACCCAAATCGAAGAAGTGCGTCTTCATAGGATACCCAAAAGAAAATGTTGGGTACACCTTCTATCACAGATCCGAAGGCAAGATCATTGTTGCTAAGAATGGATCCTTTCTAGAGAAGGAGTTTCTCTCGAAAGAAGTGAGTGGGAGGAAAGTAGAACTTGATGAGGTAATTGTAACTTCTCCCGAATTGGAAAGTAGTACATCATAGAAATCAGTTTCAGTGATGCCTACACCAATTTGTGAGGAAGTTAATGATGATGATCATGAAACTTAGGATCAAGTTACTACCGAACCTCGTAGGTCAACTAGAGTACGTTCCGCACCAGAGTGGTACGGTAATCCTGTTCTGGAAATCATGTTACTAGACCATGACGAATCTAAGAACTATGAGGAAGCGATGATGAGCCCAGATTCCGCGAAATGGCTTAAGGCCATGAAATCTGAGATAGGATCCATCTATGAGAACAAAGTGTGGACTGTGATTGACTTGCCCGATGA
Organism: Aegilops longissima; assembly: GCA_021605205.1. Lineage (NCBI taxonomy): Eukaryota > Viridiplantae > Streptophyta > Magnoliopsida > Poales > Poaceae > Aegilops > Aegilops longissima. Next base: position 673,739,363 of record CM038678.1, on the reverse strand, counting down.
TCGATGAGCCATTGAGAATAAATGAATCTTCAAGAGGAAGACGCACGCTGATGGTAATGTTACTATCTACAAAGCTAGACTTGTCAAAAAAAGTTTTTGACAAAATTCAAAGTGTTGACTACGATGAGATTTTCTCACTCGTAGCGATGCTTAAGTCTGTCCGAATCATGTTAGCAAATTGCCACATTTTATGAAATCTGGAAAATGGATGTCAAAACTACATTCCTTAATGGATTTCTTAAAGAAGAGTTGTATATGATGCAACCAGAAGGTTTTGTCGATCCTAAAGGTGCTAACAAAATGTGCAAGCTCCAGCGATCCATCCATGTACTGGTGCAAAGCATCTCAGAGTTGGAATACATGCTTTGATGAGTTGATCAAAGCATATAGTTTTATACAGACTTGCAATGAAGGCTGTATTTACAAGAAAGTGAGTCGGAGCACTACAACCTTTCTGATAAGTATATGTGAATGAGATATTGTTGATCGGAATATGTAGAATTTTTTGGAAAGCATAAAAGGAGTGTTTGAAAGGAGTTTTTCAAAGAAAGACCTCGATGAAGCTGCTTACATATTGAGCATCAAGATCTATAGAGATAGATCAAGACGCTTGATAAGTTTTTTCAATGAGTACATACCTCGACAAATTTTTGAAGTAGTTCAAAATGGAACAGTCAAAGAAGGAGTTCTTGCCTGTATTGCAAGGTGTGAAATTGAGTAAGACTCAAAGCCCGACCACAACAGAAGATAGAAAGAGAATGAAAGTCATTCCCTATGCCTCAGCGGTTCTATAAAGTATGCCATGCTATGTACAAGATCTATTGTATACCCTACACTGAGTTTGGCAAGGGAGTACAATAGTGATCTAGGAGTAGATCACTGGACAGCGGTCAAAATTATCCTTAGTGGAATAAGGATATGTTTCTCGATTCAGGAGGTGACAAAAGATTCGTCGTAAAGGGTTACGTCGATGCAAGTTTTGACACTGATCCAGATGACTCTAAGTCTCAATCTGGATACGTATTGAAAGTTAGAGCAATTAGCTAGAGTAGCTCCGTGCAGAGCATTGTTGACATAGGAATTTGCAAAATACATACAGATCTGAATATGGCCACCATTGACTAAACTTCTCTCACAAGCAAAACATGATCACACATTAGTACTCTTTGGGTGTTAATCACATGGCAATGTGAACTAACATTACTGTCTCTAGTAAACCCTTTGAGTGTTGGCCACATGGCAATGTGATGTAGCGACCAGACCCGAATGGATCAAGTCTCTGTGCTCAGTGTCATCCTGGATCGATAATCTTGACACCACACATGCTTGAAGGATTTATAGCATAGTAGCAATCACACACTTATTACATCGTTGTCCACAAGGAACTTATTACAATAATATGGCTTAAGGCCATCTAATAGTAACAATGGAAGGCTTGGAAGATAAGTGAGTCCAACAACTCCAACGACATCACGAGTATAGAACCACGACCTAACACCTTACTGTAAATGCGAAAAGTCGCAACATGAAAGTTGCAGCCGAAAATGGGTCGACACATGGAATATCTTGGCAATGTAACACATAGAGAGCAATGAAAGAATAAGCTATACTACATGCATATATGGCTTGTGGTAAAGCTCTCTGATTACATTTTGCATAAAGCAAATTTTTCCCTACAACAAAGGAATAATTTTATTTAACTATCATGGTGGTTGTTAAACATTGAGAATGGTTGACAGCATCCTCAATCCCAATTAAAATTACTCATTTAAAACCCAATAACATTTATTAGAAGTAACATGTTGAGATTCACATGATATTCAAGTACTTGATACTCAAAACGTCCATAACCGGGGACACGGCTAATCATGATTAGTTTATACACTCTGCAGAGGTTTGCACTTTTCCCCACAAGACTCGATCGCCTCCGCTTGGTTCTCGTGACTACATGGTGTTTGAGAAGCGGATGACCGAGACATAGTCTTTCGAAGCACTAGCACCTTACATGTGGGTAGACCGTACCAACCTACATCCCCTACATCAGCTAGCCTACCCGTAAGAGTTCGCACAACTTACTCAACTACGCATGAGCCCATAATTGGCTTGTGGCTGCACACGGAAGTTTCAGTTTGAATAATCTTATGATCCCTTAGAGCACAGGGGCGGTCAGAAGAAATCTGAGCAAGTCCTGTTAGAAACCAGTGCCTCAATCCACCCAGATGTGTGTTTAGGTTGCCACCTTAGATAAACCATTAATTAACAATCTCACATCTGTCATGGATATTCACTCACCCAATCCACGTCTACTAGCATAGCATGGCGTAATAAGCAAGCGAGAAGTAACTCCCAATGTTTCATAAGTAAAAGCAGTAATAGGTACTACCTCAATCTACTTCCCATCCCACAATTTAAATTGATCCTAAACATGCAAGTGTTTGAGGTTTGATCTAATGCAATAAAAGCTGGGTAGTAGAAAAGGTATGATCAAGTGTTACTTGCCTTGCGATGATCCATGAGACCTAGAGATTCAAGTAACAAGCGGCGCACTCGGGTGATCTAACGCAGACAAACAACAAGCATACAATAAGTACTCATCTAATGCGAAATCTCGAATAAAAGATCTAACCAGAGAGTTCAACTTAAGAACCCTGGTTGCAAAAGAATCAAATCAAAATAAGCAACGAAAGTCGAAAGTCGAGAGAGAACGACTCGGTTTTTAGCAATTTGAAACTAGGTCAAAATTTTACAATAGCAAAACTTTGTTTAAGTAGGTTAGTCGGATCAGCGGTTTCGTAACGAAACTCCAGGCGCTTGAATCACCTGATTCCGATAAACGAGCGAGAAAATAAACAGATTTGAAAATCGAATCAGAAATCGAATTCGGAAAATAACGGATTAAATCCGATTTAAAAGAAAAACGACGAACAGTTATAACGATGGACGTTCGTTAACAGAGCTAATCCGACGAACACGTTCATCGAAACGAACGGGTCGGTGAACGTTCACTAAATAATAAAACCAAAAAAATAAATAAACCAATCTAGGGTTTTAAAAAAAACCGAAACACGAACGAAAAAAAAAACCGGATCGGTTTTTAAGCAAAACCGGATCGGGGTGGTGGCGGCTACCTCCGCGAGTCGCCGTGCGGGCTCGGGGCTCGGGCGGCGGCGGCGAGGTCGGGTTGGAGGCGGGGCGCGGCGGGCGGCTGGCCTTGGTGGCGGCGGCTCGGGTTGGAGGCGCGGTGGCGTGGGATGAGGGAGAGGAGGCGGCGGGGTTATAAAGGAGAGGGGGCTCCGTGCCTTGGGAGAACAGCAGGCGGGCTGGCGGGTCCGAGCCGGACTCGTGGGCGGCGAAGGGGACTCCTCCAGAGCTGAGAGGGAGTGAGGCGGTGGGCGGGTGGCGGTGGTTGGGCAGTGGGCCCTTGGCCCAGTGGGCGTGTGTTTTTTTTAAACAAAACTAAACGAAATAAAAATAAAACCAAGCGGACTCCAAATTTTATAAAATTAATTTTCCCGACTCCTAAAAATGAGTGAACAAAATGAACTTTAAAAGCAGGGCAAATATGCATATTTTAAAATACTCATTTTTTGCCTAAAGCAAATAAACTTTCAAAATCAATATTTGATTTATTTATTAAATCTTCATTTTCCTAAATGTTGGGAAAGTCATATTATTCCCTCTCTTAATTTTTTATCGGAAAAACTTATGAAGATAATTAAATAAATCAAATGATCCTATTTTCAAAATTTGAGAAATCCCAAATATGAAAATAATGAAATTTCCAACTCTCTCCGAGGGTCCTTGAGTTGCGTGAAATTTTCTAGGATCCGAGAAATGCGAGAAAATATGATATGCATGATGACCTAATGTATAACATTCCAAATTGAAAATTTGGGATGTTACAAACCTACCTCTATAAGATGAATCTAGCCCTCGAGATTCGGGTTGGCTAGAAAATAGGTGAGGGTGGTCCTTGAGCAAAACTTCCTCTCTTTCCCAGGTGGCTTCATCTTCAGTGTGGTGGCTCCACTGAACCTTGCAAAACTTGATAACCTTGCTGCGAGTAACTCTGCTGGCATAATCGAGAATCTTAACTGGTTTCTCCTCATAGGTTAAATCATCCTTCAACTGAATTTCTTCCAGTGGCACTGTGTCTCTTAACGGTATCTCCGCTATCTCGAGGTGACATTTCTTCAGCTGGGAAACATGGAATACATCATGAACTCCTGACAGTCCTTCTGGCAATTCCAGCTTATAAGCAACTTCTCCCATGCGATGCAAAATCTTATATGGTCCAACGAAACGTGGGGCTAATTTTCCTTTAACTCCAAAACACTTAACTCCTCGAAGCGGGGATACTCTAAGGTATACTCTGTCTCCAACTTCATACTCAATCGCTTTGCGCTTTGAATCTGCATAGCTCTTTTGTCTGGACTGGGCTACCTTGAGCCTATCTCGAATCAGTTTAACCTTCTGTTCAGACTCCTTAATCATATCTGGTCCAAACAATTGACGATCTCCAGTTTCATCCCATGATAACAGTGTCCTGCATCTTCTTCCGTACAGAGCCTCGAAAGGTGCCATCTTCAAGCTGGTTTGGTAACTGTTGTTATAAGAAAATTCTGCATACGGTAAATTATCATCCCAACTAGATCCATAATCTAGTGCACAAGCTCTCAGCATATCCTCCAAAATCTGATTGACCCTCTCGGTCTGTCCATCGATGCGTGGGTGGAAAGCTGATCTTGAATTCCATCTGGTTCCCAATGTTTCGTGTAGCTGGTTCCAAAATTTTGAGGTAAATTGGGTTCCTCTATCGTCGATACTCCTCGGAACTCCGTGTAAACACACAATTCTGGTCATGTATATCTTTGCCAACTTAGCACTGCTATAGGTAGTCTTTTTGGAATGAAATGAGCTACCTTCGTCAAGCGATCGACTATAACCCAAATCGAGTCATATCACGAGCGGGTCTTTGGCAAACCTATGATGAAATCCATGCCTAGTTTATCCCACTTCCATTCGGGTATCGACAATGGTTGTAACAATCCTGCTGGCTTCGATGTTCGCCTTTACTCTCGACATACATCATAAACTGCTACATACTCCGCAATATCCTTCTTCATTCCGGTCCACGAAAGTATTCTTCAAATCCAAATACATCTTGGTATTTCTGGGTGAATCGAATAGGGTGAATCATGAGCTTCTTGCAAAATCAACTTCCTGATCTCTGGGTTATTGGGCACATAAACACGGTCTTCAAACCATAGGGTATCGTGCTCATCCTCACGAAATCCTTTTGCCTTTCCCTTGCTCATTTTCTCCTTCATAGAGGCAACTTCCTTATCTGCCTTTTGGGCTTCTCTGATTTTGTCCATCAGTGTTGACTGAATCTCCAATGCTGCTACATAGCCTCTCGGAACTATTTCCAAACATAGCTCTCGAAGGTCCTCGGCTAACTCATTGGGTATTCCTCCCATCATTACGGTATTGACGTGGCTCTTACGGCTCAATGCGTTTGCTACGACATTAGCCTTTCCGGGGTGATAATGCAATCTCATATCATAATCCTTGATAAGCTCTAACCATCTCCTCTGTAAAGATTTAATTCATACGTGTGAAAATGTACTTCAAACTTTTGTGATCCGTTGTACACTTCACAATGATTTCCAATGAGAAAATGTCTCCATGTCTTCAAGGCATGCACAACGGCTGCTAACTCCAAATCATGTGTGGCATAATTTAGCTCATGGGGCTTTAAGTTGTCGTGAAGCATACGAAACAACTCTTCCTTCCTGCATAAGCACTGCTCCAAGTCCTCGACGTGAAGCGTCGCAATACACCTCATAATCCTTGGTCTGATCTGGCAATATTAAAACTGGTGAGGTAACCAATCTTTTCTTCAACTCCTGAAAACTTGCCTCACAGTCCTCAGTCCATATGAATTTGTTATCCTTCTTCAACAACTCTGTCATAGGCTTGGCAATCTTTGAGAAATTCTCAATGAACCTTCGGTAGTATCCTGCGAGTCCAAGGAAACTCGAATCTCTCCAACTATCGTTGGTGCTTCCCATTTGTTCTGGTTTCAACCTTCGTGGGGTCAACTGCTATTCCTTCTCCGGATATAACATGTCGAGAAATCCAACTTCCTTTAACCAAAACTCACATTTGCTGAACTTGGCATACAAGCTGGTGTTCCCTCGGTTTCTCCAAAACCAATCGCAAATGTTCCTTATATTCTTCTTCATTCTTGAGAAAATCAAAATGTCATCAATGAATACCACGACGAACTTATCCAAAAACTCCATAAACACTTTGTTCATCGAGGTTCATGAAATAGGCTGGTGCGTTAGTCATCAAATGACATAACGGTATACTCATATAGTCCATATCTAAGTAGTAGCGCTGTCTTGGGTATGTCCTGCTCCCGAATCTTCAATCGATGGTACCACGATCGTAAATCGATCTTGGAAAACACTTTAGCTCCTTGCAAGCGATCAAACAGATCATTTATCATAGGTAGTGGGTACTTGTTCTTGATTGTTACTTCATTCAATCCACGATAATCAACAACCATTCTCAACGATCCATCCTTCTTCTCCACTAACAATACGGGTGATCCCCAAGGTGAAGAACTTGGGCGAATAAAACCCTTATCCAATAGTTCCTTAATCGCTTCTTGATTTCGCCAAATCCATGCGGGCATCACTGTATAGTCGATTCGATATCGGGCCTGTTCACGGCAACAGCTCGATCAAAACTCAATGTCTCTATCCGGTGGCATTCACAGCAACTCTTAGGAAATACATCAGGATAATCCTTCACCACCGGTACTTCTTCCTGCACAACTCCTGATAAGCAATTTACTTGCGTTCTCCTCGGCTCGTGTCGAGATACGTATTTGATCCTTCTTCCTTCTGGGGTGGTGAGCAAAATTGACTTTGGGGTGCAATCTATGTTCCCTCCATACTTTGATAACCAATCCATACCTAATATCACATCCAGTCCTTGGGATTCCAGAACTATTAGGTCTGAGGGGAAAACATAGTGTCCAATCCTCAATGGTAGTCGATCACACCATTTACTAGCCATGTATTCTGCTCCGGGTGAGGTTACTAGCATGGGTGACCTAAGGGCTTGGGTCGGTAATTTGTACTTATCCACAAATCCCTTTGATATGTATGAATGCGATGCACCAGTATCGAAAAGAACAACTGCAGTAAATGACTTAACCAAAAACTTACCGATTACTGCATCGGGCTGATCTTCAACCTCCTCCACATCAATGTGGTTCACCTATCCCCTGTTGAAAGGGTTGGGCTTCTTTCCAAAGCTTCCACTGCCATTTGCATTCTGGCCTTCTGGGCAGTCATTTGCATAATGTCCAGTCTTGCGGCACTTAAAGCAAGTAATGTGACTCAGGTCTACCTTGGATGGTGTTGACGGGTTGGTGCGGTTACATCCATTGCTTCCTCCATTCCCGTTCCCATTCTTAGTGCCATTATGGTTATCGGATTACCTCCTCCATGGGTATGCTGAAACTGAATTCCTGATTTAGGGGTATAATGAGGCTTCTGCTTTGGGCTCGAGTTATACTTCCCTTGTCCATACTTCCGCTTGCAGTTCTCAATTTCTGCTGCTTTCCTTCAATCATGAGGCTCGTTCTACCAACTCCTGGTAGTTATTGAAACTTGCTACCATCAACGGCATGCTAAACTCATCATTCAGTCCTTCTAGAAACTTCTCACCTTAGCTGCATCCGTAGCAACGTCATCCGGGCATAACGTGCTAACTTACTAAAATCATCCACATCTCGCCAACAGTCCTTCCTCCTTGGCGAGGTTGCGAAACTCACGCTTCTTCATGGCCATAGCTCCTGCTGAAACATGGGCGGTCTGAAAAAGCTTTGGGAACTGATCCCATGTGGCGGTGTCTCTGAGGTAAGTGGCTGTAAAATTCTCCCACCATGCTGCCTTGGGTCCTTCAAGCTGATGTGCTGCAAACTTCACTCTTTCTCCATCTGTGCATCCTGCGGTGGTCAACTCCTTCCTATCTTGCGGAGCCAATCATCTGCTACAATCGGCTCGGTGCTCTTTGGAATACACCGGCGGATTCAGATCTAAGAAGCGAGTCAAGTGATCCATGGTGGTGGAGGTGGTGGTGGGTTGTTGTTGTTGCCACAGTTACGCACCAATGTTTGAATCAGGGTGTTCTGCTGCTGAATCAATTGGGTGATCTCTGGCGGAAAAACTAACCCGGGGTCGCGTCTCGGAGGCATCAGATGGGTTTAGAAGAGACGAGAAATTAAGAATAGAATGAGGTCTAAGGGGAATCACTACCCAAATGCACATGAGCAAATGCACACAAATCACTTCATTCAATCAAACAAAGGGCTTACAACGATCTAACTATCGCAAAAAGTGCGTGTACTATAACGTTTACATGGAGGAATACTACTAATATGTGGGGACTTCTACTAATTTGAACGGTGGAAGACTCCATAATGTCGCTCAACTTCGTCTTCAAAGGCGGGTTCACTTGGATCCGAATCGGTGTAAATCGATGTTGATGTAGTCGCTTGGAAAACCGACATCTTGGTCTTCATTCTGGCGCCAACTTCTTCTTGAGTTCTTGATCTCGTACTTAAGATCGTTATTGTGTCTTGCTAGAGCTACGATGTCGTCCATGTAGTCCTTGCGTGTAGTCTTTAATTCTTCTTCAATTTCGATGATCCTTCCCTTTGCATTACGCAACTCCAACATATCATTGCACATCTGGTTCTCTGGCGTCGAATGTGCTGGTTTAACTCTGGATGAAAGATGCAATGGATCTATCCTTCTTGTTCTTGACTATGTCCCATTTGTCATCTCGGCCTCCATAAATCGATAGATGGTGTCCTTGAGGTCTTCTTGATAAACTTCTCCAATCGTCCCATGGTGATGTGAGCTGCCATGCTCTTTCCCGGACTCAAGTTGGTGCTGAAAACACTATCTATAGGCTTGGTGATTGGGGCGAATGTCCTTCTGGAGCGTGAGCTTGAATCTTCGGCGCTCCTCTTGAGCAGAGTGGCGTTGAAAGTTCGGTGAAGCTGGGTAGTCAATGTTCAGTGCTTGGTGACTTCCTTCAAGTGGAATCCAAAAGGTGTGCCTTCATCGGTTGGGTGTACTTGATCTTGGCGTCAAATCATCCTAAAGAGTAGAAAAGATGAGGAGTTAGCAAATGGGAAGAGAGTAGTGATCTATGGCTTTAACTTAGTGGTCGTGTCCTACAGTCAGCGTGTGCTCTGATACCATCTCTGTAGCGACCAGACCGAATGGATCAAGTCTCGTGCTCGGTGTCATCCTTGGATCGATAATCTGACACCACACAGTACTTCAAAGGATTTATAGCAGAGTAGCAATCACACACTTATTACATCGTTGTCCACAAGGGAACTTATTACAATAATATGGCTTAAGGCCATCTAATAGTAACAGCGGAAGGCTTGGAAGATAAGTGAGTCCAACAACTCCAACGGCATCACTGAGTATAGAACCATGACCTAACACCTTACTGTCGTGCGAAAAGTCGCAACATGAAAGTTGCAGCCCAAAACGGGTCACACATGGAATATCTTGGCAATGTAACACATAGAGAGCAATGAAAGAATAAGCTATACTACATGCATATATGGCTGGTGGTAAAGCTCTCTGGTTACATTTTGCATAAAGCAAATTTTTCCCTACAACAAAGGAATAATTTTATTTAACTATCATGGTGGTTGTTAAACATTGAGAATGGTTGTGACATCCTCAATCCCAATTAAAAGTACTCATTTAAAAACCCAATAACATTTATTAGAAGTAACATGTTGAGATTCACATGATATTCAAGTACTAGATACTCAAAACGTCCATAGCGGGGACACGGCTAATCATGATTAGTTTATACACTCTGCAGAGGTTTTGCACTTTTCCCCACAAGACTCGATCGCCTCCGCTTGGTTCTACTTTTCTGAGGTGTTTGAGAAAGCGGATGACCAGACATAGTCTTTCGAAGCACTAGCACCTTACATGTGGGTAGACCGTACCAACCTACATCCCCTACATCAGCTAGCCTACCCGTAAGAGTTCGCACAACTTACTCAACTACGCCAGAGCCCATAATTGGCTTGTGGCTGCACACGGAAGTTTCCAGTTTGAATAATCTTATGATCCCTTAGAGCTTGGGTGGCGGTCCAAAGAAATACAGGCAAGTCCTGTTAGAAACCAGGTGCCTCAATCCACCCAGATGTGTGTTTAGGTTGCCACCTTAGATAAACCATTAATTCACAATCTCACATCTGTCATGGATATTCACTCACCCAATCCACGTCTACTAGCATAGCATGGCGTAATAAGCAAACGTAGAAGTAACTCCCAAGGTTTCATAAGTAAAACAGGTAATAGGTACTACCTCAATCTACTTCCCATCCCACAATTTAAATTGATCCTAAACATGCAAGTGTTTGAGGGTTTGATCTAATGCAATAAAACTGGGTAGTAGAAAAGGTATGATCAAGTGTTACTTGCCTTCTTCGATGATCCATGAGACCTAGAGATTGAAGTAACAAGCGGCGCACTCGGGTGATCTAACGAGACAAACAACAAGCATACAATAAGTACTCATCTAATGCACAGGAAATCTTGAATAAAAGATCTAACGGAGAGTTCAACTTAAGAACCCTGGTTGCAAAAGAATCAAATCAAAATAAGCAGCGAAAGTCGAAAGTCGAGAGAGAACGACTCGGTTTTAGCAATTTGAAACTAGGTCAAAATTTTACAATAGCAAAACTTTGTTTAAGTAGGTTAGTCGGATCGGCGGTTTCAATGCGAAACTCCAGTAGCGCTTGAATCACCTGATTCGATAAGCAGCGAGAAATAAACAGATTTGAAAATCGAATCGAAATCGAATTCGGAAACTAACGGATTAAATCCGATTTAAAAGAAAAAGCGACGAACAGTTATAACGATGGGCGTTAGATTAACAGAGCTAATCCGACGAACACGTTCATCGAAACGAACGGGTCGGTGAACGTTCACTAAATAATAAAACCAAAAAAAAAAAACCAATATAGGGTTTTAAAAAAAAACCGAACCACGAACGAAAGAAAAAAACCGGATCGGTTTTAAAGCAAAACCGGATCGGGGTGGCGGCTACCTCCGTGAGTCGCCGGCGGGCCAGAGACCGGCGGGCGGCGTGGTGGGCGGGGTTGGGCGAGGGGCGGCGAGGGGCGGCGGCGGCGGCGGCCAGAGGCGGGCGGCTCGGGTTAGGCGGCGGGCTGGGATGAGGGGAGAGAGGGGGGCGGCGTTATAAAGGAGGGGGCTCCGTGCCTTGGGGGGAGCAGCGGCGGGGGGGCGGTGGTCCGAGCGGACTCGGGGCGGGCGAAGGCGGGACTCCTCCAGCAAGCGATGTGAGGAGGGCGGCTGGGCCGGGCGGGCGGTGGTTGGGCAGTGGGCCCTTGGCCCGAGGCGAGGCGGCGCTTTTTTTAACAAAACTAAACGAAATAAAAATAAAACCAAAGCGGACTCCAAATTTTATAAAATTAATTTTCCCGACTCCTAAAAATGAGTCAAGAAAATGAACTTTAAAAGCAGGGCAAATATGCATATTTTTAAAATACTCATTTTTTTGCCTAAAGCAAATAAACTTTCAAAAATCAATATTTGATTTATTTATTAAATCTTCATTTTTCCTAAATGTTGGGAAAGTCATATTATTCCCTCTCTTAGTTTTTTTATCGGAAAAACTTATGAAGATAATTAAATAAATCCAAATGATCCTATTTTCAAAATTTGAGAAATCCCAAATATGAAAATAATGAAATTTCCAACTCTCTCCGAGGGTCCTTGAGTTGCGTGAAATTTTCTAGGATCCGAGAAATGCGAGAAAATATGATATGCATGATGAACTAATGTATAACATTCCAAATTGAAAATTTGGGATGTTACATGTGAACTATGGGTGTTAATCACATGGTGATGTGAACTATTGGTGTTAAATCACATGGCGATGTGAACTAGATTATTGACTCTAGTGCAAGTGAGAGACTGAAAGAAATATGCCCTAGAGGCAATAATAAAGTTCCTTATTTCATGATAAATTTTTATTATTCATGCTAGAATTGTATTAACCGGAAACTTAGTACATGTGTGAATACATAGACAAAACAAAGTGTCCCTAGTATGCCTCTACTTGACTAGCTCGTTTATCAAAGATGGTTATGTTTCCTAACCATAGACATGTGTTGTCATTTGATGAATGGGATCACATCATTAGGAGAATGATGTGATGGACAAGACCCATTCGTTAGCTTAGCATTATGATCGTTACAGTTTCATTGCTACTGCTTTCTTCATGACTTATACATGCTCCTCAGACTATGAGATTATGCAACTCCCGAATACCAGAGGAACACCTTGTGTGCTTTCAAAGTCACAACGTAACTGGGTGATTATAAAGATGCTCTACACCTGTCTCCGATGGTGTTTGTTGAGTTGGCATAGATCGAGATTAGGATTTGTCACTCCGTGTATCAGAGAGGTATCTCTGGGCCCTCTCGGTAATGCACATACTAATAAGCCTTGCAAGCATTGTGACTAATGAGTTAGTTGTGGGATGATGCATTACAGAACGAGTAAAGAGACTTGCCGGTAACGAGATTGAGCTAGGTATGAGGATACCGACGATCGAATCTCCGGCAAGTAACATACCGATGACAAAGGGAACAACGTATGTTGTTATGTGGTTTGACCGATAAAGATCTTCGTAGAATATGTAGGAGCCAATATGAGCATCTAGGTTCCGCAATTGGTTATTGACCGGAGATGTGTCTAGGTCATGTCTACATAGTTCTCGAACCCGTAGGGTCCGCACACTTAACGTTCGATGACGATTTGTATTATGAGTTATGTGATTTGATGACCGAAGTTTGTTCGGAGTCCCGGATGAGATCGGGGACATGACGAGGAGTCTCGAAATGGTCGAGAGGTAAAGATCGATATATTGGAACACTATATTCGGACATCGGAAAGGTTCCGAGTGATTCGGGTATTTTTCGGAGTACCGGAGAGTTTAGGGAATTCGCCGGGAGAAGTATTGGGCCTTATTGGGCCATACGGGAATAGAGGAGGCAGGCCAAAGGGAAGGAGGCGCGCGCCCCCCATGGGTCGAATTGGACTAGGGGAAAGGGGCGGCGCTGCCCTTGCCCTTTCCTACTCCCTCTCTCTTTCCCTCTTTATTCTCTCCTACTCCGGAAAGGAAAAGGGGAATCCTACTAGGACTTGGGAGTCCTAGTAGGACTCCCCACACTTGGTGCGCCCCCTCTAGGGCCGGCCTCCTCCTCCTCACTCCTTTATATACGTGGGCAGGGGACACCCCAAAGGCACAATAGACAATCTCTTAGCCATGTGCGGTGCCCCCCTCCATAGTTACACACCTCAGTCATATCGTCGTAGTGCTTAGGCGAAGCCCTGCGCCGGTAACTTCGTCATCACCGTCGCCACGCCGTCATGCTGACGGAACTCTCCCTCGGCCTCAACTGGATCAAGAGTACATGGGACGTCATCAAGCTGAACGTGTGCTGAACACGGAGGTGCCGTACGTTCGGTGCTAGGATCGATCGGATCATGAAGACGTACAAATACATCAACTGCGTTGATAAAACTCTTCCCTTTTCGGTCTACGAGGGTACGTGGACACACTCCTCCGCTTGTTGTTATGCATCACCTAGATAGATCTTGCGTGATCGTAGGTAAATTTTTTGAAATACTATTTTCCCCAACAAAGGGTCCTTCAAGCGCTATATCCGGAGAGACCGAAGCCCTCTCCACCCACGAGGGAGACGAGGAAGAAGAAGAAGAAGAGGAGGTGGTGTAAAGAGACTCCCCCTCGTTAGGGGAGGAAGAAAAGATGGCGGCCTATAAAGACCTGAAGGGGGAGGCGCCCAAGAGGAGGGAGGTGATCCTCCAGGATAGTTTGGACTCAGATGCCGAACTGGTCCCCAAAAAGCCTCCCAGGGAGAAGCCCCTGGCCGAATCGTAAGTATTTGGATACTCACTGTCTATCTTCAGTTCTCCCCTTCTATTATATAAGCCATTTTGCTATGTGCCTTTCAGCCCTCCATGCGAGATTCCGAACACGCCGTGATCAAAGGGGAGCTCTCTGCCGCCCGAGATGGCAGAGAGCGAGACGCCGCCACGAGCCCCCTTGCCTATCACCATGGATGACACTGAGGTGTTATCCTGAAGGACCTCTCCTGGCCACGGAGGGGCAGGCGATGTTGTCGAGAAAGCGCTCGAGGTTAATATCTCGGTCGCCCAAGACATAGGGGAGGCGACCCCTATGACTACCGATGGTGCGGACCCCCAACAATCCGGGCCCCTGCCGGACACCGTTCTGGAGATCAATGCGGCTCCGGGATCGGGTGAGCAACCCCCTTTGAAAGAGGGGGGAGGAGCATTAGCTCCATCGGCGACCTCCACTAATCCGGAGGCACCAAACACACTAGTGGAAGCACTGCAACGTGCTTCCATCATGGAGGAGTACCGCACCTTGATGGGTGTGGTGGTGGAGAAAGTTCAGTCTGCAAAAAGCGGGCTGAACGAAGCCTTCACCAGCCTACTGACAGGCTTTGAGGTATGCAACATAATGTCCTACATTTTTTTGTTAACAAGCGGTTCGACGAAACGCAAGGTATGTGTACAGTGTTATAGAAGCTTAGTTGTATATCACAAGTGATATGTATATTCAGAGATTAACTCATGTAATGCTTTGATTATAGTTGGTGCAGCCGAGGTCGAAACCCTCAAAGGCGCCCTTGCCCAGGCCAAGAAGGAGACGGAGGCAAATAAGCCAGCCGCTGACAAAGTGGCTGCAGAACTGAAGCTCGAGCAGGCCGCCCGCCGCCAACATGAGGCCCGGGTGGCCGAAGTTGAGCAGGAGCTGAAGGATGCCATCGGCAAATGCGAGGCCTTGGAGGAGAAGACTTCGGCCCAGAAGACCGGACTCGCCAAGGCTCTCTGTGATACTAAAGAGGCGCGGATCGAGTCCCGAAGTGCTCGCGAGAAAATCCATCAGGCGAAGCAGATAGCGGCTGGTAAGGACATTCTTTTGCAAAGTATTTTTGGAGGTCAACGGTGTGCTTTACTCACACGAGTGTAGAGTTCTCCAGACGCGTTTGCGGATCTTTCGAGGAGTGCTGCTGATGCCGAGCAGTTCTTCCGCGCCCAGGAGGGGAACTCGACCGAGAAGCTATTCTGGTCGTAGTATCTCGCGCCGGAGCATCCGACGCCTCTAAATGACCAGCTGAAGTAGCTCATGGAGCTACATAGGGTGGCAAGCTTGGCCATGAAGGACTTAATAGTCCAACTCTGGCCGACCGAATCTATTCCCAGCAGCTACTTTGGTTTGGTGAAGCGTCTTGTCGATGCGCGGCACCGAATTGATGCTATAAATCGTTTGGCCTACATAGAGGGTTTTCGGATGGCCTTTTCCCGTGTGAAGATGCAATGGGCGAAGATGAAGGCCACTGATGTGGCAACCGCAGGCCCGCCCGAAGGCAAGGATCATCGGGAGCTAGAGAGGTACTTTGACGACGTCTTGGCAGGGGCCCGAATATAGAGGGCCAATGTTCTAAGGACGTGTTATTTGATTAGGTGTGTTAGCGTTGTAAAAACTATGTTTTGTGAACCCAGGCTTGTAATATATCTATGTTTGCGCCTTTTGTTTCAAGTGATGTTTCCTCCTGTGCGACCGTTTATCTCTGAAAGTTGCCAGTCCTCGGCTTCAGCCCCCATGCAGATGCTATGGCGGTGTTCGGCGTAACGCATGACCGCACTTTATCCAATGTCTTGGTCCGTAAAGGAGGCGTCCGCGAGGTGAATCAGTCAATCAGACTATGCGGCTTTTTTACTTTCACTTAGCCATAGGAGTTTGACTGTGGAGCTAAGTACTAGCCCCTAGTGCGTGTGCGTCCATCCGGACTACGTGCCTGCTCTGCGCGGCTAGGCGAAGACCAGCCCCTCATATAACACGGTGTGAATCGCCAACGATTGTAGTATAATAATAAGTCACCGAATCGCCGACCAGCTCTCGCTTTATCATGACAGTTAGTTTTTGGCTTTCTCTACTGAGGTATTTGACCGGATGAACCAGAAATACAATCGCAGTTGTTCTCCCTTTACTACCTTAGCCGAACGAGCGGAACGTAAGGTGGTAAGCACAGGAGCCGAGCAACCCAACTATAGACTAAAGACATGATTCGAAGCCGATGCATACAATGCAATATCCGGGACGCCGAAGAGTACCCCATAGTAGTTCGGACTTTAAATGTGCCGGGCTGGATACAACCCCCGGTGTTTAAGGCCGGACTAAGGCACATGTGGCAGTCGGACATAGGGAGGGAGTATAGATGATAATATAAAATAGATGAGTACCAAACAAAAGTGGTGATCAACTACTTCCTTTATGCCCTGATTAATACATCGAGACGTGTCATTATAGATAATGCCCGAAGGCCAAGCCCATTTTACATGCCGAAAGTTTACACAAGGGAAGGGTTTGTACAGGGATTTTCGAGAAAATAGTGGCTTGAAGATCCTAATGATGCCCTACTGCACGTCTACGCCGTTTCTGCTTGGTTAGAAATCCTTTGAGAGGAAGAACCGATGGTCGTCTTTAAGAAAGGGGACTTAGAAAGGAGCCCCTGTACAACCGTAGAGTAAGTAGGTTCTTAATGAACCTATAGTAAAAGAGAAAAAAAGGAAAAGGAGAAAAAAAGGTTAAGGTACGAATAGGGTCAAGCCGTACTATAGACCTGTTCCACAGTATGCCTCCGGCGCTGCCCAAGGTATTTTAAGTGCGTAATTATGCACGTGCGATACGTATGCCACAACCTTATGGGGCGACCGACGGAGGCTAGGCTGCTTTTCAAGCTCCGGATCCGCCGAGCTGTCGTGTTGTAATGTGGATCGGACTCGCTTGGTGGTGTCATGGGTCTTGGTGTCGTGCTTTTCATCAAGCTATTCGGCTTGATGAGGCCGTTCTGTACCTCGGCTACTAGGGCCACAGTGTGCTCGTCAGTACGGAGGGAGCGCTCCGTATTCCCATTGACTGTGATGACGCCACGTGGTCTAGGCATTTTGAGCTTTAAATAAGCATAGTGTGGAACTACATTAAAGCGGGCGAAAGTAGTTCGTCCAAGGAGTGCATGATAACCACTGCGGAAAGGGACGATATCGAAGATCAATTCTTCACTTCGAAAGTTATCTGGAGAGCCGAATACTACTTCCAGTGTTAAGGAGCCCGTACAGCGGGCCTCCATGCTGGGTATCACTCCTTTAAAGGTGGTGTTACTAGGTTTGATTCTTGACGGGTCAATACCCATCTTACAGATAGTGTCCTGATAGATCAAATTAAATTGAGACTGCTGCCGCCGTTCATAAGGACTCTAGTGAGATGGTATCCGTCGATGATTGGATTAAGGAACAGGGCCACCGAACCTCCGTGA
This sequence comes from Aegilops longissima, assembly GCA_021605205.1. NCBI lineage: Eukaryota > Viridiplantae > Streptophyta > Magnoliopsida > Poales > Poaceae > Aegilops > Aegilops longissima. The sequence goes on along the minus strand of CM038678.1, from coordinate 673,721,836 downwards.
TGGATACTGGTTGGGTGGTCCCTGCGATCGAAGGTGATCGGACAAGCCGACCATGGGTTGAATTTTGTGGCGATAGGCTCTACAGCGTAGACGTCCCTTAATGCACGCTTGCGCTCCCTCTTGGGGATGTTTGTGACATATATCATGTTCATAGTTTTCATCTCGGGGGGAAGCTTCTTCTGTCCCCCTGTGTTCGGAGGGCGAGGCTCATCATGGTCCTTGCTTTGAGGTCCTTTCCCCTTATGTTCGGGATTTAATTTACCGGGCTTTTTGAAAACCCAACAGTTTCTGTTGGTGTGGTTGGCAGGCTTGTCAGGGGTGCCATGAATCTGGCAAGGCCTATCTAGTATTTTGTCCAGATTGGATGGCCCGTCTCTATTTCCTTTGAACGGCTTCTTCCGCTGACCGGGTTTGGAGCCGCTGAATCCAACGTTTACCGCCGTATCCTCAATTTCTTCGTTGTTGTTCCGATGCTTATTTTTTTACGTCGTGGCCTTCCATTGCCATCCCTGGCCTCAGAGGTGCCGGCGTAACTAGTGTTGTTGCTTCTACGAGCCAACCATCTATCTTTGCTTGCACAGAAGCGGGTCATAAGTGCAGTAAGAGCTTCCATAGTATTTGGCTTTTCGTGACCAAGGTGTCGGGCGAGCCATTCGTCACGGACGCTGTGTTTAAAGGCCGCTAGGGCTTCGACATCCGAGCTGTTGATGATTTGGTTCTTTTTAATTAAGAACTGAGTCCAGAGTTTGTGGGCCGACTCTCCGGGTTGTTGGACTATGTGACTCAGGACATCAGCGTCCAGTGGCCGGACATAAGTTCCCTAGAAGTTGTCTCGAAAAGCATCCTCTAAATCCTGCCAACTGTCAATGGAGTTCTCTAGGAGGCTATTCAACCAGTGCCGTGCTGGCCCTTTTAGCTTTAGAGGAAGGTATTTAATGGCGTGGAGATCATCGCCGCGAGCCATGTGAATGTGGAGAAGAAAATATTCAATCCACACAGCGGGATCTGTCGTTCCATCGTATGCCTCTATGTTGACGGGTTAAAACCCTTCCGGAAACTAGTGCTGCATTACCTCATTCGTAAATCACATGGGGTGTGTGGCGCCTCTATATCGGGTAACATCACGATGGAGTTCGAATGACATCTGTGTTCGGTTCTTGGCCCAAACTTGGTTATGCTTGTCGTGCCAGGCTTGATGGCTGTCGTCTCGTGTTGGAGCACGTCCCCTTGATCTATAGAATGATCTGGTCTGGCCGACTCTATTTTCCAGGTCCTGACGGAAGTCGTATGTGTAGCCGGAGCCGCTGTCTCCTTACCTCTACGGCGAGGGGGGCGGGCTGGTATTTGGTGTAATTAGCCGCATTGTCCCGTCCATGTGGTGGTCGGTCCGTTTGATCAACATGACTCAAGGGCCGCGTTGTCGAATGGTGGTAGTAGCCTGCGCTTTGGGTAGCTTTTTGTCGGGCGCTCGAGGCCGTATTCTTCGGCAGCTAGGACCTTGGTCCATCTGTCGTTGAGCGTATCCTGTTCGGCTTGAAGCTGTTGCTGTTTCTTTTACAGGCTCCTCACAGTGGCGATGAGCTGTCGCTTGAAGCATTCTTGCTCGAGGGGTTCCTCTGGCATGATGAAATCTTCGTTACCGAGGCTGAAATCCTCCTTGGAGGCTGGTAGATAGTTACTATCTTCCGAATCCTCATGATCGACAAGTTCGTTGGGGTGGACTTGTCCCTCTTCCCACTCCTCCTGCTCGAACGCGTTCTCGACGGGGTGGTCGGAGTCTTCAGCATTGTCTGGAGTGTCATTGTCTCTAGTGCCGGTATTGCTTTCCTTTCCCGACGCGATCGTGAGCAGCGCCACTGACGTCGGTGCTTTGGTGGTGCCTCGACGGGCTTGTCCTCAATCGGATCTTGAGTGCCATCATCGTGTTGGGGAACGTAGTAATTTCAAAAAAAATCCTACGCACACGCAAGATCATGGTGATGCATAGCGACGAGAGGGGAGAGTATGTCCACGTACTTAGACCGAAAGCGGAAGTGTTAGCACAACGCGGTCGATGTAGTCGTACGTCTTCACGATCCGACTGATCAAGTACCGAACGCACGACACCTCCGAGTTCAGCACACGTTCAACTTGATGACGTCCCTCGAACTCCGATCCAGCCGAGCTTTGAGGGAGAGTTCCGTCAGCACGACGGTGTGGTGACGATGATGATGTTCTACCGACGCAGGGCTTCGCCTAAGCTCCTCTACAATATTATCGAGGTGGATTATGGTGGAGGGGGGCACCGCACACGGCTAAGAGATCAAAGGGATCAATTGTTGTGTGTCCAAGGGGTGCCTCCCTCCCCGTATATAAAGGAGTGGAGGAGGGGGAGGGGCCGGCCACCCTAGGCACGCCCCATGAGGAGTCCTACTCCCACCGAGAGTAGCACTCCCCCCTTCCATGTGGGAGTAGGAGAGGAGAGGGAAGAAGATAGGGGGAAAAGGAAAGGGGGGCGCCGCACCCTCATTGTCCAATTTCAACTGGGGGGGGGGCGGCTGCCCTTGGCCGCCCCTCCTCTTCTCCACTAGGGCTCAATAGACCCATTAGTCTCCCCGGGGAGTTCCGGTAACCCCCCGGTACTCCGGTATATGCCCGATACTCCCCGAAACCATTCCAGTGTCCGAACATAGTCGTCCAATATATCAATCTTTATGTCTCGACCATTTCGAAACTCCTCGTCATGTCCGTGATCACATCCGGGACTCCGAACTACCTTCGGTACATCAAAACACATAAACTCATAATATAACCGTCATCGAACTTTAAGCGTGCGGACCCTACGGGTTCGAGAACTATGTAGACATGACCGAGACACATCTCCGGTGAATAACCAATAGCGGAAGCTGGATGCTCATATGGGCTCCCCCATATTCTACGAAGATCTTTATCGGTCAAACGGCATAACAACATACGTTGTTCCCTTTGTCATCGGTATGTTACTTGCCCGAGATTCGATCATCGATATCTCAATACCTAGTTCAATCTCGTTACCGGCAAGTCTCTTTACTCATTCCGTAATACATCATCCCGCAACTAACTCATTTGTTGCAATGCTTGCAAGGCTTAAGTGATGTGCATTACCGAGTGAGCCCAGAGATACCTCTCCGACAATCGGAGTGACAAATCCTAATCTCGAAATACACCAACCCAACAAGTACCTTCAGAGACACCTGTAGAGCACCTTTTGTCGGTGTCAAAACCGGTGGATCTCGGGTAGGGGGTCCCGAACTGTGCGTCTAAGGCGGATGGTAATAGGAGGCGGGGGACACGATGTTTACCCAGGTTCGGGCCCTCTCGATGGAGGTAATACCCTACTTCCTGCTTGATTGATCTTGATGATATGAGTATTACAAGAGTTGATCTACCACGAGATCATAGAGGCTAAACCCTAGAAGCTAGCCTATGGTATGATTGTTGTTGTCCTACGGACTAAACCCTCCGGTTTATATAGACATCGGAGGGGGCTAGGGTTACACTTAGTCGGTTACAATGGGAGGAGATCTACATATCCGTATTGCCAAGCTTGGCTTCCACGCCAAGGAGAGTCCCATTCGGACATGGGACAAAGTCTTCAATCTTGTATCTTCATGGTCCAACAGTCCGGCCAAAGGATATAGTCCAGCTGTCCGGAGACCCCCTAATCCAGGACTCCCTCAGTAGCCCCTGAACCAGGCTTCAATGACGATGAGTCCGGCATGCAGATTGTCTTCGGCATTACCAAGTGGGTTCCTCCTCCGGATACTCCATAGAAGATTTTGAACACAAGGATAGTGTCTGGCTCTGCAAAACAAATTCCATACACCACCATAGAGAGAATAATATTTCCACGAATCTAATCTGCTGACACACTCTGTAGCACGGCGCCAGACCACAGCCCGGTCATTATTCGAACCGTTTTTCTCAACCAGCCACGATGCATATCGTGAGGCGTTTCCTCGACACGTCTTGTAAGTAGAGATCGTGTCCCCTTATCACGGGATTCTCATCAATACGGGTATGGGTAACCCAACCGCGCCATCAATTACGGCGCTTGGGGAATAAGCGAGTTTACTAGGCAGGTGGGAGCGCATAGTTTCGTCCGCCCTTATAAAGTGACAAGGGTTCACCTTTTTCACCCATGCCTTCTTCCTCCTCGCACATCCATTCTTGCGCACTCGAGCTCCAACACACAAGTTCGCGTCCTTCTCCTCAAACCGCTCCCAGCATGTCCGAGGCGGGATGCAAGTGGATGAAATCCTCCGTCACGGAGGAGGACACCGAAAAGCTGCGGGGAGCCGGATACTTGGCCGCGGATATCGCGCACCGGCTGCCCAACGCGGGGCAGATCGTCCCCACCCCAGAATCCCATGAGAGGGTAGTCTTCCTCACCCACTTCGCCCGCGGACTGGGATTTCCCCTCCACCCGTTCATCCACGGCCTCATGTTCTACTACGGGCTGGACTTCCATGATCTCGCCCCAAACTTCATCCTCAACATCTCGGCGTTTGTCGTCGTGTGCGAGGCCATCCTCCGCATCCGGCCCCACTTCGGCCTGTGGCTGAAGACCTTCAATGTTAAATCGAAGGTGGTGGGCGGCCAGCAAGCGGAATGCTGAGGCGCCATGGTGGGTAAAATGCCCAACGTCACATGGCTCGAGGGCTCCTATGTGGAGACCATAAAGGGGTGGTAATCGGGGTGGTTCTACATCACTGAGTCGCACGACACCAACTGGGTGGCGGCCTCCGAATTCCGATCCGGAATCCCCACGTGGCTCACCTCCTGGAAAGAGAAGGTCCTGTCTTGGGGTCCATCGATGGAGCTGACCGGACTCCAGAAATGCATCCGGAACATGATAAGCAAGAAAATCAAGCTTGTCAACAAGGTCCAGGTCATGCTCTTCCGCCGGATCCTCCTGTGCCAACGACGGGCATTCAACTTGTGGGAGTTCGACCTGGCCGAGCACCAGACGCTGCAAGAGCTCTTTGGCACGACGCACAAGGACGTCTGGAGGGTGCTGTTCAAGGGCGCCGAGGTACCCCCTCCCCTTACCGAGGACCGCGGACTTAGCGTGAAGCGCCCTGCGAATCCGGTAAGTCTTTTATAAGATGTTCATTTTCCCCAGTTTGACCATGTGCGGGATCTAAAACCCCACGCCATTTTCCAGGACTGGGCCGAGACAGCGGAGCAGATTGACTGTCCAGCCCCCCTGCCCGAAGATCCAGCGGATGCTCTCCTAAAGGAGATGCTGGCTCCGGCACCTTATGAGGTGCCGGAGAAGAATGTCAAGAAGAAGGCCGCGGGGACCCGAAAGGGTCTCTGGCGTCAGGTGATATCGGACTCATCGTTTGATAACTCCGAGGTGCACTCCTCCCATGAAGACGAAGAGGAGGAAGAGGAAAGTTCTCCCCCCAGTCGAGGGAGACAAGAAAAGGAATACCGCCCCGACCTGGGAGGCCGAAGGGTCCCAGAAGAGAAGGACCCTCTTTCCGGACTGCTCCACGACAGCCGCGCAAAGCGACGACGAGTGGTTGCTCAGGGACAAGCCCCTGGTGAAGTCGTAAGTATCCGGATTCCATTGTAATTCATGGTATGTTTTATCGCACTGCTTCTCATCACGCCGAACATGATTATGCAGCCTTCCCCGATCCCGCATCGACGTATCTTTGTCGGATGGTTCTTTGGACCCGTCGGATATGAATAGTGATTCACTTACGACCGCCTCTTCACCCCGCCCCACGGGCAACGTCGAGGTGTTGTCCCAAAGGGCATCGAGCCGAGGGGAGGTAGTCCTGGAGGCACCTCGAGGCGACCTTCCGGACCCTGGGCATAAAGGGAGCAAGACTCCCACGGGCTCCAAGTTAGGCCCCCAGCCGAACACTGCGCCAGAACCTCCAGTGGTTCCGGACTACGAAAGGCGAGCCCCTATTAAGTGGGGCAAGCCGCCCGTGCCGGTGGCCTCTGTCCATCCAGAGGCGTCGGACAACTGGTTGGAAGCGCTTCGCAACGCTTCCATCGATGAAGAGCACCGCACTATCATGAATGCGGTGATCGAGAAGGTTCAGTCCGCCAAAAACGGACTAACTGAAGCTTGTGCCAGCCTCCTAACAGGCTTTCAGGTAAGTAGTCAAGATATAGGAAAATATTACCGCATAGACTGTAGCCCCTGATGCTCTGTTTGGCATTCGCGAAGAAAGGCCGAATAGAGGATCAAATAATAATCACATGAGTCTAATCATAATATGTCTATGTGAATATGCAGGCTTCACTGCTAGCCGCTGCCGCACCTACTGCGAAGGTCGCTGCACTGAAGCAGGACCTTGAGCGGTCCGAGGAAGAGCTCGGCCTTGCCAAGAGGCAGCTCGAGGAGAGCAAAGGTAAGCAAATACCTTGTCTATATATATATAAAAGGAAGATTTGGTTGCAAAATAATGGGATCATCATGAATGTGCCAGGGGCCACGACCGAATTGGCGACCCTGAAGAAGGCGTGTCCGAGGCTGAAGACAAAGCGGCCAAGGAGCGCATCGAGTGAGAAAAACAAGAGGCCCGAGTAGGCGAGGTGTAGCAAGAGCTCCAAGCTCTCGTCAAGAAGCACGAGGCCTTAGAGCTTGACTCTAAGACGCGCGAGTCCGAGCTTGCGAAGGCCCTCGAAAGCGCGAAACATGCCAAGGCCGAAGCCTAAAAGGCCCTCCAGGAAATTGAGGCGGTTAAGAAGATAGCGGCGGGTAAGGCATTAATTATGCAAAGCAAGCAAGTGAAAGAAAATTTCTTTTTACTTACCCGAGTTCGGAGCTCTCGAGGAGCGTTCGCAGATCTGCCCCGTAGTGTGTCGGATGCTGCGCAGTTATACTGGGCCAAGGAGGGGAGCTCGATGGAGAAGTTGTTCTGGTCTCAGTATAATGGGACCGAACACCAGATGACCTTGAGCGACCAGCTGAAGCAACTGGTCGAGCTCCACAAGGTGGCCGAATAGGCCATGAAGGGCCTTATAGTCCGGATGTGGCTGGCGATCCCCTGCCTAATAGCTACTTCCGTTTGGTGAGGCGGCTTGTGAATGCCTGCCCCCGGTTTGAAGTCATCAAGCGGTCCGTCTGCATCGAAGGTGCATGTAGGGCTTTTGCCCGTGCGAAAGTGCATTGGGCGAAGATGGATGCCGAGAAGCTGGTGAAGGAGGGGCCACCGCAGGGCAAGGAGCATCGCCACCCTGAAATGTATTATGATGGTGTCCTGAAGGGTGCCCGCCTTGTGGCGGAGGAGTGTACCAAAGATGTAATTTTTGAATGAACGTGCTCATGTGATCCCGCAATGTGAAAACTAGTTCATTTGCACTATGCAACGCTTTTGAATTTAAAATATTACCTTCTGTGCGGCCGTTTATCAAATCTAAGAGTTGGCCAGTCGTCGGCTTTTGCCCCCATGCAACTAGTACTGGGGTGTTCAGGATAAATCTGAGCACTCTTTTTCCCATTTTTTGGGTCCTCCGAGGGAGGTGCTCACCGCGACGAACCAGGCAATCGGACTATAATGCTTTATCACTCTCACTTAGCCATAGAAGTCTACAATTTTAAATTTTGGTGAAGCCCCCAGTATTCGGAAGATCGAATGTGGGGTGCTATATACGCCTAAGTCGGACAAGGCCAACTCCTCGCCCGAAGCGAAAAAAGTCTTTAAGGAATTGAGACCTCTCGAACAACGACCAGCTCTCGCCTTATCATGACAGTCAGTTTTGGCTTTCTCTACTGAGGTGCTCGTCCAGAAGAACCGAGACACAATCGCAGTTGTTCTCCCAGTGCTACCTTAGCCGATACTGTGGAACGTAAGGTACCAAAACATGGGAGCCGGGAAAACCCAAATATTGACCCAAGACATGATTCGAAGGTGATGCATATAATGCTATAAGTTCGGGGTGCCGCACTGTCAAAAGTGTTCAGACTTCTCGCGCCGTATTATGGGGTATACGAGTGTCACGCCCAATATGCGACCCTATCCAAACGGAACTCGAAGGTCCCACCAAGGATAGACCCGCATATTGAAACACTTTTGCAAGGTGGATATCATTACATCAACATTACATAATAGTGGGGATACATACATAAGGCATACAATGCCACAAGAATACAACATCACATCATATACAAGATCAACATCCGACTACGGATGAAACATAAACAAAAGCTCAAATGACATCCACCCTGCTAGCCCAGGCTGCCGACCTGGAACCTATCCCCTGATCGAAGAAGAAGCAGAAGAAGAACTCAAAACAAGCAAACATCGCTCTCACGTGATGATCATCGCAAAACCTGCACCTGCAACTATTGGTGTAGTAATCTGTGAGCCACGAGGACTCAGCAATCCCATTACCATGGGTATCAAGACTAGCAAAGCTAAATGGGTAAGGAAGAGGTAAAGTGGTGAGGTTGCAGCAGCGACTAAGCATAAATGGTGGCTAACATACGCAAATGAGGCGAGAAGAGAAACAAAGGCAGTCGTCAACTAGTAATGATCAAGAAGTGATTACGAACTCCTACTTACGTCGGACATAACCCGAAACCGTGTTCTCCTCTTGATCAACCCCGAAAAGAGACACTCACGATTACGCATTACGGTTGGTGTATTTTAGAAGAGTTTGCTTCAAGTTTACTACAACGGATATTAACAAATTCCCATCTGCCACATAACGCGGGCACGGCTCTCGAAAGTTTATACCTGCTGGGGTGTCCCAACAGCCCATGATAAGCTCTCGCGATCAACGAAGGATATTCCTTCTCCCGGGAAGACCGATCAGTCTCGGAATCCGGCTACAAGACATTTCGACAGTAATAAAACAAGACCAGCAAGACCTCCGGCGTCGACTTACCACGATAGTAGCCGCGTATCTCGTCTCGAGCCACGACCGGATGAGCAGTCCGTACAACTAAAACCAAACCCCAAGTTTCCTTGAGGGGCGCCAAAGCACTCTAGTTTGGACCAACACTTAGACAAGCATTGGCCGGGGGGCTGAATAAAGATGACCCTTGGGTTAATTACTCCCAAGGAAATGTAGGTGGTGGTGAGGCAAATGGTAAAACCAATGTTGGGCCTTCTTTGGAGGAGTCTTATTCAAAGCGAACTGCCAAGGGGTCCCATAAATCACCCGACCGCGTTAGGGACGCAAAATCCGGGAACATAATACCGATATGGCGGAAACTAGGCGGCAAGTGGAACAAAACACCGGGCATAAGGCCGAGCCTTCCACCATTTACCAAGTATATAGATGCATTAATAATATAAGATATATTGTGATATCCCAACAAGTAAACATGTTCCAACAAGGAACAACATCTCCATGTTCCAACAAGGAACAAACTTCATCTTCACCTTCAACTAACAACGCTATAAGAGGGGCTGAGCAAAGCGGTAACATAGCCAAACAACGGTTTGCTAGGAAGGGTAACAAAGGTTAGAGGTTCATGGCAATTTGGGAGGCTTGAGCAGCAATTGATAGGTAGCGCAGCAAAGCAATAGAACGAAGCAACTAGCATAGCAATGATAGTAGTGAGATCCAGGGTAGCGGTCATCTTGCCTGAAATCCCGCTAGGAAGAAGAACGAGTTCATGAAGAAGACGAACGGATGAAGCCGACCCAAGCGAAGACGAACGAATTCTCACGATCGCAACGAAACAGGAACTAACAAGAAGAAGCACACAACATAGTAAACACACCACACATGAACAAGACATGATGCAGAACAATCATGATGCATGACAAAACTAGATGAGGCTACTCATGGCAAGAGATGATGCAAACAAGAACAACACATCAAGGCAAGTTTAAATGAGGCCGGGAACAACATATAACAATTCCGGTAAGTCCTCATATGCAAATTTCGAAATTGGTCCAGATCTGAATAAACCTTATATTCAAGTTGTTAAACAGCAAGTTAAGATGCACCAAGATGATCTACACGAAATTCTAGTCAAGTTACATATAAAGTTCATTAAAATCGGAGCTACGGCCTAGAAGACATGAGCAAAACAAGATAAGCATGCCATTGATGCAAAATGCATACAAACATCAAGCAAACACCTCAAAACATGGATGCAACATGAAAATATGAAGCTACATGCAAAATCAAGCAAGTTTCATATAGATCACACTCAAAACGGAGCAACGGATCAACACATACACCCTATACAAGTCATGACAACAATCTGTCCAAAACAGCAACTAGGCATATTGCAAGCATTAAAACAACATGCTACAGAGTCTCAACATGATAACAAAAGGCATGGGCATGATGTACAGGTAAAGAATTACAAAACATGAACACTGATTTATCTCCAGAAATGACTAGAACATGCTCAAAATGACATGGCAAGATTGCAAATAATAACAGTTCAGACTTTGCAGAAAATAACATCAGGTTGCAATGTTTAGAGCTATGAAACAACATGTTACAGGAACTTATCATGGAAAACAAAGGCATGGAATGAATCTACTAATTGCATAGAACAAAAGTCCTTTAGTGACCATGAGCCAAAAAGGATCAGAAGATAAGATGGCACCCATGTAAACATAGCAAGTTATATTACAGATTCATACATGGCAGGAACAACGATAAGTAGGCATGTTGGTGAGCTTGAACCACTCACCATAGAGCAATACATGGCACGGAAAGGCAACCAACAGTAAGAAGACATGTTCATGAAGCTAAGCATGGCAAGAGCAAGTTCATAGAGTGCATGGATCACTCACAACAACATTGGAAAAATTGAATAACATGTAAACAATCTGCCAGGAAACATTTTATAGCAAATGTAGAGCTCGGTCGACTCAAGCTATGACACTCCATAATTGCAAACAAGGGCATGGATGGATAGAGAAAGACATTTATAACAAAACATCCTTAGTGAACATCTCCAGATTATGCATAGAATGACTTGTAGAAGCAGGTTAACATAGCATCATGATATAGCAGATTCAGACAAGCAAAACAGTAACAGCAAGTACCCTACTTAACAAGCTTGATGCACTCACTACACAACTCACAAAAATACATGGCAAGCACCCCTGGAAAGATGGCATGGCATAGATCAACACACATGTAGACATCAACCTCATAGGATGCACACATCAAATGCAACAAAAATGATAAATCACCAAGTTATACCAGTTTCAGCAGGTTAACATCATATAGCAGTCTTGCAACAATGATTCAGGCATCAATATGAGCTCAAATGAATATGATGCAATCGAATGAAATGATGTACTCATCGGGGCGAACAATTTGACATATTACACGCACGAAACGGAGCTACAGATGCAGAGTTACGGCATGACAAACATGGCATTAAAATTACTACAGATTCGGGACTTAGGCAAATTATACCTCCGCGAAAGTCAACGAGGGACGGGTTCGACCCGGGATGGAGGGATCCGGGCGTTTGGTTAGAGGGAGTGGCGGATCTGGTCCCGATCCGGAGGACGCCGGAGCTTCGCGGAGGCGGTGGGGAAGGAGGCGGAGGCGAGGAGGAGGCGGAGAGGGCGCGACAGCAGCCGGCGGCGACGGCTAAAGGCTGGGCTTGAGGAGGAGGAGCTCCGGCGCTGGGAGGCGGCGGCGGAAGCCGGGCCAGCGAGGAGGCGGTGGCGAAGCGCTAGTGGCGGCGCGCTCTGTGTGAGATGCGGATGCTGGCATGTGGCGCTGGCGGCGGCAGGCGGAGGCCGGGCGGAGTGGGCATGGGCAGGCGGTCTGTGGGCGGCGGGCGCTGGCCGCTGGGCTGGTCGCAGGCGCTGAGGACGGCGGCGGGCCCGATCTGGCCCAGGCGGCCCGATCCGGCTCTCCGGGCATGGCGCATGCAGAGGAGGAGCGGCGGCGGGGACACGTGGCGGCCTGCGATTCGCTGCGGCGGGCGGCGCGGTGAAGCGGACATGTCCGGCGCGACGCGGACATGTCCGGTGGCGGCGGGGAGGGAGAGGGCTAGGGTTGGACTGCGAAAATTTCGGGGGAGGCACACATATATATAGGTAGAGGAAGCTAGGAGTGTCCAAATGAGGTGCGGTTTTCGCCCACACGATCGTGATCGAACGACCGAGAGCATGGAGGGGAGTTAGATGGGTTTTGGGCCTCTTTGGAAGGGGTGTTGGGCTGCACACGAAAGAGGCTTTTACGGTTACCCGGTTAACCGTTGGAGTAGCAAACAACCTCCAAATGGCACAAAACTTGACAGACGGTCTACCGGTGCTATACGAAGGGCGCTTGACAAACCTCGGTCCATTCCGAGACCGTTTAACACCCCTTTACGAAAAGAGGTAAAAGGGAGGCGCGGAGACATAGGAGTGCGGATTGCAAAAGCGGACAACGGGAAAATGCTCGGATGCATGAGACAAACACGTATGCAAATCGATGCACATGATGACATGATATAAAATGCAGATGATGACATGGCAAAGTGCAACACGCAAGCACATGACATGGCAACGACGGCGAATAACTGGCAGACACCTGGCGCATCGAATCCGGGGCGTTACGACGAGAGCCCCTGGCGTACTAGCCATACAAGAATGTATAGGTGCTGATTGTCGTAAATAAACATATAAAAAAGGATACATAACGCAATAATAGACTAATGTTGTGCATTGTTATTTAAAGAATACGTCGAAGTTTATTTATACAAGTAGTGCAATAAGCAAAAAATAGGACTATTTGACATGTTCTATCCAAGGGCAAGCTGCAGACTGGTATTTAAAGCAGGTATTTCGCTCATTATCAGAGACCACCTGGGGATTCCTTTGTACGACGTAGTTTCCTGCCTCCTTGGTTGTTGTATTATGTGTCCGGCAATTGCACTGCCGGATAGGGCTTCCAGAGAATAAGGTCCTGAAAGAGAAAAAAAATAGTGAAGGTAGGCAGCCCCTGGGGTGGTTGAGCCGCATTGTGGGGCGTGCCCTGATCGTGCCCCTGCCTATGCCCATGGTATTTCCAGTGCGTAATTATGTATGCGTGGCACGGATTTTGTCGCTTGACTGGGACTAGGACGGGGGCCGAATTGCTAGGTGAGCTCTGACTGTGCCAGGCGATCCTGCTACAGGTTACTCCGGACTCGCTTGATGGTGTCCGGGGGCTGTATCATCGAATTGGCGGTTTGCCTTAAAAGGCTGTTATGTACCTCTGCTGCGAGAGCCGCAGTGTGCTCCTCTGTGCGGAGCGAGCGCTCACTACTAGGGAAAACCCTATACACAGAATCTTAGCAGCAGCGCGGCTCAAAAAGGAGCGCTGCTGCTAATTAGCAGTAGTACGGGTGTGGAAAACTCGCTACTGACAAGTGTTTAGCAGTAGCGCGCTCGGTGTAACCCACGCTGCTACAAATATCGATCGACAGTGCCCACCAAACTCCATTTAGCAGCAGCGCGGTGCCGCGAGCCGCGCTACTGCTATAGCTGTAGTAGTAGCGCTGTTTTTCTGAGGTTGCTGCTGCTAATTTTCAAATTGGGCACACTTTTGGTCCCAGTTAGCCGTAGCGTTTGTGCCGAAAGCGCGCTGCTGCTACTTTCTTAGCAGCAGCACATTTTACGTCCCGCGCTACTGCTAATCCGCACCAACCCACCACCTTTTCCCCACCCGTCCTCCCCCTCCCCCTCCTCTCTTCCCTTTCCCCTACCCCACATCCTCCCACTCTCACTCTTCTTCTTCCTCAATACTTATCCCCCATTACTCTCCCTCTTCTACCTACCTTTCTCTCTCTTCATTACTCCTACCTAACTACACCACCTAAATTAATGCATCTCCTTTCTCTTTTTCCTTCCCCCTCCACTAGTTGAAGTTATCTCCTCCCAAATTAGGTAGCTAGGTAGATGTAGCATTTAGTTAAGTGACCTATTTGCCCCCTAACTAGATCTATCTTTGTCAAGAAGAGCTTTTTGCACTTTTGATCTCCCTGCATCATCATCTCCACCGTGTGCTCGATCTCGAGATAGAGGTTATTAAAATTTCATGCTTTTGCAAAATGGAAACATGTTTATGTGTGTGTGATATGTTTATGGAAATTGTGTGTGTGGCATGAGTTGATGCCAAATTGTGCTTTTGAGTTGCCTATGTTTTGCCAAAATGTCGATTTATTTCCGTTTCAGTGAATTCCGGGCAAACTCTAGATTTATATATGTCCTATTTTTAAGGAAGGTCATGCCGAATTTTTGTATGACTTTGATGCATGGACGCATTTTTATAATCAATTTGTTTATTATTACGTGCAGAGTTGACGATGGTCGATTGGAGCGATGGTGGACAGGTGGTTGCGATTCGTGATGCGGGACATGAAAGAAAATAACGGACAGATGTTTTATGTCCGTGTCAAAAATGCAAAGGAATAGTTTGGCTCGACCCCCATGACGATGGTCGTGTCGAAGCGCACCTGCTCATGACTGGTTTCATGGATGGCGTACTCGGTGCATAATTGAAGATGAGGATGACGATGTTGAGGATGCCGACGGGGCAGGCAATGATGACATGGGGCAAGACAAAGAGATGATCGATAATGGCGGCGGGGAAGAGGCCGGACATGGCGGCGGAGAAGGGGCCGGACATGGGGGAGGAGAAGGGGCCGGACATGGTGTGAGGACCGGGTTTTCGGGATATCATTTCCCAGAAAATGGCCCTTGTGCTCACCAGCCCAAGGATTTACTTTTAGCTAATGTGGCACCGACTTGATACAGAAATTCCAAGCAAAATACAAAATGTGTAGTACAAGACCATTCTGGCCTATGAGTACATCAAATGGTTTCTAGTGGCTGATGGCGGAAGCGGTTTGTGGTCTTTCAGCGTCTATGGGACTCCATTTCCCACAGGAACAGCTGACCTGGATAACTCCTATCTTCGCGAGGCTGTTGTCACCATTGCTTAGGTTTTGGGGCTGTCATCGCAACGCTCCTCTCCAAGCAAGAAATCTGGCCAAGACAATAGCCAGGGACAAGCTAGTGAGTACTTTGAATGTACTCGCAAACATTATGAACACAAAGATAATCATGCTCTGAATTATTCTATGATCACAACGTCAGTCATAAAAATAAAATCCCTGATGCATGCAAGCAGGTTATTTATATACAACATGAATATGCAATAACAGAGTAGTAATAAAATGCACTGATCGGGTGTCTGAAGCGACGCCTCGAAAGGATAGTAAATAATGAGCATGCCTCAGTCGGGCGTCTGAGTGACACCACATAAAGGGCTTATAAAGTAAATAAATAACAACGTGCCACAGTCGGGCGTCTGAGCGACATCACATAAAGGGCTTATAAGTGAGACGAGTAACGAACATGCCACAGTCGGGCGTCTGTGTGACACCACATAAAGGGCTTATAAGTGAGACGAGTAACGAACATGCCACAGTCGGGTGTCTGTGCGACACCACATAAAGGGCTTATAAAGTAAATAATTAACAAGCAGGCCACAGTCGGGCGTCTCAGCGACGCCACATAAAAGGGCTTATAAGAAAAATAATCACAGTGAATATCTAGGAGGTAGAACCGTCCCAGGGATACTCAATAATCCAAATAATATAAAGGGTTATTCCATAATAATAATAATCATAATCATCATAAGTCACAAGTCATGATCCATGTTCTAGCTTAGCAGTTTCTCCTCCGAAGACCGACACTAAGACCGACACTTGACCCATCCCAGACTGTAGTCCTTAACCATGGACACGGCTATTCGAATAGATATAATCTCTGCAGAGGGTGTACTCTTTACCCACGAGTAACGGATTCCTTTAGTCCATTGAGACTAATTTCATCTACGGTCTTTTAATTGAAAACACACCTAACCCGCACACACCAGCTTAACTTACCGGTGTCTGGAATCACCCATGACACCTGTCAAGCAAAACTCTAAGTGGGGAGGCTACAACCTCGATTAGCATGGGATCAAATTTATACCGCGCGCTACTAAGGGGTGCCCCCCTCTCGGTCCCGACCGGAAACACCCATGCCCCCGGACCAGGTGGCATGCCTACCGGCTGTAGTCGGTATCTTCCACCATGGCCTCTCTGTACGGTGTGTTCTAGAAAGGGGTTAACAACTTACTGAACCGTACCCTACCTGCTGCAGGGACAAGTGGTAGTACGAGACAAGTATGGGGGTTACTGGAAAAAGACTCGATCTACGGTCGACTTAGGAGGTTTAAGTATTCCCTGTATGATTAGCATAACAAATATATTTCATCCAACAGACAGAATCACCACTCATCACACCCCATCATGCCATACCGGACACACTCGTCTCGACGAGGAACTAGGGACAAGCTCGGGTCTACCCAAGACAGAGACTTTCCCGGCTTCCTTCCGGTAGGCACGAAAGGCATACGAGGATGATCACTATCACAAGCATGTCCATTTTCAGCAGCAAAGACTCTTCTTTATGCACTTATGCGTATGATTGAAATATCACATAAAATATCGAATGCTCCATGTCAAAATGGTGTGGTAACCGTATCAAACAACACATGAAAATTTTATGCCAGGGTTCAGAATGCTTGCCTTCAAGAGTATGCAAGTGGGGGTTGCATTTTGAAAGTTGCCTTCTTCTTCAAAATCCTATTTTTGAAAATATTCAAATTAACCCGTAGCTTCAAAATAGTACAAAAAAGTTGTCTGATTTTTTTTCAAATAAATATGAAAATAAACTAGACAAAATTGAAGACAGGTAGGAAAAAGAATCAACTCATTTGGAGTTATATTTAAAAAGTTATAGCCAGTCAAAGTTTAGTCAAATTCTATAAAACAAATAAATAAATAAAAGAAACCGAAAAAAGAAAAACGGTTCGGGGAAGAAAGCGTACTCTGCGCTTTACTTTTCCACTTAGCTAGCGTGGACTGGCTCGGGGTCGCTGACAATGGGTACAGGAGGGCCCACTGGTCAGGTTTGACCGGTCACCCTCGCCTCCTTCCTCCTCTGGCCGAACAGAGGCGGGGCTCCGACGATCAACGCCGGCGAACGGCGGGTCCCCGAGGGGTTCTGAGGGCGGGGATGGATCCTCCAGTCCAGGGCGGTCCTCCCGGTGGTCGTTAGGTTGGCGGGGGTGGAGGGAGTCGCCGGCGGCGAGCTCCGCGGCGGACGGCAGCTTCGGGTGAATTTGGGGCTTTGGGCTACGGTGGTTCCCAATCGCGTTTGAGAGGCTGGGCAGCTCCGCACGGTCAAGAGGAGTCGAGTGATGGTGCTGGAGGGACGGGGGAGGGCCTGGTCGCGACGAACGCGACCTGAGAGTGGCGGAGGCCGAACCTGCCGGAGATGGGGAAGAAGGCTTCCTAGTGCCGACTGCTGGCTGTGGGGGCCCTAGGGGGTTGGCACGAGGTCTCCTGGGCGCCTGGTCGAGCTCGGGGTCCCTTTTATAGGTGGCCGGGGTCGGTTCCGCGGCGGCCGTGGATAAGCTTGACGGCGAACCGCCGTTCTGTTGCAGCATGGCGACGTGGCGGCGACGCGAGCTAGCGGACGGGCTTGCGGATGAGATCGAGCTGTTCCAGGGGCAGCTAGTGCGCGCATGTGGCTCAGGCGGCGCCGTCCATGGCAGGGGTTGCTATGGTCGGCCGCTAGTGGCCACGGCCGACCTGACGGCGGCGCTGTGGAGCTCTAGGGGCGGCTCTGCGGCGAGGGAGGGGGCGGGTGCGTTGGCTGCGAGTGGGAAGGGGCCAGGACGGGCGCTGGGAGGCAGAAGTGAGACGCGGCGGCTCGATGCGCGCGCGTGCAAAACGTGCGCTCTGGGCGCGCCCAGAGCATGCACACTGCGTGTTCGGCAAAATGCCACGGCATGCCAGAGGGCTCCAAATCACATGAGCGTAATCAGGTTGGGGCTATAGACTATGGTAGAGCCGTTAGACATGCTGGTTAGGCAAAGCAAGCAGGTCCAATGTGCAAACCAGAAACTATGTCAAAACTGACCATGCACATAAGGTGTTTGACAAAATGCCAAGGGCACCTAGGCATTTCTTGGGGTGGCCAAACTCTCCAGATCATAGTCTCTTTAGATGATAGAGAGGGTGGCAATGTTAGTTTGGCAAGACTAGAAACTAGTTAGTGCAAGATTTTGAGAAAACCAATTCCGGTCAGAAACTAGAGGCTATCATTCCATGGACCAAAAATACTCCAATGGGTCCACTCTCCTGGACTTAAGGGTTTTGCAGGATGGTTAATAAGCAGGAGAAAGATCATGGGCATTAGAGCAACAAAAATTAGAGTTGCTGTAGAAAAAGCCAAACTGATCCAGAGGGCAAAAGAGGATGGTTTGCTCAAAATTTTCAAATAACACCAGTGGATTTTTGCACAAAGATGAATAATATACTCCTACTAATATCCTCTAATTTTGGTGGAAGTTTTAAAGAAATATTTAAATAGGTTGTAGTGCAAAAGTGCAACTGGACCAGATTTAAAAACTTGGGGTAAAGCTCAAAATATCCAAATGACTAAGGAATATTTTTGCACAAAAGTGATTTAGGGATATCACATGTCATCCCCAAATTTTGGTGGGATTTTTAAATGAATTTATCAAAGGGTTGTAGTGCAAATGGGAACCTAAAACTGATGAAAAACCATTTTAGAGAAATAAAGCTCAGGGAAAAATAATTATATAAATAATCCCACTGATAAAAGAAATGTTTTATTGAGAGAGTATACAAGTCCAATAAAAACTTTGGAAAGTTTTCACTTGGGGTTAAAAACTCCACAATATCAAAGAAAAAAAAGAGGTTATGAAATCAAAAGATAAACCCAAAAAATAAAATTTTAATTTCCTGGCAAATTTTTAATAAACAAAACATGGTTAAAATTTTGGGGTGTTACACATGGCGGCGGAGAGAACGACATGGACTCCACGCAGCAGAGTTCATCGGTACTAAGTTCAATCGTGCGGGACCCTCATGTTCAAGCATTGCTTGAGGAGACGAGTCTCGAGAGCTGCTTCTAGAGAGGAGGCTAAGCTGGAGCAAGCGGTGGTAGACTCGAACACTCCATTGTATGATGGTTGCAATCCGAGGTGACCCGCTGAGTTTCACGCCCAACTCCTCAAGACGAAGGCTAAAAACAAATGGACCGACACTAGCCTCGATGAGCATCTCAAGTACCTAAAGGATGTTCTTCCCGCGGGTAATCTATATCCTGCTAGTATTGTTGAGGCCAAGAAGATCGTGTGCCCTCTTGACCTGCGACACGTTAGATACCATGCATGCATCAATGATTGCATAATTTATCTGAAG
Source organism: Aegilops longissima (assembly GCA_021605205.1). Lineage (NCBI taxonomy): Eukaryota > Viridiplantae > Streptophyta > Magnoliopsida > Poales > Poaceae > Aegilops > Aegilops longissima. The sequence goes on along the minus strand of CM038678.1, from coordinate 673,702,596 downwards.
GAGCACGCGGAAAAAACAAGCTGTCCGGTGTGCAATGCTTCTCTATACAAGAAGGCCGGGAAGAAATGTCCCCAGAAAGTTGTATGGTACTTACCGGTCACTCCCCGTCTCCAGAGGTATTTTGTAGATCCCAAGGAAGCAAAGCTAATGCGCTGGCACACGGAGAGGAAGAAGCCCGACGATGGAGATGATCCGAAGCTGAGACACGTCAAGGATGGAAGCCAGTGGAGAGCGTTGAACAGCTTCTATCGGTATTTTGAATGTGATGCAAGGAACATTGTGCTCAGGCGTGTACCGATGGCATGAATCCATTTGGCAACAAGAACACAAACCATAGCACATGGCCCGTGTTTGTATGGATGTACAACCTCCCCCCTGGTTGTGCATGAAATCGAAGTACATTCACATGAGCATGCTTATTCAAGGGCCGAAACAACCAGGAAATAATATTAATTTTATCAGGGCTACTTCAAGAGGAGTTAGACACGTTATGGGAAACACCGCCAAGACATGGGACGCCTTGACAAAGGCGTAGTATTTCAACATGAGAGCCGACTTGATCACGACAAGATAGGACTATCTCGATACGGATATGTGGTAGGCCAGGTGTGCCATGGATATTGCGGATGCACGGTGCATGGATGATCTGATGTCTCAAAGAGCTAACATCAAGGAAAGATGGCGGTGCGGGAAAATCGTGTACATGGGGCATCGAGGATGGCTCGAACAGGACGACCCGTGGAGAAACCGTGGAGATCTATCCAATGGTCACGCTGAGCATCGAGGACCTCCACGTAAGCGGAGCGGTGCCGAAATCGACGAGCTGTTGAAAAACTAGAAGGAGTGCCCCGTGCCGGGAAAGATGATGAGAAAGGCGCCGGAGCCGCTACTGAAGGTATGGAAGACGAGGTCTGTGTTCTGGGACTTGGAGTACTGGCACAAACTCGATACACCTCATTGCCTTGATCAAATGCATATATGTAAGAATGTCCTTGAGAGCTTGCTCGCAACACTGATGAACATGCCGGATAAGACCAAGGATGGGCCAAAGGCAAGAAAAGACTTGCAAGATTTGAAAATCAGGGAAGATCTGCACATGTCACCCTGTAAAATTTCAGACGAGACAGAGACGGAGACAGAGGCACGGGAGAAGAAGGGAAAGAAAATAAAGAAAGATGATTATTGCCCCCCTTCTTGCTTCACCTTAAGTCAGGCTGAGATCGATCAATTCTTTAAGTGCCTTACCGGAGTCAAAGTTAGTTCCAGTTACTGTGGCAAGATAAGCAGATATCTAGACACGGACAAGAAAAGGTTCAGCGGGATGAAGTCCCATGACTGTCATGTGATGATGACGCAGATACTACCTGTTGCCTTTAGAGGGATAATGGACAAGCACGTCCGTGACACGCTTATTGGTCTCTGCAACTTTTTCGATGTCATCTCTCAAAAGTCGATTAGTGTGAAGCAGCTCCGAAGGCTACAGGAAGAGATTGTTGTGATACTGAATGAGCTTGCGATGTACTTCCCACCCGCGTTCTTTGACGTGATGGTGCATATGTGTGTCCATACTGTGGATGACATAATAGACCTGGGGCCGTCATTCCTGCACAACACGATGCCGTTTGAGAGGATGAATGGGATCATCAAAGGATTCGTTCGTAACATGTCCCGTCCGGATGGAAGCATCGTCCAGGGCTATGTGACACAAGAGCGCATCTCTTTCTGTGAGAATTTTCTATATGGCGCAGACCAGCCGCCTGGTGTTAGTGTTGGTTTGCCCGTTAACAAGCACGATGGGAGGCTCGAAGGAGAAGGTCACTTCAACGGTCGCAGGGAACTGCACGTGGCATACTCAGATTGATGCAGCGACTTTAACAGAGCAAACTTGGTAGTGCTACAACACCTAGACGAGGTAGATCCTTTCGTGGCACTGCACAAAGAAATTATCGCAAAGAAGTATCGTGACCGGGGGGTATGCAGGACAGACGCCGAAGTTACTAGAGAGCACAACTCCACTTTCCTGCATTGGTTCAAAGAGAATATTATTGCTAATCCCCCGGAGGAGGGCTCTAAGGACGGATTGCTCATATACACCTTAGCACATGGCCCCTCGCCCAACCTCGTAACCTATCAGGCATATGATATCAATGGAATGACGTTCTACACGGAGGCCAAAGATATGGATAGTGATGATCAGAACTCAGGGGTGACGATGGAATGCATGACCGGCAGCGACAACGGTGCAACTGAACGATTTTATGGAAGGGTCGAGGAGATCTGGGAGCTTGACTACTCTGGACTACACAACACGACGATGTTCCGTGTCATATGGGCTAAGAATGTCGAAAGAGAAAACTGGATTTTCACTACCATGACTATACCCGATGCCAAGAGCGCTACCGTGAACGCTATCGCAAAAAATGAGCCATAGGTACACGCTAAGCACGTGACACAATGCTTCTTCATAACCGACCCATGCAATCCCAGTCGTGTTGTCGTGAGGAGAGGCAAAAGGAACGTCATTGGAATGGATGGAGTCACCAATGAGGAAGACTATGATCAGTACGACAACCGAATGAGGGAAGATGACGATGATGATGAAGTATACGTCAAAAGAAGAATCAATACTACATTACCTAAGAAAAATTGTACTCCATGGAAAAGGCAAAGTCACAATGAGGGGCTGAATTATTCTTCGACGAACAAGAAGGGAAAGAAGCTGACTCAGAAACGAAAACGTCAGCGATGAGGAACCGTATGTTATCGGTCAAATGATGTAATATATATGTTCCTATTTTGTATACACACTTAACCATTATTATGCATGGGTCCAATGCTGTAATATATATGTTCCTATTTTGTATACATATTTAATCGTCAAATGATGCAATATATATCGCCTTCCCTTCGTTCACTGCTCTCGGGAAATAAAAGTGGGAGAAAATAAAGGAAAAGAAAAAGGAAAACTGGTAGTAGCGATTTCCTTATAAAACCGCTACAGTCAAGCTAGCAATAGCGATTTCCTTATAAAACTGCTACAGCTAGTTAAGGTAGTAGCAGCGCGTTTGGTCTAAACCGCAACAGCTAGTGAAGGTAGTAGCAGCGCGTTTTGTCTAAACGCGCTACTGCTACGTCCACTTAACCCAAAATTCTCACTCTCCCTGCTTCATCCCGCCTCTTTTCCCCCCAAATCCCCACTCTCTCTTCCCCGTCAGACCGCCTGCCTTGGCCGCCTCGACCCGGCACTCGTCCCCAACCCGGTGCTGCCTCGACCCGGCCCTCGCCTCGACCCGGCGCCGCCCCGACCCGACGCTCGCCCCGACCTGTCGGCCCTCGCCTCCCTCCTCTGCTTCCTCCCCTCCCAACCTCGGCCGTCGTTGGGCCTGCCTCGTCGCCCCTGCACCCTCTGTAAACCCCCGTCTCTCTCTCTGCTAGCTAGGGTTCTTCGGTTAATTTACTTAGGTTTTAGTTAGGGCAGTAGGTTAATTAGGTTATCTATTTAGTTATGAATTTAGCTAGGTTTTAAAATAGGACATAAATTTAGGGTTAAGCAATTGTAGTTAAAAGAAAAGGAAGCATTTAAGCAATTGTCCAAATCAACATCCCTTGTTAAAGCAAATTTAGGTAGCCTGAATTTATATGCAAATTTGAACTGGACATGTGATATGTGGATATGTCATGTTTTGGACATGTCATGTTTGGAATTTGAACATTTCATTTGGACAGGTGATGTTTTGGTTCAATTTTGGTAAATGATCCGAGTGGCCTATGTTACGCCAGAATGTTAATTCATTTCCGTTCCGGTGAATTTCTGGCGCTCGATATGTCCATTTTTTAGCAAAGGTCATGCCGAAATTTTCCGTGAATAAAGGCATGATTTGTGCTACATAGTTGGCATATCGAGTGCTGGTACATAGATTTCTTTTTTATGTCATTTCTCATTTATTCATACTTTTAGAAATAAATGAGGACACTTAATCATAGGAAACATGTCGAACAACGAAGAAACCGGGCCTTGACCAAGATGCGTATTTAGATGGATTATGAGGGTGAACAAGAGTACCTCGACTATTTGACTGCTAAGCAAGGTTTGCAGGTAGGCCTCGATGATGGCACTGACGTCGACATCGACACCGACGGCGCCGGCACCGATGGCGGCGCCGAGACCGGTGGGGAAGGTACCGGCGGGGAAGATACCGGCGGGGAAGGTACGGCGCCAAGCCGCCATCAAAAGAGGAAGCACAGAAGCAGAGGATACGAAAACCTAACAAACTAGGGATTGGACGACTTGTGATCACAAAGATGGCACCTGGCAAGTTTGAGCCATTAGAGCCGGAAGAACCTCGCAAGTGCTATGGGAACCAAGTAGGATGCATCCTATGGGAATGCGCGAGCATCAATGACGATGACTTAAGGCATAAAGAACATTTGACGCAGTTGCTCCTAACGAAGTTGCACAAGAGATTCAAGTTCCCCGACCGGGATGATAACATAGAACAACTGTGGGATGATCCGAAGATGAAAAAGATTAACAATCACGCCATGGGCATGTTCAGCAATGATTTAGCCTCCTGGAAAGGGAGGGTGAAACGAGCTATTGAGGCCGAGGAACCCCTGTCCAAGATTCTGGAGGAAAATCCGACACTTATGGAAGAGGAGTTCGAAAAGTTCAAGGACACTTGCGCTACCGAGGCAGCCAAGGCTAAGGCTGCAAAATTCAAGAGCCTTCAGCAAAGGAACATGGGGAAGCATCGCCTCGGAAGCCGTGGCTACCTCGGTAAAAGGCCCATATGGGATAAGGAGGACGCGGAATGTGAAGCCGCGGGTCTCCCAGACCCCTTCTCGAAGTTCACCCACCCCTTGGAGCATGACTTCATCAGGGCCCGCTACAAGTGAGACAAGGAGAAAAAGGTTTTTTACACGGACCAGATCACGAGGAAATTTATTAGACTACTGGAGAAGCAACACCAGCTTGCAGCCGAAAGCCCTACTTCTCCGACGAGGCCCAAGTGGGACACCCCTCTCAACCGGGCCTTGCACAAACTTAAGGGACTCCCTTTGGGCCAGCGGCTGCAATATGGTCGTGTGCACGGTGCTGGAGACGACGCCACGTGGAAGGTGTTTTACAACGAGGGCCCGGAGGCCAAGAAGCAGAAAAAGAAGTTTAGTCAAGCGGACATCAACGCAAAGGTGAAGCTTGCGGTCGAGAAAAAAGCAGCCGAGGACGAAAAAAATAGTCGAGGACAAATATGAGTTGCTACAAAGAAAGTCAATGCAGCTGTAATCGTCATGAAATGATTTCGCAACTAACTTGGTTCCATTATCATCAATCGGACGAAGGAAAATCCGCACAAAACGGTCCATGATTTCCCGTTGCCCAGTTTCACGGGAGCAACTCCATGAACAACAACACCATCGCACCATCACTTGCTCACGCAACCGGCCTCTCTCGCAGCCGCTCCCGCCATAGCAGTCCGCCTTAGTCTCGGCGCGCTAGGTGGGCCTTCGCTTTGGCTGATCTCGACGCCGCCACGGTAATTACATGTCGCACCAACATATATATATATATATATATATATATATATATATATATATATATATATATATATATATATATATATATATATATATAATATTCCATTTTTGTTGCCTTTCGGATGTTTTATGCCACGTATATATGTGTTTGCAGGCGAAAGAAACCCGTGCACCATACTCTACCTGATCAAAGGCTGGAAGGTGGACGTGGGAACGGGATGATAATGGACCCCTTGCAACCCACGTTCCACAACCAGCCGATCTCACTGGGCACTTCAGGTTAGCTTGTCCGAAGTGAAATCGGGCACGATGATTTGCCTCCTCCAAGACAAACATGTGGGAGAGGACGACGAGACCCCGCCGTGGATTGAAGCTGCAAGGGTTGGGTGCTGCTATGGCCAAAGAATCTTATTCGTCAGGAGCCGCCGAGAGCACACCAATAACCACATATCAACAAGCATGTCGGAGACCACCACCCCGCCACGCAATTACCAGCTCTGTGAGTGCGGGTGAGAGCGGCATTTACATGATGAAGGGGGTGCAATAGTACTGGCTGATGTAATTTCTCTTGTAGAACAGAGAATGGATGATGAGACGGAGGTCGACCCTATGGGTTTCCTCAATACAAACGCGTATGACTGTGACATAGATATGATGAGTCAACCATATGACGAATCGGGCTATCAGCTTGCTAATGAGGATATGGATGATATATATGCCCGGGCAGGAAGGTCGTAGCAGGGATTGCAAAAAGTCTCTCTTCATGAAATCCTCACAGGACACGGCTGAAGATGCCGCCTCAACACAGGCTCAACTAGCCGGGCGCGAGGGTCGTACAATACTTAGCCCGGGAACACTGGTGCAGGGGTTAAGGAATGGTCTGGAAGGTGTGCCCAAGAAAAAGGAGAGGAAGAGATCGGGGAAGATAGCTGCCTCCAAACAAGCCAGAGCACATAGGAGCCAGACGATGCATTCTGAAGAGTGTGTACCCGTGAAAGGTGTGGCCATGTTCCATCTCATGGGCGAGCCGATGCTACCGCCAAAACCGCTGGAGGCACTATCAGGGGATCTCAGGAGACTGCACGACCATGTGCTGTCGACTGAGAAAAGCCTACTGGCCTCAAAGGATCCAGGATATCCGACATACGTGGCTCGTGTGCCTGAGGGGAAGTGCTACATCGAGACACGGCCCACGGAGGGGTTCTTCCTACGGTCTGACCATATCTTTGAGATGTTTCTGACAAGGCGGCTCGATTTTACAATCGTCCGCCTTTTTGCGCTACATATGAGCTCCGTCATGAAGAGTGAAGAAGTCTCGCAAATCTGTGTGGCGGATCTGTACTACATGCACGATTCTTTCATGAGTCTCGGTGACCTTGAGCGTGAAACTGCTAGGGAGTACCTCCAAAACTTCATGGTACAGAATAAGGACCGGGAAATTGTCCTCGTGCCTTATCATCCAAAGTAAGTCAGTTCCGGACAACCCTTTCGTACATTTCAATCATTCCTTCTCTCTCTATGGGGAATAATTTGAGGTGTCTTTTCCTCGTAGCAACGGGCACGCCGTCCTTATCATTCTTTACCCGCAAGTCTCCCATGCCGTGTATTTTGACCCTTCCAGGGACTATGAGAAAAAAGACTACACCCACATGATGAATATTCTAGATGATGCTCTCCAAGGCTTCAACATTAGAGGTGGCCACATGCAGATCAGGAAACAAAGGAACAAGAAGATGGGTTTGGCAAGATAAAACTAACTTCTCCTGCATCCATGTCCCAAAACCAAGCAAGAAGGATGGATTCTACATCGTCCATCTCATGATTCAGTTCAACACGGATCACCAAAAGCTTCGCATGAGAAGCAGAAATGATGATCATATCCACAAGTGGCTAGAATCTCATGGAGAAGCGGATTATAAACTTAGAGATGACTTCTTTCGCATCCAAAGGGACATTGTGATGATCATCATGAAAGAAGTCGTCAATGAGAAGGGGATGTTCCACCACGGCCCTATATCGCGAGCTGACGTTCGAACTTGCATAGACATGCAACGTCTAGACCTCACGCCGTTCAAGAAGCTAGGGTCCATCCTCGATGATATGGAAGGATGGAACTTCTAGTGATTTAAGATGCCGATGATGATGATATGTGTCGGTTGAACTTGTATACTTTTTGTAGAGATGAAACTTTGTGATGTCCACGGTCCCTGCCGAACTTGCGTAACGCTACTTTGTTAGTTTGCGTACGATGACCTGCATACCTCTAGTTAATTAGTTTGCGTACTGTATGTTGCATCTAGTTGCTAATCCTTTCTTTTTCGGTGTTTCTCTAGTATATTTTTTTGCATATATATGATTGTACATCCTCTTCATGAACATGCATCTCTAACAGGTACCTAGTTTCTTGATGGCAAGATGGAAGTTATATGTCGTGTACAAAGGGAAGGTTCCGGGGGTGTACAACGAGTGGCATGAGTGTCAGGCGCAAGTGAATGCGTTCTCGGGCGCCAACCATAAAGGCTTCAAAAGCATACAAGAAGGAGAAGCTAGTTACTTGAGGTTCACGCTAGCGCGAGAGAGGCCTCGTAACCGCCACCTCATGTACTGCATAGTTCCGCTCTCACTCATAATGATAGCTCTTCTCACGTATACCTTTGTTTAGATGGATGACATTGTAGTTGCAAGTATTCGAGACTTGCATGTATCGCTATTTTTGAGATGATGACAAGATACCACTTTGTGTTGGATGATGATTATGATGAGACTATTTGTATGTATATGTTATGATTACATTTGTGGTCTCACAGGAAGTTGTATGTGTATCATGATGACATTTGTATGTGCTAAAGATTCTTCTATAAAGCCTGTTCAAATACAAAAGAAATATGCCGAAAAAACAAAAAAACTACTAAAATTAGCAGTAGCGAGTGGAGAAAAGGTAGCAGCAGCGCGGTAGTAGCAGTAGCGTGCACAGGAGAAGCGCACTATAGCTATTAGCAGTAGCGAGCTCCCTGTAAGAACGCTGCTGCTACACTTGTATATCAGTAGCGCGGGAGCGCACGCGCTGTTGCTACGAGTTAGCTGTAGCGCCTTATTAGTAGCGCCGGTACCCACGCTACTGATACACCTAGAACCCGTGCTGCTGCTAGGCTCTTCCCTAGTAGTGGCTCTGTGTTGCCATTGACTGTTATGACCCCCCTAGGTCCTGGCATCTTGAGCTTGAGGTATGCGTAATGCGGTACTGCATTGAATTTTGCAAATGCGGTTCGCCCGAGCAGTTCGTGATAGCCACTGCGGAACGGTACAATATCGAAGATTAACTCCTCGCTCCGGAAGATGTCCGGGGATCCGAAGACCACTTCCAGTGTGATTGAGCCCGTGCAATGGGCCTCTACACCTGGGATGACACCCTTAAAGGTGGTCTTGGTTGGTTCGATCCTCGAGGGATCTATACCCATTTTGGCGACTTGATCCTCGATAGAGCAGGTTCAGGCTGCTGCCGCAAATCCATGAGGACTCGGTGAGGTGAAATCCGTCAATGATGGGGTCTAGGACCATGCGGTAGATCCGCCATGACGGATACTAGTGGGGTGGTCCCTGCGATCGAAGGTGATCGGGCAAGAGGACCACGGGTTGAACTTTGGGGCGACAGGCTCCATCGCATAGACGTCCGTTAGTGCATGCTTCCGCTCCATCTTGGGAATGTGGGTTGCGTATATCATATTTACCGTCTTCACTTGTGGCGGGAATCTTTGTTGTCCTCATGTGTTCGGCGGCCGGGGCTCCTCCTCGTCATTGCTATGCAGCCCCTTGTCCTTGTTTTCGGCATTCAACTTGCCGGCCTGCTTGAACACCCAACATTCTCTGTTGGTGTGATTGGTAGGCTTATCGAGGGTGCTGTGAATTTGACACGAGCGATCGAGTATGCGGTCCAAACTGGACAGGCCCGGAGTACTTCTTTTGAACGGCTTTTTCCACGACAGATCTAGGGCCTCGAATCCGCATTGACCGCCGATCTTCTTGATGTCATCGCCGTTATTGCGGCGCTTGTGTCTATTACGACGTGGTCTACTGTTGGGATCTTTAGTATCTGAAGTGCCCGGATTCCTTGATGTGTTGTTGCTGCGAGCTAGCCAGCTATCCTCGCCCGTGCAAAAGCGGGTCATGAGTGTCGTGAGGGCAACCATAGATTCCGGCTTCTCCTGGCCGAGGTGCCGGGCAAGCCACTCGTCACGGATGTTATGCTTAAATGCCGCTAAGGCCTCACCATCCGGACAGTCGACAATTTGGTTCTTCTTAGTTAGGAACCACGTCCAGAATTGCCTGGCCGATTCCCCTGGCTGCTGAGTTATATGGCTCAGGTCGTCAGCATCTGGTGGTCGCACATAAGTGCCCTGGAAGTTGTCAAGGAATGCATCTTCCAAATCCTCCCAACTGCCGATGGAGCCTGCTGGCAAGCTATTCAGCCAATGCCGAGCTGGTCCTTTGAGTTTTAGTGGGAGGTACTTGATGTCATGTAGATCATCGCCGCGAGCCATGTGGATGCGGAGGAGGAAATCCTCAATCCATACTGCGGGATCCGTTGTGCCATCGTATGATTCGATATTTACGGGCTTAAAACCCTCCTGGAATTCGTGATCCATGACTTCATCAGTGAAGCATAGGGGGTGTGCGGCACCTCTGTTCCGGGCTATATCACGACGCAGTTCATATGAGTCTTGTCTGCTGTATTCGGCCCGACCGGATTTACTTTTAGTGTATCCGGCGTGACAGTCATCGTCCCGCGTTAGTGCGCGCCCCCGTGACCCGTATATCTATCTTGCATGTTTTGCCCTGCTTTCCAATTCATCTCGCAGGTCCCGCGTGTTGCCCCGGGCCTTGGTATTTTTGTTTGAGTGGCGACGGGGTGCAGGCTGAACTTCAGGCTGAAACGCCTCTCTATCTCGGCCACGCGGTGGCCCGTTAGCTGCATCGTATGCTGGTGAAGTAGGTTTCACTGCTTCCTCCTCGAGTACCGACCTGCATCTTGGGTAACTCCTGGAGGGGCGTTCGAGTTCGTATTCCTCGGCCGCAAGGACTTCGGTCCATCTGTCTGCTGGCAAATCTTGATCAGCTCGAAGCTGTTGTTGCTTTTTCTTCAGGCTATTTGCCATGGCAATAAGCCGGCACTTGAAGCGCTCCTGCTCGATGGGATCCTCAGGCACGATAAACTCTTTGTCGCCGAGGCTCACCTCATCTTCGGAGAGGGGCATGTAATTGTCATCCTCCGTTTCTTCATGTGCTGCTTGTTCTGGAGGGCTAGCTTGTTCATCCTCCTGCTCTAAATCTAGCTGGAGGGGATTGTCAACGTCTTCGGCACTATCCAGAGTGTAAATATCTCTTGTGTCGATATCATTTCTTTTGCTATGGCGGGACTTAGAGCGGCGCCGCTGACGTCGGTGCCTGGATTGCTTCTTGGAGGGGTCATCCTCCACTGTCTTGTCGTCATTGCCTTCTTTGGGGGTATACACCATGTATATATCGTATGATGAGGTGGCATTCCAGCGCCCTGTGGGTGGTGGTTCCAGTTCGTCTCCTGCATCGTCGTCCATACCGTCGATGTCTTTGGAGTCAAAGTCGAGCATGTCGGTTAAATTGTCGACAGTGGCTACTAAGTGGGTGGTGGGTGGGCAGCGAATTTCTTCGTCGTCCGCATCCCATTCTAGTCGGACATAGTTCGGCCAAGGTTCTCCTGACAGGGAGAGAGACCTTAACGAATTTAGCATGTCGCCGAAGGGCGAGTGCTGAAATATATCCGCGGAGGTAAACTCCATGATCGGCGCCCAATCGGATTTGATAGGCACGGGCGTAGACGGCTCGGAGTCCGTGGCCGGAGATGAACCCAGTGGTTCGGCGTCACGGCAATTGTGAGGGGTAAAGTCAGTATCCGGCTCTATCGCCGCTGAGAGTACGGCCTCCATGGTGGGGTCTATCCGCCCGTCCTTGGATGGTGCAATTTGCTCCAGATTGAAGGCCGGAGTAGTTGCCGGTGCTATCTCTCGAACACTGTCCGACGGCAGAGCTATATCATGCTCGTCGTGATCGTGCGGAGCACCTGGCATGTGCTCAAATCCATCGAAGATCAAGTGTCCGAGGATGTCGACAGTGTAATTCAAGTTCCCGAACCTGACCTGGTGGCCAGGGGCGTAGCTCTTGATCTGCTCCAGATGACCAAGCGAGTTAGCCCGCAGAGCGAAGCCGCCGAATACGAAAATCTGTCCGGGGAGGAAAACCTCACCATGGACCATATCGTTACCGATGATCGAAGGAGCCATCAGGCCTTATGATGACGACACAGTGGAACTCTCAATGAAAGCACCAATGTCGGTGTCAAAACCGGCAGATCTCGGGTAGGGGGTTCCGAACTGTGCGTCTAAGGCGGATGGTAACAGGAGGCCGGGGACAGGATGTTTACCCAAGTTCGGGCCCTCTCTATGGAGGTAATACCCTACTTCCTGCTTGATTGATCTTGATGATATGAGTATTACAAGAGTTGGTCTACCACGAGATAGTAGAGGCTAAACCCTAGAAGCTAGCCTATGGTATGATTGTTGTTGTACTACGGACTAAACCCTCCGGTTTATATAGACACCGGAGGGGGCTAGGGTTACACAGAGTCGGTTACAATGGGAGGAGATCTACAGATCCGTATTGCCAAGCTTGCCTTCCACACCAAGGAGAGTCCCATCCGGACACGGGACGAAGTCTTCAATCTTGTATCTTCATGGTCCAACAGTCCGGCCAAAGGATATAGTCCGGCTATCCGGAGACCCCCTAATCCAGGACTCCCTCACCTTTATAATCACCCAGTTATGTTGTGACATTTGGTAGCACACAAAGTATTCCTCCGGTAAATGGGAGTTGCATAATCTCATGGTCATAGAAACATGTATAAGTCATGAAGAAAGCAATAGCAACATACTAAACGATCAAGTGCTAAGCTAACGGAATGGGTCAAGTCAATCACATCATTCTCCTAATGATGTGATCCCATTAATCAAATGAAAACTCTTTGTCTATGGCTAGGAAACATAACCATCTTTGATTAATGAGCTAGTCAAGTAGAGGCATACTAGTGACACTCTGTTTGTCCATGTATTCACACATGTATCATGTTTCCGGTTAATACAATTCTAGCATGAATAATAAACATTTATCATGATATAAGGAAATAAATAATAACTTTATTATTGCCTCTAGGGCATATTTCCTCCAGTCTCCCACTTGCACTAGAGTCAATAATCTAGATTACACAGTAATGATTCTAACACCCATGGAGCCTTGGTGCTGATCATGTTTTGCTCATGGAAGAGGATTAGTCAACGGGTCTGCAACATTCAGATCCGTATGTATCTTGCAAATCTCTTTGTCTCCCACCTGGACTTGATCCCGGATGGAGTTGAAGCGTCTCTTGATGTGCTTGGTTCTCTTGTGAAATCTGGATTCCTTTGCCAAAGCAATTGCACCAGTATTTTCACAAAAGATTTTCATTGGATCCGATGCACTAGGCATGACACCTAGATCGGATATGAACTCCTTCATCCAGACTCCTTCATTTGCTACTTCCGAAGCAGCTATGTACTCTACTTCACATGTAGATCCCGCTATGACGCTTTGTTTAGAACTGCACCAACTGACAGCTCCACCGTTCAAAAAAAAACACGTATCCTGTTTGCGATTTAGAATCGTCCGGATCAGTGTCAAAGCTTGCATCGACGTCTCCATTTACGACGAGCTCTTTGTCACCTCCATAAACGAGAAACATATCCTTAGTCCTTTTCAGGTATTTCAGGATGTTCTTGACCGCTGTCTAGTGATTCACTCCTGGATTACTTTGGTACCTCCCTGCTATACTAATAGCAAGGCACACATCAGGTCTGGTACACAGCATTGCATACATGATAGAGCCTATGGCTGAAGCATAGGGAACATCTTTATTTTTCTCTCTATCTTCTGCAGTGGTCGGGCATTGAGTCTTACTCAACTTCACACCTTGTAACACAGGCAAGAACCCTTTCTTTGCTTGATCCATTTTGAACTTCTTCAAAACTTTGTCAAGGTATGTGCTTTGTGAAAGTCCAATTAAGCGTCCCGATCTATCTCTGTAGATCTTGATGCCCAATATATAAGCAGCTTCACCGAGGTCCTTCATCGAAAAACTCTTATTCAAATATCCTTTTATGCTATCCAGAAACTCTATATCATTTCCAATCAACAATATGTCATCTACATATAATATCAAAAATGCTACAGAGCTCCCACTCACTTTCTTGTAAATACATGCTTCTCCAAAAGTCTGTATAAAACCATATGCTTTGATCACACTATCAAAATGTTTATTCCAACTCCGAGAGGCTTGCACCAGTCCATAAATGGATCGCTGGAGCTTGCACACTTTGTTAGCTCCCTTTGGATCGACAAAACCTTCCGGTTGCATCATATACAACTCTTCTTCCAGAAATCCATTCAGGAATGCAATTTTGACATCCATTTGCCAAATTTCATAATCATAAAATGCGGAAATTGCTAACATGATTCAGACAGACTTAAGCATCGCTACGGGTGAGAAGGTCTCATCGTAGTCAATCCCTTGAACTTGTCGAAAACCTTTTGCAACAAGTCGAGCTTTATAGACAGTAACATTACTGTCAGCGTCAGTCTTTTTCTTGAAGATCCATTTATTCTCGATGGCTTGCCGATCATCCGGCAAGTCAACCAAAGTACATACTTTGTTCTCATACATGGATCCCATCTCAGATTTCATGGCCTCAAGCCATTTTGTGGAATCTGGGCTCACCATCGCTTCTTCATAGTTCGTAGGTTCGTCATGGTCTAGTAACATAACCTCCAGAACAGGATTACTGTACCACTCTGGTGGGATCTTACTCTGGTTGACCTACGAGGTTCAGTAACAATTTGATCTGAAGTTTCATGATCATCATCATTAACTTCCTCACTAATTGGTGTAGACGTCACAGGAACTGGTTTCTGTGATGAACTATTTTCCAATAAGGGAGCAGGTACTGTTACGTCATCAAGTTCTACTTTCCTCCCACTCACTTCTTTCGAGAGAAACTCCTTCTCTAGAAAGGATCCATTCTTAGCAACGAATGTCTCGCCTTCGGATCTGTGATAGAAGGTGTACCCAACAGTTTCCTTTGGGTATCCTATGAAGACACATTTCTCCGATTTGGGTTCGAGCTTATCTGGTTGAAGCTTTTCCACATAAGCATTGCAGCCCCAAACTTTAAGAAACGACAACTTTGGTTTCTTGCCAAACCACAGTTCATAAGGCGTCATCTCAACGGATTTTGATGGTGCCCTATTTAACGTGATTGCGGCCGTCTCAAAAGCATAACCCCAAAACGATAGCGGTAAATCAGTAAGAGACATCATAGATCGCACCATATCTAGTAAAGTACGATTACGACGTTCGGACACACCATTACGCTGTGGTGTTCCGGGTGGCATGAGTTGCGAAACTATTCTGCATTGTTTCAAATGTAGACCAAATTCGTAACTCAAATATTCTCTTCCACGATCAGATCGTAGAAACTTTATTTTCTTGTTAAATGATTTTCAACTTCACTCTGAAATTCTATGAACTTTTCAAATGTTTCAGACTTATGTTTCATTAAGTAGATATACCCATATCTGCTTAAATCATCTGTGAAGGTGAGAAAATAACGATACTCGCCGCAAGCCTCAACATTCATTGGACTACATACATCAGTATGTATGATCTCCAACAAATCAGTTGGTCGCTCCATAGTTCCGGAGAACGGCGTTTTAGTCATCTTGCCCATGAGGCATGGTTCGCAAGTACCAAGTGATTCATAATCAAGTGATTCCAAAAGTCCATCAGTATGGAGTTTCTTCATGCGTTTTACACCAATATGACCCAAACGGTAGTGCCACAAATAAGTTGCACTATCATTATCAACTCTGCATCTTTTGGCTTCAACATTATGAATATCTATATCACTACTATCGAGATTCATAAAAAATAGACCACTCTTCAAGGGTGCATGACCATAAAAGATATTACTCATATAAATAGAACAACCATTATTCTCAGATTTAAATGAATAACCGTCTCGATCAAACAAGATCCGGATATAATGTTCATGCTCAACACCGGCACCAAAGAACAATTATTTTGGTCTAAAACTAATCCTGAAGGTATATGTAGAGGTAGCGTGATGCCGACAGCGATCACATCGACTTTGGAACCATTTTCCACGCGCATCATCACCTTGTCCTTAGCCAGTGTTCGCTTAATTTGTAGTCCCTGTTTTGAGTTGCAAATATTAGCAACAAAACCAGTATCAAATGCCCAGGTGCTACAGCGAGCTCTGGTAAGGTACACATCAATAACATGTATATCACATATACCTTTGTTCACCTTGCCATCCTTCCTATCCGCCAAATACTTGGGGCAGTTCCGCTTCCTGTGACCAGTCTGCTTGCAGTAGAAGCACTCAGTCTCAGGCTTAGGTCCAGACTTGGGTTTCTTCTCTTGAGCAGCAACTTGTTTGCTATTCTTCTTGAAGTTCCCCTTCTTCTTCTTCCCTTTGCCCTTTTTCTTGAAACTGGTGGTCTTATTGACCATCAACACTTGATGCTCCTTCTTGATTTCTACCTCCGCAACCTTTAGCATTGCGAAGAGCTCGGGAATCGTCTTATCCATCCCTTGCATGTTATAGTTCATCACGAAGCTCTTGTAGCTTGGTGGCAGTGATTGAAGAATTATGTCAATGATGCTATCATCCGGAAGATTAACTCCCAGTTGAATCAAGTGATTGCTATACCCAGACATTCTGAGTATATGCTCACAGACAGAACTATTCTCCTCCATCTTGCAGCTGTAGAACTTATTGGAGACTTCATATCTCTCAATCCGAGCATTTGCTTGAAATATGAACTTCAACTGCTGGAACATCCCATATGCTCCATGATGTTCAAAACATCGTTGAAGTCCTGGTTCTAAGCCGTAAAGCATGGCACACTGAACTATCAAGTAGTCATCAGCTTTGCTCTGCCAGACATTCATAACATCTGGTGTTGCTCGTGCAGCAGGTTTGGCACCTAGCGGTGCTTCCAGGACGTAATTCTTCTATGCAGCAATGAGGATAATCCTCAAGTTACGGACCCAGTCCGTGTAATTGCTACCATCATCTTTCAACTTTGCTTTCTCAAGGAACGCATTAAAATTCAACGGAACAACAGCACGAGCCATCTATCTACAACAAACATATACATGCAAAATACTATTAGGTACTAAGTTCATGATAAATTTAAGTTCAATTAATCATATTACTTAAGAACTCCCACTTAGATAGACATCCCTCTAATCATCTAAGTGATCACGTGATCCAAATCAACTAAACCATAACCGCTCATCACGTGAAATGGAGTAGTTTTCAATGGTGAACATCACTATGTTGATCATATCTACTATATGATTCACGCTCGACCTTTCGGTCTTAGTGTTCCGAGGCCATATCTGCGTATGCTAGGCTCGTCAAGTTTAACCTGAGTATTCTGCGTGTGCAAAACTGGCTTGCACCCGTTGTAGATGGACGTGGAGCTTATCACACCCGATCATCACGTGGTGTCTGGGCACGACAAACTTTGGCAACAGTGCATACTCAGGGAGAACACTTTTATCTTGAAATTTAGTGGGAGATCATCTTATAATGCTACCGTCAATCAAAGCAAAATAAGATGCATAAAAGATAAACATCACATGCAATCAATATAAGTGATATGATATGGCCATCATCATCTTGTGCTTGTGATCTCCATCTCCGAAGCACCGTCATGATCACTGTCGGTGCCAAAACCGTGGGATCTCGGGTAGGGGGTCCCGAACTGTGTGTCTAGGCGGATGGTAACATGAGACAACGGACACGATGTTTTTACCCAGGTTCGGGCCCTCTCGATGGAGGTAATACCCTATTCCTGCTTGATTAATATTGATGATATGGGTAGTACAAGAGTAGATCTACCACGAGATCAGAGAGGCTAAACCCTAGAAGCTAGCCTATGGTATGATTGTTGTTCATCCTATGGACTAAAACCCTCCGGTTTATATAGACACCAGATAGGGTTAGGGTTACACAGAGTCGGTTACAATGGTAGGAGATCTACATATCTGTATCGCCAAGCTTGCCTTCCACGCCAAGGAAAGTCCCATCCGGACACGGGATGAAGTCTTCAATCTTGTATCTTCATAGTCTAGGAGTCCGGCCAACGGTAATAGTTCGGCTATCCGGACACCCCCTAGTCCAGGACTCCCTCAATAGCCCCTGAACGAGGCTTCAATGACGACGAGTCCGGCGCGCATATTGTCTTCGGCATTGCAAGGCGGGTTCATCCTCCAAATACTTCATAGAAGATTTTGAACACAAGGATAGTGTCCGGCTCTGCAAAACAAGTTCCACATACCAGAGTAGAGAGAATAATTTTTGCACAGATCTGCTAACGCATTCCGCGGCGTGACATCACACCACGGCCAAGCTTTTATTTTTTTACTGTCCCACCTCAGCGCGTTTAGCGAGGCGGTTTCCTTGGCACGTCTTATCAAAGCGGAGATCGTGCGCCCTTATTCCGGGATTCCCATCAATACGGACGTGGGTAATTCCAACGTGCGTTCGCTGGCACGCCTCTATCGGCGAGTCCCAATCGACCACGGGAGGGCTCTTGGTATTCAACCTCTTTATAATGAGACCAAAGCCCTCTTCTTTTTTCCACCCTCCATCGAGTTCGCCTCGCGCTTCGAGTTCTAACACCCAAAGCTTCAGATTTAGGCGCTTCGGACCTTCGACGATGTCCGCTCCGACCAGCTCGGCCGATGGATGTCTTCTTCCGTCACGAAGAAGATGTGCTAAAGCTGCGAGACGCCAGTATCTAACCGGCGAGATCTCGATAGGCTGCCTGCTCGAGGCAGGTCATTCCCACTCCCGAGCCCGGCGAGAGCGTGGTGTTCGTGTCATACTTCCTTCGGGGTTTAGGCTTCCCGACGGATCCCTTTGTGCGGGTGCTCATGTTTTATTATGGGCTGGATTTCCATGACTTGAATCCGTAGTCCATCCTCCATATCTCGTCATTCATTGTCGATGTGAAGCCTTCCTCCATATTACCCCTCACTTTGGATTGTGGCTCAAGACCTTCAAGGTGGAGCCGAAGATGATCGAGGGGCAACAAGTAGAGTGCGGAGGGGCGGTCATAAGCAAGTGTGCTGAAGCTCAGTGGCCCGAGGGCTCTTTTCAAGAGGAGCTTGGTTTGTGGCAACGGGAGTGGTTTTATATCACCGCCCTGTGGGCACCAAATGGTGGCACCACCCGCCTTCCGCCAGTCCACCACAGCGGCTGGCATCATGGGTCAACCGGGGCTCGACTGGGGCCGCCCAAGGACGTTCCTTCATTGCAGGCCGTATTCGAGACGCCCAAGAAAGAGAGATCAATCTGGTCGCAGATGGCGCAGGTTATGTTGATTCGGCGCTTCTGCCCTGCAAACGTCGCCCCCTCCGTCTGTGGGAATTTAATACGGATGGACCACGAGCTCTCCAACATTTTATGGGTACGACGCCCGTGGAGATGTATAAACTGTTCTTCGGATGACAAGAGAAGTGTCCGGACCTGACTGAGGACGCAGGACTAAGCTGCAATCGCCCAGATACTCAAGTAAGTAGTCCTGTACCCGGACAGGCTGTCCGTTCATTTATCATAAACTTGCCCTTAAAGGAGCTGTTTCTTGAACAGGAGTGAATAGCGAAGGCAAAGTTGATAAGGTGTCCGGCTCCCCTCCCAGAGACCACGCCGTATCCCATGCTGACCAAGATGTTGAAGGCCGCGCCTTTTAAAGAAGGCGAAGGAGGGAGCAGGGGAGCAACTGCCTCCACGAAGGAGGCTTTCGAGGAAGGAGGGATCAAAAGTCCCACCCTCCAAGGAGAGAAGAGGTCCGCTTCGAAAGATCCGGAGGTCCAGGCCTCAAAGAGGGGAAAGAAATCTTTGTCAGAGAGTCCGGCGCTGGGAAGTACCCCAGCCGCACTATTTCCCCAAGGGGATCAGCCCTCCAGCGATCCGTAAGTAAAATGAAGAGGTCCTGTGAATAAAGAACATCCCTGTATTTATTTCTGAAGATAACCGAAATTGTACCTTGTAGTTCAGATCTCAGCCCTTCTCAGCAGAGCTCGTCTTCGGGGGATCTTCTTCCGGAGATGATGCAGAGCGAAACGCCTCCACCTGTCGCACCTTCATGTGAGGTGGACGACCCCGAGGTGTCGCCGCGAGGGTTTCCCGAGTCCGCGGGCCGGAAGGTCCGGCGCCAACTGGAGTGCGGTCGGAGGAGCTGAAGGATCTGCTCGGGCGAGCGGCTATCTCAGAAGATCACTGTGCGCTAATGGGTACGGTGATTGAAATAATTGCATCTGCGGAGAGCGGATTGCATGAAGCCGTCAGGTGCTTACTAACGGGGTTCGAGGTACGCAAAACTGATGTACCTTCTGACAGTTATGCATATAGAATGTGCCCTGTATAGATAGTAGCCCCTGAGACTCAGTATGTTGTCAAAATTGACAGCGTGCCGAGGATCATAATCTCAGTTATAACATATCGCCGCTCCTAAATAGGTGGCGGGGCGTCCGGTGGCCAGTCGGACTGATGAATTTGCCGAACTAAAGCGGCAACTTGACGAGGCGGATGCGGACATCGCGCTTGTCAATAAGCGGTTTGACGAGTCACAGGGTATGCGACTTCTTCGCGGACGCCTGGTAAGGGAGCTTGACGCCCGTGCCTTACTACTTGTATGCTTAATGCAGGTGGTGCCGCTGCAATGGAGGAGCTGCGGGCGGAACTCGCCCGAGATAAGAGCAAGCCAGAAATAGTAATGCGACCGCTTTAAGGGCGGCCGAAGAACTAAAAGCCGAATAGGCTGCTCACTGCCGAAGCAAAGAGGAAATGGCCGATATGGCTATAAAGTTGAAGAATGCTACCGACCGCTGCGGGGTTCTTGAAAAAGAACGTCAAGCGGAGCAAGAGGACCTGAAAAAGGCCATCGCCGAATCCAAGGATGCCCGTTCCGCTATGAGAGCTGCCAAGGAGGAGCTGAGTCAGGCCAGGGCTATTGCGGCTGGAAAGCCTTTTCTGCTGTGGAGGAAATATACGGATCCGAAGTATGCTAAGTTGGACAAGTTGTGGAGTTCGGAGGATGCTTATCTGGACTTAGCGGCGAGCGCCGCGGACGCGATTGAGCACTTCCGAGGCCAAAAGGGGCGCAGAAGGGAAGAACTATACTGGTTGCAATTCCATAGTCCGGAGCGTCCTCTTCCGTTGACCAATCGGTTGGCCGAATGGGCCGAGCTGAATCGGTTATCCGGACTTGCCATGTAGCATGTCATGACTCATTTGTGGCTAGGCGGACCCCAGCCGAAGAGTTATTTTGGCTTAGTGCAGCAGTTCCTTGGTGCGGTACCGCGTATCGACGCAATGAAGCGGTCGGCGTGTATTGAGGGAGCGCGGATGGCTCTTGCCCGTGTCAAGACATACTGGGTAGAAATGAAGGCCACCGACGTTGCATCCCAAGATTCGGACAGAAGCCGAGTACCTGCCGAGCACTATTTTGAGGAAGTCCTGCAGGGCGCCCGTTTAATAGAGACGCAGTGCTCGAAGGATATTATGTTTAAATGACATGTATGATTTGTGAAAACAATGTTTCAATATAATAGAAGAGCTTTTTATACTTGTGCGTTCAAGTATTAAAACGCCTCATGTGCGGCCGTTGATGTATATGTGTATATAACCTGAAAGACGACAGTCTTCGGCTTCAGCCCCCATGCACATAGTGCGGGGGTGTTTGCAAAAAAGGCGCATTTTCACACTTAATCCAACGTCTTGGTCCTGTGAAGGAGGTGATAGCGTAGCAAACTAGGCAACCGGACTATAATGCTTTATCACTTTCACTTAGCCATAGGAGCTCGATGGTGGGGCTACTATATAGCCCCTAGAGGCACCGCGCTCTCCCGGATTCAGGGCGCGTATGTGCCTGACCGGAAAACGGCCCTTCGTCAATGCGGGGGAATTCTAAACATTCCGCTGGGTCATCGAGTGGTTGACCAGTCTCACGCTATATCATGACAGTCAGTTTTAGCTTTCTCCACTGAGGTGCTCAACCCAGCTCAACCGGGGCACAATCGCAGTGGTTCTCCCAGTGCTACCTTAGCCGATATAACGGAACGTAAGGTACCAAAACATGGGAGCCGGGCAAACCCAACATTTCACCAAAGACATGATTCGGAGCTGATGCATATAAGGCCTAACTCGAGACGCCGAACACTCCCTAAGGTATTCGGTCTTTATGAAAATGGGCAGAATAATGCCCTACGCCCCTGGTGTCCAGGTACGGGCAAAAATTCTGGTGCGGCCGATGCCAAAACGCCAGCCTCCTCCTCAGTTATAGTAAGAAACCGGGGGATGTTTATCAACAAGAGACAGTAAAAAAGTTTTACGCAGGGTCTTAATCTGAAAATAATCCTTGAGACGGGTCCTCGCAGACGCTCTGCTTTGTGTCTCCGTTGCCGTATCTCGGGACGGGTGTAGCACGGTGTTCATCTGTAAAAGAGAAGAACTGAGTTGAAAAGAAAAAATATCGTGCGAGAAATGTACTTTATATTAAATAAACAGAGTATGGTTCGGAAGGTGAATAAAATTGAGCTTTATTGTCTCTTGTTGTACGTGCGTGTAGCCCCTTATATGGGGGTATGCCGCTAGTAGGCGCCGGACTCGTCTAGCCGTGTCCGGGGTTTGAATGACCTATTCCGGTGCTTTGATTAGCGGAGCCGGATTGGTGTGGGGCTGTCAAGGCAGTCTCACGTTCTTCCGTGCTCGAGTAACACTTAACACTCCCTTTTAATGAGATGATGCCACGTGGACCGGGCATTTTAAGTGTAAGAGATGCATAATGCGGTATTGCATTAAAGCGGGCGAGAGCTTTACGCCCTAGTAGTGCTTGATAGCTACTTTCGAATGGGGCGATGTGGAAGGTTAACTCTTCGCGACGGAAGTTGTCGGATGAGCCGAACACAACTTCTAGCAGTAGGGAGCCCGTACAATGGGCATACAGGCCTGACATTACCCCTTTGAAGGAGGTGTTGCTATGGCGAATTTTGGTTGGGTCTATCCCCATTTTGTGAATTGTGTCCTGATATAGCAGGTTTAGATCGCTGCCTCCGTCCATTAGGACTTGTGTAAATTGGAGTCCGTCGATTATAGGATCTAATATCAAGGCAGTCCATCCTGCGCTCCGGATACTTCCGGAATAGTCCTGATGATCGAAGGTGATTGGTTTTGACAACCATCGTTGGGACTCTGCTGGGATAGACCGTGCGGCACGTGTTCCTATGGGCGCCGCTCTGTTTTTCCCTTTTGTCACTTGAAGTGAGTTCACTATTTTGACTTTTTGTGGGAAATTCTTTTGTTTACCGGGGCTCTCCTTGTGGTGCTCGTCATCATCCTCACTTGGTGTGTCGAGCCCCTTGTGTTCGGCGTTGAGTCTGCCGGACTGCTTGAAGACCCAACAATCTCTGTGGGTATGGTTTGCAGGCTTCCCGGGAGTATTGTGGATTTGGCATATCTTGTCCAAGATTTTGTTTAAGTTGGATAGCTCATCGCTATTGTCCTTAAGGGGCAGTGTTTTACTGTTCTTCCGTGAGCTTTTGAATCCGGCGTTGATCGCGCGCTCTTTGGACCGCTCCTTAATCCGCGCTGGTCCTTGCTGCGTCGTGGTTTCCGCTCCCATCCCTGACTTGGATGTACTTGGGTCGCTGGTACTGCATCTTGCTTGCCGGCTGTCCTCTCCAGCAAAAGCGGGTCATGAGGCTTGTTAATGCAGCCATGGTTCTCGGCTTCTCTGGCCGAGGTGTCAGCGAGCCATTCGCCCTCGGACGTTGTGTTTGAAAGCTGCTAAGGCTTCGCATCCGGCAGTCGACTATTTGGTTCTTTTGGTGAGGAACCTGTTCCAGAATTTATGGCTGACTCTCCGAGTTGTTGAGTTATATGACTTAAATCGCTGCAGATCCGGAGGACGGACATAAGTCCCTTGAAAATTTGCCCAAAAGCGCCCTCGAGCTCTTCCCAACTTCCAATGGTATTTTCGGGAGGCTTTTGAGCCAATGCCGGGCTGGCCCTTTGAGCTTGAGGGTAAGTATTTTATGGCGTGGAGATCATATCCTCTAGCCATGTGTATGTGGAGGATGTAATCCTCAATCCGCACTGTGGTCTGTTGTTCCGTCAGATGCCTCTATGTTTACGGGTTTGAATCCTGCTAGAATTCGTGATCCAAAGACCTCATCGGTGAAACACGGGGGTGTGGCACCCCTATATTTGGGTGTGCCGTGATGTTCGGATATTTGGCGATTGCATTGCTTTGAAGAGCTTGCTTTCGCCCATAGATGGACCTAGCTGGGCCATCCTTTTGATGCGAATCCTTATGCGGATCGCGCATCGCTTGTGTCGCGCCATTTGTCGCTCTCTGTTTGCCGTGGAGTCGCCCATCCGACCGGTGGCCTTCTTGCTTTTTGATTGTGGGGTTTCTACGGCCTCCTCATCAAATTCGGGCAGTAGTTTTCTTTGGGCAGCTCTTTGTTCGGCAACCGCCGCCAGATTTGTCTCATGTGTTGAATACTTTGCTCCATCTGATTCTCGAGTGCATCTTCCACTGTTTTGAGCTTCCGCTTCGCTTTTTCAGCTACGCCAGCAGTGGCGACGAGCCTTTTGTGGAGGTTCTTCTGCTCCAACAATTTGTCCGGCGTGAGATCGTCCGGACTGTTATCTTCGCCGGGGACGGGTTGTTTATCCAAGTTGTCCTATTCGGACGGTTGCTCGATAGCATGTTCGTCGTCCACCGGTCCGCCCTGCTCTATGGCTGTGTCTTTGTCGAGGCGGGACTTGGTGTGGCGTTTACGTTGCCGTTTTGACTGCTTTTCGAGGGATTTATCCTTCATAGTGTCTCGTTGTTCCTCGTCGTCAATTCCTTTAGGTGTATCCACCATGTATACATCATGGGATGAGGTGGTTGTCCAGTATCCTATAGGTGCTGGTTCATGGTTGTCTCCTACATCGTCGTCCATATCGCCGATGTCTTCGGAGTCGAAATCGAGCACGTCGTGTAAGCTTTCGACAGTGGCTACAAAGTGGGTGGTGGGTGGGCGTTGAATTTCTTCGCCGTCCGCATCCCACCCTTCCTGACCGTAGTCCGGCCAGGGCTCTCCTGATAAAGAGAGAGACTTTAGTGATTTCAAGATGTTGCCAAAGGGCGAGTGCTGAAAGATGTCTGCGGTAGTGAACTCCATGACCTGCGCCCAATCGGATTCGATCGGCAGGGGCGCGGAGGGTTCGGAGTCCGGAGAGGAGTCCGACACCTTGGAGTCACGGTCTTCGCACGGACAGGGATGGAGTTCAGCTCAATCGCCGTTGAGATCATAGCCCCCGAGGCGGTGTCCAACCACTCGTCCTCGATCGGGGGAGTCGGCTCCGAGCTAAGGGTCGGAGCGGACGCTGGTGCGGCCTCCAGGGCACTGTCCGGCGGCAGAGCTAGATCGTGCCCATCGAGACAGTGCGGCGCGCTTGGCTGTGGCTCGAATCCGTCGAAGATCAAGTCTCCGCGGACATCGGCCGTGTAGTCCAAGCTTCCAAATATGACCAGATGGCCAGGGGCGTAGCTTTCGATCTGCTCCAGATGGCCAAGTGAATAGGCCCGCAGTGCAAAGCCGCCGAATACGAAGATCTGTCCGGGGAGAAAAGTCTCACCCTGGACCGCGTCGTTGTTGATGATCGAAGGAGCCATCGGGCCTATAGGTGACAACACAGAGGAAATCTCAATGAAAGCACCAATGTCGGTGTCAAAACCGGCGGATCTCGGGTAGGGGGTCCCGAACTGTGCGTCTAGGCGGATGGTAACAGGAGACAAGGGACATGATGTTTTTACCCAGGTTCGGGCCCTCTTGATGGAGGTAATACCCTACTCCTGCTTGATTAATATTGATGATATGGGTAGTACAAGAGTAGATCTACCGCGAGATTGGAGAGGCTAAACCCTAGAAGCTAGCCCATGGTATGATTGTTGTTCCTCCTACAGACTAAAACTCTCCGGTTTATATAGACATCGGATAGGGTTAGGGTTACACAGAGTCGGTTACAATGGTAGGAGATCTACATATCCATATCGCCAAGCTTTCCTTCCACGCCAAGGAAAGTCCCATCCGGACACGGGACGAAGTCTTCAATCTTGTATCTTCATAGTCTAGGAGTCCGGCCAACGGTGATAGTTCGGCTATCCAGACACCCCCTAGTCCAGGACTCCCTCAATCACCATCGTCACCGGCGCGACACCTTGATCTCCATCATAGCATCGTTGTCGTCTCGCCAACTATTGATTCTACGACTATCGCTATCGCTTAGTGATAAAGTAAAGCAATTACAGGGCGATTGCATTGCATACAATAAAGCGACAACCATATGGCTCCTGCCAGTTGCCGATAACTCGATTACAAAACATGATCATCTCATACAATAAAATATAGCATCATGCCTTGACCATATCACATCACAACATGCCCTGCAAAAACAAGTTAGACGTCCTCTACTTTTTTGTTGCAAGTTTTACGTGGCTGCTATAGGCTGAGCAAGAACCGTTCTTACCTACGCATCAAAACCACAACGATAGTTTAAGTTAGTGTTGTTTTAACCTTCTCAAGGACCGGGTGTAGCCACACTCGGTTCAACTAAAGTTGGAGAAACTGACACCCGCCAGCCACCTGTGTGCAAAGCACGTCGGTAGAACCAGTCTCGCGTAAGTGTACGCGTAATGTCGGTCCGGGCTGCTTCATCCAACAAGACCGCAGAACCAAAGTGTGACTTGCTAGTAAGCAGTATGACTTTATCGCCCACAACTCACTTGTGTTCTACTCGTGCATATAACATCAACGCATAAAACCTGGCTCGGATGCCACTGTTGGGGAACGTAGTAATTTCACAAAATTTCCTACGCACACGCAAGATCATGGTGATGCATAGCAACGGGAGGCGAGAGTGTGTCCACGTACCCTCGTATACCAAATGCGGAAGCATTACAACGCGGTTGATGTAGTCGTACGTCTTCACGATCCGACCGATCAAGTACCAAACGCACGACACCTCCTTGTCCAATTCGGACTGGGGGGAGGGGGCGCGCGGCTGCCCCTTGGCCGCCCCTCCTCTTCTCCACTAGGGCCCAATAGGCCCATTAGTCTCCCCGGGGGGTTCCGGTAACCCCCCGGTACTCCGGTATATGCCCGATACTCCCCGAAACCATTCCGGTGTCCGAACATAGTCGTCCAATATATCAATCTTTCTCGACCATTTCGAGACTCCTCGTCATGTCCATGATCACATCCGAGACTCCGAACTACCATCAGTACATAAAAACACATAAACTCATAATATAACCGTCATCGAACTTTAAGCGTGCGGACCCTATGGGTTCGAGAACTATGTAAACATGACCGAGACACGTCTCCGGTCAATAACCAATAGCGGAACCTGGATGCTCATATTGGCTCGCACATATTCTACGAAGATCTTTATCGGCCAAACCGCATAACAACATACGTTGTTCCCTTTGTCATCGGTATGTTACTTGCCCGAGATTCTATCGTCGGTATCTCAATACCTAGTTCAATCTCGTTACCAGCAAGTCTCTTTACTCGTTTCGTAATACATCATCCCACAACTAAGTCATTAGTTGCAATGCTTGAAAGACTTAAGTGATATGCATTACCGAGTGGGCCCAGAGATACCTCTCCGACAATCGAAGTGACAAATCCTAATCTTGAAATACGCCAACCCAACAAGTACCTTCGGAGACACCTGTAGAGCACCATTATAATCACCCAGTTATGTTGTGACGTTTGGTAGCATACAAATTGTTCCTCCGATAAACGGGAGTTGCATAAATTCATAGTCATAGGAACATGTATAAGTCATGAAGAAAGCAATAGCAACATACTAAACGGTCAAGTGATAATCTAACGGAATGGGTCAAGTCAATCACATCATTCTCCTAATGATGTGATCCCGTTAATCAAATGACAACTCTTTCTCTATGGCTAGGAAACATAACCATCTTTGATTAACGAGTTAGTCAAGTAGAGGCATACTAGTGACACTCTGTTTGTCTATGTATTCACACATGTATCATGTCGGTTAATACAATTCTAGTATGAATAATAAACATTTATCATGATATAAGGAAATAAATAATAACTTTATTATTGCCTCTAGGGCATATTTCCTTCACATCGTCCTTTTTTTCGGGCGTATCCACCATGTACATGTCGTAAGTAGAAGTGGCATGGTTCGGCTCCGACATCGTCATCCATACCATCGATGTCTTCGGAGGCATAGTCTAGCATGTTAGTTAGGTCCTCGACAGTGGCTATTAAGTGGGTGGTGGGTGGGACGTAAAATTCCCCGCTCTCAGCCCCCAGTTTAGGCCGGGTGTAGTTCGGAAGTGATACTTCTGTGATTGCGAGAGATCGCATTAGGTCCAGTGTCTCGTTTAAGAGCGAGAGCCGGACGTGTGTATGAGGATCTGCAGAGCTAGGTTCGGTAATAACCGCTTGACCGAGCCCGATAGACGCAGGCCTCGAGAGTTTGGAGTTGGCATCCAGAGGCTAGTCCGGCTTCCCAATGACAGGAAGAGTGATGTTTGACTCCGGGTCTGCTGACGGCATGGTCGCCTCTGTGTCTCCGACAGGAGGCTTCATAATGGGAGAGAGTCCGGTGGGGTTTATCCTCCCGTCTTCGGACAAAGTGGTCGGCTCTGGGTCTAAGGCCAGGGCAGGCGTGACAGTTGATCCTTGAGCGGAATCTGATGGTGAATCCGACGGGCTTCCTTCATGTGGATGAAGAGCGGCGGCCGAGGCCGAGAACCCTTCGAAGACCAAGTCTCCTCAGATAGCAGCGATGTAGTTCAAGCTTCCAAACCCGATCTGATGACCAGGGGCTTAGCTGTCGATCTGCTCGAGGTGACCAGTTGAATTGGCACACAGAGTGAAGCCGAAAACACAAAAAGTTGACCAGGGAGGAAAGTCACCCCGGAAACAACATCCTCGCCGATGACTAGCTGAGCCTTCGATCCTTCTACCGACGACATGGTGGATCTTTCAATGAAAGCACCAATGTCAGTGTCAAAACCGGCACATCTCGGGTAGGGGGTCCGAACTGTGCGTCTGAGGATCAATGGTAACAATGGACAATGGGGACACAATGTTTACCCAGGTTCGGGCCCTCTTAAAGGAGGTAAAACCCAACGTCCTGCTTGATTATATTCAATGAGTATAGGGGTTACAAGAGTTGATCTACCTCAAGATCGTAATGGCTAAACCCTAGCTGTCTAGCCTATGAGAATTCTGATGATTTCTAGGGACAAACCCCTCTGGTTTATATACACACCGGAGAGGCCTAGGGTTGTACAAAGTTGGTTTATAAGGGAAGGAAACAACATATTCGGACACCAAACTTTCCTTCCATGCATATAGGAGTCCTACCCGGACACGGGGGAACGTCTTCTGCTTTTATCTTCATGGCCCATCAGTCCGGCCCATATCAAATAGTCCGGACACCCGAGGACCCCCTAATCCAGGACTCCCTCAGGGGTGTCTACTATAGTACGAACAAGAAGGTAAAAACATTAATATTAAGATATTAAGTTAGTAGGACGGTGCTTGACTAGTAAAGTGTTCTCTAGGACTCCAGAGTCCTCACAACGAATGTGACCTACACAATAAGTGTGGAGCAAACGCTCTTTAATATATCCTCTATATCGACTCTTCATATGCATAAGTGGGTGGTTCCTAGTACAGAACATGTTCTACTCCAACGTGGACTTCATGCCACATACACCACCAACCATAGCTTCCCATGCCCGTTACCACATCCAGTAACTAAGGGTTTCCTCGTGGACGCACCCAGATGTGGGCTTACTTGAACTCCCCTATCAATTTGCAAAGACTAGGAATTGAGGATTTTCTATCACCTCAAATTACCTCAACATCCTAACCCGTAGAGGGACAATAGTTCCTCCATGGCCAGTCACATTGATAGTGCGAGTGAGGCCTCCTCTCAACACTCATGAGAATACTAACTCGAACATGAACAACATCATATTGGATCTCTTGGGAATCAAAATAATAGTAACCATAAAAGACTTCATCCGTATCCTTGAGAACAAATACAACTACTCAAACATAAAAGGAAAGGATTACGTTACAAGCCGACATAGAGCTAGTGAAGGGAGAAGGCATGTGGCACAGGCGGTGATGACAGGGATGGCACCGGTGGAGGTGCCAGCACGGTGTAGATGGCACCAGCCCGAAGGTCGGTGCTCACGGAGGTGGATCCCTCTGTTCTTCCCTTGATCTTGTCCCTTCCTCTATGGTTCTTGATGGAGTAGAAATGGAGATGGACTTGGATGTGATGGTGATGAATGAGATGATGGAAGCGGCGGCTAGGGTTCAAGATGATATATAGGGTGCCTCCCTTGCGTCCTCCGTTGATGAGATGCATCCAAGGGCTCTAGATGAGGCTTATCCTCTCCCAATCTCTTCTTTATGAGCCAATGATCTCGTGGGTTCGAATGGGAAAGAAGTCAGTGAAGAATCCCGTCTAAAAGGCAACTTTCGGAGGTGTGAGCAGGTCATACGACCAGCCATACGACCATGGATAATCGTATGGTACACCGTCTTTTGATTTGTCGTCCTCCAATAAAACGACGACCATTTCTTCATACGGACCCCGATTTTGACGTTCTTGGGCTCGTTGGATTCGTGAGAATGATGCCGAGAAATTTCTGGTATTATATATTGATTTGGAAAAAATTGGAAACATGACTTTTTCCGACCTCCGAAATGGCTAAGTGTGGCCCCTCGCTGTCTCCGTATTGAACCCATATTTGATCCTTTCATCGTGCTTTGTCCTAGCTTGCTCCAAAACACCTGTAGACACAAGAAAAGAAAGGAAACTAATAGAAACCAAATAAAATACTAAATGTGAAATGCTCACAAAAAGTGTAAATACCGGTAATCACGCATAGCAGACAACTATTTGGTTCAATGGGACATAATAATTGAAGAGAACATGCAACAAATGAGATATAAATATGAAAAAATAGAGCAATCAATGGAGACAATGGTGTGTCCGAGCAGGACGGCCACATGTACAAGGTCACAATCCGCTACAAGTTAGCCTCCTGGGGTTTTTAGTTTTTAGTTAAATGGACGGAACATTTTCTGTTTTATGTAAATATGTCTAAATTAATCAATTCCATCATGTTTGCTGAATTTTGCCGTGTTTCTTCAAACTGGTGTTGAAACGTACCTGGGTAGGGTTGGATGTCTGGCTCTTGTATCTGTGCCCGCGAACTGGTCCCCGCTGATCCACAGACAGATATGATGCCGATTTAGGATCGGCGTTGGAGATGCCCTTACACAACTATTTATACACTTTCCCATTGATAAAACTATTTATACACGTGTAATGTTCACTTTACCATAAATCAAGTTGCAAGAATTTTTGCTGTTTTATTAAAACAAGATAATAAAAGTGATGCTCTTCTTCCCCCTCTCGCAAGGCGACTAGGGAAAGCCTTCCTCCCCTCGATTTCCACTGGTGATTCCGTGGACTCCCCTCCCCTTCGCATGCCGCTCCGGCGGTCGACGATGGGGATGGGATTTTTGGTACCTCAGATCTGGCTAGTTAATAGGTAGGGTTTTAGTCCTCATAGGGGCGTCGTTTGGACGGATGGCGGCGCTTCTTATTCAAGTCAGTCTTCCTGGCTTCGATCCTCCTCAAGTTTGTCCGTTGTGATGGATTAGACGGAGCTCTGCCATAGATTCCTACAAGCTCCTTAGGGCGGACTGGTCAGCGTTACTCGTCGTACGTACGCAACTATGATATTTGGTGTTAGGTTCTTCAGATCGATTCCAGGATTCAACGGCGAAGACTACGGCTCCGGGCGCTGGTCCTTAGGGGCACGTCTGCGAAGACTTCCTAGCTATCATCGAGAAGGTCAGGCCAGCTCCGATATGGGTGTGGCGACAGCGGTGCATCGACGGCTCGTTCTTGCAGCGGCAGTGGTCGTTCGATGGTCCATGGACCTTGATATAAATTTTATTATATTAAGGTGTCGGTGTATAAAAGTAGGGGCTCTCCTTTTGACCCCTTTACTTGTGCACGGGCAGTCAGAGCCACCCGCCACGACCACGCATAACAGGGTAGGAAAGGGAAGCCGTAGAGAAGTCGAAGGCACAAGACAAAGCGAAGAAATGACAAGGACCAAGGACACAAAGATCAGATGGACGAAGCAGGTTTCCCCGGCAAGGACACTTGCCGGGGCGGCCTCAGCGGCCCCGGCAAGACCCTTGCCGGGGCAGCTCGCCTACGCCAGCCGAGCGATCCACCCTTGAGCCCACCAACGCTCGACAAACACATTGGGACAGGGCTCGGGACGCACCTCCGTGGTGGCATGCAGATCTTTGTGAAGACAAAGAATAGTCAAGATCAAATGGGGATAGCAAGGCAACCATCCTCACCGAAGAAACCCACAAGACCCCCGGCAAGATCATTGCCGGGGATGCCTGCGCTCCACGGCAAGACCGTTGCCGGGCCACCCGGCAAGACTCTCGCCAAGCGCGCCGGCAGGGCCACTGCCAGGCCCGCACCGGCCAAGTCTCCGCCGCCGTTCGCATGCAGCTGCCGACCCAACCATCTTGGCAGGCACCTGCGTGGCAACATGCAACCCTTTGTGGAGGCTCCACCTATCACGCCCAATATGCGATACTATCCTAAAGAGACTCGAACGTCCCACCAAGGATAGAACCGCATATTGAAACGCTTTTGCAAGGTGGATATCATTACATCAACATTACATAATAGATGGGGATACATACATAAGGCATACAATGCCACACGAATACAACATCATCTTACATAAGAGCACCATCCGACTACGGATGAAACACAAACAGAAACTCCAACGACATCCACCCCGCTAGCCCAAAGCTGCCGACTGGAACCTATCCCCGATCAAGAAGAAGCGTAAGAAGAACTCCAAAACAAGCAAACATCGCTCTCGCGCCATGATCATCGCATAACCTGTACCTGCAATCGTGGTTGTAGTAATCAGAGCCACGAGGACTCAGAATCCCATTACGATGGGTATCAAGACTAGCAAAGCTTAATGGGTAAGGAAGGGGTAAAGTGGTGAGGTTGCAGCAATGCTAAGCATATATGGTGGCTAACATACGCAAATGAGAGCGAGAAGAGAAACAAAGGAACGGTCGTCAACTAGTAATGATCAAGAAGTGATCCTGAACTCCTACTTACGTCCGACATAACCCAGAAACCGTGTTCTCCTCTCGATCAACCCCGAAAAGAGACACTCACGGTTACGCACACGGTTGGTGTATTTTAGAAGAGTTTACTTCAAGTTTACTACAACCGGATATTAACAAATTCCCATCTGCCACATAACTGCGGGCACGGCTCTCGAAAGTTTATACCCTGCAGGGGTGTCCCAACTTAGCCCATGATAAGCTCTCGCGATCAATGAAGGATATTCCTTCTCCCCGGGAAGACCCGATCAGTCTCGGAATCCCGGCTACAAGACATTTCGACAGTAATAAAACAAGACCAGCAAAGCCGCCCGATGCGCCTACAATCCCGATAGGAGTTGCACATATCTCGTTCTCAGGGCAACACCGGATAGGTCAGCCTACGAGTAAAACCAGCCCTCGAGTTGCCCCGTGGTGGCCCCGCAGTCTGCCCGGTTCGAACCAGCACTTAGAGAAACACTGGCACGGGGGGGCTAAAATAAAGATGACCCTCGGGTTGGCCGACCCAAGGGAAAGGGTATAGGTGGTGGTGAGGCAAATGGTAAAACCAAGGTTGGGCCTTGTTGGAGGAGTCTTATTCAAAGCGAACTGTCAAGGGGGTCCCATAAACCACCCAACCGCGTTAGGGACGCAAAATCCGGGAACATAATACCGATACGACGGAAACTAGGGCGGCAAGAGTGGAACAAAACACCAGGCATAAGGCCGAGCCTTCCACCCTTTACCAAATATATAGATGCATTAATTAAATAAGAGATATTGTGATATCACAACATAAACATAATCCAACATGGAGCAATCTTCATCTTCACCTGCAACTAGCAACGCTATAAGAGGGGCTGAGCAAAAGCGGTAACATAGCCGAACAACGGTTTGCTAGGATGGGTGACACCGGTTAGAGGTTCATGGCAATTTGGGAGGCTTGAGCAGCAAGTGGTAGGTAACGCAACATAGCGATAGATCAAAGCAACTAGCATAGCAATGATAGTAGTGAGATCCAAGGTGACGGTCATCTTGCCTGAAATCCCGCTAGGAAGAAGACCGAATCCATGAAGAAGACGAACGGGAGTAGTCAAACGAAGCCTCACAATCGCAACATTACCAGAACTGAGAAGCAACACCGGAAAGAAACAAACAACATGGTAAATGCACAAGCATAAACATGGCACGATGCACAATCAAGTATGATGCATGTCCGGTCTAAATAGCATGGCATGGCATGGCAAAGTGCAACAAACAATGCTACAAGTTAAGTGGAACTCAATATGCAACGGGGTGCATATCGATTTAAACCCCACATGCAATTATTTAGTTTGATCTCGTTTATGTACCCAACAATATTAAAAGTTGTTAAACATGGCATGAGGTGAAGCACGATAAAACTACCTATCTAGGCAAGTTTAAATGAGGCTGGAACAACAAACAACAATTCCAGAAAATCCTCATGTGCGTATTTTAGAAATGGTACTGTTCTTCCGAAACAATATTTTAATGTTGTTAAACAGGGAAATAAAGTGCATCATGTTAAACTAGGCAATTTTCCACCCCATTTACATATAAAGTTTATTAAATTCGGAGCAACGGTTAATTAGTTATGAAATAAATCATTTTAACATGGCATTTGAGCAAATTTAAACAAACAACATTTTAAACATTCTAAACATCGATGAAAGTGGCATATTATTAATCTACACAAAATTCTAAGCATTTTACA
Organism: Aegilops longissima; assembly: GCA_021605205.1. Lineage (NCBI taxonomy): Eukaryota > Viridiplantae > Streptophyta > Magnoliopsida > Poales > Poaceae > Aegilops > Aegilops longissima. The sequence continues at coordinate 673,667,878 of CM038678.1, read as the reverse complement.
TATATAGTTTATTTAATTTGGATGCATGCATAATTAGTTATTAACAATAGAAAACAGGGCATTTTCAGAATACGAATGCATTGGAAAATGCTAAAATACACAGATCGTAAAAAAAATATGCCGGGCCGAAGCACTAGAGTGCAGCGCCCGAGGTGGAAACGGCCCTGTGGTGTGGGTGTGTGGGCTCGATGTAAAACAGAGAAGCAAGGGGAAGAAAACGGAGAACCTCGGATCGAACCCGTAACCTCTTGATGGATAGTGGCGCGCTAGCCATCGGGCTAGCTACGTGATCGTGATGCAAAGGGAGATCGGCTGGACATACGCGATATACGCATCGCGACCAGGACCCAAAACTGATGCGCGAGGACGGGGACTCACCGGCGACGGAGCGAGCAACCCCGCCGTGGTTGCAGAGGACCGCGGGTGCGAAACGCGCTGTGGTGCTGGCTGGAGCAATGACGCGAGGGTGTGGGTGCTTGTGCGAGGCCAAGCCTGGCTGGCCATGGTTTCCGGCTGGAAGAATGACGCCGTGCGCGGGTGTCCAGGCACGAGCAGGAGCCCGTCTCGGACATGGAGACGACGACGACCGAAGCCGCGTGGGTGGTGTTCCGCGGCTGCTGCGCGTGCAGCGCTTCGGTCTTGCGTGTGCGAGCGCGAACAGAGAGGGTCGAGCAGGGAGTGGCACGATGAGGCGGCGTGTGTGAGAGAGGATCCAGAGCGGGGCGAAGCGCGAGGAACCACGGCGACTACTGCAACTATGCAACAAAATTCAGAACTCGCCGGAGCACCGAGAACACGAAGATGGCATGGATCTAGCGACGACTCCGGCGATCTAAACGCTATGGAAAAGAGCAGGGTTGGAGTTGGGTATACCTAGTATACCTTTGACATGAGGATGCGTCCGGGGACGCAGAATGTCAACGGAGAGAAGGCGAGGAACTCCGGTGGACTTGCTGTCCGTGAAGAAGACGAAGGCGACGGCGACGTAGTGGAGGCGACCTATGGCGGGGAAGAAGTCTGAACAGATGTAGTCGACGTCAAGGAAGAAGATGGACTTGCCGGAGACGACTATGGTGGCCTCCGACCACGCAGGCAATGGCAAAGCTCTCGGTGGTGCTCTCTGTTCTCTGGCTCTTGAGGGAGAAGGAGAAACAGGGGAAGGGAAAGAGGTGGCGGCGGCGAGAGGGGAAGAGGGAAACCCTAGGAGGGCTCGGACGCCAAGAGGGGTTAAATAGGGATGCGGGCTCGGCTGGCTCGGCCACCGTGGCCATGGCGTGCGTGTAAAGGAGTGGGGAGAGGTAGGAGAAAGGTGGGTGAGTGCTACAGATCAGCCACTGACGCGTGGGTCCAGATAGGCCACGTGGGACGGGTGAGAGAGAGGGGTACGTGAGTCTCAGGTGGAAAAAGGATCTGGATGGCTGCTGCTGGGTGCTACCAAGCCGGGCCGGCTATCTTGTGGTTGGCTGCTCCTGCTGCTGTTGTTTTCTATTTCTTCGAAATAGAAAAACAAAAGAGCAAATGCACAGAGGGATAGGAGAAGGGTGTATGAGAGATATAAGAATATCCCCATGACGCTGGAATTATGCACTAATTGAAATAATTGGTTTGGGCATTTTTAGAGAAAGAAAATTATCGCAAGTTTGAACTAAATTCAAACTTGAGGCAATTTTGATTCCAACCAAATCAAGTCCAAAAGAGCTGAAAATTGACAGAGGGGTTAACGGCAAGGTGTAGGGTTTGCAGGAAAAGAAGGAACTTTTTCTGGACAGGGAAAATGTCACATGAAAATAAATGTAATAAAGAAGAAAGGAGAAGTTTGAATGGAATAGAAACTTGGGTGAACTTGATGAATGGCCGCTGGTATGAGCATGTTGCATGAGTGAGGTGGAGATAAGAAGAAAGGGGGGGTCATGAAGATCACACAACAAGATTTCAAGATGCAAACCAATGCATGATTCTCATGATGCAAATGCAATAAAATGACATATGCAATATCATGAAACATAGAACAAAGCAAGGATGGTGCAATGCAATATAATATAAGATGAACATGATGCAAGAAGGAAAAATGACAAGGCACTCAACAAGGTCATGGCATAACATATATGAATGAAATATGCAAAACAATTATGATAATGCAACAAACATAATGAACACACGTCAATAACTAAAACAAAAGGAAAGGCAACTGAAACGTCGGTCTCGGGGCGTTACACCACCACAGCGCCACCTCAGCTGCTTGCCTGCCTACATGGCATCGCATGCACCGCTGGCTAGGGCGCGTGTCGAAGCAAGGAGGAGCCGCGACGGACGGGACATGCCTCACTCCCGTCCCCGATAAAGCAAAGGGACACCTAAGCCTCGCATTGAATGTGCTTTGTCCTGTAACGCCAGCGATAAGCTCACAGCGATGTAGCACTTTCCACCTCCTGTGTGCCACTGTGGCAGCCCCTTTCACCTATAAAAGGAGGCCCATGGCGTACTGGAGGAGGATTCGGCTCTTTCAAATCTAGCAGCACCTAGAGCTAGTTCAAGGGCTCAAGAACACTAAATACATCCAGCAAAGCAGGATCGTAGGGTTTTACGCATCTTTGCGACCCGAACCTGGGTAAATCCCCTTTGTGTTGTCTACTAGTCCTGCTCTTCTCACGATCCCCGCGCCCCGCAACTGTAGAAGGGATTCCAGTGACCCCATAGGTGTCATCTCCCACCGACATCTTTGGCGCGCCAGGTAGGGGGCGCAGTTGTGAGAATCCAGTCTAGCAGTTGACCCAACTGTTCTTCATTGCCATGGCTCCTAAGAAGAATACGACCACGACGATCGGTTTGTCCGGGACCGGGTTGGTACCGGCGAGGACCGGTAGTGGGCCAGTTACGGAGAGAAACCGTAGCGCGGCCCGCGAGCATCCACATCACCCTGATGGTCCAGGCCTGGCGAGTGGCGTCGTTCGCGCGCCCGGCGACGAGCCACCAGTTGCGGGCTCTAGAGGTGGAGTCGGGCCCCCCGCGGGCCGCGTGGTGCCCTCTAGGGGCGCTGCCATCCCGCTAGACGGTGGCATGGCGACCTCCAAGACAACAACACCAACGCCCACGGCACGCTCTTCCCAGGTTGTGCGTGATGAGCAGCGTCGCCCTGTTTGTGACCCTGCACGCCGCCCTGGGAAGAGTCATGTGCGCCCATCACAGAAGAAGAGGGCCAGCATGCGCGCCGAGGTGCTGATGGAGGTGGCGATCGGCTGCGGGGCCATGACGCGGCTCCTTCTAACCTGGTTAGAAGTTGAGGCGCATCACGGTCCACCCAGCTTTCGCCGCCACCCACACCACAAGGGACCAAGAAGTTTCCCGTCAAGGAGGACGGTACGGGGGGAGTTTTTACCATAAGCTCCACCCTCGACGGCAAATAGGAAAGCGAGCTCGTCGCCTTCCTACGGGCGAATGTCGATGTGTTTGCATGGCAAGCCTCTGACATCCCCGGCGTTCCCAGGGAGGTGATTGAGCACCACCTTGCTGTCTGTCCTCATGCGCGGCCCGTCGAGCTGAAGGTCAGGAAGCAAGCTTTGGAGAGGCAGGAATTCATCATGGAGGAAATCAGAAAGCTAGAGGCGGCAGGTTTGGTGAGAGGAGTACTCCATCCGACGTGGTTGGCCAATCCGGTAGTAGTGCGCAAGGCAAATGGGAAGTGGAGGCTGTGTATTGACTACACAGACATCAATAAGGCCTGTCCAAAGGATCATTTCCCGTTGCCGCGCATTGACCAGATTGTTGACTCCACGGCTGGGTGTGACCTCTTATCGTTCCTTGACGCCTACTCAGGATACCACCAGATCTTCATGACAAAGGAAGACGAGGAAAAGATAGCATTCATCACCCCATGTGGTACGTATTGCTTTTTACGGATGCCTTTCGGGTTGAAGAGTGCTGGCTCAACCTTTACAAGAGCAGTCCAAATTGGTTTTGAGCCCCAACTACATAGAAATATGGAAGCTTATATAGATGACATAGTGGTCAAAACCAAGGACAAAGCAACACTTGTACAAGATCTGGAGGAAACATTTGGGAACCTGCGCAAGATCAACCTCAAATTGAACCCTGAGAAGTGTGTCTTCGGCGTCCCGTATGGCAAGCTTCCCAGGTTCTTTGTGTCCTAGCGCGGGATTGAAGCAAACCCAAATAAGATCAAGGCCATCGAGCAGATTGAGGCACCCAAACGGATCAAGGACGTGTGTCGGCTCTCTGGCTGCGTTGCTACCATGAGCTGGTTCATCTCCAAGTCCGTGGAGCGTGCCCTTCCTTTTTTCAAGATCTTGAAGAAGGCAGGGCCGGTAGAGTGGACCCCAGAGGCCGAGGCAGCGCTGCAAGATTTGAAGAAATACCTCTCCTCTACCCCAATGCTGGTTGCGCCCAAACCACAAGAACCGTTGCTGCTTTATCTAGCGGCAACAAATCAGGTGGTTAGCGCCGCACTAGTGGCGCAGAGAGAGGTTGATGAGGAGACAACAACAGCGGCAGAGTCGACGGTTGGCAGACCGGAACCCTCCCCGGCAGGGCTCGGTCCCGGCAAGACTGAGTCCCCGGCAAGGCTCGGTCCCAGCAAGACTGGCGCCAGTACGACGGGACCCACGCGACCGGGTGAGGAGGCGCAGAAGAATAAAATGGTACATCACCCAGTTTAGTTCGTCAGCTCCCTCTTGCAGGGGGCTAGGTTGAGGTACTCAGGTGTGCAAAAGCTGCTCTTTGGCCTCCTTATGGCTTCGAGGAAGCTGCGCCATTACTTCCAAGCACACGAGATCATGGTGGTCACCTGCCTCCCATAGCAACTGATACTGCATAACCCAGATGCAACGGGGAGGATCGTGGAATGGGCCCTGGAGCTATCAAGTTTCGGTTTGAAGTTTGAAAGTACCTCGACGATTCAAAGCAGAGTCTTGGCGGAGTTTGTTGCAGAATGGACCTCGACGCCCGACGAAGAGGTACAGGAGACCACTCTCCCTGGCAAGGAAACGAGCCGCAACTGGATCATGTACTTTGATGGTGCCTTCTCGCTGCAAGGCGCCGGTGCTGGTGTGCTGCTTGTCGCACCCACCGAAGAGCACCTCAAGTATGTCATCCAGATGCACTTCCCCCGGGAGATGTCAACCAACAACACCGCCGAGTACGAGGGTTTGCTTGCCGGTCTCAGGATCACTGCGGACCTCGGAGTTAAAAAGCTCATCGCCATGGGCGACTCACAGCTCGTTGTCAGGCAGATCAACAAAGATTATCAAAGCCCGTTGATAGAAGCTTACGTAGATGAGGTGAGGAAACTATAGGAACGCTTTGACGGTGTACAAGCGGAGCACATCCCTCGGGCGGAGAATGACATCATCGACTGCCCGTCAAAGCGCGCTGCCCTCAAGCTACCTGTGGAACCAGGTTCTTTTGTGCTTCAGTTAACTAAGCCGTCCGTTGAGCCGTCGACCGGGCAGAACAAGCGGAGGAAGCTAGGCCCCGGCAAGTACTTCCCCACCGAGCTCCCCGGAGCCGCCGGCAAAGATGTTGCCGTGGATGCCGATCCTGCCATGGGGCAACCGACTCTGGCAGGACCTTAGGTCATGGCCGTGGAGGCGGCCGCTCCTGTAGCAGAAGAAATGCCTTTGGTCCTTGTCGTCGAGCCACAGGCTCCGGCATGGGCGCAGCACACCGTCCGATTCCTTCAGAAAGGAGAGCTTCCTGAGGAGCACGAAGAGGCAGAAAGAGTAGCCCGCCGGTCTGCTCTGTACCAATTCATTGATAACAAACTGTACAGAAGAAGACCGAATGGGGTGAAATTGAAGTGCATCTCACGGGAGGAAGGACTAAAGCTGTTGGCAGATACATGGAGGCATATGTGGCTCCCACATAGGGTCAAGGGACCTTCCCGGCAAGGCTTTCCGGCAAGGTTTCTTCTGGCCCACCGCCCTCCAGGATGCGACGGCACTAGTAACCAAGTGTGAAGCGTGCCAGTTCCATTCGAAGAAGCTCCATCAACCAGCTCAACCCCTTCAAACTATCCCTCTCTCCTGGCCCTTCTCGGTCTGGGGGCTCAACATATTGGGCCCTTTCCCCCGTGCTGTCGGGGGCTTTGAGTACTTGTACGTCGCAATTGACAAGTTCACAAAGTGGCCAGAGGTGGAAGCAGTGAGGAAGGAGCCAGCGCAGTCAGCCATCAAGTTCTTCAAGGGACTAGTGTGCCATTTTGGGGTGCCCAACAGGATCATCACCGACAACGCCACACAGTTCACAAGCCATGCCTTCATGCAATACATTGAGGATCTCGGCAGCAGGGTTTGTTTTGCTTCCGTGGCACATCCACGGAGCAACGGCCAAGCGGAGAGAGCAAATGCTGAAGTCCTGCGAGGCTTAAGAACGAAGACTTTCGACAGGCTGCGCAAGAGTGGAAGGCGCTGGATTGATGAGTTGCCGGCGGTTCTTTGGTCGATCAGAATGACGCCAAATCGAGCCACCGGCCAGACACCCTTTGCCCTGGTTTACGGGGTAGAAGCAGTTCTCCCCACAGAACTCATATACGGGTCACCTCGAGTGCTCTCTCATGATGAGCTTGAGCAAGAGCGATTGCGGGAAGATGACGCAACGCTCCTTGAGGAAGATCGCCTCCGGGCGGCTGTGAGAGCAGCATGCTACCAGCAAGCCTTGCGCCGCTACCATAGCCGCAAGGTTCATGCCTAGAGCTTTGAGGAAGGCGACCTTGTTCTTCGGCACGTTCACTCGGCCAAGAATTCCAACAAGTTGACGCCGAAGTGGGAAGGCCCTTATCGGGTAACACGAGTCACCAGGCCCGGCGCAGTCCGGCTGGAGACCGAAGATGCCATTCCAGTGAGCAACTCCTGGAACATCGAGCATCTCCGCAAGTTTTACCCATAAGGCGCGATTGCCGGGCCTCTCGGCAAGCTACCCTTTTGCACAAGCCTTGCCGGCAAGGCAAGTAACCCTTTGTACAAAGCCATGCGCATACCCTGAGCACAAATAAACAAAGCGCTGGCGCCCTAAGTTATAGCATGCATGCTAGGTTGAGTCTCTTCCTTGGTTAGGGTTGATAGTGCTTAGCGGCGGCTAACCCCTAGCTTAGAGGTCGAAAAGGCCCCTCCTCGCTTCTTCTCTGTCTACTTTGGTTCGCAGGACACATGAATATCCTTGCCGAGCTGCTTTGGAAGAAAGGGGAGAGACCGGCGTCCGGGCCCCGACAAGCCAATATTGCCTGGGGCTACAAGAGCAAAGATCCAACCACGACAAGCCAAGGTTGCCGGGGGCTACAGATTCAGATAAGTTCTCTATCCGTTATCATGCGTTTCGTTATGAACTGAGGTATGTGAAACCTCGTTTTATCCTTAGGCTACCGTGCTCCCCTCATTCCAGACCCCAGGACTCGTCTCCTAGGGACCGAGTTTGATCGTAGTCGCGGCAGCAAGGAAATGAAACGAGGAGCCTAAGCCCACCTCATCCCTTCCTCCGCCAAGGGCGTGAGAAAGGTCGAGCGAAGTGGGGGGACGGCAAGGCTTGTTGTCGGGCAAAAAAACGTTTATCTTAAGGATAACGAGGATTCACTCCTTGTCATGGGTTCTACCCGCGAACCAAAATCCCGGCAAACATCCCTTTTTCATTAAAAAACATCTCGTACAGGTATAGTTCGTACGAAACGAAAAACATGAACATGGGGATTACTAGTTCTAAAGTTAACAAAGGCCCGAAGGCTTACAAGATTAAAAAGATACAAGGTGCCCGTAACCCCTTTCTTGTCTCTCTCCTCAGGAAATGGAACAAGAAAAGAAGGAGGGCAAAAGGGGCTCCTAGGAGAGCAAGGAGTGGCAGTAGACACCAAGAGAACATCTTGGTGGTCGTCCAAGGGCTGGATGGTGATGGCGACGCCGGAGGCAGAGCTCAAAGACGAGGCGGCAGGACGTCGATACGCAACGAAGGCGTCGGTGCCCGCGTACTCCGACTTGACGGCCTTGCCGCCCGCCCTCTTCTTCTTCCGCAGCCTCCGAACGCCAGCCGCCCAAGGAGACGATCCCGAGAAGTTCAAGGAGCCGGCGACACGGATGATGGGGTCACCGGTGCCGCTCGAAGCGGCGCCCGACGCCTAGTCGGACCCGTCATCCTGCCGCCCGCTAGCCTCGCCATCGTTGCCGTTGTCCTCCTAGCCACTCTCGCTCGAGGAGGAATCTTCCTCATCAGAAGAGCTCTCCATGCAGCACCTTACGCGAGTCCCGAAGTGCCCGAAGATCTTGATGGAGAGGAGGCCACCCTCCATTAGTTTGAAAAGGAGAGTGAGCCCATCCATCAAGCTGTGGAGGCGAGCGAAGGTCTTCCACCCTCGATGAAGATACATGACGTGAGGGGCAGGGAACTCGACGTCGGCCCATGTGCCGCTGTTCTCGCAACCCCTCATATGCAGCCGCAACGCCTGCGGCTGATCCAGCTCCATCTCTCCCGCGCGAATGGAGTCGGGAGGCGAAGGCAAAGGCGCGGTGGCCAGCTCAGCCTAACAAAGAATTCGCAGGGGTTATCCCCGGCATGGCCCTCCATCGGAGGATAGGCTGTTGGCGGAGGTGAGGCTGATCTGCCGCCCCGTCCTCCTCTCCCTCGAGCACCACGACGGCCTCGACCTCGCCCCCTCCCCCTTCCTCTAGTGGTCGGCTCTGCCACTATGAGCTCTTGGGGAGGAGCGATGCGCTTTCTGGCCGAAACCCTCGCCGCCACCGATGAAGTGTCGCTACGCCCCCTCGCCATGGCAGAAGAAAGGAGGAAGCAAGAATGGGGAGAGGCTGATGGCGGAGGGTTGAGAGGCACCGTTCCTCCCGCTCCCCTCTTTATAAAGTAGCGGGGGCGAGGCTCGACCGCCCCCTCTCGGCCAATCCGACCCGTTGAAGTGACAGCGAGCGAGGCCGTCAACCTCCCTCCATGCTCCATTGAAGGCGCGTGGGAATCGACCCACGCACACACATGACTTCCCATGTCCCGCGCGCCTGTCATTCGCTCTGCATTATGCATGCAGCGAACGTGGCACAAGGGGCGGGCGCAGTGGGACGCGTGGAGCGACAGTTCCCAAGCAAGGGCAGTAAATGGGAGGCGGCCCTGCGGTCTCAAAGAGACACGCGAGCCGCCTCTTTACTGTCCACCACAAGGTGACCCCCGCGTCGCGCGTTCAACACGGTCCATGGAGAAGCGAAGCGGCGCAGAAAGCGTTATCAGCGGTAAAATCCGCCCTAACTACCACAAGACTGCAGGCCTGGCCCAGCCCGGGGCTCTGTCGGTGTACAAAAGTAGGGGCTCTCCTTTTGACCCCTTTACTTGTGCACGGGCAGTCGAGCCACCCGCCACGACCACGCATAACAGGGTAGGAAAGGGAAGCCGGAGAGAAGCCGAATGCACAAGACAAAGCGAAGCAACGACAAGGACCAAGGCCACAAAGATCAGATGGACGAAGCAGGTTTCCCTGGCAAGGACCCTTGCCAGGGCAGCCTCAGCGGCCCTGGCAAGACCCTTGCCGGGGCAGCTCGCCCACGCCAGCCGGGCGAGCCACCCTTGAGCCCACCAACGCTCGATAAACGCATTGGGACAGGGCTCGGGAGGCACCTCCGTGGTGGCATGCAGATCTTTGTGAAGACAAAGAATAGTCAAGATCAAATGGGAATAGGAAGGAAAACATCCTCACCGAAGAAACCCACAAGACCCCCGGCAAGATCCTTGCCGGGGACGCCTGCGCGCCACGGCAAGACCCTTGCCGGTCCACCCGGCAAGACTCTCGCCAAGCGCGCCGGCAGGGCCACTGCCAGGCTCACACCAGCCAAGTCTCCGCCGCCGTTCGCATGCAGCTGCCCACCCAATCAGCTGGGCAGGCACCTGCGTGGTGCTACGTCTCGAGCTTGCGTTGGATTTCAAGAGGAAAGGATGATGCAGCACAGTAGCGTAAGTATTTCCCTCAGTTTTTGAGAACCAAGGTATCAATCCAGTAGGAGACTACGCGCAAGTCCCTCGTACCTGCACAAAACGATAGATACTCGCAACCAACGCTTAGGGGTTGTCAATCCCTTCACGATCACTTACGAGGGTGAGATCTGATAGAGATAATATTTTTGGTATTTTTGGTATAAAGATGCAAAGTAAAAAGTAAAAGCAAAGCAAGTAAATAAAGTGATGGAGATTGATATGATGAGAATAGACCCGGGGGCCATAGGTTTCACTAGAGGCTTCTCTCAAGAGCATAAGTATTCTACGATGGGTGAACAAATTACTGTTGAGCAATTGACAGAATTGAGCATAGTTATGAGGTTATCCAGGCAATGATCATGTATATAGGCATCACGTCCGTGACAAGTAGACCGAAATGTTTCTACATCTACTACTATTACTCCAGTCATCGACCACTATCCAGCATGCATCTAGAGTATTAAGTTAAAAACAGAGTAACACTTTAAGCAAGATGACATGATGTAGAGGAATAAATTCATGCAATATGATAAATACCCTATCTTGTTATCCTCGATGGCAACAATACAATACGTGCCTTGCGACCCTTTCTATCACTGGGTAAGGACACCGCAAGATTGAACCCAAAGCTAAACACTTCTCCCACTGCAAGAACTACCAATCTAGTTGGCCAAACCAAACGGATAATTCGAAGAGACTTGTAAAGATAACTTAATCATACATAAAAGAATTCAGAGAAGAATCAAATATTTTCCATAGATAATCTGGATCATAAACCCACAATTCATCAGTCTCAACAAACACACCGCAAAAAGAAGATTACATCGAATAGATCTCCACGAGAGAGGGGGAGAACATTGTATTGAGATACAAAAAGAGAGAAGAAGCCATCTAGCTACTAGCTATGGACCCGAAGGTCTGAAGTAAACTACTCACACTTCATCGTAGGGGCTATGGTGTTGATGTAGAAGCCCTCCGTGGTGGATGCCCCCTACGGCGGAGCTCCGGAACAGGCCCCAAGATGTGATCTCGTGGATACAGGAAGGTACGGCGGTGGAATTAGGTTTTGGCTCCGTCCCCGATCTATTGGGGGTAATGAGGTATATATAGGAGGAAGGAGTACGCCGGTGGAGCGTCAGGGGCCCACGAGGCGGGGCGCGCCTAGGGGAGGGCGCGCCTCACCTCGTGACCGCCTGCACTCCTTGGAGTAGGGTTCAAGTCTCTGGATCACGCTCGATGAGAAAATCACGTTCCCAAGGTTTCATTCCGCTTGGACTCGTTTGATATTATGTTTCTTCGAAACACTGAAATAGGCAAAAAAACAGCAATTCTGGGCTGGGCCTCCGGCTAATTGGTTAGTCCCAAAAATAATATAAAAGTGGAAAATAAAGCCCATTATAGTCCAAAACAATAAATAAAGTAGCATGGAGCAATCAAAAATTATAGATACGTTGGAGACGTATCAAGCATCCCCAAGCTTAATTCCTGCTCGTCCTCGAGTAGGTAAATGATAAAAAGGAATTTTTGATACGGAGTGATACTTTGGCATAATTTCAATGCAAATCTTCTTAATTGTGATATGAATATCCAGATCCGAAAGATTCAAGACAAAAGTTCCTATTGACATAAAAATAATAATACTTCAAGCATACTAATCAAAATAATTATGTCATCTCAAAATAACATGGCCAAAGAAAGTGCATCCCTACAAAATCATATAGTTAGGCTATGCTTCATTTTCGTCACACAAAGATGTTCCCAACTTCTATACCCCGATGACAAGCCAAGCAATTGTTTCATACTTAAATAATCTCAAACTTTTTCAACCTTCACACAATACATGAGCGTGAGCCATGGATATAACACTATGGGTGGAATATAATATGATGATGGGGATTGTGTGGAGAAGACAAAAAAGGAGAAAGTCTCACATTGACGAAGATAATCAACGGGCTATGGAGATGCCCATCAATTGATGTCAACATGAGGAGTAGGGATTGCCATGCAACAGATGCACTAGAGCTATGAATGCTCAACAAAAGAAAACTAGTGGGTGTGCATCCAACTTGCTTGCTCATGAAGACCTAGGGCATTTTGAGGAAGCCCATCGTAGGAATATACAAGCCAAGTTCTATAATGAAAAATTCCCACTAGTATGAACAAGACAACTTATGAGACTCACTATATGAAAAACATGGTGCTACTTTGAAGCACAATATATGAGACTCACTACATGAAGAACGAGCTGCTACTTTGAAGCACAAGTGTGGAAAAAGAGATAGTAGCATTGCCCTTTTATTTTCTTTTTTTGGGCCTTTTTTTAGCCTTTCTCTTTTTTTTATTTGGGCAATGCTCTAATAATGATGATCATCACACTTCTATTGATTACAACATGAGGATTACAACTCGAAACTAGAACAAGATATGACTCTATATGAATGCCTCCGGCGGTGTACCGGGATGGTGCAATGAATCAAGAGTGACATGTGTGAAAAATAATGCATGGTGGATTTGCCAGAAATACGATGTCAACTACATGATCATGCAATGGCAATATGACAAAAGTAATGTATGTCATAATAATGATGAACGGAACGGTGGAAAGTTGCATGGCAATATATCTCGGAATGGCTATGGAAATGCCATAATAGGTAGGTATGGTGGCTATTTTGAGGAAGATATAGGGAGGTTTATGTGTGATAGAGCGTATCGCATCACGGGTTTGGATGCACCGGCGAAGTTTGCGCCAACTCTCAATGCGAGAAAGGGCAATGCACGGTACCGAAGAGGCTAGCAAAGGCGGAAAGGTAAAAGTGCGTATAATCCATGGACTCAACATTAGTCAAAATAACTCATATACTTATTGCAAAAATTTAGAAGTCATCAAAAATTCAAGTACTACGCGCATGCTCCTAGGGGGATAGATTGGTAGGAAAAGACCATCGCTCGTCCCCGACCGCCACTCATAACGATGCACAAGCCAGGTACACTTGATGCTTCAAATTTGTTACACAACTTTAACCATACGTGCATGCAACGGGACTTACAAACTTCAACACAAGCATTTCTCAAATTCACAACTACTCAACTAGCATGACTTTGATATTATCACCTCCATATCTCAAAACAATTATCAAGCATCAAACTTATCTTAGTATTCAACGCACTCAAAAGAAAGTTTCACATATCTTGAATACCAAGTATATTAACATTAAGCAAGTTAACATGATATTAAAGACTCTCAAAATAATCTAAGTGAAGCATGAGAGATCAAGTTTATTTAAAAAAAATCCACCATCGTGCTCTAAAAGATCTAAGTGAAGCACTAGAGCAAAAATTATCACGCTCAAAAATATATAAATGAAGCACTATGAGCAAATTATCAAGCTCAAAAGATATAAGTGAAGCACTATGATCAAACTATCAAATTCCAATTCATATATGGTTCTCTCAAAAGGTGTGTACAGCAAGGATGATTGTGGTAAACTAACAAGCAAAGACTCAAATAATACAAGATGCTCCAAGCAAAACACATATCATGTTGGTGAATAAAAATATAGCTCCAAGTAAATTACCGATGGAAGTGGACGAAAGAGGGGATGCCTTCCGGGGCATCCCCAAGCTTTGACTTTTTGGTGTCCTTGGATTATCTTGGGGGTGCCATGGGCATCCCCAATCTTAGGCTCTTGCCACTCCTTGTTCCATAATCCATCAAAAGAATTCACCCAAAACTTGAAAACTTCACAACACAAAACTCAATAGAAATCTCATGAGCTCCGTTAGAGAAAGAAAACAAAATACTACTTTAAGGTACTGTAATTAACTCATTATTTATTTATATTGGTGTTAAACCTACTGTATTCCAACTTCTCTATGGATTGTAAACTATTTTACTAACCATAGATTCATCAAAATAAGCAAACAACACACGCAAAACAGAATCTGTCAAAAACAGAACAGTATGTAGTAATCTGTAACTAACGCAAACTTCAGGAACCCAAAAAATTCTACCAAAATTAGACGACCTAGAAAATTTGTTTATTGATCAGCTGCAATTGGAATCAGTATTTTATCACGTTCTGGTGATTTTTAACAATTTGGGCACTGAGCACAAAGATTCTGGAAATTAGAGCAAGATCAAATAACTATCATCCAAGAAGAACCAATAGGTCCAACTTGGCACAAACACTAATTAAAAGATAAAAACACATCTAAACAGAAGCTAGATGGATTATTTATTACTAAGTAGCAAGGAAAAAATTGGGTTGTCTCCCAACAAGCGCTTTTCTTTAAAGCCCTTTTAGCTAGGCATTGAGATTTCAATGATGCTCACAAGAAAGACAAGAATTGAAGCAGAAAGAGAGCATCATAAAACATGTGACAACCACATCTAAGTCTAACATACTTCCTATGCATAGGCATCTTATAGGCAAATGAATCAAGGCAAGCAAAAACTAGCATATTCAAGGAAGCGGAAAGAGACAATAGCAATCTCAACATAGCGAGAGGTAATTTAATAGTATGAAAGTTTCTACAACCATATTTTCCTCTTTCATAATAATAACATGTAGGATCATAAGCAAATTCAACAAAATAACTACCACATAACATATTCTTAACATGATTCACATGTATGCAAAGTTGACACTCTTCCAAAATAGTGGGATTATCATTAACTAAAGTCATGATTTCTCCAAGCCCATTTTTATAAAAAATTTCATAAGATTGAATATTCTCCAAATATGTGGGATCTAAAGTTAACACTCTTCCAAACCCACTTTCAATATTATTGCAAACAATATTATCAATCTCATATTTATCATGGGGCTTAAATAAATTTTCAAGATCATAAGAAGAATCACCCCAATCGTGATCATTGCAACAAGTAGTAGACATAGCAAAACTAGCATCCCCAAGCTTAGGGTTTTGCATATTATTAGCACAATTGTGATGCCCGAGTAATTAAGCTACAGTAATCCCCACTAATGATGCCACGTCACCTTTGTCACGGTAGTTAATCTCGGGTTAGTTCAAAAACCGGTTCGAATTTCAAATTCAAAATCGAGCAAACAATAAAAGTTTTCAAATATTAAAATTTAAATGTTCGGAGTGAACCAAATAATACATAGGTAATTATGGAGGTGAAACCACATTTTTATAAAATGTTTAAATGCTCCAAGGAAAATAAAACAGCAGCAGAAGAAATTAATTAAATGCCTTTTTGTGTTTTGTAAAATATTAAACTATATTATTTGGGGATGAAACAGTTTGTGGATGTGGCTTAATTTGTAAGAACAATTTAGGTGCCACTTTGGTATTTACTAAAACAAAAAATAAACTGCAACTAAAATAAAAAGAAAAGGTAAAGTAAATAGAAAGTAAAACAAAATGTAAGAAGAGAGAAGGCCTCCCATCGGGCTTCGCCCACCAGCCGCCCATCGAACACCGCCCACCGGCCTCCTTATCCATCCCCCACCCCAAACCCTACCCACGACCCCCACTCTCCTCACCCTCCCCACGTTCGCTTCCTCTCCCCGATCTGGATCGGGATCGGGAGGCCACCGACGCGCTGCCGCGCTCCCCGAGGCCACCGCCGCAGACGAGGTCCGCACCACCCGGGCGCCGCCGCCTCGCCGCCTCTCGCTCACCTCCCTCGCCCGCTTTCCCCATCCCGATTCTGGATCGGGCACCAAGTCCATGGCGCCCCACCGCCACACGCCGCTCGTCTCCAAGAACCGCCCCGACGCCGCCCAGATCGACCGACGCCGCCGCGACCGTGCTCGCTCCGCCCGCAGATCTTCGCCTGGTCCGTCTCTCCCGGCGGTGGCGCGCGCCCTGTCGCCTGGTCCGCCTTGACGGCGGTGCGCCACGCTCAAGACGCCCATTCAACCCACGCTGCTTGGTCCCAATGGGCCAACGACGAAGGGCCCGCCCGTAACGATTTAAAAAATAATAATAATAATAATAAAATAAATAAAAAATATTAAATAAATAAATAAATAATTAAAATAATTAAAATATTAATTAATTAATTAAGTAATTAATTAATGTTAATTAATCCTGATTAGATTAACCTAATCAGTAATTAAACTAATTTATCTGTTTTAGTTAATCTTAGTCAATGACAATGGGACCCACATGTCGTGGTTGACCCGATCAACCCTGTGGACTCTTGACGTCCAAGATGACATCATCCGACGTCATAATTCCATTTTTCAATTAATTAATTAATTAATTAAATTCCGAAATTAATAAACTCTTTAAAAATCATATCTTTTAATCAGTAACTTCGGATTAAAATATTTTCAACATGAAAGTTGCTCGAACGACGAGACGAATCCGGATACACAGTCGCTCGTCCGCCACACACCCCTAACCTATCGAACCTGCAACTTTCCCTCTCGCTCCTCTCGCTGAAAACACGAAACACCGGAATACTTTCCGGATGTTTCTTAACCAGTACCACCTCATACCACGTTAGATCACCTCTAGCACCGCTTTTGTTATGTTATGCTTTGATTGCTCTATTATTTATTATGTCCCCCTCCGTTATTTTTTCGGTAGACCCGAGACCGCCATTGCCGGTATTCTCAGTGATCGACTACGGTGTCGACGACCCCTCTCTCTTGCCGAGCAACCAGCAAGCCCCCATTGATCACGGATATCGCCTACTCTTCTCTATACCGCTTGCATTAGAGTAGTGTAGCATGTTACCGCTTTCGATTATACCTATCCGATGCATAGCTTTGTCCTTGTTACTCTTGTTGTTACCTTTACCGCAATCCTATATGCTTAGTATAGGATGCTAGTACTTTCATCTGTGGCCCTACATCCTTGTCCATCTGCCGTGCTATACTATCGGGCCGTGATCACTCGGGAGGTGATCACGGGTATATACTATGTACTTTACACTATTACATTACCTGTGGTACTGTTCGGAGATGGGGCTGAAAGGACGGGTGGCTCCATCCCGTAGAGGTGGGCCTGGGTTCCCGACGGCCCCGATTGTTACTTTATGGCGGAGCGGCAGGGCAGGTTGAGACCGCCTAGGAGAGAGGTGGGCCTGGCCTGCTCGGCGTTCGCGGATACTTAACACGCTTAACGAGGTCTTGGTATTTGATCTGAGTTGGCTACGAGCTTATACGCACTAACCATCTACGCGGGAGTAGTTATGGGTATCCGCGCCGTGGTATCACCGGCACTTCAGACGTCAACGACGAGCGCGCTAGCGCCGGATTGGACTGGAACGCTGTTGGGCAAGGTCTGCTTCGTCACAGACGCAAGCGTGTGTGTGCTTTCGAGGCGATGGGCCTGCACCCTGCGCTTAGGTTTAGACCGGCGTGTCGGCCTCTCACAGCCTAGGTGGGGCTGCGACGTGTTGATCTTCCGCGGCCGGGCATGACCGAGGAAAGTGTGTCCGGCAAAATGGGATCAAGCGTCTTTGGGTAAGATGGTGCACCCTGCAGGAAGTTAATCTATTCGAATAGCCGTGATCTTCGGTAACAGGACGACTTGGAGTTGTACCTTGAGCTTATGACAACTAGAACCGGATACTTGATAAAACACACCCTTCCAAGTGCCAGATACAACCGGTGGTCGCTCTCTCTCAGGGATATGAGGAGGGGATCGCCGGGTAGGATTATTGCTATGTGATGTTACTTGGAGGACTTCAGTTTGTCCTCTTCTACTTGTTGCAAGACGGAGGTGACCAGAAGCGTAGTCTTCGCTAAGACTAGCTATCCCCCTCTTATTCTGGCATTCTGCAGTTCAGTCCACTGATATGGCCCTTTACACATATATCCGTGCATATGTAGCGTAGCTCCTTGCTTGCGAGTACTTTGGATGAGTACTCACGGTTGCCTTGTTCCCCCTTTTCCCCCTATCTCTACTCGATTGCTGCAACCAGACGATGGAGCCCAGGAGCCAGACGCCACCGTCGATGACGACTACTACTCTGGAGGTGCCTACTACTACGTGCAGCCCGCTGACGACGACCAGGAGTAGCCTAGGAGGATCCTAGGCAGGAGGCCTGTTCCTCTTTCGATCTGTATCCCAGTTTGTGCTAGCCTTCTTAAGGCAAAACTTGTCTAACTTATGTCTGTACTCAGATATTGTTGCTTCCGCTGACTCGTCTATGATCGAGCACTTGTATTCGAGCCCTCGAGGCCCCTAGCTTGTATTATGATGCTTGTATGACTTATTTTATTTGTAGAGTTGTGTTGTGATATCTTCCCGTGAGTCCCTGATCTTGATCGTACACATTTGCGTGCATGATTAGTGTACGATTGAATCGGGGGCGTCACAAGTTGGTATCGAGCCATCGCTGTAGGAATCCCCTTCCACACTCCTTGGTCAAGTCGAGTCTAGACATTGCAAAAAACTTTTACTAACTTGGCTGTGTGCCTTACGGGCCCACGTCGCCATTGGGTGGTATTAGTATCTTTTACTCCTCGATCTTTACTCTGGGATTCTGAACTCTCTTCTATTCGGGTTAAACGATTTTGCTAAAAACAAAACTAACTTTAGGTTCTCGTGAGTACTTTCTCTCGGAGAGCCCCTCACTTCAGATGATCGTCTGCTAATCAGAAGATTTCGGAGATACTCTTTGATATTCTCTCGAGACTTTGTGCCCATCACTTTTGCTATTCCCGACCACCGATAAATCCGTATGGAAAACTACTTACACTTGCCATTCATACGATCATCCCCCATTGATCTTGTTATTACAAGATACCCCGAAGTTTTCTCTATTGTTCCGAGAATACTTTGTGCCTACTGCCTAGCAGTTCTTGCCACATGAATACCCCTTCAAATAAATCCTCGCACTTGTCGAGTATCCGCTCATCCCCAGTTGTTCATGTGTTTCACAAAAGTCTTCAAAATACTATTCGATCTTCCGAAAATCCTCTGGAGCCTTTGTCTCTTGAAATTCTTGCTTGCTTGCATTATGGTTAATCCCATAAGTCTCGTAGTCTTATTGACATTCCTTGTCATTATCATTTTGAGTCTGTTGACTCAATATGTTTGCGAATACACGCAATCATCATTGATCCTTATAAATTACTTTTCTGGCTGAGCTGCCATTCTTTTAACTGGAATTGGTTGTCGACCAATCCAATTGTCGTTGATTGTACCCTAAGGCTATTCAACTTATCCATCCCTGATCAGAGCATTACTACTGATCCCTTGATTTGGGAATCATAATTCCTTTGCATTTGACAATTAAGTTAGTCAGTTGTTTCTATAGTTTGATCTCCTTGCATTCTTCTTCCTCTAGTTGAGTACTGATGCTCCCGTCAGCTCCCTTGTGGACCACCAGATCCTTTGTTGGATTTTATCTGACAACGCCCTTCATATTCAATAACCTTGTGAGCCGTTCCTCTGATACATAATGCCTTTGGTAAATTGTATCCTCTGCTTTCTCAACCATGCTCTGCCTTCGAGCTTGAGTTAATTATTTCTAAAGATTCTGGTATATGATTCCAAGAAGCCCCTATGGGTTGAACATATGCCTTCACTAAACCGTGAGAACTCGACAGTTTTCATGAGTCATACACTTCTGGTATTTTGCCAGGTAAAATTTCAACACTACAACTTCCTCGAAGGTGAGAAGTGAATGAAGGGTTATGCATTGGGGAAGTGGGAGTCGACCTTGAACTTTGTGTTCATGCCCATGGACACGATGTAGATCTTATCATTAAAGCTTCTCTTAAATTAATTATTCCTTTGGTATAAGTTCCTCTTATATCTGGGATCTGGCCTTTTGCAATCATGGTTCCGACCATGTTCTCTTTTAAATACCATTTCTCGTGCAAGTTTAAGCACTTGTCTTCGGTAGAGCAATACCCCAGTCCAACTTCTACTTTGATATGTCATCGAGTATTACCCCCCTGGTATCTCAAGATTATCATGGAACTGCATAACTTCTTATGAGTTATTCATTAAGTGCTACCGTCCCCTGATTCAATTTTTCACGGGCTCTGAGTTATTAAACACTCAAAGACACAGATAAATGAACCGAGTCCGTACTACGATTCAACAACTCTTCAGAAAACTTCTATAAGTACGAGTTTGTACCCGATCACGCCATTCCTAGCCTGTTTGGCTATATCTTGTCGTGATGATTTTAACTATGCTACCCGGTCCTTCTTCTCGGAGCACAATTTTCGGCGATGAACTAACCTTATGTCGATCCTCATCGTCATATCATTTCGCCTTGAACAACAAGCTTGGTTTCGAGTTTGTGTCGTAACCTTGGTTCCAGTAACCTTTCACTTCATCATTACCCTGACTTGATGTCGTCGCCGATCGATTACATCTTCATGAACTCTCGCGACAAAGGTGTCGTGATCGTCAGCATTCTGAGCTCATCCAGGATATCAATTGAATTCATGATGAGAAGTACCCTCCTTGTCCTCTCCTTGGGTTAATGATGGACTCTTGTTAACGGGAATCACATCATAGTTCATTTCCCCGAGAATCTTACAATGTCATCTCGTCAATTTGCGTTGCACCTTTTCTTCTCAGGTATCCTAAGTCTGAGGTATCCTGACACCAATCGGACCTGAATCTCGGTCAGATATGATGGTTGGGACAACTTTCCAAGAGTTATGATGTTGATCCTTTGATGACCCGGTAGCATGATGTCATGCCTAACACCCCGCTGGAGGACCTATCATTATAGATTCCTTTTCAGCAGGGTTATCCACTCATCCATGAGGGAATTGTAATACTGGTTCTACAAGTTATTCCTGATGGATCGTTCGTGATTCCAAAGTCTGATCTTCACCTGAAGACCTTGTCAATGCTATCTCGAAGCATGTCTGTGATACTCTGATTTTCAACAAGAACATTGGAAGCCCAATGCTAAATGTTTCTTGCTCAATTATCCGAACAACGTTGTATGGGTAATGTCATGAAATTTCTCTCCCCTTACCTAAAGGGTTTTCTACATTATATCCTGTAATGGATATCATGCTCTGCTTATCCTTGGGAAGGATATACCCCTGAAATATGTGTTTAAACACATTTTTCCTTTCCATTGTTCTGTTTAACCTAATGATCACATTTTCCTTTCCATGGGTCTGTTTGACCCTTCTTGGGATATATATAATCTAAGCAGTGATAATCCCCTGCTTAGGTAAGCACCTCGTTGTACCACTCTGTAAGTAAGACCCTATTACTATTGTTGATGACATTCCGGTAACCACCGATGGACGAGAACCTTGCCTATTGGTCCGCCTCGTTCAACGAGCAGGAAAATGGTTCTCTTCGTCCCTCGCCCTTGGTACCTATGTTGTTACCGACATGACCCTCAGACTCTCCTCTGACATGCCTTGCTTACATGATCGTGCAAGAGGTCACCAACCTCCTACTTTTAACCACATGGCGGGCCCATGACCCACAGTTTCACAGGATCGAAACCTGACTCTCCTGTACACCCCTGTTGCCGAAGTTATTCCTCACGCTTGACCTTGTATGTAATTCACGGGCCACTTGCCTGTTGATCAATCCTGGTATCAGACGCGATACTTACTCTCGCTACTCTGAACCCCTTTCTCACTCTGGTTCAGGCTTCGAGCAACTATCTATCCGCTTGGAGCCTATTATGGTACCTTCGTACCTTACTCTCAAGGTATTTCATATGTTCAACTCGAGAGATAATCTTATACTAATTCATGGGTTAACCCTGCATTGTTTCCCTCAAAAGCATTATGTCGTAGTGAGCTGCCCTTATCTTCGTAAGTACGATGGAGTTCCAAGAAATGATGACCAGTTTATCATGATGCATCGGAATAAAGGATTAAAGACATCAACGAAAGGGATTAAATTCTTCGAGAAGATCCGTTAGATTATCGTAACCAGACCTTTCCCCCTTGCTCCCCTCTTAAATCTCGGGACGAGATTTCTTGTAGTGGAGGAGAATTGTGACGCCTGGGTAATTAAGCTACAGTAATCCCCACAAATGATGCCACATCACCTTTGTCACGGTAGTTAATCTCGGGTTAGTTCAAAAACCGGTTCGAATTTCAAATTCAAAATCGAGCAAACAATAAAAGTTTTCAAATATTAAAATTTAAATGTTCGGAGTGAACCAAATAATACATAGGTAATTATGGAGGTGAAACCACATTTTTATAAAATGTTTAAATGCTCCAAGGAAAATAAAACAGCAGCAGAAGAAATTAATTAAATGCCTTTTTGTGTTTTGTAAAATATTAAACTATATTATTTGGGGATGAAACAGTTTGTGGATGTGGCTTAATTTGTAAGAACAATTTAGGTGCCACTTTGGTATTTACTAAAACAAAAAAATAAACTGCAACTAAAATAAAACAGAAAAGGTAAAGTAAATAGAAAGTAAAAACAAAACAGAAGAAGAGAGAAGGCCCCCCATCGGGCTTCGCCCAAGCCAGCCGCCCAGTCGAACACCGCCCAGCCGGCCTCCTTATCCATCCCCCACCCCCAAACCCTACCATGACCCCCACTCTCCTCGCCCCTCCCCACGTTCGCTCCCTCTCCCCGATCTGGATCGGGATCGGGAGGCCACCGACGTCGCCGCTCCCCCGAGGCCACCGCCAAGACGAGGTCAGCACCACCGGGCGCCGCCGCCTCGCCGCCTCTCCGCTCACCTCCCTCGCTCCGCTTTCCCCATCCCGATTCTGGATCGGGCACCAAGTCCGCCGGCGCCCCACCGCCACACGCCGCTTTCGTCCCGCTGGCAACCGCCCTCGCGCCGCCGGATCGACCGTCGCCGCCGAACAGACCACCTCGCGGACCGCCTTCCGCTCCGCCGTGTCGCCCCCGTCGGCCTCCCGAACCTCCCGCGCCATCGCCCAGACCCCACGGCCCGTGGTGAGGCCCTCCTCCTCTCTTCCCGCATCGCCGCGCCTCTGCTCCCCCCCCTGTCGGACGCCATCCGTCGCGCCTGACCGCTCCGTCGCTCGGGCCAAGCCCCGTTTGCTGCTCCTCCAGCTCATGCGTCGTCGCCTCTCACCCGTGCGCGCGCCCGACGCCGTGTCCGCGCGTGCCCAGGGCGCCCCCCTGTCTTGGTTGGCCGCCCTCCTCCGACCCTGGCCGCGGCCATGTGCACCCGCTGCTCCCGCCGCCTCTGCTCGCGTTGTCGCCTCCCTGATACGGCCCCGCGTCGGCTCTCGACGCCGCCATGACCGTGCTCGCTCGCCCGCGCATCTTCGCCTCGGGTCCGTCCCGAAGGCGATGCGCCGCCAGCGTCGATTCTGGTCCGCCAAGCAGGCGGTGCGCCCGCTCAAGACGCCCATTCAAGACCCACTGCTTGGTCCCACACGGGCGATGACGAAAGGCCGCCCTAGAACGATTTAAAAAAATAATAATAATAATAATAATAATAAATAAAAAGTATTAAATAAATAAATAATAATTAAAATAATTAAAATATTAATTAATTAATTAAGTAATTAATTAAAGTTAATTAATCTGATTAGATTAACCTAATCACTAATTAAACTAATTTATCATTTTAGTTAATCTTAGTCAATGACAATGGGACCCACATGTCGGGGTTGACCCAGTCAACCACGTGGACTCTTGACGTCAAGATGACATCATCTCGACGTCATAATTCCATTTTTCAATTAATTAATTAATTAATTAAATTCCGAAATTAATAAAATCTTTAAAAATCATATCTTTTAATCCGTAACTTCGATTAAAATATTTTCAACATGAAAGTTGCTCGAACAGCGAGGCGAATCCGGATACAGTCCGTTCGTCCGCCACACACCCCTAACCTATCGAACCTGCAACTTTCCTCTCCGTCTCCTCTGCCCGAAAACACGAAACACCGGGAATACTTTCCCGGATGTTTCCCCCCCTTAACCGGTACCACCTCATACCACGTTAGATCACCTCTAGCACCGCTTTTGTTATGTTATGCTTTGATTGCTCTATTATTTATTATGTCCCCCTCCGTATTTTTTAGGTAGACCCGAGACCGCTGCGGTACCCCCTCGTGATCGACTACGGTGTCGACGACCCTCTCTCTTGCGAGCAACCAGGCAAGCCCCCTTGATCACCAGATATCGCCTACTCTTCTCTATACTGCTTGCATTAGAGTAGTGTAGCATGTTCTCGCTTTCGATTATACCTATCCCGATGCATAGCCTTTGTCCTTGTTACTATCTGTTGTTACCTTTACCGCAATCCTATATGCTTAGTATAGGATGCTAGTACTTTGATCTGTGGCCCTACATCCTTGTCCGTCTGCCGTGCTATACTATCGGGCCGTGATCACTCGGGAGGTGATCACGGGTATATACTATGTACTTTACACTATTACATTACCGTGGTACTGTTCGGAGATGGGGCTGAAAGGACGAGTGGCTCCATCCCGTAGAGGTGGGCCTGGGTTCCCACGGCCCCGATTGTTACTTTATGGCGGAGCGACAGGCAGGTTGAGACCGCCTAGGAGAGAGGTGGGCCTGGCCTGTTCGGCGTTCGCGGATACTTAACACGCTTAACGAGGTCTTGGTATTTGATCTGAGTTGGCTACGAGCTTATACGCACTAACCATCTACGCGGGAGTAGTTATGGGTATCCGGCATTGTGGTATCACCGAAGTACTTGAGACGTCGTGACGAGCGGCGCGCGCCGGATTGGACTGGAACGCGCTGCTAGGCTAGGTCTGCTTCGGCCGCAGACGCAACGTCTTGGTGTGCTTTCGAGGCGATGGGCCCGGACCCTGCGGCGCTTAGGTTTAGACCGGCGTGTTGGCCTCTCTGTTGTGCCTAGGTGGGGCTGCGGCGTGTTGATCTTCCGCGGCGGGCATGACCCAGAAAGTGTGTCCGCCAAATGGGATCAAGCGTCTTTGGGTAAGATGGTGCACCCTGCAGGAAGTTAATCTATTGAATAGCCGTGATCTTGATAACAGGACGACTTGGAGTTGTACCTTGAGCTTATGACAACTAGAACCGGATACTTGATAAAACACACCCTTCCAAGTGCGGATACAACCGGTGGTCGCTCTCTCGGGGATATGAGGAGGGATCGCGGGTAGGATTATTGCTATGTGATGTTACTTGGAGGACTTGGTTTGTCCTCTTCTACTTGTTGCAAGACGGAGGTGACCGAAGCGTAGTCTTCGCTAAGACTAGCTATCCCCTCTTATTACGGCATTCTGCAGTTCGGTCCACCGATATGGCCCTTTACACATATATCCGTGCATATGTAGCGTAGCTCCTTGCTTGCAGTACTTTGGATGAGTACTCACGGTTGCCTTGTTCCCCTTTTCCCCTATCTCTACTCGATTGCTGCAACAGACGATGGAGCCGGGGCAGACGCCACCGTCGATGGCGACTACTACTCGGAGGTGCCTACTACTACGTGCAGCCCGGCGGCGGCGACAGGAGTAGCCTAGGAGGATCCGAGCAGGAGGCCTGTTCCTCTTCGATCTGTATCCCAGTTTGTGCTAGCCTTCTTAAGGCAAAACTTGTCTAACTTATGTCTGTACTCAGATATTGTTGCTTCCGCTGACTCGTCTATGATCGAGCACTTGTATTCGAGCCCTCAAGGCCCCTGGCTTGTATTATGATGCTTGTATGACTTATTTTATTTGTAGAGTTGTGTTGTGATATCTTCCCGTGAGTCCCTGATCTTGATCGTACACATTTGCGTGCATGATTAGTGTACGATTGAATCGGGGGCGTCACAACAATTGACATCAAAAGAATTTTTAATAAAATCATTACAATCATGCTTTTTATTCAAAGATCTATCATGAGTCACTTCACGGATTTCAGGCAAAACCTTATAAAGATAATCTAGTGCATTCAAATCACTAGGAATTGGTTCATCATAATTGGATCTCTTAAAAAGATTGGCAAGCGGATCAGGATCCATAGATATTGGCTTCTTTGTTTAGGAATAAATAAGCATCTAATCCAACCAAACGAGAAACGAAAGGGTAAGAAAAAGAGAGGAGGAGATTGGGAAAGAGAAGGCGAATAAAACGGCAAGGGTGAAGTGGGGGAGAGGAAAACGAGAGGCAAATGGCAAATAATGTAATGCGAGAGATAGGGATTGTGATGGGTACTTGGTATGTTGACTTTATGTAAGCCTCCCGACAACGGCGCCAGAAATTCTTCTTGCTACGTCTCGAGCTATGCGTTGGATTTCCCAAGAGGGAAGGATGATGCAACAAGAGCGTAAGTATTTCCCTCAGTTTTAAGAACCAAGGTATCAATCCGGTAGGAGACTATCGCGCAGGTCCCTCGCACTGCACAAAGCGATAGCTACTCGCAACCAACGCTTAGGGGTTGTCAATCCCTTCACGGTGACTTACGAGGGTGAGATCTGATAGAGATAATATTTTTGGTATTTTTGGTATAAAGATGCAAAGTAAAAAGTAAAAGCAAAGCAAGTAAATAAAGTGATGGCGATTGATATGATGAGAATAGACCCGGGGGCCATAGGTTTCACTAGAGGCTTCTCTCAAGAGCATAAGTATTCTACGGTGGGTGAACAAATTACTGTTGAGCAATTGACATAATTGAGCATAGTTATGAGGTTATCCAGGCAATGATCATGTATATAGGCATCACGTCTGTGAAAAGTAGACCGAAACGATTCTGCAGCTACTACTATTACTCCACTCATCGACCGCTATCCAGCATGCATCTAGAGTATTAAGATAAAAACAGAGTAATGCTTTAAGCAAGATGACATGATGTAGAGGAATAAATTCATGCAATATGATAAATGCCCCATCTTGTTATCCTCGATGGCAACAATACAATACGTGCCTTGCAACCCTTTCTGTCACTAGGTAAGGACACCGCAAGATTGAACCCAAAGATAAACACTTCTCCCATTGCAAGAACTACCAATCTAGTTGGCCAAACCAAACGGATAATTTGAAGCGACTTGTAAAGATAACTTAATCATACATAAAAGAATTCAGAGAAGAATCAAATATTTTCCATAGATAATCTGGATCATAAACCCACAATTCATCGGTCTTAACAAACACACCACAAAAATAAGATTACGTCGAATAGATCTCCACGAGAGAGGGGGAGAACATTGTATTGAGATCCAAAAAGAGAGAAGAAGCCATCTAGCTACTAGCTATGGACCCGAAGGTCTGAAGTAAACTACTCACACTTCATCGGAGGGGCTATGGTGTTTATGTAGAAGCCCTCCATGGTGGATGCCCCCTCCAGCGGAGCTCCGGAACAGGCCCCAAGATGGGATCTCGTGGATACAGGAAGGCACGGCGGTCGAATTAGGTTTTGGCTCTGCCCCGATCTGTTGGGGGTGCGAGGTATATATAGGAGGAAGGATACGTCGGTGGAGCGTCGGGGGCCCACGAGGCAGAGGCGCGCCAAGGGGAGGGCGCGCCCCCACCTCGTGACCGCCTCTGGCACTCCTTGGAGTAGGGTCCAAGTCTCTGGATCACGTTCGGTGAGAAAATCACGTTCCCGAAGGTTTCATTCCGTTTGGACTCCGTTTGATATTCCGTTTCTTCGAAACACTGAAATAGGTAAAAAAAAGCAATTCTGGGCTGGGCCTCCGGTTTATAGGTTAGTCCCAAAAATAATATAAAAGTGGAAAATAAAGCCCATTATAGTCCAAAACAATAAATAAAGTAGCATGGAGAAATCAAAAATTATTGATACGTTGGATACGTATCACGTGGCAACATGCAACCCTTCGTGGAGGCTCCACCACCGCGCCACCTCAGCTGCCTGCCTGCCTACATGGCACCGCATGCACCGCTGGCCAGGGCGCGTGTCGAAGCAAGTAGGAGCGGCGACGGACGGGACAGGCCTCGCTCCCATCCCCAATAAAGCGAAGGGACACCTAAGCCTCGCATTAAATGCGCTTTGTCCTGTAACGCCAGCGATAAGCTCACAGCGCTATAGCACTTTCCACCTCCTGTGTGCCACTGTGGCAGCCCCTTTCGCTATAAAATGAGGCCCATGGCGTACTGGAAGAGGATTCGGCTCTTTCAAACCTAGCAGCACCTAGA
Source organism: Aegilops longissima (assembly GCA_021605205.1). Classification (NCBI taxonomy): domain Eukaryota; kingdom Viridiplantae; phylum Streptophyta; class Magnoliopsida; order Poales; family Poaceae; genus Aegilops; species Aegilops longissima. The sequence continues at coordinate 673,639,905 of CM038678.1, read as the reverse complement.
GCTAGTTCAAGGGCTCAAGAACACTAAATACATCCACCAAAGCAGGATCGTAGGGTTTATGCATCTTTGCAGCCCGAACCTGGGTAAATCCCCTTTGTGTTGTCTACTAGTCCCGCTCTTCTCACGATCCCCGCGCCCCGCAACCGTAGAAGGGATGTAACAACCCGAGACCGACGCTTCAGAAGACTTCCATATTTTTTGTGATCACCGTGTGTTTCTTTCGTGCTTGCTCTCTTATTTTTGCATTGCATCATGTCATCATGCCATCATGTCATTAATCTTTGCATCTCAACTCAACTAATAAATTGCATAGATGGTTGATCTATTTAAATCGAGGGAAGGGTGACTTCTCTTTATAACATATCCTCCCAATATTAGGGAGCTATATTAAATATTTCTTTAAATTTGGAAATCACCATAACACACTTGCAAATTATCCCCATGCCTTTGTTATCTTAATTCTTGGTCTCCAACCTTGCCATATATTCTTTCATCATATTCTGGAGCTCCACCAAAAAACCGAACATTTTTTTTGGACCTTCTCAACCCTCACTTCCTATTCAAATCATTTGAATTTAAATCCGATGAGATTGAATTCAAATCTTTCGATCATGGCCTTTTTTCTATTTTCTCGGAACAAGCACATTCTTGTGAGTCCGGGAAAATTATCTGCATGTCCAACTTCTTCCCCTAACCCCTCTTTCTTTTCTTTCTTAATCTCTGTTTTCTTCTTTTCTTTTAGTAGTGAGAGAGAGCCTAGCCGCAACCTGCAGCCAGGCTGGCCCATTTGCGTCAAGCCCAACCCAGCGCCTATCTAACCCTAGCCCCGACCTCTTCCTCTCGATCTCTCCCTACTCTCGATCCTCTCCTCCCTCCTTGCACCGTCAGGAAGAGAGACAGAGAGGAGCGAGTGCCCCGCGCCCAATCTCCTCCGCCCCACCGACGAGCCTTCGCTCTGCCTCGCCTCCTGCTTCCCCGCGTTGCTCGCTCGCTCGTCGTGGCCGCCCCAAGTTCCTCAAGAAGCCGCGCCGCCCGCCTCTGGCCATGACTCCGGCGAGATCTGGGCAGCCCCACGCTGGAGCCGTCGTTCCCGCACCGCTGCAGCACCATCTTGCTCCCTCCTGCCGCGAGCTCCACCTCCCATGGCTGTCGCCGCCGTCCTGCCTACCTCACTGGAGCGGCCCGCCGCCTCGGGTCTCCTCCGCCCGGTTCCTCTCGCGTCGCCACCCGCAGGTTCCGGCCCTGCCTCAAGCTTCCCCGCGCCTCTACTTCGAGCCGCCAGGGCCGTGGGTCGCCGGATGCCGCCTTCTTTGCTTCGAGCTGCCTCCCGTGCCTCGATCTCCTTCAAGACTGGTCGGGTCTATCTTCCTGCACCCGTTACCCGTCTCCGGCGCCACGCTAGACCTCCCCCACGCCTCGCTAGCTGCTGCTGTGCAGCCGTGTTCCTGCTTCAAGCAGGCAAAGGGTCGATCCACCACCAGCGCTCGCCTCTGCCGTGGACCTCCCCAGCAAGGCCCATCTGTGTCATCCGCCCCGGCCTCCTGCACACGTGCCGGACCACGACGCCCCGCTGTCATCATGCACCTCCACTTGCCGTTGCTATTGACGCCAAGTCCCACTTCAACAAGTGGACCTCTACATCGGATTCACCAAGTACCCCTCCGGATGCGCCTAGTTCGACTACATGGACCGCCAAGTTCCTCTACCGTCGTCCCGAACATCTATGAGCCGTGTACGTCTACCGTCGCCGTGGATCCGACAAGATGCGTGTATAACTACTTCCACTACGACCGTCGCTAGAACGTCTACTTCCACTACGAACTTGATCCGTTTCGAAAATGCACGCTTCAAAGGTATAACCCCGAGACGACGCCCGTGAACGAATTCATGTGTTGTATGAGATGCCCTTGGTTGCATTGTGGTCGAGTTGTCATTGCACGTTTCTCCTAGTTTGCCATGCCACTAACCCGTGGGAACCCGGTAGTCGGGAGCACCCCACCATCTCTAGCATGTTTCGCACATCCGCACGCTTCCTTTTGCGCCGATATCTCCACGAGCTACCGGAACCGATATGTTACCATGGCATCATTTTCGGATTCGTTGCCGTGGCACCCCTTTCTTCCACCACGGTGACAAATGCTTCATAACATGCTCATGTCAACATTTTCATAAGAAGGCATAAAACTTGCGTTGTCATCCGCATCATGATAACAACATTTAAAAATGTTTATAATTGTTGTTTCTTTTAAATTGCTATTCATGCATATGGGGATTTTTCCAGAATTGTTGTTGTTATTTCCGGTCTAATTTAAACTTTCCTAAATAGTTAGATTAATTATGCTTCACCTCTTGCCATGTTAACCGGCATTTAATCTTACCTTGTTCCTAAACGAGAGCAAACTAAATAACTTGAATGTGGTGTTTCGTCAATATGCAAGTCGTTGCATATTGAGCTCCACTTAATTTGTAGTATTGTTTGTCGCACTTTGCCATGCCATGCTCATTAAATCGGACATGCATCATACTTGATTGTGCATCATGTCGTGTTTATGTGATGGTTGTTTACTATGTTGTTTGCTTCTTTCCGGGTTGCTTCTCTCGTTAGCTTTGGTTTCGTTCCGGAGTTGTGAGGATTCGTTCGACTAAGTTCGTTTGTCTTCTTCATGGACTAGTTCTTCTTCCTTGCGGGATCTCAGGCAAGATGACCATACCCTCGAAATCACTTCTATCTTTGCTTGCTAGATGCTCGCTCTTTTGCTATGCCTATGCTACGATGCCTACCACTTGCTTATCGTGCCTCCCATATTGCCATGTCAAGCCTCTAACCATCCTTTCCTAGCAAACCGTTGTTTGGCTATGTTACCGCTTTTGCTCAGCCCCTCTTATAGCGTTGTTAGTTGCAGGTGAAGTTGAAGTTGGTTCCATGTTGGAACATGGATATTTTGGGATATCACAATATCTCTTATTTAATTAATGCATCTATATACTTGATAAAGGGTGGAAGGCTCGGCCTTATGCCTGGTGTTTTGCTCCACTCTTGCCGCCCTAGTTTCCGTCATACCGGTGTTATGTTCCTTGATTTTGCGTTCCTTACACTATTGGGTGATTTATGGGACCCCCTTGACAGTTTGCTTTGAATAAGACTCCTCCAGCAAGGCCCAACCTTGGTTTTACCATTTTCCTACCACCTACACCTTTTCCCTTGGGTTTTCACGAGCCCAAGGGTCATCTTTATTTTAGCCCCCCCGGGCCAGTGCTCCTCTGGGTGCTGGTCCGAACGAGCAGACTGCGGGGCCACCTTGGGGAGACTTGAGGCCTGGTTTTACTCGTAGGATGTCTCATCCGGATGTGCCCTGAGAACGAGATATGTGCAGCTCCTATCGGGATTTGTCGGCACAATCGGGCGGCTTTGCTGGTCTTGTTTTACCATTGTCGAAATGTCTTGTAAACCGGGATTCCGAGACTGATCGGGTCTTCCCGGGAGAAGGAATATCCTTCGTTGACCGTGAGAGCTTATAATGGGCTAAGTTGGGACACCCCTGCAGGGTATTATCTTTCGAAAGCCGTGCCCGCGGTTATGAGGCAGATGGGAATTTGTTAATGTCCGGTTGTAGAGAACTTGACACTTGACTTAATTAATAATACATCAACCGCGTGTGTAGCCGTGATGGTCTCTTCTCGGTGGAGTCCGGGAAGTGAACACGGTTTGAGTTATGCATGAACGTAAGTAGTTTCAGGATCACTTCTTGATCACTTCTAGCTTCACGACCGTGCTTTGCTTCTCTTCTCGCTCTCTTTTGCATATGTTAGCCACCATATATGCTTAGTGCTTGCTGCAGCTCCACCTCATTACCCCATCCTTCCTATAAGCTTAAATAATCTTGATCTCGCGGGTGTGAGATTGCTGAGTCCTCGTGACTCACAGATTCTACCAAAACAGTTGCAGGTGCCGACGATGCCAGTGCAGGTGACGCAACCGAGCTCAAGTGGGAGTTCAACTAGGAACGTGGTCGTTACTATGTTTCTTTTCCGGATGATCAGTAGTGGAGCCCAGTTGGGACGATCGGGGATCTAGCATTTTGGGTTGTCTTCTTTATTTTGGTTCCGTAGTCGGACCTTGATTGTACTCTGTTTGATGGATGTTTAATTTATGTATTGTGTGAAGTGGCGATTGTAAGCCAACTCTTTATCCCATTCTTGTTCATTACATGGGATTGTGTGAAGATGACCCTTCTTGTGACTAAACCACCATGCGGTTATGCCTCTAAGTCGTGCTTCGACACGTGGGAGATGTAGCCGCATCATGGGCGTTACAAGTTGGTAATCAGAGCCATCCCCGACTTAGGAGCCCCCTACTTGATCGAATCGCTGGCGTTGTTGAGTCTAGAAAAGAAAGTTTTGAGTCTTAGGATTATATATATCGGAGAGTAGGATTCTTTTTACTCCCCAGTCCCTTCATCACTCTGGTGAGGCCCCCTGACGTAGAAGTTTTGACTCTACTCTCCTCAAATTTCATTAAATTTTTTTTAGGATCACGCGGGTATCTTGGAATCGTTCCGATGGTTTTGTGACGAGAACATTGTTCTTGGTGCCTCCTGACATTTAGGGGTTGTGGCAGTGTCCCGAGGAGTTGAGCTCCGAGGTGTTGTCGTCAAAATTTTATCGTTGCAGTTCTGGAATACCTGAGTTTCGCCGACATCAAAAATCTCTTTTATGCAGTTGTTGGTGAGATAACCTCGATAACCCAGTACTGGGGCGAGCTCGAGAGTATTGCCATAACTCGTATAACGGATGCTTTTCGAAGGTTGAGGTAAACGATTTCTTAAGGTTTCTTGGTTATGTGTTGAAGGATGGATACAACTGGATCTAGGTATTGTTAGTTTGGGTGAGATATATTGCGTCCCTTGTATCCCCAACACCTGATTGCATAACCAGAAAGTTTCGGGAGTTTATAAGTGGGAATTCAAGTATTTCGTATTATATCTTTCCAACACACACATGGTACGATATGGGATCTATCATATGTTTGTTTCCGGCTTATTCTGCAAACCAAATCCATTGTTTTTTGTTTTGTTTTGTGGTATTCGGGTTGCTTCAATGCCAAGCGCTGATCCCATACCTTCCCTAAACGGTGTTCTCATATTTCTATGCGAATACTAATCCTTCTTGATCATTGAGGTTGCCATGTTAATTCTTTTCAACTGGTGTGCTTCTCTTCAATTGGATCCGATCATTGCAACATTGGCAAGACCATCACTCAGTTTTTTTCTCAACGGTGTTTGTTTCAACCGTCCCAAGTTGCCTTTGTTTTTCCTGCCCTCCCACCCTTTTCGTCAAGGACTCATATGTCCCTAACCAAGTATCCATTTTATTGAGTGAAGTTTCTCCATTCTTTTCCTGTAATGTTTTTATCCGGTGATTTCTCATGAAGATGCTAAGGAAGCTTCAACTTTATCATTGTTCCATTCTAATTTTCTTCTCCGGTGGATCCAATTCAAGCTTTCAGTGTTGATCATATTCCTTTTCTCATTTCAAGTGCTTTCTTATGCCGGTGTATCTCTTAATCATCCACCTCTTGCTATTCATGTTTATCTAGAGCGCTGAAGATATCCCAGAAGATTCAAGTTTCTATTCGTAATCCTTTCAAGCTATTTCGAGGTCTTACCTTACTCAAGCCATTTAATTCAACCGGCGCAATCTATCTTTTAAATCGTTCAAGGTGTATCTTTTGAGTGGGCCCTGACCCACAGGTCTTTTTCCAGGATCTTACCTGACTCTTTTAATTTTTTTTCCGGAGCTATTCTCAAATCTTTTCAAAGTTTGACGTAAGAATGGGTTATCATCAGACATATGTCTTCTTCAAGATATTTCAAATTCTTTTCATCATTGGTTCAACCTTTTCAATTTTTATTCTGGAGTGTCTCAACAATTCATGGTGGTGTTTCTCATCGTCATTCTCAACATTTGAAGACCGAAGAAGAGTTTCGCTTAAATCTTGCTCCATTCTCTTCAAGATTCATGTTTCTAGCTTGATGCCATCCTCTCATAATTGTTTTCGATTGTGAGAATTCTTTTCACCCATCCGGAGCATTTCAGGAGTCTTTTCAGTTTGATTTTCCGGAGCCCATCATCTCAGAATTATTCATTCAAGCTTTCAGCTCTCGTTCTCCAAATCATACCGGTGCATCATTCAAATAGTATCTAATCAGCTCGGGATCTCTGCGTTCACTTGTATCTAAATTCTCTCAAGTCTCTTCGTTCATTTTCTAATTCTTCCCGATGTTTTTTTATCTTTTCTTCGTTCATTTTCAATTCTTATGGTGGTTCGTCCAAGAGTTCTCTTCCTTCGTTATCATATAGATTCATTCGTTCTTTCCAACCCTACCGGTCGTTCGTTGAAGACCTTCCCAAGTTTGCGCCATATCTATCTTAATCCCTTCTACGACAATAAGTAGTATGCCAAATCCATTGCTTGTCATCAATTTAATTGGTGAAGGATGAGCATAATGTAATTCTTATTCTCGTTTCATTGAGTAAATTCAATTCCTTATTCGTAAATTCAATTCCTTATTCCGGAGGTTCGTCAAAATTCTTGATTTCATTTGTTCATCTTTCTTTCCGGAGTTCCAAGTTTTCTCGGTTATATCATTTCAAAGCTTCATCTTATCATTGCAAGGCTTCACCTTGTGTTTTAAACTTCTCTTTCTTTCTATCATCCTTTTATTACCAGAGTTCTTCATGGAGTTTCTTCATGGTGGTTGTCGGGGAAGCTGATGGTGGCCCACGAACACCTATGCGACCTGGATCCCTTGTGGTTCGGAGGGGGGCGGAGATTGCACAAAGAGCGGATCGAAGCGATGCACACGAGCAGATTTACCCAGCGTCGGAGCTCTCCGGAGAGATAATACTCCTACTGCTGCTTTGCGGATTATATTGTGTTCTTGCTAGGGAGCAATGAGGGCTACAAAACCTAGCTCGAGTGTATGTGTGAGTCGTATGAACTAAGCTGGAGCTGAACCGAACCCTTTCTACGTTGCACTTGGGCCTCCTTTTATAGGCACAAGGGGTCACCACATGTGACAAGTAGACAAGGGTAAGATAGTAAAACAGAGGTTGGTACACGCTTTATGCAGGTGTCGATGATCTATACCTAACTCGGCAAGGGACAAGAGTCATAAATGCCCGTCTCGATCGCTGAACAGTGTAACAGGGACCGTCAAGTGCGCCTCCGTTTGCCATGATGGTAGCTTGTCGGCGCTGCTTATCGCTGCTCCCGCTGGCTGCACAGCCCGTCGACCAGCGTGCTTGGGAAAGCCCCATGGCGACACGTTGGCGGATGAGCTGGGCGGAGATGAAGAGAGGTCACTTGCATGGCGAGCACCTTGCAGCGGCAAGGTTCTTGTCGCTTCGGGAGCTTGTCGCTCACCAAGCCTTCCCGGCAAGCTCCTCTCATCGGGGCCTTGTTTCCTTCGTGCCCTGAGTGGCCTTCCCGGCAAGCTCCTCTTGCCGAGGCCTTGATTACTTTGTTCTTGAATGGCTCCAAAGGAGCCGTGGAAGATCTTGATGGTCACCAGGCCAGCCACCGCTGCAGTGCTGCAACTGTCCGTGCACGAAGTTTGGGATACTAGGGTACCCTACTCTAGTACACCGACAGCCCCGAACTGGGCCACCTGCAGCGCCGAGCTCTGTTGGGCCAGGCCCAAAATGGTGCACGGGCACGCAGGTCCGGATTACGCCATTACCGCCTGGACCGCACGCCTCCCACGAGCGTCACGTCTTTGGGCGTGGCGTCGTGGGGAGATCGCGGGCTTTCTTTAATGGGAAAAATCGGGCGCCGTCCCTCTCCCTTTATAAGCAAGGGAGCAGGGCAGGGCGCCCACTTGCCATCATTGTCACATCGAAAACCCCGTCGCTTCCCCTTTCTTCTCGAGCCCAAAGAGAGCGACGCTCCGCCCCTCCATTGCCACGGTGCCACTAACGCCGTCGACCTCCTCCACCACCTCTCCCCATGGCTCCGAAGGCCGACAAGGAAAAGGCGTGAAATCGGCCGAGGCGCAGCGGCTCATGGCGCCTGGAAGGCGGGCCCTCTTTGATCCCCGCTTGACAGGAAGGAGCTGCGGGAGCTGTACTATCTCTTGGTCAGCGGAGACCGGGCGCACCAGCGCCACGAGAGTCATCTCCGCCGCCACATCGAGAAGGTTTCCATCGGGTACCCTTTCTTGGCGCTTTTCTTCCCTGCGGGCTCTGCCCACCCTTTTCCAATTCTTACGTGATGTCATGAATACATATGGCCTCCGCCTCCTTGATTTCACCCCCAACGCCGTTCTTACCTTGGCCATTTCGCACACCTCTGCGAGAACTTTGTCGGGTCCACCCAAGCGTAGTACTCTTCGCCATTACTTCATGCCTCGCGTAGAGAGGAGAGCCGCTTGCGGAGGGATTGCATGGGTCTCTAGGATCGGCAAGAAGGAAGCATATCTTGACGGAGAGCTGCGTAGTAAGTGGGAGGAGTGGAGAGCTGACTGGTGCTGGATCTTAGAAGAGGAGCCACAGCCTTTCACCGCCCTGCGCCAAACCCCCATAGTTCGCGACAATGACTGGAGCAACTTGGCGCCGGAGGACGACAAGTTGAAGATTGCCGTGACTCGGATTTTGCGTCTCCGACAAGCAGGGCTTACCGTAGGAGCAGTTGGCGCGGACTTCCTTTGCCGCCGCATTGCGCCCTTGCAGGAGAGGAGAAGGCCTGCTTGGGAATTCCAGAATGCGGCGGACATCATGAGGCTGCGTCCGGGTCTGAACTGGAATTTTACTACCTTGGAGCTGGACGGCATGCTGCGGGGAGTTGTTCAAGCGATGCGGATCACCCGAGTGGTGCATGTTGCCGAGGGAGTCGTGCCCTTGTGCAACAACTTCGTAAACAGCAGCATCCGCGCTATGATGCCGTTGTGCGATTCCCATGGAATCGTTCCAACAGCGAGCCCGCCGACGGCGTCGTTCAGCAGTTCTTCGACAACTTGGTGGAGGTGCCGATCCGCCGACGAAAGCGAGACGGCTCACCGCGACACCACCGATCGGGAGATGGCGCGCGCCCTAAGGTTGGAGGAGGCGAAGCTGCCGCCGCCCGGCGTGTTTGGGTTTACCGTCGAGGCGGAAACAGCCGGCGGCAAGCCTTGCTGACCGAGAAGAGCTTGTAGGTGAGGAGGAACAGCCGAGCCAGCGTCAATCCGGAAGAGCCGGCGGTGGCGCTTCCCTCCGCCGTCAAGCAGCTTGCGCGGGGAGGAGCTCGCGGCCCGCCAAGGAGCAGCTCCGCAAGACAGGAGAAGTGGCGGGCGGCGGGCGGCCCAGCAACCGCCTCGTCGCCCGACGCGCTCTACGCGGCAAGCACTGCTGCCGCGGGGCGCCTCCACCGTCACGACAATGGGGCGGGGTCTTACAGAGTCGCGGCCCTGCATCCGCCAAGCGTCCGAGGGAATCTTCTCCTCCAATTCGTCGCGGGAGCGGAATTTGATCTCTCCGCCCTCAGCTCCGAGGAAGAAGAGGAAGAGTAAGATCTTGTCGCTGCTACTTGCAACACTTCAATTTATTGCTTTTTCTTATATCTGACTGGCTTCACTCTGAACCTTCTCCTTCTTGAGGATACTAACTCGAGAGGCGTCGAAGAGGGCCAAGACCCGGTGGTTGTCGTCTCGGATGATTCCCCAATGGCGGCAGGGGCACGTCTGGGACTCCTTGCGGACCGGCAACCCTTCATGAGCAGCCCCAGACAGCCCCCAGCGTAAGTGTTTGGTTTACTTCTCATGGTTAGGTGTGCTTGGGTGCTTCTCCATCACCGATATCTGGTTTGTTGAATTATGTAGGAGCAGAGCAGCCTCATCGAGAAGCGCGGAGGTCACTCCCAAGTTCTGCTTGCTTCAACTCGCCGCCAAGGAGAACTCTCCGCCAAGGGCGCTCTCCGGCAAGGGAGGCCTCTCCGACAAGGGAGCTTCTCCGACAAGGGCGGCGTCGGCGACCCTCCGTTTGTGGAGACCATGACAACAGATCCCATTGCAGGTAATTTTCTTGTTTGAGAATTTCCCTTGGGTTATTTTTCTTCTGTTCTTCTCTTTGAACATTTGCTTGACTTGTTCTTTCTTTCTCGACCATCGGATCCATCTGCGGAGACCCGATGGAGACCGAGGCTACCGGCGAGGAGGGCCTTTCATGGCGACAATGTCGGCGCCGCCAACATGGAGGAGGAGGCTGGCGCCGACGGGCTGGCCGGCCGAGAGCCGCCAAGCTCTTTGGCAGAGGTCGGGAGAATCTGGCGATCGCTTGACGGCCCTGAGGCCGCAGGGGCGCCAGGCGCTGCACCGACCGCCGATCCTCCGCCACCGATGCCGCACCAGACTCAAGAGCCCCAGCCAGCGCCTATCGAAGGCGGCGAGGTGTCTTTAGCAAGCTCCCTTGGGCATCAAGCTCGAGGGCACTGGTCGAGGGGAGACCTTGACGCTGGGCTGCTTGCCTCCGCCCGGGCTGTCGCTGGTCGATGCTCGAGCAGCAGTGGCGAGCTGAGGAGGAGCAGCTGCTAAGGAGGTTGCTATCGCTCTACCGCGCCCGACAAGCCAAGCTGGAGTCTGTGGAGGCGCTTGTCGCGAGCGGGAGCTGACTTGGAGAAAAGAGCGGAAGAGCTCGACGCGCCAACAAAAAACTCTCCGGGATATAGCGGGGCGGGAGCAGCTTGCTGAGGCGCCACGGCCTTCATCTTGGAAAAAGCGAGGTCGAGGAGCAGCAGAGGCTTGCGGCGAGAAGCTCTCCACGCGAGAAGGTGAGTGGCGCAGCGGAAGATCAACCTCGGCAGCTATGAGGAAGATCTCGCCGTCTTGTGAAGCAAGCGATTGGCGGGCCACTTCAGGAGGCAAGGATGCTGCTGCGGCTGCCGAGGCCGCCAAGAAGGAACTAGAGGCGAGGTGGCTCAGCTGGAGTCCACCCTCCAGAAGAGCGCCAAGGAGGTCACCGGGTTGAAGCGTGAGTGTGAGAAGGACGCCTACACCCTCGGTGAGTTGCAGGGGCGCCTCGCTGAGAAGATCAAGGAGATCGATGCCGCCAAGGACTCCAAGGCGGATCTGGAGCTGAAATGACCACCTTGGCGGAGGCGTTGGAAGGCGCCAAGGAGGCGGGAAGCGGGCCTGTTGGAGAAGATCAAGGCCAGCGAGAAGCTGCTATCGAATCTGTGACTGCGAGAATAATCTCGAGACAGCATAATGCCTTCGGATAGAAGGTCTTGTGGACACACCGCCGGGATCCATAATGAGCTGATGGAGCTGGGGATGGTGGATCTTGGGTACTCCACCGATGAGAACCTCAACCCAGCGTCAAGCTCAGCCTGTTCTTCAAGGCGTCTTGGCGGGTCTCCAGCTGACTCGGGAGGAGATCCCAAAGCAGTGGCGGAGGAGTCGCGCCAAGTTTGCGCTGGGGCTCTCGAAGGTCTTGATGAAGGTGGCCTTCGCAACCCAGGCGTCGATTTCACCAAAGTCCTCAAGTCCCTGCCTCCATCTGCCGGCGTTGAGCGCTCAAAACCCTTATCGCACCCATTGTGGGCGGGGTGGCGGAGTCAAGAGGCTCGATGGCGACAGCGTGGACTAGGCCGTAAGCTTATCTTTCTCTTGTCATTTGTAGATCATGTTTAGGCAAAAAATCTATTAGATCCGCGACAAGTTATCATGTAATATACACTATCTTAGGCAATCGAATGCAATGTTATTTCCTTTACTCGATTTCTTCCCTTGTATGTTTATGCCCTCGCTTTTAGGGAACTTGTCGGTGCGAACACCTTTGCATGGCGTTGAGTCGCGGAACTTCAGCAGCCTGCTGGCGATGCTGCCTCCGACAAGCAACCTTATCGCAACTAGTTCAGCACACTTAAGTTGTTGAGCGGACTCGAAACAAAGTAAGGCGCAAGCTAATCATGAGTCGGTTCCTCCAGCGCTGAGTTTTCCATACAAAGTACTATCGTTCGAGGAAGATAACTTAAAAATTTAAAACTGGTCGTTTAAACTTAGCAACTTAGCTTCACTGTTGTCCATTTCCCGGCAAGGCGACAGTTCCTCGAGCGATGCTTGGCGGCCCACACCATTATATTCTCTTCCCCGGTCAACTTGTGGGTGGATGAACCTTCTTCTTGTTTGAGAAGAAAGAAGAGAAAATAAAGTTATGGAGCCTAGTGGCTCGTTATCTCTTACCGGGTGTGGACGCTGCACAAAATGTTAGATAACACATGCATATAAAATTATGAAAGCATGTACTGACAAGTTGTGCGCAACACAGAGGCTTTACTGATGCACGGGGTCTGCGCCCGGCTTTGTACAAAGGATTACATGCAACAGCGGCAAGACTTGTACAAAGGGTGGTTGCGGAGCAGGTTCAAACAACGCATATATCGGTAAAACTTGCGAAGATGCTCTATATTCCAGGAATTGCTCACGGAACACCATCTTCGGTCTCAAAGGCGGACAGCGCCGGGCCTAGTGACTTCGTTTCATCCGATAAAGGCCTTCCCACTTTGGCGTCAACTTGTTGGTATTCTTGGCGGACTAAGCGCGAAGAACAAGGTCGCCTTCCTCGAAGCTTCGGCATTAACTGCGGCTATGGTAGCGGCGCAAAGCTTGCTGATAACGAGCAGCTCGTGCTGGCAGACTGAAGGCGATCTTCCTCGAGGAGCAGCGTCGTCTTGTCGCAGCTGCTCTTGCTCAAACTCATCATAGCGAGCACTCGAGGTGACCGTATCTGAGTTCCATGGGAGAACTGCCTCTGCTCCGTAGACTAGAGCAAAAGGTGTGCGGCGGTGGCTCGATTTGGCGTCGTCTGATCGACCAAAGAACCACCGGCAGCTCCTCGATCCAGTTTCTTCCGCACTTGCGCAGCTTGCCGAAAGTTCTGGTCTTGAGTCCCGCAGCACTTCGCGTTTGCTCTCTGCTTGACCATTGCTTCTCGGATGAGCAAGCGAAGCAAAGCAGATCTTGGCGCCAAGATCTTGGGCGTCTTGCATGAAGGTGCGGCTCGTAAAACTGTGTGCCGTTATCGGTGATGATTCTGTTAGGAATCCCAAAGCGGCAAGCGATTGACTGAAGAACTTGACTGCTGTTGTGCTGTCACCTTCCTCACTGGTTCCACTTCCGGCCACTTTGTGAACTTGTCGATTCGCGGCGTACAAGTACTCAAAGCCCCGACAGCTTCGGGGAAGGGGCCAATGATGTCGAGCCCCGCAGACGAAAGGGCGGGATAAAGGGATTGTGCGGAGAGCTTGAGCTGGTTGGTGTATCTGTTTGGAATGGGCCAGCACGCTTCACACTTGGTTACTTGTGCGGCTGCATCTGGAGGGCTTCGGCGGAAGAAACCTTGTCGGAAAGCTTTGCGGCAAGTGCTCTTGCGCCAATGTGGTGACCACATATGCCTCCATGTATCTCTGCCAACAGCTTCATCCATCTTCCGGCAAATACACTTCAATTTCACACGTTGAGTCTTCTTACATGCAGGATGTTGTCAACAAACTGGTACATACTTGACTGCCGGGCTACTTTTTCCGCTTCTTCTTGCTCGTCGGAAAGTTCTCCTGTCTGAAGGAAATGGACAATTTGCTGCGCCCATGTTGGAGCCTGTGGCTCGACAACAAGGACTAAAGGCTCATCTAGCACTGCGGGAAAATCAGCTTCCATGGCAAGAACCAGCGGTCCCGCTGGAGCTTGATGATCCCCGACAAGTTTGCCGGAGCAAAGCTTGTCGGGAGCGTCTGCTTCAACGAAACAAACCACAGGGTTTGTCGGAGCAGACTGCTCCTCAGTGATATTGGCGTTGATTTTAGGGACCTTCTTGGCGGCGGCTCCAGGGAGCTCTGCCGGAAAGTAGTCGCCGGAAACCAATTTTCTCTTCTTGCACTGTCCTGTTGATGGTGTTACGGTTGGCTGAGTTAGCTTGAGCACAAAATTCCTGGTTCCACAGGTAACTTAAGTCGCGGCACATTTGGAGAGGCCATCAGCTATATCATTACGAGCTCTTGGAGCGTGTTCCATTTGCAGGCCTTCAAAGTGCTCTTCTAGCTTTCTCACTTCATCGGCGTGAGGCTTCCATCAGCGGACTCGATAATCTTTATTTACTTGGCGGACGACAAGTTGCGAGTCTCCCCTGACAATGAGCTTCTTGATCCCAAGGTCTACCGCAATCCTGAGACCGGCAAGCAAACCTTCATACTCTGCAGTATTGTTTGTTGCTTGTTCCTTGGGAAAGTGCATCTGGACTATGTACTTGAGGTGCTCTCCGGTGGGTGCGATAAGCAGCACGCCGGCACCGGCGCCTTGCAGCGAGAAGGCACCATCAAAGTACATCAGCCACTCTTTATTTGCCTCCTTGACGGGGATGCTTGTCTCTGGAATTTCTTCATCTTGCGTTGGCGTCCACTCAGCTATAAATTCTGCCAATGCTCTGCTTTGGATAGTTGAAGTGCTTTCAAACTTGAGACCAAAGCTTGGCAGTTCGATGCCCACTCGACAATTCTGCTGTTGCTTACGGATTTTGCAATATCCTCTTCATGAAAGCGAGTGACAACTGTTATCTCATGTGCTTGGAAGTAATGGCGCAGCTTTCTCGAGGCCACGAGGAGGCGAAAAGCAGCTTCGCACACCAGAATACCTTGACCTAGCCCCTGCGAAGGGAACCGACAAAGTAGGTAGGCGCTGCACCATCTTTTACGTATCTTGTCGCAACCATGCGCTGATCTGTCCTTATCGGGACTAGAGCTTGACGGCGAAGCCTCCCGCTTGTCGCTGGATGCACCTGCCTTGGTTGCGGCTCATCATCCGCCTCCCTCTCCGCTACTAACGCAGCACTAACCACTTGATTGGTCGCTGCTATATATAGCAACAACTTCTCTTGTGGCCTAGGTGCGACAAGTATTGGAGTGGAGGACAGGTATCTCTTCAAGTCTGCAGCGCAACCTCGCCAGAGTCCATTTCATTGGACCTGCCTTTTTCAAAATCTTGAAAAATGGCGGTAGCTCAGCAGACTTAGAGATAAACCTCTTTGAGCAGCCGCATAACCGGCAAGCCTTGACATCCTTGGCGCTTCGGTGCTTCAATCTACTCAATGGCCTTGATCTTGTCGGGATTGGCTTCGATTCCCGCTGAGACACAAAGAACCGAGAAGCTTGCGGAAGGGACTCCAAACACGCACTTCTCGGGGTTGAGCTTGAGGTTGATCTTGCGCAGATTTGCAAATGTCTCATCAAATCCTGAATCGAGTTGCTTTGTCCTTGCTCTTGACCACTATGTCATCCATGTAAGCTTCTACATTTACGTGTATTTGTGGCTCAAAGGCATCATGGACTACTCTTGCAAAGGTTGAACCAGCATTCTTCAAACCGAAAGGCATCCGTATGAAGCAGTACGTGCCACATGGTGTAATGAATGCGGTTTTCTCTTCATCTTCTTCTGCCATGAAGATCTGATGATATCCTGAATATGCATCAAGAAATGAAAGTAGATCACATCCAGCCGTGGAGTCAACAATCTGGTCAATACGTGGCAAGGGAAATGGGTCTTTGGGACAAGCTTTATTAACATCTATAAAGTCAATACAAAGTCTCCATTTCCCATTTGCCTTGCGTACAACTACCGGATTGGCCAACCACGTGGGATGGAGTACTCCTCTGACAAGGCCTGCTGCTTCCAACTTCTTGATTTCTTCCGCTATGAATTCTTGGCGCTCCACTGCCTGTTTCCTAACTTTTTGCTTGACGGGCCATGCGTGAGGACAAACAGCTAGGTGGTGCTCAATTACTTTCACAGGAACACGGGGATGTCGGATGGTTGCCATGCAAACACATCGACATTCGCCGCAGAGAAAGCAACGAGCTCGCCTTCCTATTTAGGGTCAAGCGTGGCGCGATGGTGAAGGTACCACCAGTGCCGTCCTCCTTGGCGGGCACCTTCTTGGTCTTCGCCGGAGCTGCCATCGTCTTCTTGCACTTGCGGTGGAGCTCGATGGTGCGTCCTCGGCGGTGGCGCAGCACTCGAAGAGGTGCGCTTGTCGGAGTGGGCATCGAGCTCTTGCGGACTTGGTGGTCTTCTTCCCCGGGAGCTTCAGCGGCAAGTGGTTTGCTATCTGTCGCGGCTGCCGCATCCGGTAAATCTTGTCGGTATGAGATAAGCGCATCCTTCTTGTCGCCATGGACAGAAATGACACTTATCGGGCGGGCATCTTGAGTAAAT